>OY283150.1:46250000-47500000 GCA_958299815.1 Sarcophaga carnaria
AGAAGCAGTGGATTGGTTGAAAGAATGTCTGGAGGAAGCCGCTGAAGACACCGAGGAAGCAGTCGAGGAAGAAGATGGTGTTCCCCTAGTACCTCTGCTTGAGTTACAAAAGGAGGCTATGGAAGATGCGAATTTTAAGAAAGTATTGGTTGCCTTGGGTATACAGCCACCGGTTTTTGGCATGGAAAACTACTGGCGTATACCCACTTACCTAAATTCAGCAGATTTGAAGCTAAGAGCCAAAATAGTGGCTGGTGAAGAAGTTGTGCTAGATGTTGAGGACAATGAAAGCGAAGCAGAAGACAATGGCCAACATTCAGAAGGCGATGGAAGTGAAGGAGACTACTTGGAAGTGCTGGGCATAGCCAAGGAGCGCAAGAAATTAGAAAACTTAGAAAGTTATATGGACCAGCGAAGAGAGAAAATGAAGAGCCTGGTGTATAGCAAAAGTGATGATGAAACCGAGGAAAGAGCTCCGCTGAAAAGTAAAAAGAAGGATGTGAACGCAAAAGAAAATAAAAAACAAAAAAAGAAGAAAATGGACTACAACTCTGAGGAAGATGTGGAATTGGTCAATCAAATAAAACATAAATTGGATAAAAAGAAACGCAATTATGATCTAAGCAGTGACGAGGAAGATAATGATGATGATGATACGTTCAAGATACCCCAGGATGTGGAACAGTCAAATACCAGTCAATTGTTTGATCAATTAAAAGCTAAAAGAGCTGAAACTAAAACTAATACCGAGAATACGATGGTGGCCGCAGATGATGACATCGAAGGAAATTTCAATTCAGAAGATTATCGTAAACGTTTGGCTGAATTAAGTGATGAGGATGAAGATGAGGATAAAGATGTTGACAGCAAACAAACTTTAAATAATCGCTCTCGTCGTGTCAATGTAATTGAATCAGATACTGATGATGAGAATGAGAATGAGAATATGGATGCTGTTGACAATGTTAATAAACAAGCTCTAAACGATGACGGTAATGGTGATGACAACAATGAATTAGTGAATGAAGACGTTCATGATGGTGTTAAATCCATTAAAAAACAAAAACAACCAGGCGACACTATGGAGGAGGACTACACATCTAAAACCATAAGTAGAAAACGCCAACGTTCTCTAGATGCCGCCAATGAAAATGAAGACGAAATTGAAGAGGATGATGAGGATGCTGGTTTTCTAAAACGCAAAAAGCCATCACCATCTAAACAACGTAATCCACAGACTGGTGAAGAACCAGCTAAACGTCGCCGTGTTAACATCATAGACGATGATGACGACGATGATTAAGCAAACATCAAATGCTGTTTCGTTTATTCCTCTAATTTCTCTTTTCATTATTTTATCGTAGATTACTTCATACATATTCTCTGTATTCTGCATATTGTATGCAATGTTTTTCGCTTAATTTCATTTGAAAATTTTGTTCTTTCTCTTCTTGTTTTCTGCTTAATTGTTTAAGGAAAAAAAATTTAAACATTTTAGTACTTGAGCATCATTTCTCACTCGATTCCAACATGCATTCACATGTGCTGAATGCTTTTAGATCCATTCTTTATTGAATTCATTTTGATTTTTTGTTTTAATCACAGGTTATAAGTTTTTATTTGCTTCCATTGCATACAATTCAGTTTTGTATTGTTTTTATTTTTCTGTTATTTTTATTATTTTTAAATTCTTATTTTTTTTATAATAAAAGTCAATTAAACTTTGTGCATCAAACGAATGAGTTTTTTTTTTAATGTCGGGTTACGAAATATCGGGAATGTCGCTTCTGTTGCCCAAGTGGTATTGTAGATATCAAACAGATATCATATCAACAAAATAAGGCTTCTTCTACAGGGCAGAAAAAGGTAAAGGTATTTCAGTTTTCAATCGACACA
This sequence comes from Sarcophaga carnaria, assembly GCA_958299815.1. NCBI lineage: Eukaryota > Metazoa > Arthropoda > Insecta > Diptera > Sarcophagidae > Sarcophaga > Sarcophaga carnaria. The sequence goes on from OY283150.1 coordinate 46,251,897, forward strand.
AAGCAAAACTAATAAAGAATAAAACTCTCCAGGTTAGTAGAATATTTAATAATATTTCTCCTTTAATGCGTAACAACAAATATTTCTTTTTTAATTTCAGATTCTTCCTGTGTGATCTTAAAACCGTGTTTTCGTTCCAAAATAATAATCACCAGATTTTGTCTTCTACAATTTATTACACACGGTATTTAATAATCAAATATAACTGGTCACCAACGTATTCAAAGAAGTATTTGTCGACAAAGCGACTTCATTTACTAGGAACATAATTCATTTGGAAAGCAGATCGGCACCTTAATCCTTTAGGTCATCCCTACCAGAAGGATGTCTATGTAAGTACTATAATAATAAGAGATCGTATGCTTTGAACAGAATTCGCAGGTGTTTGATGGTGGGGAGATTGATGAGCACTGCCTTATCGGTGTTCAATGGAGAAGATTAGGTCTTTATCATCATAACTTTAAAGGACTGCTATACTATGGAAGAGGACCAGAACCCACTTCTTCGACGATTATCCACAATTATATGTAAATAGTCGCCGTAGTCTAGTGGGTAATGTTGGCTTATTGGACATGAGGCCTCGTCAAAACGAAATATGAAAAAATATTTCTTCGACGATTTCCTCTCAGCAAATTTCTGGCAAAAACTCTGACAGTAAATAAAATTGCCATGAAACAGTTTCTCTAAAATCTGTCGTTCGGAATCGATTTTAAAACGTAGGTCCCGCCACTCATGTATAAAATTAACACACACAACAAAGGTTGGACCAATTATGTATGTATGTGTATATGTAAGTAGAGAAGGGTAATGTCGTTCAGGTATTTTTGATTAACATCACAATCTTAGTTACAACAGCGGTAGATTTCTTCACAACGTCAATCATATGACACAGTGGAATCATAATTTATCGCCTCTCTTTGCCATCGTGCCTAATCACGCCTTGTTTGGTAACCTACAGTCTCTAGAAGGCTTACTGTAAAGGCCCCAGAGATGGAGCTATGCGCACTTCAGGTCATTACGGCAATAATAGAGCTATCCCCCCATCCAAATTTTAGTAAAACAGCGGCTATAGGAAGCATTCCGAATCTTCTGCTGAGATAACACATATATTCCAGGTGGATTTCCACAGGAGTTTTGTTTCCTGGTGGCGTGAAATGTGTTGTAGATAAGCTTATTATTGATGGTTATAGATAAATCATCGGCTAAGACAGCTTTAAGGCCGCAGCCTAATACAAAAAGTTCCAAATTAGCAACCGACTTTCAAGCAGTTTTAGCACGTAAAACTGCAAAGGAAGATTAGTCATGTGCACATAATTATATTCTTGGGTAGTTCGAAACACTATTGCTGATAGACTAAAGAGGAATGGATCAGTAATAGACTATTAGTCCAGAGCCTTGCTGTGGAATTAATTGAGAAAAAGTCAGTTTGAAGGTTGATCAAAAAGGTTATGGTCTACTGAGTGATAATTGTGCAGCAGTGGCGGTGGTACCCGAAGAGCATTACCGTGTAGTTAACACTTAGGAAAATCGGTTCAACAGTTATATTCTTGGACTTACAGGTTGTGGGAATACGAAAAAATACATTGTGTTAGGTTAGCTTAGGTTAGGTCGGAGTGGTAGCTTCGATATCAAAAGCTCACTTGAGCACGTAAATCGGCCCGTTATGACGCCACAGGTGAACGCAGTCCCTGTACTGACTAAACCAGGGAAGAAGAATTTGGTCAGCACAAGGGCTGCACCATTGTGTTAGGTGGTAAAAGGAAACTTTCAGACATGACTCAAATCGTGATTTCTGAATAACGAGAATTTTATACTCATGGTGCTTATAAGAGACTATTTTTGGAATACACGGGGATCTTTCAATAGCACTTTTTTTTCACGCCGAGGAGCGGTAAATGTACCTAACCGTGTGTGGGGCCCTCACCCACAAAATCCTCCCCTCGTCTCGTGGACTTGTTGTGCCCACTCCGGAACTACAGTGGTATCATATCCGCGTCCGGACTGCGTGTCGAAAGTTGAAGAGACATCTAAGTGTCTCCACTATTCCTTTCGTCCAGGTCCCTGCCTCGAATTCCGCTTGGCACGTGTGCCAGTTTCATCTATTCTGGCGTGCCCACATGTTCCGCAGCCTCAAGATCCCTCTTCTTCAGTCTTAGAATGCTCTCCACGTAATTCGCCACTGAGGTCCAATTTTCCCTACTCGCGATCATAATCCCGACAATGTTACCGGCCGTGATCGTCCCAACTATCGACGTCAGTGCAGAGCGATATCACCTTTTAATTTATATTAATAGCAAAGAGCTGTCACACAACATTTCCTCCATCTTCTTATTATTCCTTGCTTTGTTTCAATTTCATTAAACAAGTTTTTCTAGATAAACAAGTCGACTAGCTAAAGATCGACTTTAACAGGTCCTTGGATAATAAGATTGCTATCTGGCTTTGATGACGGTGTCCTCTATGGGTAGCACCATAAAAACCAAATAAATTGAAGACCCAAATTGAAATGTCTGAAGCACGAGAACATAAATGTGATTTTATCAGCCATGAAACTTTACTCAGTTCGTCTGAGTGTAGCACGACTGGCATATTTTCCCGATCGCAGCATATCACTTAACTGCATGACCTTATCACTCAACTGTATACCAAACATTGTTTCTGATGAACTTTCAAGTACGTGCTGTATGGGATTACATACATAATTGGTAATGACAACCCCTCAGTCACGATTACGACATAGCTTCGCACACCACTCTTCTACAAGATTCTTCCGTTAGTTTTGTTTTTTGGCTGGAGTACGTGGCTCTCCCACTTTTGAAGACAGCTGTTGTATGTTACTTGGCTTATTCAGAGAACACCTTACTGACCAAACACTTTTGGTCCTCAATATTGAACGTACACTGAATAATAGGAAGAAAACTGAGGCCATTCTTCTTATCAGATCTTTTTTCCATTTCAAGCCTTACGGAGGTTGTAATACCCAGAGCCCAAGGTGTCTAGTGAGCAAAAGTTTACCTCAAAAAAATTTAATTTTCTTTAAAATTATCGTGTAACCCCATTATCATCATTATTTATTTAACATTTTACTTAATCAGCAGCAAAATTCAACCTTGTTTTACAGAAATTAATTGTTTGGAAAATATTTCATTTAACTCAAGCAAATAAAAGAACAAATAAAAATTAATTTTTACAACATTTAACATTTTGATTCGTCATATGGTTGATGATGGGTAACCTTTAGTGATCCATACAGATGAAATGGTGCACAAATATTTGACTTGTTTTTAAATAGTTTACAATTTAATTTAATATTCTTTTACACTTCCCGTTCAGCCACTACTTCCATGCAGTCCAGGCAACCAACCAACCACCAACACACCAGTCAGACCACAGTCAACCTTATCATACCTTTCCTTTTCATTTTTTTCTTCCTTCCTTATAATGTTTTATAAGTATTGGTCGTTATTTTTTCGTTTCTTTTTCGTTTTTTTTTTTCATTCACATTGAAAAGTTAATTGTTGCAATTACATAGAGTCACATCATCTGCCATATTAAACATTGACACAGAATGGTAGGTAGGTAGAAGGGTAGAGGGAAGAATGCAGCATTTGGACGTCCATGGGCACATATGTACATACATATATCGGCAATGGTAGCAGTAGGTTTTTAGAAATCAGGGCACTGTATGAACATAACCAGTACACTTCCATATGAATATATGTGTGTTAAGGTATGTGGAACGAAAAATGTAACGAACATTTTATGAAACTAATAATGAAACTTTTAAACTGTCAGATACACAGACAGAGGTTTTTTTTTTTTTTGTAGGGATTAGTATTTCACATTCCCGTTTATTGTACCCTACATACCTACAAGTTAGTTGGAATGGGTACTGTATTCCTAATATGTTTCACAGAGGGTTGCTAATGGTAGAGAGACTTTTTCAAATAAAAACTCAAGACAGATTGTTAACCGAAAGGCAGGCGACGCCTAACGAGTCTTTAATGACATCTGATACTCAATTTCAATTGGTATTGGTACACTATTTGAAAGAACTTGTGTTGAATCACTTTTGAGATGATCAAAGAAAAAAATTAGTTTGAAGGAAAAATTTGTTTTGCCATTCTTGGTGACCTAGGTTGACCGTCCTGTTAAAGGTCTTCGCTACACAGCGAATTTTCACAAAACGATGAATTTTGAAATCTACTTGTTTCAGTATAAAAGAACGAAGAGAAGAAGTTTATATTCTCTACAAAGGCTTAAGTATGAGTTCTACTAGCAATTCTAGCAGAGTCCTCCCTCCTGCCTACACAAAGCGCACTTGATGGCGTGCTTGGTGCTTAATGACAAACACGAGCACTCCTGGTACGAATAATAGAAACTGTGGCCAACCAAATAATCCATTCAGGCAGGTCCTCTCTTCAAGAGAATTTAACCTCAACAAATAAGATCAGGTTGCTCTACACCAATCACTTGTTTGGCTGGAAAAACTTGACTAATGCAAACAATTCTTTTGTTAATGGTTTCGATAACAGTTCGACATTTCTATCTCATAAATTTGGAGTTTTTTTTCGGAGTTGAAAAAAATATTTTTTCGGTGATTTCCTCTCAGCAGATTTCTGGCAAAAACTCTGAGAGTAAAAAAAAATTGCCGTGAAAAGTTTCTCAAAATTCTGTCGTTCGGAGTCGACTTTAAACTGTAGGTCCCACCACTCATGTATAAAATTAACGCACACAACATGAGTGGTGTGAGAAGCTAGGCCCTAATCCTAACTGAAGGGTTGTAATGGCCAATTATGTATGTATGTATGTGTATGTATGTATGTAAAACGTATCTAGAGTAGTTCTAAACTAAGTTAAATTGATTCATAATTGATATTAGGTTAACAAATATTTAACAAAAGTTGTATTCAAAATTGATAAAATAATAGAGTAGGGTGCGTTTAAAGAGATAGAAACTATTGCTAGCAAAATTGTCTCATGAACTTATTTAGAAGGTTTTAAACGCCTTGACTTATTGGTTCAAATAATTAAGAACTAAGAATAGATGTTAAGTCTCCTAGGGTACACTGGGGAAGTGACAACTACAAAAAGGAGGTGGGTTATTGTTTTATATTTTCTTAATAAACAAGCACAATTAATTTTGCGATATTGTATCAATAGAGGCGACATTGCCTGTCTGTTAACTTTTTCTATTCTGTACCCCCACAACAATATTAATTTTGTTGGAATACAATTTCGAGAATTTTTTATTTATTTTAAATTTCTTTTTCTAGCACCAGACAAGGTACCATCTTAAACTACATAAGAAAGAAGATACAACCTAATGCAATATTTGAAACTGTATTCGAACCTAAAATGCTTTGCTTTTTAAATAATCTTTCAAAGCTAAAACTGGCATTTTTAAACTTCATGATACATCTACGTTTCGCAGCAAATGTGAAACTAGATTTGTTACAGAAGACACACAAAATAATTCCTATCTCCGAAGGATTCTACAATAACTAATGAATAACTTTGCATCAGAACAAATACACATGGGAGACATTTTGATTGGTATTCATTGATGAAAATTTGTTTGGACCGGTTACAGGCTTTGTAAACCTCGTAAAGAAATGTGCCAACACGTTCTACTTTACAGCACGCCAGGCGCAAAAGGGTGTTAAATTCCAGATCGTACTTTTTCAATGAAACTGCCTGCGCTAACTTGGGAGAGCTCTAAATTGTAGCTACACATCTACAAAGTATTGATATCCCCAGTATGAAGAAAGTATATTACTATCGATAACGAGATCATAAACCGAGTACAGTTCTGCATAATCTCGACAATGTAATCTACAGCATAAAAGGCATAAAATATTATAAAAATTGAAGAGAATTCAAAATTATAATAAAAAGGCTTTTAAAGTATTTGAGGGAAATACTATTAATGGAAGGAAGTAAAACGTTAATAATATAGTAATAAATTCCTACAAATTCGGAGGAAACTATAAGGTGACTTTGTTTTTATAAAATAAGATATAAGTTCATTGTACTAATTTCGTATATTTTTTCAAACAGGGTCAAACATTAAGAATGAAGAAGCTCTGCAGATGCCATAAAATAATTTCTAGCCTATTTAAACCAGACGTTCTTTCAATATAAGAACTGAAACTTTTCAAGCGTCTTAGAAAGTAATTTTTAGAAATCTAAATTAATTTTAAGAATTTTATGTTTATTTTTTAAGTAAAACTTAACTAATGCTTCGTATTTAATATTAACATTTATAGTAAAGCTCTTGAACTTATATATGTACTAGCTGTAGCCTGCGCGTGTTGCTGCCAACCAACTTAGAAACCTTTGTCGGCTCATGCGCAACAACTTTGCTAAAAATCATAATATGATCAAATGCCGAGTTTACGATTCTATTAATTACATACAAACAAATATTCATTTTTATATACATATATAGGCTATGAGAAGGTACATGCCCACTATAGCGAATCCGCCCATTTTGTTCATATATACGTCAAAGTCGTCCATACAAAATTTGAGGACTCTAGCTGTTGCAGTTCATGAGATATGCGACATTAACTACTTATTGGGTATGTGGGCGTGGCACCTCGCCTACTTAAAATTTTAAAATAAAAAGTAGCCTATAACTCCTTCGAGACATACAGGAAGATACTGTGACAATTTCAAGAAAACCGGTCCATCCATTTAGCCGTCTATAGACTTCAAACAAATAAACAAACCCACAAACAAATAAACACACATTCATTTTTATTTATAAGAAGATATTATTTTTAAGTAATAAAGTATTCTGGTATGATAAATATAAAATAAAAATTATAAAAAATTACAAAAAATATTTACAAATATTTCTTTTATTTACACCAGTTATATCCTACATGACTTCACATCCCAGCACAACAGGTTTGAATACAGTAGAAAGCTAAGACATGTTCACCATGGTCATTTCAAATTTAAAAAATCAATAAATTTTATTCCACCTCCAAATAATCGCAATTGGCTGCGCATTTGTGGCTTCCGCCCATAAATGCCACGCCTTCTAAGAAATATACTGAATTCTTATATATAATGCCTTATATTTCAGGCGATATTTAATATTTGGGGGCGAATTTATTTATTGTTGGAAAGCTGATGTTTTTCCAGTCGCATGGTGAAAACTGATTGTCATTATCTCTTATAGTTTCCGAGATATTCGCACAAATGTAAAATTGTTATACGATTGTACATGTGCGTGTGTGTGCGTATATATCGAAAAATATTTTCAAATTTTTCATTCAAAAATTTTCTGCCAATACCAGGCCAACAGAATTCAGCAGGAAGTGTTTTTTGTTAAACACTTTTACAATTTTGCTTATAACTCGGAAACTATAAGAGATAATGACATTGAGTTTTCGCTATACGATAGAAAAAAACATCAGCTATTTAGCAAAATTTATTTCCGCCCATAAATGCCACGCCTTCTAAGGAATATACTGAATTCTTATATATAATGCCTTATATTTCAGGCGATATTTAATATTTGGGGGCGAATTTATTTATTGTTGGAAAGCTGATGTTTTTTCCAGTCGCATGGTGAAAACTGTTTGTCATTATCTCTTATAGTTTCCGAGATATTCGCACAAATGTAAAATTGTTATACGATTGTACATGTGCGTGTGTGTGTGTATATATCGAAAAATATTTTCAAATTTTTCATTCTAAAATTTTCTGCCAATACCAGGCCAACAGAATTCAGCAGGAAGTGTTTTTTGTTAAACACTTTTACAATTTTGCTTATAACTCGGAAACTATAAGAGATAATGACATTGAGTTTTCGCTATACGATAGAAAAAAACATCAGCTATTTAGCAAAATTTATTTCCGCCCATAAATGCCACGCCTTCTAAGAAATATACTGAATTCTTATATATAATGCCTTATATTTCAGGCGATATTTAATATTTGGGGGCGAATTTATTTATTGTTGGAAAGCTGATGTTTTTTCCAGTCGCATGGTGAAAACTGATTGTCATTATCCCTTATGGTTTCCGAGATATTCGAACAAATGTAAATTTGTTATACGATTGTACATGTGCGTGTGTGTGTGTGTATGTCGAAAAATATTTTCAAATTTTTCGTTCAAAAATTTTCTGCCAATACCAGGCCAACAGAATTCAGCAGGAAGTGTTTTTTGTTAAACACTTTTACAATTTTGCTTATAACTCGGAAACTATAAGAGATAATGACATTGAGTTTTCGCTATACGATAGAAAAAACATCAGCTATTTAGCAAAATTTATTTCCGCCCATAAATGCCACGCCTTCTAAGAAATATACTGAATTCTTATATATAATGCCTTATATTTCAGGCGATATTTAATATTTGGGGGCGAATTTATTTATTGTTGGAAAGCTGATGTTTTTTCCAGTCGCATGGTGAAAACTGTTTGTCATTATCCCTTATGGTTTCCGAGATATTCGCACAAATGTAAATTTGTTATACGATTGTACATGTGCGTGTGTGTGTGTGTATGTCGAAAAATATTTTCAAATTTTTCGTTCAAAAATTTTCTGCCAATACCAGGCCAACAGAATTCAGCAGGAAGTGTTTTTTGTTAAACACTTTTACAATTTTGCTTATAACTCGGAAACTATAAGAGATAATGACATTGAGTTTTCGCTATACGATAGAAAAAAACATCAGTTATTTAGCAAAATTTATTTCCGCCCATAAATGCCACGCCTTCTAAGAAATATACTGAATTCTTATATATAATGCCTTATATTTCAGGCGATATTTAATATTTGGGGGCGAATTTATTTATTGTTGGAAAGCTGATGTTTTTTCCAGTCGCATGGTGAAAACTGATTGTCATTATCTCTTATAGTTTCCGAGATATTCGCACAAATGTAAAATTGTTATACGATTGTACATGTGCGTGTGTGTGCGTATATATCGAAAAATATTTTCAAATTTTTCATTCAAAAATTTTCTGCCAATACCAGGCCAACAGAATTCAGCAGGAAGTGTTTTTTGTTAAACACTTTTACAATTTTGCTTATAACTCGGAAACTATAAGAGATAATGACATTGAGTTTTCGCTATACGATAGAAAAAAACATCAGTTATTTAGCAAAATTTATTTCCGCCCATAAATGCCACGCCTTCTAAGAAATATACTGAATTCTTATATATAATGCCTTATATTTCAGGCGATATTTAATATTTGGGGGCGAATTTATTTATTGTTGGAAAGCTGATGTTTTTTCCAGTCGCATGGTGAAAACTGTTTGTCATTATCCCTTATGGTTTCCGAGATATTCGCACAAATGTAAATTTGTTATACGATTGTACATGTGCGTGTGTGTGTGTGTATGTCGAAAAATATTTTCAAATTTTTCGTTCAAAAATTTTCTGCCAATACCAGGCCAACAGAATTCAGCAGGAAGTGTTTTTTGTTAAACACTTTTACAATTTTGCTTATAACTCGGAAACTATAAGAGATAATGACATTGAGTTTTCGCTATACGATAGAAAAAACATCAGCTATTTAGCAAAATTTATTTCCGCCCATAAATGCCACGCCTTCTAAGAAATATACTGAATTCTTATATATAATGCCTTATATTTCAGGCGATATTTAATATTTGGGGGCGAATTTATTTATTGTTGGAAAGCTGATGTTTTTTCCAGTCGCATGGTGAAAACTGTTTGTCATTATCTCTTATAGTTTCCGAGATATTCGCACAAATGTAAAATTGTTATACGATTGTACATGTGCGTGTGTGTGTGTATATATCGAAAAATATTTTCAAATTTTTCATTCAAAAATTTTCTGCCAATACCAGGCCAACAGAATTCAGCAGGAAGTGTTTTTTGTTAAACACTTTTACAATTTTGCTTATAACTCGGAAACTATAAGAGATAATGACATTGAGTTTTCGCTATACGATAGAAAAAAACATCAGCTATTTAGCAAAATTTATTTCCGCCCATAAAGGCCACGCCTTCTAAGGAATATACTGAATTCTTATATATAATGCCTTATATTTCAGGCGATATTTAATATTTGGGGGCGAATTTATTTATTGTTGGAAAGCTGATGTTTTTTCCAGTCGCATGGTGAAAACTGATTGTCATTATCCCTTATGGTTTCCGAGATATTCGAACAAATGTAAATTTGTTATACGATTGTACATGTGCGTGTGTGTGTGTGTATGTCGAAAAATATTTTCAAATTTTTCGTTCAAAAATTTTCTGCCAATACCAGGCCAACAGAATTCAGCAGGAAGTGTTTTTTGTTAAACACTTTTACAATTTTGCTTATAACTCGGAAACTATAAGAGATAATGACATTGAGTTTTCGCTATACGATAGAAAAAAACATCAGCTATTTAGCAAAATTTATTTCCGCCCATAAATGCCACGCCTTCTAAGGAATATACTGAATTCTTATATATAATGCCTTATATTTGAGGCGGTATTTAATATTTGGGGGCGAATTTATTTATTGTTGGAAAGCTGATGTTTTTTCCAGTCGCATGGTGAAAACTGTTTGTCATTATCTCTTATAGTTTCCGAGATATTCGCACAAATGTAAAATTGTTATACGATTGTACATGTGGGTGTGTGTGTGTATATATCGAAAAATATTTTCAAATTTTTTATTCAAAAATTTTCTGCCAATACCAGGCCAACAGAATTCAGCAGGAAGTGTTTTTTGTTAAACACTTTTACAATTTTGCTTATAACTCGGAAACTATAAGAGATAATGACATTGAGTTTTCGCTATACGATAGAAAAAACATCAGCTATTTAGCAAAATTTATTTCCGCCCATAAATGCCACGCCTTTTAAGAAATATACTGAATTCTTATATATAATGCCTTATATTTCAGGCGATATTTAATATTTGGGGGCGAATTTATTTATTGTTGGAAAGCTGATGTTTTTTCCAGTCGCATGGTGAAAACTGTTTGTCATTATCCCTTATGGTTTCCGAGATATTCGCACAAATGTAAATTTGTTATACGATTGTACATGTGCGTGTGTGTGTGTGTATGTCGAAAAATATTTTCAAATTTTTCGTTCAAAAATTTTCTGCCAATACCAGGCCAACAGAATTCAGCAGGAAGTGTTTTTTGTTAAACACTTTTACAATTTTGCTTATAACTCGGAAACTATAAGAGATAATGACATTGAGTTTTCGCTATACGATAGAAAAAAACATCAGTTATTTAGCAAAATTTATTTCCGCCCATAAATGCCACGCCTTCTAAGAAATATACTGAATTCTTATATATAATGCCTTATATTTCAGGCGATATTTAATATTTAGGGGCGAATTTATTTATTGTTGGAAAGCTGATGTTTTTTCCAGTCGCATGGTGAAAACTGTTTGTCATTATCTCTTATAGTTTCCGAGATATTCGCACAAATGTAAAATTGTTATACGATTGTACATGTGCGTGTGTGTGTGTATATATCGAAAAATATTTTCAAATTTTTCATTCAAAAATTTTCTGCCAATACCAGGCCAACAGAATTCAGCAGGAAGTGTTTTTTGTTAAACACTTTTACAATTTTGCTTATAACTCGGAAACTATAAGAGATAATGACATTGAGTTTTCGCTATACGATAGAAAAAACATCAGCTATTTAGCAAAATTTATTTCCGCCCATAAATGCCACGCCTTCTAAGAAATATACTGAATTCTTATATATAATGCCTTATATTTCAGGCGGTATTTAATATTTGGGGGCGAATTTATTTATTGTTGGAAAGCTGATGTTTTTTCCAGTCGCATGGTGAAAACTGATTGTCATTATCCCTTATGGTTTCCGAGATATTCGAACAAATGTAAATTTGTTATACGATTGTACATGTGGGTGTGTGTGTGTATGTATCGAAAAATATTTTCAAATTTTTCGTTCAAAAATTTTCTGCCAATACCAGGCCAACAGAATTCAGCAGGAAGTGTTTTTTGTTAAACACTTTTACAATTTTGCTTATAACTCGGAAACTATAAGAGATAATGACATTGAGTTTTCGCTATACGATAGAAAAAAACATCAGCTATTTAGCAAAATTTATTTCCGCCCATAAATGCCACGCCTTCTAAGAAATATACTGAATTCTTATATATAATGCCTTATATTTCAGGCGATATTTAATATTTGGGGGCGAATTTATTTATTGTTGGAAAGCTGATGTTTTTTCCAGTCGCATGGTGAAAACTGTTTGTCATTATCTCTTATAGTTTCCGAGATATTCGCACAAATGTAAAATTGTTATACGATTGTACATGTGCGTGTGTGTGTGTATATATCGAAAAATATTTTCAAATTTTTCATTCAAAAATTTTCTGCCAATACCAGGCCAACAGAATTCAGCAGGAAGTGTTTTTTGTTAAACACTTTTACAATTTTGCTTATAACTCGGAAACTATAAGAGATAATGACATTGAGTTTTCGCTATACGATAGAAAAAAACATCAGTTATTTAGCAAAATTTATTTCCGCCCATAAATGCCACGCCTTCTAAGAAATATACTGAATTCTTATATATAATGCCTTATATTTCAGGCGATATTTAATATTTGGGGGCGAATTTATTTATTGTTGGAAAGCTGATGTTTTTTCCAGTCGCATGGTGAAAACTGATTGTCATTATCTCTTATAGTTTCCGAGATATTCGCACAAATGTAAAATTGTTATACGATTGTACATGTGCGTGTGTGTGCGTATATATCGAAAAATATTTTCAAATTTTTCATTCAAAAATTTTCTGCCAATACCAGGCCAACAGAATTCAGCAGGAAGTGTTTTTTGTTAAACACTTTTACAATTTTGCTTATAACTCGGAAACTATAAGAGATAATGACATTGAGTTTTCGCTATACGATAGAAAAAAACATCAGTTATTTAGCAAAATTTATTTCCGCCCATAAATGCCACGCCTTCTAAGAAATATACTGAATTCTTATATATAATGCCTTATATTTCAGGCGATATTTAATATTTGGGGGCGAATTTATTTATTGTTGGAAAGCTGATGTTTTTTCCAGTCGCATGGTGAAAACTGTTTGTCATTATCCCTTATGGTTTCCGAGATATTCGCACAAATGTAAATTTGTTATACGATTGTACATGTGCGTGTGTGTGTGTGTATGTCGAAAAATATTTTCAAATTTTTCGTTCAAAAATTTTCTGCCAATACCAGGCCAACAGAATTCAGCAGGAAGTGTTTTTTGTTAAACACTTTTACAATTTTGCTTATAACTCGGAAACTATAAGAGATAATGACATTGAGTTTTCGCTATACGATAGAAAAAACATCAGCTATTTAGCAAAATTTATTTCCGCCCATAAATGCCACGCCTTCTAAGAAATATACTGAATTCTTATATATAATGCCTTATATTTCAGGCGATATTTAATATTTGGGGGCGAATTTATTTATTGTTGGAAAGCTGATGTTTTTTCCAGTCGCATGGTGAAAACTGTTTGTCATTATCTCTTATAGTTTCCGAGATATTCGCACAAATGTAAAATTGTTATACGATTGTACATGTGCGTGTGTGTGTGTATATATCGAAAAATATTTTCAAATTTTTCATTCAAAAATTTTCTGCCAATACCAGGCCAACAGAATTCAGCAGGAAGTGTTTTTTGTTAAACACTTTTACAATTTTGCTTATAACTCGGAAACTATAAGAGATAATGACATTGAGTTTTCGCTATACGATAGAAAAAAACATCAGCTATTTAGCAAAATTTATTTCCGCCCATAAAGGCCACGCCTTCTAAGGAATATACTGAATTCTTATATATAATGCCTTATATTTCAGGCGATATTTAATATTTGGGGGCGAATTTATTTATTGTTGGAAAGCTGATGTTTTTTCCAGTCGCATGGTGAAAACTGATTGTCATTATCCCTTATGGTTTCCGAGATATTCGAACAAATGTAAATTTGTTATACGATTGTACATGTGCGTGTGTGTGTGTGTATGTCGAAAAATATTTTCAAATTTTTCGTTCAAAAATTTTCTGCCAATACCAGGCCAACAGAATTCAGCAGGAAGTGTTTTTTGTTAAACACTTTTACAATTTTGCTTATAACTCGGAAACTATAAGAGATAATGACATTGAGTTTTCGCTATACGATAGAAAAAAACATCAGCTATTTAGCAAAATTTATTTCCGCCCATAAATGCCACGCCTTCTAAGGAATATACTGAATTCTTATATATAATGCCTTATATTTGAGGCGGTATTTAATATTTGGGGGCGAATTTATTTATTGTTGGAAAGCTGATGTTTTTTCCAGTCGCATGGTGAAAACTGTTTGTCATTATCTCTTATAGTTTCCGAGATATTCGCACAAATGTAAAATTGTTATACGATTGTACATGTGGGTGTGTGTGTGTATATATCGAAAAATATTTTCAAATTTTTTATTCAAAAATTTTCTGCCAATACCAGGCCAACAGAATTCAGCAGGAAGTGTTTTTTGTTAAACACTTTTACAATTTTGCTTATAACTCGGAAACTATAAGAGATAATGACATTGAGTTTTCGCTATACGATAGAAAAAACATCAGCTATTTAGCAAAATTTATTTCCGCCCATAAATGCCACGCCTTTTAAGAAATATACTGAATTCTTATATATAATGCCTTATATTTCAGGCGATATTTAATATTTGGGGGCGAATTTATTTATTGTTGGAAAGCTGATGTTTTTTCCAGTCGCATGGTGAAAACTGTTTGTCATTATCCCTTATGGTTTCCGAGATATTCGCACAAATGTAAATTTGTTATACGATTGTACATGTGCGTGTGTGTGTGTGTATGTCGAAAAATATTTTCAAATTTTTCGTTCAAAAATTTTCTGCCAATACCAGGCCAACAGAATTCAGCAGGAAGTGTTTTTTGTTAAACACTTTTACAATTTTGCTTATAACTCGGAAACTATAAGAGATAATGACATTGAGTTTTCGCTATACGATAGAAAAAAACATCAGTTATTTAGCAAAATTTATTTCCGCCCATAAATGCCACGCCTTCTAAGAAATATACTGAATTCTTATATATAATGCCTTATATTTCAGGCGATATTTAATATTTAGGGGCGAATTTATTTATTGTTGGAAAGCTGATGTTTTTTCCAGTCGCATGGTGAAAACTGTTTGTCATTATCTCTTATAGTTTCCGAGATATTCGCACAAATGTAAAATTGTTATACGATTGTACATGTGCGTGTGTGTGTGTATATATCGAAAAATATTTTCAAATTTTTCATTCAAAAATTTTCTGCCAATACCAGGCCAACAGAATTCAGCAGGAAGTGTTTTTTGTTAAACACTTTTACAATTTTGCTTATAACTCGGAAACTATAAGAGATAATGACATTGAGTTTTCGCTATACGATAGAAAAAACATCAGCTATTTAGCAAAATTTATTTCCGCCCATAAATGCCACGCCTTCTAAGAAATATACTGAATTCTTATATATAATGCCTTATATTTCAGGCGGTATTTAATATTTGGGGGCGAATTTATTTATTGTTGGAAAGCTGATGTTTTTTCCAGTCGCATGGTGAAAACTGATTGTCATTATCCCTTATGGTTTCCGAGATATTCGAACAAATGTAAATTTGTTATACGATTGTACATGTGGGTGTGTGTGTGTATGTATCGAAAAATATTTTCAAATTTTTCGTTCAAAAATTTTCTGCCAATACCAGGCCAACAGAATTCAGCAGGAAGTGTTTTTTGTTAAACACTTTTACAATTTTGCTTATAACTCGGAAACTATAAGAGATAATGACATTGAGTTTTCGCTATACGATAGAAAAAAACATCAGCTATTTAGCAAAATTTATTTCCGCCCATAAATGCCACGCCTTCTAAGAAATATACTGAATTCTTATATATAATGCCTTATATTTCAGGCGATATTTAATATTTGGGGGCGAATTTATTTATTGTTGGAAAGCTGATGTTTTTTCCAGTCGCATGGTGAAAACTGATTGTCATTATCCCTTATGGTTTCCGAGATATTCGAACAAATGTAAATTTGTTATACGATTGTACATGTGCGTGTGTGTGTGTGTATGTCGAAAAATATTTTCAAATTTTTCGTTCAAAAATTTTCTGCCAATACCAGGCCAACAGAATTCAGCAGGAAGTGTTTTTTGTTAAACACTTTTACAATTTTGCTTATAACTCGGAAACTATAAGAGATAATGACATTGAGTTTTCGCTATACGATAGAAAAAAACATCAGCTATTTAGCAAAATTTATTTCCGCCCATAAATGCCACGCCTTCTAAGAAATATACTGAATTCTTATATATAATGCCTTATATTTCAGGCGATATTTAATATTTGGGGGCGAATTTATTTATTGTTGGAAAGCTGATGTTTTTTCCAGTCGCATGGTGAAAACTGATTGTCATTATCCCTTATGGTTTCCGAGATATTCGAACAAATGTAAATTTGTTATACGATTGTACATGTGCGTGTGTGTGTGTGTATGTCGAAAAATATTTTCAAATTTTTCGTTCAAAAATTTTCTGCCAATACCAGGCCAACAGAATTCAGCAGGAAGTGTTTTTTGTTAAACACTTTTACAATTTTGCTTATAACTCGGAAACTATAAGAGATAATGACATTGAGTTTTCGCTATACGATAGAAAAAACATCAGCTATTTAGCAAAATTTATTTCCGCCCATAAATGCCACGCCTTCTAAGAAATATACTGAATTCTTATATATAATGCCTTATATTTCAGGCGATATTTAATATTTGGGGGCGAATTTATTTATTGTTGGAAAGCTGATGTTTTTTCCAGTCGCATGGTGAAAACTGTTTGTCATTATCCCTTATGGTTTCCGAGATATTCGCACAAATGTAAATTTGTTATACGATTGTACATGTGCGTGTGTGTGTGTGTATGTCGAAAAATATTTTCAAATTTTTCGTTCAAAAATTTTCTGCCAATACCAGGCCAACAGAATTCAGCAGGAAGTGTTTTTTGTTAAACACTTTTACAATTTTGCTTATAACTCGGAAACTATAAGAGATAATGACATTGAGTTTTCGCTATACGATAGAAAAAAACATCAGCTATTTAGCAAAATTTATTTCCGCCCATAAATGCCACGCCTTCTAAGAAATATACTGAATTCTTATATATAATGCCTTATATTTCAGGCGATATTTAATATTTGGGGGCGAATTTATTTATTGTTGGAAAGCTGATGTTTTTTCCAGTCGCATGGTGAAAACTGTTTGTCATTATCCCTTATGGTTTCCGAGATATTCGCACAAATGTAAATTTGTTATACGATTGTACATGTGCGTGTGTGTGTGTGTATGTCGAAAAATATTTTCAAATTTTTCGTTCAAAAATTTTCTGCCAATACCAGGCCAACAGAATTCAGCAGGAAGTGTTTTTTGTTAAACACTTTTACAATTTTGCTTATAACTCGGAAACTATAAGAGATAATGACATTGAGTTTTCGCTATACGATAGAAAAAAACATCAGCTATTTAGCAAAATTTATTTCCGCCCATAAATGCCACGCCTTCTAAGAAATATACTGAATTCTTATATATAATGCCTTATATTTCAGGCGATATTTAATATTTGGGGGCGAATTTATTTATTGTTGGAAAGCTGATGTTTTTTCCAGTCGCATGGTGAAAACTGTTTGTCATTATCTCTTATAGTTTCCGAGATATTCGCACAAATGTAAAATTGTTATACGATTGTACATGTGCGTGTGTGTGTGTATATATCGAAAAATATTTTCAAATTTTTCAATCAAAAATTTTCTGCCAATACCAGGCCAACAGAATTCAGCAGGAAGTGTTTTTTGTTAAACACTTTTACAAATTTGCTTATAACTCGGAAACTATAAGAGATAATGACATAGAGTTTTCGCTATACGATAGAAAAAAACATCAGCTATTTAGCAAAATTTATTTCCGCCCATAAATGCCACGCCTTCTAAGAAATATACTGAATTCTTATATATAATGCCTTATATTTCAGGCGATATTTAATATTTGGGGGCGAATTTATTTATTGTTGGAAAGCTGATGTTTTTTCCAGTCGCATGGTGAAAACTGTTTGTCATTATCCCTTATGGTTTCCGAGATATTCGCACAAATGTAAATTTGTTATACGATTGTACATGTGCGTGTGTGTGTGTGTATGTCGAAAAATATTTTCAAATTTTTCGTTCAAAAATTTTCTGCCAATACCAGGCCAACAGAATTCAGCAGGAAGTGTTTTTTGTTAAACACTTTTACAATTTTGCTTATAACTCGGAAACTATAAGAGATAATGACATTGAGTTTTCGCTATACGATAGAAAAAAACATCAGCTATTTAGCAAAATTTATTTCCGCCCATAAATGCCACGCCTTCTAAGAAATATACTGAATTCTTATATATAATGCCTTATATTTCAGGCGATATTTAATATTTGGGGGCGAATTTATTTATTGTTGGAAAGCTGATGTTTTTTCCAGTCGCATGGTGAAAACTGTTTGTCATTATCTCTTATAGTTTCCGAGATATTCGCACAAATGTAAAATTGTTATACGATTGTACATGTGCGTGTGTGTGTGTATATATCGAAAAATATTTTCAAATTTTTCATTCAAAAATTTTCTGCCAATACCAGGCCAACAGAATTCAGCAGGAAGTGTTTTTTGTTAAACACTTTTACAATTTTGCTTATAACTCGGAAACTATAAGAGATAATGACATTGAGTTTTCGCTATACGATAGAAAAAACATCAGCTATTTAGCAAAATTTATTTCCGCCCATAAATGCCACGCCTTCTAAGAAATATACTGAATTCTTATATATAATATATATTCTTATATATAATGCCTTATATTTCAGGCGGTATTTAATATTTGGGGGCGAATTTATTTATTGTTGGAAAGCTGATGTTTTTTCCAGTCGCATGGTGAAAACTGTTTGTCATTATCTCTTATAGTTTCCGAGATATTCGCACAAATGTAAAATTGTTATACGATTGTACATGTGGGTGTGTGTGTGTATGTATCGAAAAATATTTTCAAATTTTTCATTCAAAAATTTTCTGCCAATACCAGGCCAACAGAATTCAGCAGGAAGTGTTTTTTGTTAAACACTTTTACAATTTTGCTTATAACTCGGAAACTATAAGAGATAATGACATTGAGTTTTCGCTATACGATAGAAAAAAACATCAGCTATTTAGCAAAATTTATTTCCGCCCATAAATGCCACGCCTTCTAAGAAATATACTGAATTCTTATATATAATGCCTTATATTTCAGGCGATATTTAATATTTGGGGGCGAATTTATTTATTGTTGGAAAGCTGATGTTTTTTCCAGTCGCATGGTGAAAACTGTTTGTCATTATCTCTTATAGTTTCCGAGATATTCGCACAAATGTAAAATTGTTATACGATTGTACATGTGCGTGTGTGTGTGTATATATCGAAAAATATTTTCAAATTTTTCATTCAAAAATTTTCTGCCAATACCAGGCCAACAGAATTCAGCAGGAAGTGTTTTTTGTTAAACACTTTTACAATTTTGCTTATAACTCGGAAACTATAAGAGATAATGACATTGAGTTTTCGCTATACGATAGAAAAAAACATCAGCTATTTAGCAAAATTTATTTCCGCCCATAAATGCCACGCCTTCTAAGAAATATACTGAATTCTTATATATAATGCCTTATATTTCAGGCGATATTTAATATTTGGGGGCGAATTTATTTATTGTTGGAAAGCTGATGTTTTTTCCAGTCGCATGGTGAAAACTGATTGTCATTATCCCTTATGGTTTCCGAGATATTCGAACAAATGTAAATTTGTTATACGATTGTACATGTGCGTGTGTGTGTGTGTATGTCGAAAAATATTTTCAAATTTTTCGTTCAAAAATTTTCTGCCAATACCAGGCCAACAGAATTCAGCAGGAAGTGTTTTTTGTTAAACACTTTTACAATTTTGCTTATAACTCGGAAACTATAAGAGATAATGACATTGAGTTTTCGCTATACGATAGAAAAAAACATCAGCTATTTAGCAAAATTTATTTCCGCCCATAAATGCCACGCCTTCTAAGAAATATACTGAATTCTTATATATAATGCCTTATATTTCAGGCGATATTTAATATTTGGGGGCGAATTTATTTATTGTTGGAAAGCTGATGTTTTTTCCAGTCGCATGGTGAAAACTGTTTGTCATTATCTCTTATAGTTTCCGAGATATTCGCACAAATGTAAAATTGTTATACGATTGTACATGTGGGTGTGTGTGTGTATATATCGAAAAATATTTTCAAATTTTTCATTCAAAAATTTTCTGCCAATACCAGGCCAACAGAATTCAGCAGGAAGTGTTTTTTGTTAAACACTTTTACAATTTTGCTTATAACTCGGAAACTATAAGAGATAATGACATTGAGTTTTCGCTATACGATAGAAAAAACATCAGCTATTTAGCAAAATTTATTTCCGCCCATAAATGCCACGCCTTCTAAGAAATATACTGAATTCTTATATATAATATATATTCTTATATATAATGCCTTATATTTCAGGCGGTATTTAATATTTGGGGGCGAATTTATTTATTGTTGGAAAGCTGATGTTTTTTCCAGTCGCATGGTGAAAACTGTTTGTCATTATCTCTTATAGTTTCCGAGATATTCGCACAAATGTAAAATTGTTATACGATTGTACATGTGGGTGTGTGTGTGTATGTATCGAAAAATATTTTCAAATTTTTCATTCAAAAATTTTCTGCCAATACCAGGCCAACAGAATTCAGCAGGAAGTGTTTTTTGTTAAACACTTTTACAATTTTGCTTATAACTCGGAAACTATAAGAGATAATGACATTGAGTTTTCGCTATACGATAGAAAAAAACATCAGCTATTTAGCAAAATTTATTTCCGCCCATAAATGCCACGCCTTCTAAGAAATATACTGAATTCTTATATATAATGCCTTATATTTCAGGCGGTATTTAATATTTGGGGGCGAATTTATTTATTGTTGGAAAGCTGATGTTTTTTCCAGTCGCATGGTGAAAACTGTTTGTCATTATCTCTTATAGTTTCCGAGATATTCGCACAAATGTAAAATTGTTATACGATTGTACATGTGCGTGTGTGTGTGTATATATCGAAAAATATTTTCAAATTTTTCATTCAAAAATTTTCTGCCAATACCAGGCCAACAGAATTCAGCAGGAAGTGTTTTTTGTTAAACACTTTTACAATTTTGCTTATAACTCGGAAACTATAAGAGATAATGACATTGAGTTTTCGCTATACGATAGAAAAAACATCAGCTATTTAGCAAAATTTATTTCCGCCCATAAATGCCACGCCTTCTAAGAAATATACTGAATTCTTATATATAATATATATTCTTATATATAATGCCTTATATTTCAGGCGGTATTTAATATTTGGGGGCGAATTTATTTATTGTTGGAAAGCTGATGTTTTTTCCAGTCGCATGGTGAAAACTGTTTGTCATTATCTCTTATAGTTTCCGAGATATTCGCACAAATGTAAAATTGTTATACGATTGTACATGTGGGTGTGTGTGTGTATGTATCGAAAAATATTTTCAAATTTTTCATTCAAAAATTTTCTGCCAATACCAGGCCAACAGAATTCAGCAGGAAGTGTTTTTTGTTAAACACTTTTACAATTTTGCTTATAACTCGGAAACTATAAGAGATAATGACATTGAGTTTTCGCTATACGATAGAAAAAAACATCAGCTATTTAGCAAAATTTATTTCCGCCCATAAATGCCACGCCTTCTAAGAAATATACTGAATTCTTATATATAATGCCTTATATTTCAGGCGATATTTAATATTTGGGGGCGAATTTATTTATTGTTGGAAAGCTGATGTTTTTTCCAGTCGCATGGTGAAAACTGTTTGTCATTATCTCTTATAGTTTCCGAGATATTCGCACAAATGTAAAATTGTTATACGATTGTACATGTGCGTGTGTGTGTGTATATATCGAAAAATATTTTCAAATTTTTCATTCAAAAATTTTCTGCCAATACCAGGCCAACAGAATTCAGCAGGAAGTGTTTTTTGTTAAACACTTTTACAATTTTGCTTATAACTCGGAAACTATAAGAGATAATGACATTGAGTTTTCGCTATACGATAGAAAAAAACATCAGCTATTTAGCAAAATTTATTTCCGCCCATAAATGCCACGCCTTCTAAGAAATATACTGAATTCTTATATATAATGCCTTATATTTCAGGCGATATTTAATATTTGGGGGCGAATTTATTTATTGTTGGAAAGCTGATGTTTTTTCCAGTCGCATGGTGAAAACTGATTGTCATTATCCCTTATGGTTTCCGAGATATTCGAACAAATGTAAATTTGTTATACGATTGTACATGTGCGTGTGTGTGTGTGTATGTCGAAAAATATTTTCAAATTTTTCGTTCAAAAATTTTCTGCCAATACCAGGCCAACAGAATTCAGCAGGAAGTGTTTTTTGTTAAACACTTTTACAATTTTGCTTATAACTCGGAAACTATAAGAGATAATGACATTGAGTTTTCGCTATACGATAGAAAAAAACATCAGCTATTTAGCAAAATTTATTTCCGCCCATAAATGCCACGCCTTCTAAGAAATATACTGAATTCTTATATATAATGCCTTATATTTCAGGCGATATTTAATATTTGGGGGCGAATTTATTTATTGTTGGAAAGCTGATGTTTTTTCCAGTCGCATGGTGAAAACTGTTTGTCATTATCTCTTATAGTTTCCGAGATATTCGCACAAATGTAAAATTGTTATACGATTGTACATGTGGGTGTGTGTGTGTATATATCGAAAAATATTTTCAAATTTTTCATTCAAAAATTTTCTGCCAATACCAGGCCAACAGAATTCAGCAGGAAGTGTTTTTTGTTAAACACTTTTACAATTTTGCTTATAACTCGGAAACTATAAGAGATAATGACATTGAGTTTTCGCTATACGATAGAAAAAACATCAGCTATTTAGCAAAATTTATTTCCGCCCATAAATGCCACGCCTTCTAAGAAATATACTGAATTCTTATATATAATATATATTCTTATATATAATGCCTTATATTTCAGGCGGTATTTAATATTTGGGGGCGAATTTATTTATTGTTGGAAAGCTGATGTTTTTTCCAGTCGCATGGTGAAAACTGTTTGTCATTATCTCTTATAGTTTCCGAGATATTCGCACAAATGTAAAATTGTTATACGATTGTACATGTGGGTGTGTGTGTGTATGTATCGAAAAATATTTTCAAATTTTTCATTCAAAAATTTTCTGCCAATACCAGGCCAACAGAATTCAGCAGGAAGTGTTTTTTTTTAAACACTTTTACAATTTTGCTTATAACTCGGAAACTATAAGAGATAATGACATTGAGTTTTCGCTATACGATAGAAAAAAACATCAGCTATTTAGCAAAATTTATTTCCGCCCATAAATGCCACGCCTTCTAAGAAATATACTGAATTCTTATATATAATGCCTTATATTTCAGGCGGTATTTAATATTTGGGGGCGAATTTATTTATTGTTGGAAAGCTGATGTTTTTTCCAGTCGCATGGTGAAAACTGTTTGTCATTATCTCTTATAGTTTCCGAGATATTCGCACAAATGTAAAATTGTTATACGATTGTACATGTGGGTGTGTGTGTGTATATATCGAAAAATATTTTCAAATTTTTCATTCAAAAATTTTCTGCCAATACCAGGCCAACAGAATTCAGCAGGAAGTGTTTTTTGTTAAACACTTTTACAATTTTGCTTATAACTCGGAAACTATAAGAGATAATGACATTGAGTTTTCGCTATACGATAGAAAAAAACATCAGCTATTTAGCAAAATTTATTTCCGCCCATAAATGCCACGCCTTCTAAGAAATATACTGAATTCTTATATATAATGCCTTATATTTCAGGCGATATTTAATATTTGGGGGCGAATTTATTTATTGTTGGAAAGCTGATGTTTTTTCCAGTCGCATGGTGAAAACTGATTGTCATTATCCCTTATGGTTTCCGAGATATTCGAACAAATGTAAATTTGTTATACGATTGTACATGTGCGTGTGTGTGTGTGTATGTCGAAAAATATTTTCAAATTTTTCGTTCAAAAATTTTCTGCCAATACCAGGCCAACAGAATTCAGCAGGAAGTGTTTTTTGTTAAACACTTTTACAATTTTGCTTATAACTCGGAAACTATAAGAGATAATGACATTGAGTTTTCGCTATACGATAGAAAAAAACATCAGCTATTTAGCAAAATTTATTTCCGCCCATAAATGCCACGCCTTCTAAGAAATATACTGAATTCTTATATATAATGCCTTATATTTCAGGCGATATTTAATATTTGGGGGCGAATTTATTTATTGTTGGAAAGCTGATGTTTTTTCCAGTCGCATGGTGAAAACTGTTTGTCATTATCTCTTATAGTTTCCGAGATATTCGCACAAATGTAAAATTGTTATACGATTGTACATGTGGGTGTGTGTGTGTATATATCGAAAAATATTTTCAAATTTTTCATTCAAAAATTTTCTGCCAATACCAGGCCAACAGAATTCAGCAGGAAGTGTTTTTTGTTAAACACTTTTACAATTTTGCTTATAACTCGGAAACTATAAGAGATAATGACATTGAGTTTTCGCTATACGATAGAAAAAACATCAGCTATTTAGCAAAATTTATTTCCGCCCATAAATGCCACGCCTTCTAAGAAATATACTGAATTCTTATATATAATATATATTCTTATATATAATGCCTTATATTTCAGGCGGTATTTAATATTTGGGGGCGAATTTATTTATTGTTGGAAAGCTGATGTTTTTTCCAGTCGCATGGTGAAAACTGTTTGTCATTATCTCTTATAGTTTCCGAGATATTCGCACAAATGTAAAATTGTTATACGATTGTACATGTGGGTGTGTGTGTGTATGTATCGAAAAATATTTTCAAATTTTTCATTCAAAAATTTTCTGCCAATACCAGGCCAACAGAATTCAGCAGGAAGTGTTTTTTGTTAAACACTTTTACAATTTTGCTTATAACTCGGAAACTATAAGAGATAATGACATTGAGTTTTCGCTATACGATAGAAAAAAACATCAGCTATTTAGCAAAATTTATTTCCGCCCATAAATGCCACGCCTTCTAAGAAATATACTGAATTCTTATATATAATGCCTTATATTTCAGGCGGTATTTAATATTTGGGGGCGAATTTATTTATTGTTGGAAAGCTGATGTTTTTTCCAGTCGCATGGTGAAAACTGTTTGTCATTATCTCTTATAGTTTCCGAGATATTCGCACAAATGTAAAATTGTTATACGATTGTACATGTGCGTGTGTGTGTGTATATATCGAAAAATATTTTCAAATTTTTCATTCAAAAATTTTCTGCCAATACCAGGCCAACAGAATTCAGCAGGAAGTGTTTTTTGTTAAACACTTTTACAATTTTGCTTATAACTCGGAAACTATAAGAGATAATGACATTGAGTTTTCGCTATACGATAGAAAAAACATCAGCTATTTAGCAAAATTTATTTCCGCCCATAAATGCCACGCCTTCTAAGAAATATACTGAATTCTTATATATAATATATATTCTTATATATAATGCCTTATATTTCAGGCGGTATTTAATATTTGGGGGCGAATTTATTTATTGTTGGAAAGCTGATGTTTTTTCCAGTCGCATGGTGAAAACTGTTTGTCATTATCTCTTATAGTTTCCGAGATATTCGCACAAATGTAAAATTGTTATACGATTGTACATGTGGGTGTGTGTGTGTATGTATCGAAAAATATTTTCAAATTTTTCATTCAAAAATTTTCTGCCAATACCAGGCCAACAGAATTCAGCAGGAAGTGTTTTTTGTTAAACACTTTTACAATTTTGCTTATAACTCGGAAACTATAAGAGATAATGACATTGAGTTTTCGCTATACGATAGAAAAAAACATCAGCTATTTAGCAAAATTTATTTCCGCCCATAAATGCCACGCCTTCTAAGAAATATACTGAATTCTTATATATAATGCCTTATATTTCAGGCGATATTTAATATTTGGGGGCGAATTTATTTATTGTTGGAAAGCTGATGTTTTTTCCAGTCGCATGGTGAAAACTGTTTGTCATTATCTCTTATAGTTTCCGAGATATTCGCACAAATGTAAAATTGTTATACGATTGTACATGTGCGTGTGTGTGTGTATATATCGAAAAATATTTTCAAATTTTTCATTCAAAAATTTTCTGCCAATACCAGGCCAACAGAATTCAGCAGGAAGTGTTTTTTGTTAAACACTTTTACAATTTTGCTTATAACTCGGAAACTATAAGAGATAATGACATTGAGTTTTCGCTATACGATAGAAAAAAACATCAGCTATTTAGCAAAATTTATTTCCGCCCATAAATGCCACGCCTTCTAAGAAATATACTGAATTCTTATATATAATGCCTTATATTTCAGGCGATATTTAATATTTGGGGGCGAATTTATTTATTGTTGGAAAGCTGATGTTTTTTCCAGTCGCATGGTGAAAACTGATTGTCATTATCCCTTATGGTTTCCGAGATATTCGAACAAATGTAAATTTGTTATACGATTGTACATGTGCGTGTGTGTGTGTGTATGTCGAAAAATATTTTCAAATTTTTCGTTCAAAAATTTTCTGCCAATACCAGGCCAACAGAATTCAGCAGGAAGTGTTTTTTGTTAAACACTTTTACAATTTTGCTTATAACTCGGAAACTATAAGAGATAATGACATTGAGTTTTCGCTATACGATAGAAAAAAACATCAGCTATTTAGCAAAATTTATTTCCGCCCATAAATGCCACGCCTTCTAAGAAATATACTGAATTCTTATATATAATGCCTTATATTTCAGGCGATATTTAATATTTGGGGGCGAATTTATTTATTGTTGGAAAGCTGATGTTTTTTCCAGTCGCATGGTGAAAACTGTTTGTCATTATCTCTTATAGTTTCCGAGATATTCGCACAAATGTAAAATTGTTATACGATTGTACATGTGGGTGTGTGTGTGTATATATCGAAAAATATTTTCAAATTTTTCATTCAAAAATTTTCTGCCAATACCAGGCCAACAGAATTCAGCAGGAAGTGTTTTTTGTTAAACACTTTTACAATTTTGCTTATAACTCGGAAACTATAAGAGATAATGACATTGAGTTTTCGCTATACGATAGAAAAAACATCAGCTATTTAGCAAAATTTATTTCCGCCCATAAATGCCACGCCTTCTAAGAAATATACTGAATTCTTATATATAATATATATTCTTATATATAATGCCTTATATTTCAGGCGGTATTTAATATTTGGGGGCGAATTTATTTATTGTTGGAAAGCTGATGTTTTTTCCAGTCGCATGGTGAAAACTGTTTGTCATTATCTCTTATAGTTTCCGAGATATTCGCACAAATGTAAAATTGTTATACGATTGTACATGTGGGTGTGTGTGTGTATGTATCGAAAAATATTTTCAAATTTTTCATTCAAAAATTTTCTGCCAATACCAGGCCAACAGAATTCAGCAGGAAGTGTTTTTTGTTAAACACTTTTACAATTTTGCTTATAACTCGGAAACTATAAGAGATAATGACATTGAGTTTTCGCTATACGATAGAAAAAAACATCAGCTATTTAGCAAAATTTATTTCCGCCCATAAATGCCACGCCTTCTAAGAAATATACTGAATTCTTATATATAATGCCTTATATTTCAGGCGGTATTTAATATTTGGGGGCGAATTTATTTATTGTTGGAAAGCTGATGTTTTTTCCAGTCGCATGGTGAAAACTGTTTGTCATTATCTCTTATAGTTTCCGAGATATTCGCACAAATGTAAAATTGTTATACGATTGTACATGTGGGTGTGTGTGTGTATGTATCGAAAAATATTTTCAAATTTTTCAATCAAAAATTTTCTGCCAATACCAGGCCAACAGAATTCAGCAGGAAGTGTTTTTTGTTAAACACTTTTACAATTTTGCTTATAACTCGGAAACTATAAGAGATAATGACATTGAGTTTTCGCTATACGATAGAAAAAAACATCAGCTATTTAGCAAAATTTATTTCCGCCCATAAATGCCACGCCTTCTAAGAAATATACTGAATTCTTATATATAATGCCTTATATTTCAGGCGGTATTTAATATTTGGGGGCGAATTTATTTATTGTTGGAAAGCTGATGTTTTTTCCAGTCGCATGGTGAAAACTGTTTGTCATTATCTCTTATAGTTTCCGAGATATTCGCACAAATGTAAAATTGTTATACGATTGTACATGTGCGTGTGTGTGTGTATATATAGAAAAATATTTTCAAATTTTTCAATCAAAAATTTTCTGCCAATACCAGGCCAACAGAATTCAGCAGGAAGTGTTTTTTGTTAAACACTTTTACAAATTTGCTTATAACTCGGAGACTATAAGAGATAATGACATTGAGTTTTCGCTATACGATAGAAAAAAACATCAGCTATTTAGCAAAATTTATTTCCGCCCATAAATGCCACGCCTTCTAAGAAATATACTGAATTCTTATATATAATGCCTTATATTTCAGGCGGTATTTAATATTTGGGGGCGAATTTATTTATTGTTGGAAAGCTGATGTTTTTTCCAGTCGCATGGTGAAAACTGTTTGTCATTATCCCTTATGGTTTCCGAGATATTCGCACAAATGTAAATTTGTTATACGATTGTACATGTGCGTGTGTGTGTGTATATATAGAAAAATATTTTCAAATTTTTCAATCAAAAATTTTCTGCCAATACCAGGCCAACAGAATTCAGCAGGAAGTGTTTTTTGTTAAACACTTTTACAATTTTGCTTATAACTCGGAAACTATAAGAGATAATGACATTGAGTTTTCGCTATACGATAGAAAAAAACATCAGCTATTTAGCAAAATTTATTTCCGCCCATAAATGCCACGCCTTCTAAGAAATATACTGAATTCTTATATATAATGCCTTATATTTCAGGCGGTATTTAATATTTGAATGAATGTGCGTGTGTGTGTGTATATATCGAAAAATATTTTCAAATTTTTCATTCAAAAATTTTCTGCCAATACCAGGCCAACAGAATTCAGCAGGAAGTGTTTTTTGTTAAACACTTTTACAATTTTGCTTATAACTCGGAAACTATAAGAGATAATGACATTGAGTTTTCGCTATACGATAGAAAAAACATCAGCTATTTAGCAAAATTTATTTCCGCCCATAAATGCCACGCCTTCTAAGGAATATACTGAATTCTTTTATATAATGCCTTATATTTGAGGCGGTATTTAATATTTGGGGGCGAATTTATTTATTGTTGGAAAGCTCATGTTTTTTCCAGTCGCATGGTGAAAACTGATTGTCATTATCCCTTATGGTTTCCGAGATATTCGCACAAATGTAAATTTGTTATACGATTGTACATGTGCGTGTGTGTGTGTGTATGTCGAAAAATATTTTCAAATTTTTCATTCAAAAATTTTCTGCCAATACCAGGCCAACAGAATTCAGCAGGAAGTGTTTTTTGTTAAACACTTTTACAATTTTGCTTATAACTCGGAAACTATAAGAGATAATGACATTGAGTTTTCGCTATACGATAGAAAAAAACATCAGTTATTTAGCAAAATTTATTTCCGCCCATAAATGCCACGCCTTCTAAGAAATATACTGAATTCTTATATATAATGCCTTATATTTCAGGCGGTATTTAATATTTGGGGGCGAATTTATTTATTGTTGGAAAGCTGATGTTTTTTCCAGTCGCATGGTGAAAACTGTTTGTCATTATCTCTTGGACATTTCTTACTTCTCGCTGGGTAGTTCAAGATGATTTGAATCACGCGTATTTTCGTACGTATACGAAGAACATTTATATTAGCGTCATGATCTCATCTTCGTAAAATAAATCCTGACTTAAATCCATTTTTAATTTACTTTTGTTTCTACAAAAACTTGATTTCCAAATAAATTTCATGGTGTTACCAACATGAATTATCAAAAATCAAATAACCAAACATCATTATATCCTCATTCGTCATCTTCAACATCATTATGGTCGTGCAAAAAGCAAACTTTTTCATTTTCTCAAAACCAGCTAATCTACCAGGCGATCAGAAAATACAGCAGGTTGTAAATTTATTTTGAAAAGAGAATTACTTAACATACTTTTAGGCTGACTAAGAAATATATAGTATATAGTATACATATAGTATACATAGTATGTGTTTATTTAATAAAAAGCCTAAAAATATGTCAAGAAATATGTAATTTAGTTATCTTAGAGTTGCCACGACAGAGTGAATTAGGAATTAATGAGGGGAAAATTTTGTAATTCATTCAGATTAAATTTTATTAATTCTATCGATCGTTAAACAAAAGAACGTTTTTTTACATTAAAAAAAACACATTTTTTGCATCGAATCTTTTTCATTAAGTGCTTTCTATCTTTAAATTATGTGTGTAATATAATAAATGTCAAAATTCCATCAAGGCTCTAGAGATGGAGCGCTTCAGAAATATCAATTTTTCTATGACTCTGGTGAATAAAACAGAGCATGTGTGCCAAAAGTTTTACCACATTCTAATCATGGTCCGCCCTGGAATACAAAATATCTTTCAAGATTAAAAAACAAGAAAAATAAATTGTATAAAAATTTTAAAAAGGATAGATCATTAATAAATTATTCCAAATACTGCTTAGTAAGATCTGAATACACCATCGCCAACCAAAGGGCTTATAACATCTATTTAATTAAGGTAAAAAACAAATTCTAGGATCACTCTTGAATCATTCTACAAATTTGTTAATTCTAAACGTCGAGCAGCGGATTATCCTTCTGTTATGAAGCTTGGTAGTCATGAATCCTCAGATAATAAGGTTATAAGTGACTTGTTTGCGCAATTTTTTGCTTCTACCTACTCATCATCTACATTTAACGCCAATAATCAAAATTATATTCCTGATGCAAAGGCCTTTGATATATCTTTTATTGATCAACGTACTGTTTCCAAGTATATAAATCTTCGCATGTAGTTGGTCCGGATGGGGTTCCTAGCAGTATTTTAAAACACCATTTTCAATTATTGAGTACTCCATTAACCTACTTATTCAATAAATCGCTTAAATTGGGCTATTTTCCCTAGTTTTGGAAACAATCATTTATCATTCCACTGTTTAAATCAGGATCTAAAGCTGATATTTCAAATTATAGAGGAATTGCTAAATTCAACATTATACCGAAATTGTTTGAAAAACTCCTATGTGATACACTGTCATTTCAAGCATCGTCTATTTTATCTGCTTCCCAGCATGGATTCTGTAAGCCTCGATTAACAATCACAAATCTTCCTGAATTTACAAGTTTGACAAATGATGGATTTATTGTAGGCAAACAAACTGACGTCATTTATATCGATTTCAGTAAGGCATTTGATAAAGTAAATCATAACTTACTCGTTCATAAGCTTAATCAACTTGGTTTTAGTTCATCTTTATTGAATTGGATTAATTCGTATTTAGTAGAC
The DNA here is from genome assembly GCA_958299815.1 of Sarcophaga carnaria. Lineage (NCBI taxonomy): Eukaryota > Metazoa > Arthropoda > Insecta > Diptera > Sarcophagidae > Sarcophaga > Sarcophaga carnaria. The sequence continues at coordinate 46,283,601 of OY283150.1, forward strand.
AGAAAACAGTGCGTTAAATTCAGGAATACGCAATCTAACTTTATTGATGTACTGTTAGGCGTACCACAGGGCAGTCATCTTGGGCCGCTCCTATTTACTCTTTTTATAAATGATCTCCCTTCTGTTATCAAAAATTCAAACACATTAATGTATGCAGACGATGTTAAAATATTTTTATCATTTAATAACATTGAAGACCAAGTACTTTTACAAGAGGATATTACCTACTTAACCTCTTGGTGTAGTATTAATTTAATGGAGCTGAATGTTAAAAAATGTAAATATATGTGCTTCACTCGATCATCACCAACCAATGGATTTTACACAATGAATGGTGCCGCTCTTGAACTAGTTAATACCTTTAACGATTTAGGGATAGTTATCGATTGTAAATTGGACTTTAGAAATCATATTACATCAACTGTTAGCAAAGCTACATGTACCCTGGGATTTATCAAACGATGGGCTAAAGAGTTTTCTGATCCTTATGTTACTAAGCAATTGTTTACCACACTGGTTCGCCCAATTCTTGAATATGGATCTGTAATATGGGACCCTCAATACGCTGTACACTCTGATAAAATTGAATCAGTTCAAAAACAGTTCTTATTATTTTGTCTTCGTGGTTTAGGGAATGGATGGGATCCTGATGAAAGGTTACCACCTTATGAAAAACGCCTAGCACTCATTAAATTACCAACTTTAAAAAGCCGTCGTAAAATGCTAAATGCTATCTTTCTTCTGAAGCTGTTTAATGGTGTTATCAACTCGCAATTTCTTCTAGAAAAACTTTCCATAAAAGTACCTGTTCGTCCGACCAGATACCATAATTTCTTAAATATAAAATACTACACAGTTAACTACGCGAACTTCGATTCATTTCGTAGAATCTGTAATGATTTTAATAGTCTGTATCATCATATAGATTTTAATAAAAGTATGGAATCCATTAAAAAGGATATAATTTTACAATTAAACACATTTAATTAATAATTTCAATGTTGTCTCTTTTTTAACTTATTTTTTGAATTGATATCATAATAATAATAATTCTGAATTGTTATATAAAATGAATTGAAATATAAAATGAATTGAAATATAAATGTAAAATTTAATGAATTGAAATATAAAATGTAATAGTCTGTAAGGATATTCCATAGACTTAAATAAATAAATAAATAAATAAATGAGATTTCCTTGCCCTCAGTGCTGATCCATTTAGAGTGTACTTGTTGCAGTAATGTATTATACAAACTAATGCATGGTGGCGGTAATATTGCTACTTGGTGGTCATATTCCTACTATAGTTTTAGATCATTAAGTTATAAGCGACACATTAAAAAGTTACGATTATACTGCAATCCTTTGAAATTTCATGCTACATTAGGTGGAATACGCCTCTTTAATGCATGTTTCAGCTGGATAATGATCTTAAATATACTGCAAAGTGTAGTATGAAATCGTTCATAGATAACAACATCAATGTGTTATCCTGGCCCATACTATCTTCAGATTAAAATCCGATTGAATATAGTAAAAACAGCAATCAGAGTAAGGTGTTCCAGATTGTCATAAGCCTTGGAGAATTAATTCAAACTGCATGGTATGATGTACTGTATTCGGTATGCAAACATCTTGTTGACGACATGCTTAGGCGGGGTCCATTAGCCGACACCGGAGTTTACAAAATGTTAACCAACCTAGAATAACATTAAAACTTGAATTAGTTTAAATATACGATTATATTATTATTTGTTTATAACTATTTTCAATGGAAAAAATCCTTGTTTTTTCCACAAGATGGATTTCTATTTTAATTTTAATTTAATGAAAATTTTAAAATACAAACGAAATTTATAAGACCACAATGGAATTTGTTATTGTGATATACACGCATATATGCTGAGAATAAGTGGAATTACATACAAGCAATTTTCTCATTTTACATACTTTCTCTTCAAAACTCAAGTGTTATATTGGTGTCCTTATTATTTATTACATCACTGTATATCGAATATTTTTTGTACAGAAGAAAAATAAAAGAATTCCTTTAAAATTGTTAATCAACTCAGTGGGAATAAATTACTCAACAAATAGGTACGTAGTTTAAGGCTAGGTTAGGTTAGAGGACGTGTACTTGTCAATTAAGACAAGTACAGTACCCGGAGGTCGAATTGACCCATTGTACAACGTCCTAGTTTCTCACACCACTTATGTTGTGTGTGTTAATTTTATACATGAGTGGTGGGACCTACAGTTTAAAGTCGACTCCAAACGAAAGATTTTTGAGAACCTTTTCATGGCAATTTTATTTACTCTCAGAGATTTTGCCAGAAATCTGCTGAGAGGAAGTCGCCGAAAAAATACTTTTTGTATTTTGCCTTGATGTCTGGCCTGGAGCTCGAACCCGGGCTTTACGTCTAATAAGCCAACACACTACCTACTAGACTACGGCGACTTCAAAAAGGTCAGTAATTGGATTTATTAAATAGCACTGCGAGATTAGGTCTGTTTCAGATCCCAGTCGGACTATTACAGGGTATGTTACGATGAGGAGAAGTTGGAGAATACCGAACACCTCTTCTGTAACTGTCCAGCCCTTAAGTAGGTTGAGGTTGAAGGGGTTTCTTTGAGGGTTTGAATTCAGTGTCGAGAGCCGACATCAAGGCTCTCCATAGATTCATTAGTAGCTTGAGCTGGATGAAAAGTGCAAGGGCTTAATTAGTGTTGGTGTTTGTTAGTGTTTTTTTTCATGGCAATTTTTATTTACTCTCAGAGTTTTTGCCAGAAATCTGCTGAGAGGAATTCGCCGAAGAAATACTTTTTGTATTTTGTCTTTGATGCCTGGCCTGGGGCTCGAACCCTGACTTTACGTCTAATAAGCCAACACACTACCCACTAGACTACAGCGACTTGGTGTTTGTTGGTCTGTGTAATTCCTCCGCTTCCTTATTCTCCTCTTTCCCATTTTCTTCCCTTTTTTCCCATCCCCTGTATTATCCTCTCACTTAAAGGACGTTTTTTGTACAATGGGTCAACTTGACCTCCGGGTACTATACTTGTCAAGTACACGTTCTCTAACCTAAACCCAAACCTAGGTATGTACTTCGTATACCTGATTAAATCAATTGAAAATATTTCATATTTTTTAATTGGGCATTCTTTTTCTAGCTATTAATCCAAAATGTAATTACGTACATACATACGTACATAGTTGGTCATTACAACCCTTCAGTTAGGATTACAAGCTAGCTTCTCACACCACTTTTTGTACAACCATTAATTGTGTATATTTATAATTGCTTAAATGCTCTCCTATTTACCTAATTTTACATTTTCATGGAACTTGCTTAGAGTGCTTCGTATATTATTTCCTAATAATTGTACACCATAAGGGAGGGGGGGTAAGAAGTAAAGTAGAGAGTGTAGTTGGTTTGTAAAACAACATGTTTTTCAAATTGTTTTTCAATTGTTTCATAAATTTTTATTAAAAACTTTCAATTTATGTTCCCCCTAACCCTAACCCCTTAAATTCAGTTGTATTTCTCTTGATGTTGTTGTTTTCGTTATTGTACTGTTTATTGTGTAGTTAGGTTAGGTTAACTGTTGTTTAGTTGGTTAGACTGTGTGTTATGAACGAAATCGTTATTATCTAAAATATGTATCTTTGGTAACAAATGGTTTTCCCGGTTTACATTACATTTGCCCCGAGCATCATAGTAACAGTGAAATATTTCTTTATGAATTATTACCAAGACTAACGTATTTATGGGGGGTTTGAGAGAGGGGGAATGCGCCAGTTTAGACTTGGGGTTTTTCGAGTGGTCGAATATATTTTCAATTACTTACATAAACAATTCATGCAAAACAATTTTCAAACTGGCGTTTTCTCTTTTACACATTTTATTAAGCATTTCATATTTATGATACATTTTACAAAAAAAAGGGTATGCCAGCAAAGTTTACAATATACAGTGCATAACATAAGTTTCCTATCATACACGGAAATTATTTATTTTTTTAGAATGTTTGCCAATCAATGTAAATTTGATAAACTGCGATTTTCACAAACTTATTTCTTATTGCTTAGCAATTTTAAGTATGTTAGCCATATTAAGAATTCTCTTGCTAAACCCATAGTATTGTGAATTATTTTGGAATGAAATCTGATAATCGCTCAGTAGACGTGAGGCTACGATTCAAAACCGAAGTCAGCCATCTCTAACAAAACGAAATAGTAAAAAAAATTTCTTTGGCGACTTCCTCTCAACAGATTTCTTGCAAAAACTCTGAGAGTAAATAAAATTGCTATGAAAAGTTTCTCAAATAAATCTGTTGTACGGAGTAGACTTTAAACTGTAGGTCCCGCAACTCATGTACAAAATTAATACACACAACACAAGTGGTGTGAGAAGCAAGGTCATAATCCTGACGGAATGATTGTAATGACCTATTACGTACGTACTCGTATGTATGAAATCTGCTAATTTTTAAATATGATTTTCGCCACAAGCCTGCTGCTACTAAAAGTTGTATGGTAAGTTCTATCAGTTAACAGTGGCTTAAATGTTGTCTTCCACTTCTCGAAGAGTTTATTTTATTTATTAATTACAATACTATGAGAAATTATATTCTAATTATATACTAGCGGAGTAACTTGACCATATGCACGGTGTAGTGTCACAGACCAGAGTCTCTGGTGGGAATCGAACCCACGACCCTCACGCTAATAGTGTAGCACACTACCCACTAGACTACCAGGGCACCCACTCGAAGAGTTTATTAGCAACTAAAAATTAATAACTTATCATAGCCACAAATCACCCGCAAAAAAGGGCAAGTGTACAGGACCACTTTAGGAATGAAAGTTGTCACCAAATTGATTTTGCACTGTATGTCACATGACATGTATGTTTACATAATTAATTTTTGAAAACAAAAGTTCATTCTGCATTGCTTGATACCCATTGCCAATCACCATAATGGAAGCTTCTTTTTCAATTCGAAGCCTCCGTTCTATAACATTCTAAGTCGAAAAAGTGTGTTTTGAGTTATGAGCTCTCAAAGTTTTCACGCGACATACGACCATATGTGTATTCTAAGGAGATTTTTCCCTATAACTTCGTAACGGATCGGCGCATTTTAACCAAATTTTGACAGTATTTATTTATATTTATTTTTAAGTACACTTAGGACGTTATAGAATGGAGGCGTCGAATTCATAAGATATACAGTGATATGAAAAATAATAGGAACACCAATGTGACGCTTAGAGAGTAGATGAGAAAGTAAGTGAAAGAAAAAAGTTGTTGATAAATAATTGCACTTATTCTCAGCTTATATACCACAAAATCAAATTCCAGCGTGGTTTTATAAAATTATAGATTTTTTTTAATTAAAATAGAAATTCACTTTGTGGAAAAATATAAGGACACTCCATGAACGTAATTAAGTTCGAATGTTCTTGCAGAGTGGTTTATATTTTATAGAGATTCCGTAGATATCGTCTAAGAATATGGTGAACAAGATTTAGGTACACTGAATCTGATATATCGCTCAATCTGAATTAATTCCCCAGAGGTTATTCCGTTTTTAGAACATACATACATATATATTTGGTCATTACAACCCTTCAGTCTGGATTACGAGTGTGTTTGAAGTCGACTCCGAACGACAGATTTTTTAGAATCTTTTCAGGGCAATTTATTTACTCTCAGAGTTTTTGCCAGAAATTTGCTGATTTGTAGGACACTTTCCTTTAATTGTTGTTTTCACTATATTTGATCGGATCTGTAGTTGAAGATAGTGCGGACCATTGATATTCTTATCGTCGTATCATTTCATAGTACATTTTGTAGTATATTTACAATCATTATCCTACGGGAATATGCCTTGAAGTGGCATATCTTTGTTCTACATAATATAGCACGAAATATCGCAAGATTCCAGCGTAATACATTAATTTCTAAATGCATTGTACACAATATACTGAATTAACACCTTCATAGGAAAATGCAAGCGACAATCATAATTCGTCATGCTTTATCGTGCTAAGAGGAGATCTGCACTGTGGTTACTGACACTAAGGTAATTGTAGTAATACTGAGTAAGGCGTCTTTAACTATTATCATAACTCTTTTTTCTGCTAGTCAAGTAGCAATCATATATCTTTGGGGTGCATTCAGCAGGTTTAAACCCCCACGCAAATTTTGTTTCCACCTAATATGGGTTTCTGGTGACATGGACGTCACAGGAAATTGTGTAGATGATGAAATTGTTAGAACAGACACACTCCTGCAAATTCCAATCTCTTACTTTCGTTCATCTGTTTATTAAGCAGAGCCCTGACAAATCAAGGGCTGAGGAGGAATCTTGCTTTATTGCTAGACTGAACTGGTCCAAATTGTACAGAAAACTTGCCAACATACTACTTAAATTGAATGGTAGGTTTCTTTTCGTCATTGTATCTATTCTCACGGCCATTGCAGAATGCGTAGGTATTTGAAATGGTCATTGCGGAATGCATTGGCATGCGAAATGACTTCTCAGAGGTTGTAGATTCGTTGAGGAAAAAGAGTACATCGGCCAATGCCTTTCTTTATTTCCCATTCACTTTGCTTTCATTCGTCTAAGGAAGCTATAATGGAAGTCACCGTTGTCTAGTAGGTAGTGTGTTGGTTTCTTAGACGTAGGGTCACTGTTCAAACACCAAGTCAGATATTTCGCAGAAATATTTCATCGGCGACTTTCTTTCAGCAGTTTGCTAGCAAAAACTTTGACAGTAAATAAAAATTGCAATGAAAATTTTCTCATAAAATTTGTTGTTCAGGATCGACTTAAAGTTTATGGATAAAACTAATACACACAGCATACAGTGGACAGCAAAAGTCTTAGTACGGCAATATATTTTGACAAAAAACAGTCCTCACAGGCTTAATACTCTTGCACAATGTTCCGATATGATCTCAAGAGAGTATTTAGGACACCATTTGAAAGAACGGTTACGTAATCGCTAAACCTCAAATAAAAGTCAACCGAAAAACTTGCTCATGGTGCCATCAGAAAACACTTAATAAAACTTGTACATTCAATTCCAAATGAGTGAAATGGAGTGCTTGACCTTAAGGGATATTCTACTAAATACAATGGATAACATTTTCATATATTAGGCCTTTGAATTTTAAATTTACTCACGGTTCTCCTTGGAGGTACCTATGGATTCATCTGAAACTTTTCCTTGTTTTTCTCTTGTTTTATGAAAAACATTAAAAAATTGTTTGTTTTATAATAAAACAGAAGTAAATTAATAGAATAAATATAAAAACTATAAATTTTTATACAAACATTTGGCTAAAATTCATGAAATTGTTAAAATATATTGCCGTACGATGGCTTTTGCTGTCCACTGTAAGTGGTTTGAAAAGCTAGATTGTGATCCTGTTTGAAGGGTTGTAATGCTCAATTATCTATGTACGTAAGGGAGCTATCATTGTAGATAGCGGATCGGTTAATAAATTCATTAAGCTTTCAGACTGGTTTTCAACTTCATGGTTTATTACGAAACCACAATGCTACCTCTAGTAGTATGAGTAGTAGTTAAGTTTTTTGCGTCTGTGCATTAACTTTCGTTTTGTACTGTAAATGTATTGTAACATGCATAATTCATGTTTGATATTAATGGTGGCAATAATATGAACGTTGTTGCTTGTTTTTTCTTTTCTCTTTTTCTCAAATTTACAACTGGAAAGAGAAAAGCGAACAAAAAAAAACAAAAATTACAGAATAAGTAACTGAATGTCTGCTGCCTATCAGCCAGTTAGGCTGTGGGCTCGTCTATCAGTCTGCTGGCCTAACGATACTTTCGGTTCTATTGGTTATTTGTTGGTAGGCCTCTTGAAACGAACAAATTTTCAATAAAAATATCAGAAGAGAGCAAAAAACAAAAAAAAAAATAAAGCGAAAAGTAAGTGAAAAACATGTTACGAATATAAGGCTCATCAATATTTTATGAAAATCAGTCTGCAGTTTGTCTACTCCACACACCACCAATAGGAGGCCAATATCTACAATAGACAGACACTCGTCGATAGAATTTGGTGTGGAGAAGGAAGCTTTATTATAAACAAGTACGAAATTTATTTTCAATTTATTTCTACATACTCTGATACACATACATACATCTAATACCCATTACCGTTTTATCTTATTTGGCTCATCTGTTTCCTGTCTCTTCTTCTTCAATTTCATGAATTTTTTTTATATTTCATTCTTCTTAAACCATGACGGTTTCTCTTCCTTTCGTTTTTTTTTTCGGCGGAAGTGATAAATTAGTTAAGCTTAGTTTGCTGTTTTGTTGTTTCTGTTATTGTAATCTTCGTTTTTGTTTTTTTTTTGGCTAAAATTGCGGTGTATGAGTTAGTGTTGGTGTATGTTTTGTAGCTGATAAGAAATTACAATATTTCAGAGAGTTCAGAGGGCATTAAACGGAAACGCTTTTGAAAATTATTTCAAGTACAAGTAGTCTCTCTGTCAATATGAATATTAATGACGTGATGATTTTCGTTTTATTTTGATTTCATTTCATGTTTGCCTATTTAACGGATTAAATTATACAAATTGATCTACGAGTACTTTAGGAAGTCACAGACGAACTGAACTGGACTGAATGAATTTTATTAACTCTGAAATAGTCTTGTAATTTGGCTTGAAGAGTTTATAAAAAATCTGTTGTTTATTAGAAGAAGAACTGATGCGAAAAAAATATTGAATTTATTTCAGAAATTTCATTGTACAGTGAAACTTCCTCTCAAGAAAATGCGGACAATAGCCGATAAAGTTCGAATTTCCTTGATCCCAATTCTTTGATGGCAATTTTGAAAGAAAATAACCTCCGTCAGACGGACAATTTCTTAGCCGGACGAGGACAGTTTGTGTTTTTAAAACGATTAATAATTTTGTCCTTCAATAACTCCCGCATCTGGACAAAAATCTAAAAAAAAAATTTAAATATAAAACAAATGTCCGTCTATGGAAGATTTCACTGTAATTGTTAATAAAAGTAACAGTTTGTAGATCAAGCCATAAGCATGTGATTTAGTGTGTATAGCATTATTTTTTAACATTTATTTCCTTTCAACAATTATTCAAAGTCAAAGAAAGGTAAAAACACTTTAACTGTGTGGCAAAATAATGCAACACTTTAGTAAACAAAAGCACATATAAACAGACATTTGTCTGAAACCATTCTTCTTATAGAAATTACCCGACCATTTTGACATTCAGTTAATCATCAGCTATTGGTTTCGAAGCAAAATAACTAACCTTGTTAAATATGTATGTACATCTTGATTTAGCCTGTGATAAGCAGCTAATAATAGCACAATAGCCTGTAATTTTAGGAGAAAAAAATCCTAATATACAGTGGACAGCAAAAGCCTTAGTACGGCAATATATTTTAACAATTTCATGAATTTTAGCCAAAAGTTTGTATAAAAATTTATAGTTTATATTTGTATTTATTTTATTAATTTATTTCTATTTTATTATAAAACAAACAATTTTTTAATGTTTTTCATAAAACAAGAGAACAATAAGGAAAAGTTTCAGATGACTCCATAGGTACCCCCAAGGAGAACGCTGAATAAATTTAAAATTCAAAGTTCAAATATATGAAAATGTTATTCCTTATATTTAGTAGAATATCCGTTAAGGTCAAGCACTCCATTTAATCCATTTGGAATTGAATGTACAAGTTTTGTTTAGTGTTTTCTGATGGCACCATGAGCAAGTTTTTCGGCTGACTTTTGTTTGAGGTTTAGTGATTACATAACCGTTCTTTCAAATGATCTCCTAAATACTCTCTCGAAGTCATATCATGACTTTGTGCAAGAGTATTAAGCCTGTGGGGACTTTTTTGCCAAAATATATTGCCGTACTAAGACTTTTGCGGTCCACTGTATAAGAATTAGGCCATCTACTGCTCCTTATCTCTATTCCATGGATTTAGTCTCGAGTGACTATTGGTTCCAAATTGGCTCAGTGGATTTGAGTCTAGCGATGAAATCATTTCCCTAACAAATCTATTTTAACAATCCGAACAAATAATTACTGATTTTAATACAGCAAATTAAAACCATCCAGTAAAAAAAAAAATAAAAAGAAAATAAAAAATAAATGGTAAATAAGACGAAAATTTAATAGCATTACACTATGCAGCTTATTGTCAAAATTGTCGAGAAGAAAAAAACAGAACATTTGAGGATTTAAAACCAACAGATATGGAAACACAATACGATAAGACAGGAGTGATAGTTTTGCCGAAATCCAAACTGACTTGAGCACCAATAAGGTGATGTCCTAGAGCGAATTGACAAGTTTAGTTGGTTACGATAATCAGAATCATAATTTGCCTTAAATTATGGCTCCATCATAAGTAAGTAAGTAATGTGTGTTAATTTTTTAAGTGAGTGGCTCCGAACGACAAATTTTTAAGAAATTTTTAATGTGAATTTAATTTACTCTCAGAGTTTTCCAGAAATCTGCTGAGAGGAAGTCACCGAAGAAATATTTTGACCTGGGGTATGAATGGAGGCCTCACGTCTAGTCTAAACCATTGCATTTGCATAAACAATTTCAAAAATTTCAGGTTGAAGACCATACGATTGTAAGACCATAGGATTGTAATGTAGCCACTAAATAAGAAAAAAAAATAAAATTTTTATATTCAAAGTGTTGATAAATTTTATTTCTTTATTTAAGCTACATACTTATTTAAGAATTCTAATCATTTTACCAATCTCTTTTAGGGTTCTTTCTTTTTTTTTTTTTTTTTTGACTGCTTCTTAAAATATTACAATAATGGCTTATTAATATATCCTTGGTCAGAAATGACACCCACAGCCATTATAATAGTTTCATCAAATTTCATAAATCACCACAAATTGCTGTTTTTGCAAAAAAAAATTACTTTTTTCTCTTCTCTCCCTTTTTTTTGGCTGTAATATCATCGCACTCATACGACTTATTTTACATTATCTGTGGAAACAAAAGAAGACATAAACTTCCGGTATTTTACAGAACATATGCCACATTTATGAACACATTCATGTTCATGCAATGATTTAACGACAGTGACTTTAACAAGAGGAGTAGAGAGAGAGATAAAGAAATTGTTTTTTTTTTTTTTTTTTTTTTTGAAGCGAGTGAAATATGAAAAACAACACATTGCTGTCACACAAGACTCTTTCTTGCAACTTCCGGTGTAGCAAAGATTCAATATATTCGAACAGATTTAGTTTCATTTCATTTTTTTGTCTTTCTTCTGGAAACAACTGCAGGAATTTTTACAAAAATCTGGTATTTGATGGTTGTTTTAATAAATATTTCTTTATGGGAATTAAAGTTATTAAAGTTTTCACTAGAGTTCTTGAAGGAACATCCTAAAATTTAAATTATCCAACAGAAATTTTTCTTTACTGAAATTGAATTTTACTTAAGTACGTGATACCACGTTTGTAGGGCTATAATCTGGAGATGATTTCTAGCTTTCTGAGAAGTGCAGCGCTTGTGCTGAATATTTTATATTATTTTATATTTTTTAGATGGGATCTGCATATGCATATATACATAGTTGGTCGTTACAACCCTTCTGTCAGGAATACGATCAAGTTTTTCATACCACTTATCTTGGGTGTGTTAATTTTTTACATGAATGACGGGACCTATACTTTAAAGTCGATTCCGAACGACAGATTTTTGAGGCAATTTTATTTGCTTTCAGAGTTGTTGCCAAAAATTTGCTGGAAGGCAGTCCAGGAAGAAATATTTTTTTTCATATTTCGTTTTGTTGGAGATATCTGACCTGGGTTTTGAACAGTGGTCTCACGTCTAATAAACCAACATACTACCTGTTGGACCATGGCGGCTATAATCTCATGATGGCTGTAGCAATTTACGTGTTGAACTGATGCATCATGTAGCATAATATTCTAGGTGGTAACGCGATTTATACCCTTATCCACCTGTTTTTATACGTTGTTTGCCAAAATCACATTAATTTCGTATGCCACTGTATTAATAGTTTAACTTACACATAATTAGAGGCCGTATATGTACATATGTCGTGCTTACATTAGCCAAGAAAAAAACAAGAAGAAGGGGTAACTGTTTCATATTAAGGGAAAACCCCAAAACACAACCATCCCCATCCAAAATATAATGCTTATGCTTAAGAAGAAGCCTTAATTTCCTTTCACATGCATTAGAGAAACGAACACAAAGTCAAATGCATGTTTATGTATACGTATACATACATACATATATGCAAGTCTTCAAAAAGAGCATGTAAATCTTGCCTTCACAAACTTAAAATTTTTACTTTTCTTTAGTCGATCTTCTCTATCATTATAAACACAACTACAATATATTCATATATTGTATGTATGTATGAGTGTGTATGTATGTACCTATATTCTTCTAAGAAAAAGAAGGAGGAGAAGAAATTGAGTAAAAAATCGAAAATATTGAAAATGCTGATACAATAAAAAGGAAATGTTCTTCCTTGAAAAATAGAGTTTATTAAAGATAACAGTAAAAATATCACACACACATTCAATCAAACATATTCCTACTTTCGATGGCATACAATATACGGTGGAGTATTTATTGCTCCTTTAAAGAATCAGTTTAATAAACTAAAATTTAGTTTTTGTATGATGTTATTCATCTAAGGCTGCTTGATTTCATTCAAGGTTACATACATACATAATTGGTCACATTGGTCATTAAAATCTTACAGATAGGATTACAACCTAGCTTCTCACACCACTTATGCTGTGTGTATTAATTTTATACATTTAGTGGCGGGACCTACAGTTTAAAATCTACTCCGAACAACAGATTTTTGGGAAACTTTTCATGGCAATTTTATTTACTCTCAGAGTTTTTGCCAGAAATCTGCTGAGAAGTCGCCGAAGAAATATTTTTTTCATATTTCGTTTTGTTGGAGATATCTGATCTGGGGTTTGAACTACGGCGACTATATAATGAACCATCATTGTCGAAAAAGGTGCCTTATTATTGCGACTGCATGATCGATTGTACTCTACCTCATCGTTATAGTGTTTCCTTTAAGCCTACTGCCCTCATAAATTTCAAGTTGCTCGTTTCATGTTGCTGGTTGTTAATATTGAAAATTTCTTTCGTAATACTTAATACGCACTTATATGTATTTTTCTTCCCAGGACAAACTGATGTTCCACATTTTCCAAATTTGAATTCCGATGATTCATTCTCATCGCCACTGAATCTATATGTTTGGCTAGAGACTACCTTAATTCTGAATCAGTGTACCCCGAGTCTAAGACATTCTATCAAAAGACTAGTTACCGACCCCAGATTATTTCTAAAAAGTTTGATGCATGACTCAGATCTCCTCCTATTGTAGTTTGCCAGCAAAAGTTTCAAACCCACTTGTACTTTGCCTCTCTTTATAATGCCTTGCGTTAGGCATACATACATACATACATAATTGGTCATTACAACCGTTCAGTCAGGATTACGACCTAGCTTCTCATACCACTTATGCTGTGTGCGTTAATTTTATACGTGAGTGGCGGGACCTACAGTTTAAAGTCGACTCCGAACAACAATTTTTGAGAAACTTTTCATGGCAATTTTTTATTTACTCTTACAGTTTTTGCCAGAAACCTGCTGAGAGGAAGTAGCCGAAGAAATATTTTTTTCATATTCCGTTTTGTTGGAGACGTCTGACCTATGGTTTGAACCCTGGCCTCACGTCAAATAAGCTAACACTCTATCTACTAGACTACGGCGACTTTGTTAGGCATATCTTGCCAAAATTCGCTTTCACTCTACAGAAGGGTTCTAGATCTGCTGCGTGGAAGCTCCCTTCCTCGTAAACAGATGAGAAGAAGAAGCATTGCGGTGAATTCCCATAAAATAAGCTGGGAACGAAATTGGAATTCCTATTCTCCGGCACACTTTCTCTAACAGAAAACATACTTTCGGTATTGTAATGATGCACAGGCTAAATTCTTCTACAGTAGATTGATTATGACGATTACAATCACTACATAATGCTCGAAATACTCACTACTTTCGTAACAAATAATGAAAATTGTTCACAATTTCTTTTGGTTGTTAAAAGATTTATTTGCGTTAATAAACGACTCGTTAAATGAAAGACCTTTAACAGCTGACTGCCTTGCCAGGTAGGTGGTTTTGGATAACCCGATACGACTAGTAACCATAGTCTAGCAGATAGTGGGACGTAAGGCCGCATCAAGCCCCAATTCAGACATACTCAACAAAACGAAATATGAAAAAAATATTTGCTCGGCGACTTGCTCTCAGCAGATTTCTGGCTAAAACTCTGAGAGTAAATAAAATTGCCATGAAATCTTTCTCAAAAAAATCTGTCCCAGGTTTACATTAAACTGTAGGTTCTGTCACGCATGTATAATGTTAACACACACAATATAAGTGGTGTTGGAAGCTAGATTGTAAGCCTAACTGAAGGCGTGTAATGATATGGAGTGGCATGGTATAATCGTTAAATTATTTGACCCAAGTAATTTAAAATCAAATCTCGGAAAATACCACAAAATTTTGATGGCGATTTTCAAAATCCAAACAATATTTCGGGGTATTGTGTGCCACTGTACATATGCAACTATATTGCCATATTCATATTCATGCTGTACAAATACATTCAAATATATGTATTGGTACACACATATTTATACATATTTGTGCAGCATATGGACTTCATGTATGTACGGATACTCTCTTTCTCTTTCTGTCTCTGTCTCTATTATGCTGTTTCTTACTTTACTGGTTGGTGTCGTTGTTTGTCATGTCCTTGTATCTATTGTTTTCAATAAAAGGATATTTTACAATTCTTCTTATTCTTACTCTTCCTCTTACTCTTGTTCTTTATATATTTTTTTGTTATTGTTATTGTTGTTGTCATTGCTGTTATTGCTGTAGTTATTATTGTATCGTTTTTAAACTTTTCAATATTTTGTAGCATCAAAATTGTTACAGTTGCACACACATATTGGTGCGTGTTCATGTGTGCGTTGTGTGTGTGTGTGTATGTATGTATAAAATTGGTAGTTTATGAAATTTTTATACAAAATTTTATAGGTCAGACATGATTTTATTACAATCTACAATATTATATTCTATTATACTCTACAATTTAAACAATTTCTTCCTTTTTTTTTTTTTTTTTTGTTTGTTGGTATGGCATTAAAATATTTTATTTTATCAAAAAAAATTTTTTCTTTTTTGTGTCAAACTCTATTAAGAGTAAGAAAATCTTGTGCAAGAATTGAATTTATCTCTTCCAACAACTTAATTTGGGGTTCTGTTACTCTGTCATAAAATGATGGCCATACAATTTAAGTGATCATATACAAAAAAAAAAAAACGAAACAAAAAATAGAAAGAAAAACTTTGTCTCTGTGCCATAATATTAAAGTATTAAACTATGATTTCCTAAATATGTTTGTATGTTTTGTATATGGGGAAAACATAATAAAAAGGGAAACTAAAGCAATTTTAAAGATTATGGTAACATACGTTGATGTACTATAAAAAAAGAAAAGCCTCAACTACAATTTGTTAGATGAAGTCGAACAAAATTATGCCTTATTGATTACAAAAACAAATAATAACACTGCATGTGAGATTGTATTAATTTCCCTTCCCTTGTCTGTAATTACTTATGCATTTACGTATTAAATTTCAAAATATTTAAAAAGTTCTCTAGCACATGCAATATTTTGCACATAAAATGCATACTTTTGTTCGTACAACAATATATGGTATTTAAAAATTCATATTTTAATTAATTTCCTATTTAGTCTTCTTATATATTATAAAAGGTATGTAATTCATAAGGGCTTAATTGTGCATATTAGACTTTTAAATATGTACTGTTTTCTTTTACAATCTGTTGTCAGTTTGGAAATAATTTAATATTGCCTCTTCTCATAGAAAATATTGCTGATTTCAGTTGGCAAAACAGGAACAAAAGATTTTCACAATGTTCTATTGACACGCATATTTCATAGAGAAAAAATATTTTAAAGTTGATATCCAAATACTTCACAACCAGGCGATCTACTGCTGGAACATAATTCTTCTTCTGTTAGTCAAATCTTGCTGCCATAACTCCTCTTCTATTGGTATTCTAATCTGCCTCTAAACAGTCTAATTCACAGCAATTCTTGCTTAATGTTGTGAAAGGTTTTCTTCTTTTCTCGAATTTCTTCCTTTTTCGGTTATTGATTTGGTGAAGTCGCATTAGTCTAGTAGGTAGTGTGTTGGCTTATTAGACGTAAGGCCACGGTTCAAACCCCAGGTCAGACATCAAAACGAAAATATGAAAAAATATTTATTCGCCGACTTCCTCTCTACAGATTTCTGGCAAAATCTCTGAGAACAAATAATGAAAATGCCATGAAAAGTTTCTCAAAAATCTGTCGTTCGGAGTCGACTTTAAACTCCCGGTACTCATGTATAAAATTAACACACACAACATGAGTGGTGTGAGAAGCTAGGCCAGAATCCTGACTGAAGGGTTGTAATGGCCAAATTATGTATAATTATGTATGTATACAAGTACTTCACAACTAGGCAGCCTACTGGTGAAACATAATTCCTTTCCTGTTAGTCACAACTTGCTGCTGTAACTCCTCTTCTATTGGTATTATATTCTGCCTTTAAACAGTCAAATTCACAGCAGTTTTTGCTTAATGTTGTTAAAGATCATCGATCACTACTTGCTTTACTAACTGAAATTAGGTCCATTGTGCCATTGTGGCACAAATATTTCAAAGTTTTTCTTTTCTAGAATTTCTTCTTTCCTAAGAAATTGTTGGTATCCAATAATATTTCATCTTCCAGCTTTATTGACTTCCATCATTTTCTTTTTACTCCTCTGATTGCCACCAAAAATTTCCACCCGAAATATATTTTCTGCTGTTATTTATGCTGATACTTTTGTAAGGTTCTAGAGTTCTTGTTTTTTGAGAATCGTGGGTTTCCAGATGCTTTTAGTAGACCCCGGCCTTGAGGATACCAGTATACGACAATCTTATATGTGTATAGGTATAAAGGTATACGTATGTAATTCTTACGGATTTGATTGTGCATATTATTATTATAAATATAAATTCGTTTGACCACACTTATCAAAAAGTTCAATAATTTGTGTCATTCGATATTTCAAGCTAGAAAGATTGACGCTTTCTAGTCGCCGTAGTCTAGCAAGCAGTGTGTTGGCTTATTAGACACGAGCCTATGCTTCAAACTTCAGCTTAGATATCTCGAACAAAACGAAAACTGAAAAATTTTACCTTTAGGAACTTCCTCGCAGCAGTATTCTGGAAAAAAACTCACAGGATAAATGAAATTCCCATGAAAAGTTTCTCAAAAAATCTGTCGTTCCGAGTCACACTACTCAGAGATAAAATTAACACACACATCCATTGCTGGTGTGAGAACATAGGTCGTAATCCTGACTAAAGGATTACTTACTTACTTAGTTGGCCTTTAAAAACTCGTTTATTGGACTGCGGCCTAACTTAAATCATCCTTCCAGGCGCCTCTGCTTCTTGAACGACTTCACCAGTTGGACACACCACTCGATGACAGAGCATCCTCAATTTGGTACTTCCAACGTAGACAAGGTCGTCCTCTGCACATACTTTCGCTAATCGCCGCATCGAATACACATCTCGTCGCAACATCCTCTTCCTTCCGAACGACATGGTCGAGACAACGCAGCCGCTGAATATTATTGCTCTCTGAACAACGTCCATGCCGTTGAGGAGCTTATACAGCTCATTGTTGGATCAAATATGAAAATCATCACCAACTCACACTGGAACGAAGATCTTACGTAGGACTTATCTCTCAAAAACTCTCAAGCCTGCTGCATCGGTACTTAATAGTGTCCATGCCTCTGCGCCGTAGAGAAGGAAGGTTCGACTTGTAGAGTATAAGTTTCGTCGTATGGGAGAGGTCTCTGCTACTCAATTGCCTATTGAGATCATAATAGCACCTGTTAGGCAAGAGTGATCCTACGCTTGATCTCCAGACTGACATTATTTTTGCTGATAACGGCGGAGCCAATATAAATAAATTCATTGACAACAGCAAAAGTGTAATTATCGGCCGTAATTTGGAATCCAATACGTCGCATGTCCCTACTCGTCGACAACGGACTACAGGATTACATACATACATTCAGTCAGTACAATCCTTTATTCAGGATTATGACCTAGCTTCTCACACCACTTTTGTTGTGTGTGTTAATTTTATACATGAGTGGCGGGACATGTCGTTTAAAGTCGACTCTGAAGGATAGATTTTTGAGAAACTTTTCATGGCAATTTTATTTACTCTCGGAGTTTTTGCCAGAAATCTGCTGACAGGAAGTCGAAGAAGAAATATTTTTTTATATTTTGGTTTTGTTAGAGATGTCTGAACCGTGGGGTTTGACCCTTACGTCTAATAAGCCGACACACTAACTACAAATTTAACCGACTAATAATTCTATGAAAATCTAACACTCAATTTAACGTCTGTTCATTATTTTTTTTTTTTATTCGAAAAGTTTTTATTTAAATTCCACAACTATAGTGGCAACATAACCATAACGGTTTTAATACTTTTTACTCTTTTTTCTCTTTCTCTCTCTTTCTCTATATTTTGCTTCTACTCTCTGTTGGCCATTGATGTTGTGGTGTTGCATGTTTTGTTATTTTCTAGATAACCTGCAACATGAGACCAATTTGCAACATTGTTAAGACCAGAAACATGATTTCGAAAAAAAGCAACAAACAAAAAAAATTGTTCTTGTTACTGCTGCTGTTGCTGTCACTATCAGCGCTGTTGTTGTCAATGTTGTTGTGCTTTTACAACAATAGAAATATCAAAACAATCTCTTGAGACACACACAATTGAACTAATTTCTATCAACAACATAATCCCTCTTCTTTATCTGCTTTTGCTTCTTCTCCTTTTTTTTTTTTTGCTACTTGTTATTATTGTGTCGCAAGTGTTTTGTTTGTTGCTTTGGCCACTTTATCATTGTGGTCATAAGTAGAACAGGCAATAGCTTCAGCAACAACAACAACAAGAAAATATTTGGATTCTATTACAGTACAAAAGGAACACAAAAGTAATCATATACTCGTACACAAACATGAATGCCTTTATGGTTGAATAGGTTAAGAAATGTGTGTGAGTGAGTAAGTGAGTGAGTGAGTGGAAGAGTTAGTGAAGTGATAGCGTACAAGTATATTTTGGTCAAGTGCTAAAGGTATTGCTGTTAAATCTTCGTTTATTAGGGCGGACCAAAATTAAAGGATTTAATTTAAACTTTTCGGTGGTAGCACTGTACCCTCTTTTCCTTATAACCGGAAGAAGAATACGAACCTATGATAGAACAAAGATCTGTGGACGTTTTGAGTTCGATTCCTAACGCTGATCTTCAGTTAATCCAACAAAGTCTCTAATAAAACTTAGTGATTATAGAACTTACTTACTCAATGGTTTATCTTACCGCGTGTTGCTTATTGCAATCGTGTAATTATGCTTGAGATTTTGTAATCAGCAAATCGAAATGGAATGTATAAGTGGCCAAAGAAAACCAATGTGGACGAAAAGCTGGAACTTTGTGGATAAGTTATACCCAATGAAAATTCAAACCTACAGAAGAAGGCTTTCACTAGGTAGGCATGGATGGACACATTTAGGCCTTATAAGACCTAATGAAACATTTTTTCGTAATCCTTTAGTGTATTTCTTAGGGTATTTCTGTGGAGTTTAAGTAGTCTTATCCTATGACCCCATCCAGTTTTGATCAGCCTTTCTGCGTCTTTCTGCCCTTATCCAAAGACTCCCATCTATTGTTGACGGGATCGATGGCTCCATTGCCAAGTCAAGAATTCAGCGGAGAGTTCGATGGATGTCTTATATTATTCGCTGAAGAGTTACCTGAAATGTCATTGTGTCCTGTAACCCATATGACATCATATCGTTCTGCTATCTCATTAAGATATCTGCGACAGCTTTACATTGTCTTGAAGTTCATCACGGTAAATTCAGCGCTTTGTTAACCGTCTGACTAATGAAAAGTATGATAGTATCTCGCCTGGGAATATTTGCTTAGTCAATCATTTTATTATTGGCACATTTTTCCAGACCTTCTTACTCGAAACGGATGTCCTGAATGTTATTGAAAAGTCGTATCGTAGTGTTATGTAGTCACTGCTCCGAATAGTCCCAAATCCCTTTAGGATCCTGGAGTAATCAGTATTAGATCCATCCTACTGTTGAGTAGCCCTACCATTAACCTTAGCTTCAAATCCTACAACAGAGATCAAACGGAAGGAGGCATAGAATTATCTCCAGTGAATGTAGAGAGCAATCCAATTGCATACAAATCTTTTCAATTGCCTTATCACATTCAAGTTAATTGTCCTACCGAGAGATTACCATTTGTGGGTTAAGATAGGTCTGACCACTGCTGTGTAGATCCAGTGCGTCATCATAGGTCCTAGGCCCCATTTTTCCCCAACACTTTTTGCAAAACCGAGAGGCGGCATTTTTTAACCTGTTAATGATATTGAATTTCCAATACAGCTTTCTATTGAGAACGAGTCCTAGAAAATGTGCGTCATCCATCCAGTTCCCTCTCGTGCAGTTTCAGTGAACGAAAAGGCCTTCACTAGCAATACAAAATATCATTTGCAGTACTGAGAAGCGATCACGGAATTCAATGGGTCGGACAAGACAATTTGGTCATTACAACCCTTCAGTCAGGCTTACAACCTAGCTTCTCACACCACTTATGTTGTGTGCGTTAATTTTTATACATGAATGGCGGGACCTATAGTTTATAGCCGACTCCGAAAGACAGATTTTTTTTAGTAACATTTCATGGCAATTTTTTATTTACTCTTAGAGTTTTTGCCAGGGATCTGATGAGAGGAAGTCGCCCAAGAAATATTTTTCCCTTTGTTGGATATGAGTGACCGGATTTCACACGAAATTCTTCATTTATTAACAAATTTTTGGATTTAAAAAGAGAGCAGATTTCAATACAACCACCCTAATATAAAAAAGTTTTTCCAAATAGCGTTTGTTATCTCTCCTTTATAGAGTATCATGTCTTCGTATGTACATTGAAGTACATAGGCACACGCACACATACGCACATATTGTTGATTATTTTGTGGTTCTTCTATGAGTGGTTAGAAAGCTTAAATTCCTTTTTGTGTATGTGGTGCACATTCAAAAGAGAGAAAGTGTAAGATAGTATAAGTGCAAGTGTATGCGTACACACATACAAGCGTATATGATGTCAATAATTTGTCATTTTGATGAAAGAAGCCTATGCAGGAACATGTTTGCATACTTGTGAATGTATATGTTTTATAAGTCGGAGAAAAGAAGGTAGAGTAGTAGTAGTAGAGATAATATACACATAAATATGATGTACACAGATATACTGGCAAAGTGTCAATGATATTGGTATTGAATGTTTTTTTTTCTTGTTTCTTCAATATAAGCATGTACCACTTGTGTTGAATATGTTTTTATTGTCATTGTTTAAGTTTAAGGAACATTTTCTTTTAAAGTATTAGAAAAAAAAATAAAAAATAAAAAAAATTTAATTAAAATTTTATATTTACTGCTGAGACATTTTTATGGCATTTTCCTCGGTAGTGTAAGGAGCATATATTATGTTCGGCCTTCTGTATGTAATACTATGACAATATTATTCATCTTTAATATCAAATTAAGTACAGTTCAGCACAGTTTGTTGTTATTTCAATCAAAGACGTCAATCATGCTGCGTGGTAATTGGAATCAATATCAGAGATCAGCAATGAATGGTTTTTTCGCTACTCATAAATACTCATGAAATTTTGAGTATGAGTGAGTCAACAATATTGAAATTTAACTACTCTGATTCATTTGTACTCATTACAACATTGATTTATAAGTAAAGGTTGCAATGAGTATGAGTACAACGTTGACATCAAACTCATAACATTCGAAATATGTTTGATTCATACGCCTACTCATTCAGATACATAAATTTAGAAAAATACTTATAATACTCATAAATGATTCGAGTGATTCGAATCATTCATCAAAATTTACAGTCTTAGTTGTTGTTGCGTTTACAAAAAAGAAGAAAGGGAAAAACAAAGACCAGTGAGTGTAGTGAGGCAATGCACCAGTAATTATTGCATTCAAATCTTTTAAATTGCCTTAGCAAGCCAAGCAAATACGCAACTTTCTAGTGAGTATTGTGGTGTTCGTACGCGAATCATACTTATTTTGTGATTCTTGTAAATGCTGAGTAAAGGAGAGTCGAGAGTCAACAACATCATGCGTATTGTTAAGTATGAGTACGATGAGTACTTCAAACTCTGAATATGAGTAGCATGAGTATAATATTAAAATAAGTATGAATGCGTATAAATATCAGAAATTGTAAGTATGATTTGAATCTACTCAACTTTTTGAATATTCATTGCTGGTCTCTGATCTATATCAAGATTCCTTGTGCAATAACCTATATTGAGACTTAGGATATTGTATGGTCGAAGTGGAGTGTTTATAAATTTCGTCCTTCTTATTGCATTTCATTTAAAAATAAAACTTTTCATTTTGCCTTCATTTAATTAAACAAAATGTTATTTTTTAATAAAAATTTAAATGATATTAAAATATGCATACAGTTTTGGTTAAAGTTTAGTATTCATGTGCAGTAAGGGTGGCCATAGAAGAAAATTTAGAACTATTAGCACGTTGTATCGAAAGACATTTCAGATTGCATACATGCATAATTGGCCATTACAATCCCCTTCAGTCAGGATAGCAACTTTGCTTCTCACATTACTTATGTTGTGTGTATTAATTTCATACATGAATGGCATGACCTACAGTTTAAAGTCGACTTCGAACCACAGATTTTTAAAGAAACTTTTTTATTTACTCTCATAGTCCTTGTCAGAAATCTGCTGAGAAGAGGTCGCCGAAGGAATATTTTCTTCATATTTCGTTTTCTTGAAGATGTCTGGCCTGGAGTTTGAACCGCGGCCTCTCGTCTAATAGGTCTACCTACTATTAGACTATGGCATCTACAATTTCAAGTTACATTTTGCAATATCAGATAAAATAAAAGGGGACCAAAGCTTGTACACTGTTTTTATTGGTCTCCTTATAGTATGAAGACCTTTAGTACTGAACTAAATAAATGAATTTTTACCAATCACCAGAGTGTAAATGCACTTTTAACACGGTAAAGCATGGCAGCGTCAATCTTTTTCTTTGAATGTCATTTTCTAACTAAAGACGTATACAAGGCGTTTAGAAAGTAACGAATTACACACAGTTATTAAATTACACGTACGGTTAAAAAATTTCAGAAATTTTTTAACTAATCCGTTTTCGTTGAAAATCTTTATAGTTTCCTTGATGTTAAGACGGTCTTTTGCATTGGTTAAAAAATTTCTGAAATTGAACTGAATTGTGGCCCTGCATAGGCTCACAAAGGTATGCATCCGATTTACAAATTTCACAAATTTCTAAACCAAAGCAAAAGGCAGTCTTAAAATCGAGGACAATTACAAAGATTTTCAACGAAAACGGATTAGTTAAAAAAATTTCTGAAATTTGTTATCCGTATGTATACTTCTGTGGCTATGTGTATGTTGTAATCCTTCGAAATTTCATCATATAATATGTTGAATAAAAAATATGTCAGAGCAAGATAATGACCCTGCAAAGTGCACTAAGAAATGATTCGGAGATACAACATCAATGTATTATACTGGTACGCACTGTCTACATATCCAAACTCGATCTGGTACAGTGAGCGCGAAAAGAAATGTACTTTAAAAAGTGTGCAATAATAAATTACCGTTATTTTTATTTTAAAATTATTTAATTGCCAGTTTTTAGAATTAAAAAAAAATACAAAAAATTTCGAAATATTGCAAACTTTTTCGGGCACTCTCCTTAAGTGGTAAAAGTTGAGTTTGGCGATTGTTAGAATTTCATCCTTAGTGTACAGTTTCTTTTGACGTTCACTGTATAGGCTGTGTATCAACAATTTTCTCATTTTACTTACTTTCTTGTCAAATCTCTAAATGTCACATAAGTGTCTCTAATATTTCTTAAAAACACTGTATATTAACATCACTGTAAGTGTAAACAAAAGGCTTAAAGAAAAAAAGATTTGATATTAATGGAGCGGTTGATGGCTTTTTCTACAAGCTGGAGAAAGGGTTCTTATTGTCAACATGATTTTGAAGCTATTGAATATCGCTAGGAAAAGAGTATTGACCTAAAAGCTAATTATGTTGATAATTAAACAAAAGTTGTCCTAAATTTATTGTGGAGTTTCCTTGTTAGTGTACTCGCCGTAGTCTAGTAGGTAGTGTGTTGGCATATTAGACGTGCGACCACGATTCAAGCCCGAAGTAATGCAACTTCAACACAACAAAATATAAAAAAAATATTTCTTCGGCGACTTCTTCTCATCAATTTTCCTGCAAAAACTCTAAGAGTAAAAAAATTGCCATGTAAAAGCTTCTCAAGAAGCTGCCGTTCGGAGACGACTTAAAACTGTAGGTCCGTCCTGCCACTAATGTATAAAATGAGCACACACAAGCTAGATCGTTATTCTGACTGAAGGGTTTTAATGATCAATTATGTATGTATGTATGTATGTTTCCTTTTAGATCACGGTTAATTTTAGAATTATCCTCGTACTTCATTTTGTATAGTGCATACGCTTAGCTCTTGGACTTCTTTATTGCCCGTCGAATAAACAGAAACCCTACAATGTGATGATCGTAATGTATATTAACTTTTATATCTGGTCAGCTTGATGGCATATAATGTTTTATTAATAATAAAAGACCGTCTGTTATTTAGCATAATGACGCGTCATGCTTTTAAATATTAAACATTTTCTTTCTCTACAGTATTATTAATGCTACTGTGTATGCTTCTTTCCTTTTTTGCTTTCTCTTTACAATATTGGAAAAGTAAGTACCCACACATACACAAATACATTGAAACGTCTCTTGCAAATAATATTACTCATATGCCAGCTGCATGCGACTTGCAATAAAGAGATTCTCCGTTTGTTAAATACATAAACAATGTTTCTCATACTTGGCAATTTGCTCCTCCAATATTTTCATACATATATTCTGTACCATATTAATATGTCGACCATAACGTATGGGTGTGTGTGTCGAGAGTAAATATAAAATTTCATATATATGAATATATACATACATATGTATGTATGTATGTATGATGTGTGTGTATGCGAGTATAGAATGGATTTTTATACTTATGTGGCATTGTAATATTTTATTATTAAAAATATAAATAATCGTAAAGACAGGCGCTCTCTCATACTACTACAACAGCTTAAAGACCGACTCAATACCAAAGCAAATACTAGCAATGAAAAGTATTAACAACAAAAACAATCAAGACTGGTAGACAGATAGCAAGAGAGGGAGAGAGAGAGGGTATAAAGGGAAAGAAAACAAAATCATTAAATGAAATAAAAAAAAATTTAATAAAAAATAAGTACAAAAAAAAAAAGAAATTTTTCAATGAATGAATGAATGAATCTGTAAATTGCATGTAAATAACTTTATGCATCATGTATGATTGTGTCTCTCTAGTTAAAAGCTTTATGCAAATTGTATAATATTTGCAAATACACATACACATACATTTACACATAAAAACAATTGCAAATAAATAAATCTACACACACACATACATATATATATATATATGTATACACAATCCATATTTCTCTCTCTCTTTCTTTCATGCTTACTTACTAATGCAAAAAACGTGATTTTTAATAGTCGCTTACAAAAGAAGCCATTTAAGGGTGGTGATAAAATTTCTCTTTTATCCTCCTCTATAGTTAGTTTTGCATTCGACGTACATACATACATCCATAATGTTATGGATGACGATGAAAATATTGTATTTACTGGCATTGCAATATTTACATAAAAATTTCCATTTTTTGTTTTTCTTTCTATTACTTTTAATTAAGAGTGACTATGAACATCAGTCACTATATTTTAATTACCAAATGGATGATGATTATACTGCTAATGATTATTTAATACTGTCTCCATGCTATTGGTTGAAATATTAAAACTCTGTTGAAATGTATCATGAAGAAATAAATCAAATGTTTTCCTAAAAATAAATGAAATTTTTTTTGTGGTTGATGCCATAGGTAAAGTAAGCTTACAGGCAGGACTCAAGGCTCAGAATTTTTGCCAGAATCTACTGAGAGGAATTCACCGAAAGAAATATTTTTTCATACTTTGTTTCGTTTGAGATAGCTGAGCCGGGTATTGAATCAAGGGATCACGTCTAATAAGTTAACACAATACCTACTAGACTAGGGCGACTTAAAAGATAAGTGCTTACATACATAATTGGTCATAAAGGGTCCGCCAAAAAACTTTTTTTTAAATGCTTTAAAAAACAACTACAGAATATTTTCTCAAATTTCTTTTTTTATTTGAAAGTACAATCCTTCCGGTTAATAATGGAAAATAATTTCATTCAAATGGCTGCCTCGGCTGGCCATGCAGTAGCCTACACGATCGGTCCAATTTTTAAGCACATTATCGATTGTGTGCATCTGTATTTCACCAATGGCTTCACGAATATGGTCCTTTAAAGTGTCAATTGTCTCTGGCTTGTCACTTGGCACTTATCTTTGACGACACCTCACAAATAATAGTCCAAAGGTGTCAAATCGCAGCTCCGAGGTGGCCAAACGACATCAGCTCTGCGACTGATAATGCGATCTTCAAAAACAGGGCGCAAAACATCGAGTGTAGCTTCGGCTGTGTGGCACGTAGCGCCGTCCTGTTGAAACCAAATGTTGCCAATATCCTCCTCTTCAATTTTTGTGAACAAAAATTCGTTCAACATGGCCCGATAACGATCGCCATTGATTGTAACGGCCACTCCTTGCTCATTTTCGAAGAAAAATGGCCCAATTATGCCTCTGGACCAAAATCCGCGCCAAACAGTGACTCGTTTTGGGTGCGTCGGATGTTCAATGTATGCGTGCGGGTTTTCTCTGCCCCAAATGCGACAATTTTGCTTGTTTACATTCCCGCCAAGATCAAAATGAGCTTCATCTGAAAATATGAAGATTTTTTGCCAAAATCGGCATCTTCTGGTGTAGGCTACTGCATGGCCAGCCGAGGCAGCCATTTGAATGAAATTATTTTCCATTATTAACCGGAAGGATTGTACTTTCAAATAAAAAAAGAAATTTGAGAAAATATTCAGTAGTTTTTTTTAAGCATTTTCACAAAAAAAAGTTATTTGGCGAACCCTTTACAACCCTTCAGTCAGGATTACGACCTAGTATGTCACACCACTTATATTTTGTGTATTAATTTCATCCATAAGTAGCGAGACCCGCAGTTTAAAGTCGACTCCGAACAACACATTTTCAAGAAACTTTTCATGGCAATTTTAATTTACTCTTAGATTTTTTCCAGAAATCTGCTGAGAAAATTGAATTTCAAAACATAAAGCTTAGTTTTCGAAGCTTAAATATCTTCTAAAAAATCGTTAATAGGATCAAGGATATAAATCATAGAACGGTCTGTCTGCTAGAATCCTTCTTATGATTGATTCAATTTTCGTAGTGATATTTACTTTATAATTCATAACAATCTTTTAGTCAGGATTACGACCTAGCTTCACACACCACCTACTTTATGTGTTAATTTTATCAATGAGTAGCGGGACCTACTGACCTATAGGCGGGACAGATGTTTTAAAAAACTTTTCATGGAATTTTTATTTGTTCTTGACATATTTGCGAAAAGACTGCTGAGAGAAAGTGGTCCAAAAAAATATTTTATTAAATTTGGTTAGGTTTTCCTAGCTGGGATTTGAACAAGGGTCTTGTTCAACACACTACATGCATGGAATCATTACAATCCTTCAGTCACGATTACGATCTAACTTCCCTCGCCACTTATGTTTTGTGTGTTAATTTTATACATGAGTGGCGGGATCTTAAACTGTAGGTCGAGTCTGAACGACAGATTTTTTGAGAGAGTTTTTGCCAGAAATCTGCTGAGAGGATGTCGCCGAAGAAATATTTTTTCTTATTTCGTTCAGTTGGAGATCCTAACAATAATTGAAAGGATTAAAAGGAAAACTTTGGATTAAAACTCGCAAGGAAGTCGGATTGGAGCTCATTACCAACTAAATTGAGTTGATTAACTTAATTTAATACTCCACCTAATTAAAAAATATAATGAAATTTTAATGCAAAAGGTTTACTTATGTTCCCAAGTGGAATATATGTTGTATATAATAAAGCTTGCGTTATTATTTCGTGTTAAAATGTAAAAAGAAAAACCAGAAGAACAAAAAAAAAAAGGTGAGAAAAGTTTTTAATTGTGTGTTAAAAACTTCTCATGCATTATTCTGCAATCAATTAACAAGTTTAATTATCAAATAACGTTACGACAATTCCAAAAGGATAATATTACGCTCAACAGACGTATACATACACATCTAGACACCTCTATATATATATATGTATGGATGTACATACCCTTACTCTAAAGGCTGCTTGAATGCTATGTATGCTTATAAAAAATTGCATGTAAAAGTCTTCTATGGAATACAAGTGGCATTAATGATACACCTACGCGATGCAATATTTGTGAGTATGTAACTGTAAAAAAAAATATAAGTACACATATAACAGTGCAGCCTTTAACTGTAAAATAACGGTGCAGACAAAGGTTGATAAAAAATTTATAGTCACGACGAACACAAAAAGATGAAAATCGAGATATTGAATAAAGAAAGAAGGAAGGTGTTCTTCTTCTATTTATAACGCTTGTTGTGTTTTATAGACTGAATCTCCGCCGATAACTTTATGGCAACGGAGGCTCGTAAACATATTTTGCACATTCAAAAAATAAAAAGATTTACAGCTTTTGGTATGCCAAACAAATGACACTGACAGGTGAGTGCGAGTGAGCGATACTCGAAGTATTATATTCACTTGAAATTTGTTTTTGCATTTATTTACAGGTACAGCACAGGAACACGACAGATTTAATTTAAAGAGAAACAAAGGAAATAATTTTCGTTTGTATGCTTTAATTGAAAGTAAATTTTAAGAAAAAAAGTACAATTTAAACTTTTAGGGAATAAAATGGCTATGGAATCTTAGCTGTAGGAAAAGAATTTTTAAAAATTAAATTTAATTACCCGTTAGTTTAGAACACCGTAAGAGATCTGCGTCATAGGGTTTAATGATCATATAGTAGTTTGAAGTACACCTTAGCGTTATTTTTCTCTTGTAAAGATGTCGCCGTAGTCTAGTACGACGTGAGACCTTGGTTCAAACCTCAGGTCAGACATATCCAACTAAACGAAATATAAAAAAATATTTCTTCGGCAACTTCCTCTCAGCAGATTTTTGGCAAAAACCCTGAAATTAAACAAAATTGCCATTAAATGTTTCTCAAAAAAAATCTGTCGCTCGGAGTCGACTTGTCCCTGTAGGTCCCGATACTCATGCAATAAAATTAACACACACAACATAAGTGGTCTGAGAAACTATGTCGTAATCGTAACTAAAAGGGTTGTAATGTGTGTTAATTTTATACACGAGTGGCGGGACCTACAGTTTAAAGTCATCTTCGGACAACAGATTTTTGAGAAACTTTTCATGGCAATATTTTATTTACTCTCACAGTTTTTGGGAGCAATATGCTGAGAGGCAGTCATCGAAAAAATATTTTTTCTGATTTCGTTTTGTTGAAGATGTCTGATCCTGGGGCAATGCAAAATTTGTAGGAAAAAAATAATTAATTCAGGTCTTGGTAAGATTTTCACATATTAAGCAATTCCTCTCCCAAGTAGATACCTTTTTAACTTACGTTATGACAAAAAAAATTTAAAACGCTGCCAAACAAATAAGAAAATCGGAAGCCTCTTATTCGATTTCGTTTCAGAAATTTTGATGTAATATCTCATAGGCCAAACATAGCCAAAGACAGCGGTAGTTTTGGTTCAATCAATAGATTGCGTACGAAGGATTAACTGCAATCTATGCAACCATATATCCATTTACCTAATATGAAAATAGTAAGAAAATATGTTTGCATTTGGATGCTGATTTTCATAGCTACTATGCAATGGAGTTATAGCCAGCATTAAAACGAACGTTGCAGCAGCATTTAAACGCTTTGTACTATGCAGGCGATATCTACCAGCTACCTGAGAAATTTAGCAACATGCAGGCAAAAGTTAATTTCGAAGACGAAGCAGCAATATGTAAACACGCAATGCGTACGCGATATTCTTCGCATTAACAATAACAGATCAAAGACGAAGAGCTATTTTTTGCTTTTTAGCAGCACAATTCAAGAAGAGAAGGTTTAAGAGTGGACGTAATGAACCACATAAGCAATGCACGGTATGTTAAGGAACAAAACGACGAAGTATGTAAATCCCTAAATGCATGAAGAAGAAAGGGTAATGGATGCTCCAACCGACTATACAAGAAACGTGATAGACTGGAGTTTACAAAGCAATTGAAAGCAAAAAGTCTATGGAATATACTTATGGCAGCAGGTACACTATAATGAAAAGCATTCATTGAGATGAAGTCGCCGTAGTCTAGTAGATAGTGTGATGGCTTATTAGACATGAGGCCACGGTTCAAACTACAAGTCAGGTATCTTCAACGTTGTAATAACCAATTATATGTATGTATGTACAGTGGACAGCATAAAACAAGAGAAAAATAAGGAAGAGTTTCAGATGACTCCATAGGTACCCCCAAGGAGAACCTTGAGTAAATTTAAAATTCAAAGGCCTAATATATGAAAATGTTATCCATTGTAGTTAGTAGAATATTCCTTAAAGTCAAGCGTTTAGTTTAGTGTTTTCTGGTTTTCTTTTTTCGGTTGACTTTTGTTTGATTTTTAACGATTACGTAACCGTTCTTTTAAATGATCTCCTAAATACTCTTTTGAAGTTATATCGGGACTTTGTGCAAGAGTATTAAGCCTGTGGAGATTTTTTGTCACAATATATTGCCGTACTAAGACTTTTACTGTCCACTGTATGTATTTATTGAGACGCTATGTTCATTATACCTATAACATGCACTGCAGAGACTAGAAATTCAAAGCACGGATGTATTCTGTTACACTTTTGTTACAAAAATTTCTCTGTTACAGTTGTTACAAGCCGTTTAACCCTCCAAAGATAAAAACTATTGGGGAAGATGTTGAATAATAACTGTAAGTTACACTCATGTATAAGATTAACACACACAAATGAAAGAAGCTAGGTTGCAATCCTGACTAAAGGCTTGTAATGACCGATTCAGCAAGTAAGTGTTGCAAATATATGTGCAAATACTTTTATATTTTTAATTAATTCTTTAATTTTTAATTGAATATATTTAAATTTATTTCTTTTTCAGCCATGAGAAAAGAAGGGCACTTTTTATATGATTGAAGCCTCCATACTATTTTCTAAAGACATCCCTCTGACATGTGACTACTACATGGCAATGCCAAAAAAATTAGACTGTGTTGTTAAAGTTGAAGATAGGGAATGATTAAAAATAATTTTAGGCAGAATATTAATACAAAAACAAATAACGGCATATCTAGAGCTTTGCCAATCGGCAGTAACAGAACTTTAGCTCCGCCGTGGATGTACGGTCACTCAAACAACTATCCCTGTCCCAGTGTTTAAATAGTGTTTACAAATATATGTACAACAACAAAATTAAAGTATCAATCATTGTGCTATTTGGTCCATTAGGTTATTGAATTTGTATTTGCAATAACAATTCAACATATTTGTTGCAATATATACCTGTTACCGATAAATAAGCAAACATAAGTAATCAGACATTAAGACGGTTTTCTGAGTTTAATTGTGTAAACTACTCGAGTTTTTCCTAAAAAGAACTTTGTAAAGGATCCGCCAAATGCCTTTTTTTTTTTGAAAATGCTTTAAAAAAACTACTGAATATTTTCTCAATTTTCTTTTTTTATTTGAAAGTACAATCCTTCCGGTTAATAATGAAAAATAATTTCATTCAAATCGCTGCCTCGGCTGGCAATGCAGTAACCTACACCAGAAGATGCCGATTTTGGCAAAAAAATCATCTTTTCAGATGAAGCTCATTTTGATCTTGGCGGGTATGTAAACAAGCAAAATTGTCGCATTTGGGGCACAGAAAACCCGCAGGCATACATTGAAAAGCCGACAGACCCAGTCATTTTTCATTTTTCTTCGAAAATGAGCAAGGAGTGGCCGTTACAGTCAATGGCGATCGTTATTGGGCCATGTTGAACGAATTTTAGTTCACAAAAATTTAAGAGGAGGATATTGGCAACATTTAGTTTCAACAGGACGGCGCTACGTGCCACACACTCGATGTTTTGCGCCCTGTTTTTGAAGATCGCATTATCAGCCGCAGACCTGATGTCGTTTGGCCACCTCGGAGCTGCGATTTGACACCGTTGGACTATTATTTGTGGGGTGCCGTCAAAGATAAGTATTACGCCAACAAGCCAGAGACAATTGACGCTTTAAAGGACAATATACGCGAAGCCATTGGTGAAATACAGCTGCACACAGTCGATAATGTTCTTAAAAATTGGACCGATCGTGTAGGCTAGTACATGGCCAGCGGAGGCAGACATTTAAATGAAATTATATTCCATTATTAACCGGAAGGATTGTACTTTCAAATAAAAAAAGAAATTTGAAAAAATATTCATGTATTTTTTTAAAGCATTTTCAAAAAAAAAAAAAGTTATTTGGCGGACCCTTTATAAACATTTTCCATAGTTTATTTATTTTTTTTGATTTTTAAATTTTTGAGTTTTATTTTTTTATCGATTTACTTTTTAATTAATTTTCAACATCTTCTTTTTATCGACCTCAAACAATGGTTTTATGACAGGAATTATGGGTGATTTTAAAACTCAAACATGGCTTGTAGAGCAAACGAATTATTTTAATTGAACTATTTTAGAGAATATTTAGAAAACTTCTTACAACTACTAGCCATAACGAAAAAAAATAAATTTTAAAACAATTTGAAATTAATTTAATTTTAATTTAATTTAAAAAAGTCATTTGCAAGAAATGCAATCAATCATAACAATCTTTAAACGATAATGAGAAAACCTCAAACGTTTATCAAAACCAAAAAATTTTCAAGAAAATAATAAAAAAAGAAGTTTTTAAAAATTAGAATTTTGAAAACCACGAAAGCAAAAAAGAGAAAGAAAGTGTGAAATTTAAAACAATCAAGCAATTTTATCAGTAAGGAGGTTCATGAACGCACAAGAAAAATAAGCAATGAATTTAATACAAAGGCAATAACAT
The DNA here is from genome assembly GCA_958299815.1 of Sarcophaga carnaria. NCBI lineage: Eukaryota > Metazoa > Arthropoda > Insecta > Diptera > Sarcophagidae > Sarcophaga > Sarcophaga carnaria. The sequence continues at coordinate 46,317,135 of OY283150.1, forward strand.
GATACAAACAGGAGTGGTCTCAATGTAGCTCAAGACCGAGCTTTGGTGTAATATTGTGAACGTATAAATATAAAAAAATTGAGCTTGAATTTCAAAACATATCAATCCAACTTACTAGCATTAAAGCCGAACTATTCTAAGTCAATCTTTTCCAACATTGGACAAACGAGCTTGAAAGGGGTTGTAGGACTGGCAAGACGATCACCGAAGAGGTTTACTAATTGAGGTCAACGTTATACATCAGAAACAGTTATGAAAGGTTACACTACACAAATACATACATAATTGGTCATTACAATGCTCCAGTCATAATTACAACCTAGCTTCTCATACCACTCGTTTTGTGTTTGTTAATTTTATCCATAAGTAGTGGGACCTACAGTTTAAAGTCGACTCTGAACGACAGATTTTTGAGAACAGTTCATGACAATTTTATTTACGCTCAGAGAAATATTGTTTCGTATTTATATGAACGACATATAAATTAGTCTTAAAGCTGTAGGCTTTCTATACTTACATTACAACTTTTTAGTCAGGATCAAGACCGTGTAGTGTCCCCATAAGTAGAGGGACCTACAGTTTAAAGTCGACTCCGAACAACAGATTTTTTGAGAAACTCTTCATAGCAATTTTTATTTACTCTCAGGGTTTTTGCCAGAAATCTGTTGAGAGGCAGTCGCCGAAGAAATATCTTTTTCATATATTACGTTACCGTGGCCTTACCTCTAATAAGCCGAAACACTACCTTCTAGACTACGGCGACGACCAACAGTTAGAACACTCGTCAAAAATTAATTGCATTTGACTACAAAGTTTAAATCTCGCCGACAGTAGAACGTGTAAGGTTTTGCTATTTTGCCTGTGTTCTGACAACCAATGAAAGCTTAGAGATTTGGTGGCTTACAGATAAGTTGGAGATCACCATGCTCATGCAAATTTAGCTGTCAAACCTCTGAAACAACACTGAATTGTGTCATCAAATTGGAGCCAAATAATGTCACAAAAAATGCACGAAAAAAATAGAACAGGATTGGTTATAGCCAAGATAATCTAACAATTTCATATTTTGAATGACAATCAATTTGAATAACATGGGACCAGCTAAAACCTAGAAGAAGCTTATACATTTTGAAATATAAAAAACACGACATATCTGATAGAAAGCAATTTAGCGTGGTCCTTTGTTCAAGATCGGAACTGGAAATAATTAACCATCCCATGTGGTACCAGCTTAATGCGTTAATTTGTTCACTCTTCTGTGGGAGTATGTGTATGTGTATGTGAATGTGTGTGTGGGTATATAGATTGCAATGTTCACAATTCATTTAAAACTATTTTGCGAAAAGGATTTGTCTTTTCATTCCTTTTAATTTGCTCACATACACATTGTCGCACATACAAATACACTCACTCATACAACCATAGATCAACTGCACTAAGCGAACAAAATCCTGGAGAGAATATGAAAAAAAGGAAATGAAAAATAAAACCAAAATCAAAACCAAAAAAAAAAGAAAAAAAAGGGAGAAGAGAACTAAAGAAGAAACGAAAACAATAGAAGAAAGAGTTTTTGAACAAAAATATTTAAAAAGGACTTAAATGCAGTTGTCGTGTACGTACGAACGTATCCATGTACATACATACGTACGTGTATGTCAACGGGTTTTTTTTAACACTCGTGTATGTGTGTGCGAGTTGAGATCCTTTTACTTGGATGAGACATTGGGGGATTAAATTTTAATTTGCCAAAAGTGGCAAGTTACTGTGATGACAATGTTACGATAAAATGAATGATTTTCGACAAACAAACAAACAAAAAAAAACAATAAAGAATGGAGGAAGAAGAAAGCATTGTCGAAAAGAAAATGATAAATGGCAAAAAGGATTTATTCATTGTGTGCTTTTACTTTGCTTCTCTACTCTTTTTCATTCCTTTTAGAGTTTTTTTTATTTCTTTTTCCTTTTGTTATTGTTGTGATTTTCATAATTTCGTAGAGTATATTTTTGTTTGCGTAAAGATTTTAATTTTTGATTTGACAATATTTCTCAAGTGCTTTAATTTTTAAGAAACTTTTAACAGAAATTTTTTATAAAAATTTAAGCAAATTCTAAAGATATTAAGCCAAATGGCAGTTGAAAATGGAAGTCTGGTTAAAATAGTTTTAATGCATTGTTTTCGTTTAAGTTTAACGTTAATCATGTTAGGTAATGTGGTTTGAACAGATTTTTTTAACAATTTTGATTCGTATAAAAACTATGAAGTCTTTGAAGAAATTATTTTCTTCAATAGGTTTTTATTGCCCTCTTTGTTAATAACATTGATATTCAATTTAGTTTATTATTAATGAATTCATTTTAAATTTCTACAGGGTGCCCTGATAGTCTAGTGGGTAGTGTGCTAGACTTTTAGCATGAGGGTTCCCACCAGAGACTCTGGTCTGTGACACTATACCGAGCATATGGTCAAGTTACTCTGCTCGTATATAATTAGAATATAATTTGTAATTGTATTGTAATTAATAAATAAATAAATAAATAAATTTCTACAGTGCAGTTTAAAAGTAATCGAAGACATTTTATTTTCATAATAACGTAACATTTTTTCAAAAATGCAGTCAGGTTGAACCAGCGTTAATTGATTCATCGAAATTTTTTATTCATTTCAAAAGGTCTGCACTGAATATATGTACACACATCAGGATTACGACCTAGTTTCTCACACCACACATGTTGTGTGTGTAAATTTTGTACATGAGTGGCGGGGCTTACAATTCAAAGTCGACACCGAACAACAGATTTTTGAGAAACTTTTCATGGCAATTTTATTTACTCGTAGAGTTTGTGCCTCTGCTGATAGGAAGTCGCCGAAGAAATATTTTATTTTTTTACTTTTCGTTTTGTTGGAGATGTCTGATGTGAGCTTTGAACTGAGGCCTCAAGTCTAATAAGCCAACACACTACCCACTAGACTATGGCGACTTCTATGGAATATAACACCGTTCAAAAATCCACCCTGGTATCTCTAGATTCCATAAATATGGCGCATAAATCAGATTGAATTTAATCTTTGTCATGGGTTATGTAGTATTTGAGACCCACTGTGGTTTGTGGTTTATTCGAATATACCTGGGACCTAAAAAACACCCTAAGAAAAAGTCTGAGTGGGTAAAATCGCACGATCTCGGTCGTCAGTTCACATCACCTTTACGTGAGATGTCCTTGCTTTTAAATTGCTGATGCAAATATCCAATGTAATGTCAGCTGTGTGTTGTATAGAGGTGTCCGGTTGAAACTAGATGTGATTGGTGTCCAGGTCATCCAATTCAGGGTAATAGAATTGGCAGATGTCCTGTTGAAACGGCATGCCATTGGTGTCCAGATCATCCAATTCAAGGCAATAGAATTGGCAGATGTCCTGTTGAAACGGCATGCCATTGGTGTCCAGATCATCCAATTCAGTGCAATAGAATTTGGTAATTACCGACCTACAGTGCTTGCCATTTACAGCAATGGCTTGACGAACGTCTTGCTTAAAGATATATGAACTGATGGCGTAGCCAGCCCAAAATCTATACCAAAGAGTAACTTTTTCGGGAAGCATTGAACATTCTTGGATCTTATGTTAATTGATACCGTTTCAAATTCGGCAATTTTGTTTGTTCACATACCTATTCATTTGAAAATGGATTTCCTCGTGGAAGATGTTTATTCGAAGAGAATTAAATTGAGTTAGCAATTGCTCTACATAGTATTTAGCGGCGAACGCACGTCGTTGTCTATGACCATTCGTGGTGATTTGGGAAAGCAGTCTGTATAAAGAACCACTACTCTGATGGATGTAGCTTCAACAACATGGTCGTTATCAGCTGGAAGTCCCTTAGAAGACCATATAGAAAGACCATGCATTTATATAAAGGACTCTACAGGGTACGATATAACATAAGCTATTAAAACCTTAAAGGACAATAAAGCACCAGGTATGGACAATATTGCACTAGAAGTAAAGGGTGTTTTTTATAGACGTATAGAACTTTAAGTTGGCATTACTTTTCAAGATGGCGACCGATTTAACAGCTGTCAAGTGATTTATTCTCAGTTTGGTTTGGCAATTCATCATGAATAGACTCACGCCTGAACAACGCTTGCAAATAGTGCAATTTTATTTCGAAAATAATGGTTCTGTGCGGAAAACGTATCGCGCACTACGTCCATTTTATCGTCGACAAAATCGTTCATCAGAGCAGTTAATTCGATTAACCATGGAACGTTTTCGCACCACCTTTACTCTTATTGATAACTCGCATCCCCAGAGACGCTGTACGGTGCGTACAGAAGAAGCTATTGCTGCTGTAGAGCGTAGCATTGAGGAAGACCCGAATGAGTCCATCCGCCATCGAGCACAGGAATTGGATCTGTGTCCATTCACTTTATGGAAGATTTTGCGGAAGGATCTTGGTTTGCGTGCTTACAAAATCCAACTCGTGCAAGATTTGAAGCCAAACGATCATCAAGTGAGGCGTAGATTCGTCGAATGGGCCCAAAACGAGATTACTGTTGTTCCCGATTTTCATAAGCGAATTTTGTTTAGCGATGAAGCGCACTTCTGGTTGAATGGCTACGTCAACAAACAAAACTGCCACATTTGGAGTGAAGGTAATCCTCAAGTGTATGTGGAAACACCGTTACATCCAGAAAAACTGACTGTTTGGTGCGCTTTATGGGCTGGTGGAATCATTGGTCCGTACTTTTTCAAAAACGATGGTGGCCAGAACGTTACAGTCAATGGTGATCGGTATAGAGCCATGATTACTAACTTTTTCATTCCTGAATTGAATAACCATTATGTCCAGGAGATTTGGTATCAACAAGACGGCGCAACATGTCACACAGCCTCGTGCCACAATAGATTTATTGAAATACACGTTTGGTGACCGCCTAATTTAACGTTTTGGACCTGTGAATTGGCCTCCAAGATCTTGTGATTTAACACCGCTAGACTACTTTCTGTGGGGCTATGTAAAGTCATTGGTCTATGCGGTAAAGTCACAAACGCTTGACCATTTGGAAGACAACATTCGCCGTATTATTGCCGATATACGGCCACAAATGTTGGAAAAAGTCATCGAAAATTGGACGTCCAGATTGGACTACATCCGCGCCAGCCGTGGCGGTCATATGCCAGAAATCATATTTAAAATGTAATGCCACAAGATTATCTTTCGGATAAATAAAATTCATGTCAATCGAATAATCCATCGTTGTTTTATTGCAACTTAAAGTTCTATACCTCTATAAAAAACACCCTTTATAAAAAATAGATACGGATATCTGTGCTAAAGTACCACTACCAATTGTAAATGCATTTTGGCTGAATGGTGCTTTCCAATGGACATCAAAGGCATTGTTATAATTTGTTATGACAACAGTCAGGATTACGACCTAGCTTCTTACACCACTTAAGTTGTGTGTTTTACTTTCATACATGAATGGCGGAACCTAAAGTTTAAAGTCGTCTCCGCACGACAAATTTTTGAGAATTTTTTTCATAACAATTTTATTTACTCTCAGAATTTTTGCCAGTTTTGAACGTCTAATAAACTAAAACACTACCTATTAGACTATGGCGACTCCAGTCATTGACTTTGTTAATTACAAAAACTTATGGCGCTGACATTGCGAAGTGTGGTATAAAAAGTGTCAGATAACATCATAAATGGATGACTTGTTGCATACCCATGATGATGGGTTACTATAAAGAAGAGAGCTATACAAGCCAGAGTACAACACAAGTTGCACAATGGTACACCATACACTAGACCATCGATAGCTTCTAGCGTTTGTTATATTTTCAAACCCAAAGTAATCAATTTTTCTAAATAAAAATGAGTTGTATGAAAATGTCGCCATAGTCTAGTAGTTAAGGTGTTGGCTTATTAGACGTAAAGCCACGGTTCAAACCCTAGGTCAAAACGAAAGTATGAAAAAAAGTTTCTCAAAAAACTGTCGTTCGGAGTCGACTTTAAACTGTAGGTCCTGCCACTCATGTATAAAATTAACACACACAACATAATTGGTGTGAGAAACTAGGTCCATAATCTTGCCTGAGGGTTTATGTATGTGTATGAAAATGTTTATCTTCCATTGCCCCCACAACCATTAACGCATATCTTCGACCAATCATTCCAACAACAATCACATTTTATCCTCTGCCCTTACTAATGAAAAGAAAAGCAAAGTGTACTGTAGTTTACATTGATGTGTTGTTTACAACATGTAGACATTCAACATTGAAAGTCAATTTCAAATGATCTGTATTGTATAGAAACGCCGACAACCAATGAATGTTTGAAACGGTGGTTGGCAAGCTGGTGAATCGTTTAGAATAAATGTTTGGTTGGGGTTTTTAAAGAATATGCATGTACATACATGACGGAGACTGTTTAGTCGAGCCGTTTAGTCGTTTATTGTTACTTTCATTCCGATTTAAAACGAGTGAATTGAAGTTACTGTTATGTGAATATTTTCATTGTTTTTCTATTTTTTCTTTGGTTCAGTGTTAGGGAATATAACAATAACGCAGAAATCTTAAATATTCTCCTGGTTTTGTTTATTACTAAAGTCGTGGTGGTGGCTTTCAACACAATACCACTGTTAAAGGAAACGCATTTGTTCAATTTTAATGTGGTCGTGTTGTTACAATTAAATTATTGTTTCCTTCTTTTATTATGTATTTTCGGTTTTATTATTTATTGTTATTTGTTGCTGTTGCTTTTCTTATTATTGTCGAAATGCTGCAGCTTTATTTTACGACCATCGCTTATTGATGTTTTAAATGGTTTCTAAGGAATTTATTCAACAAGGCCAACATTTGAATTCCATTAGAGGTGGAGGAGTAGTGAAGAGATTTTATGTGCCATTCGTTCGTTTTTATGATTCATTATATTGAAATTTTTTAATGCTTTTTCTTGTAACGATTGATATGCTTTGGCAAATCAGTTGATCCCCGGTTTAGAACGTCAATGTATTGGAGTGATAATAATGTGAATTTATTGTGGACAATCGTAATAAATTCTTTCTTCGTATGCTTTAATGTTGGACACAGATTATTTACTTAAGCAAAGGCTTATATTCCTGCTATTTACAGCCGTTTATACTAAGAACTGTACAACATTTTAAAACAGACGTCAATCATAGGCTCAATCTCCCAATTGTTGGCAAATCTTTTCCCATTTCATTATTCTTTCAAATTTGGAAATGAAAAATAAGACGATAAAGCTAAATCTAAAGAATTCTGTCTTAATAGAGTTTGAACTTTAGTTAACTGATTTTGGACATTGTCGTCAGAAAAAAAATTTTCTCCTTTACCAAATCTAACATTTTTCATTATTCTCATCACTACAATAAGTTGACTAAGGAGTGTAGGTAAAAAAAACACAAGCTTTTTCGAAAGAAAAGTTGTTTTGCTTTCATCATAATCTCCCTAGCTCTAGGGAAACACAGTATTCAATGCTTATGCCTTCCAAAGCATTATATTTGACGAGACTTATTTGTGAATTTTTATTTATTATTTTATTTTTTATTATTATTTTTATATTATATTTCATTGTTAAAGTAAAAAATCTTTCCATCGAACAACTATTTTCAGGATATGAAGGATAAATAAGGCCGTAGAGGTAACTATTCCTTGTCAAATTTATTAGCTACGAGATGTCTGTGAAAAGAAGCCGTGTTGTTCTGTTGTCCAGTGTTATTTCCATACAAACATACATACATAATTTACCATAACAATCCCTCAGTCAGGATTATGACCTAGCTCCTCACACCACTTATGTATGTTGTGTGTGTTAATTTTATATCTGAGCGGCGGATCCCAACGTCAGATTTTTTGAGAAACTTTTAATGGCAATTTTATTTTACTCTCAAAGCTTTTGCCAAAAATATTAAAATTTCGTTTTGTTGGAGATGTCTAACGTGGGGTTTGAACCCTGGCCTCACGTCTAATAAGCCAACGCACTACCTACTAGACTACGGCGAGACTACAAAACAAGCAAATACTAATACAATAAACCTAAGTATGTACATTAAAGGCAATGCTTTAAAGTATACCCATCTCCCATGTATTTCACAATTTCTGGTCTCGCACTTTTTTACAAGCAATCTAAGCTATTAAATAACTAAGCTACTAAGCTCTTGATAACCGTTACTAATATGGTTCTAAAACACATACGAGTCTAAAGACCAAGCACGGTTTTTGTATAAAAAATTGGAGTAAAATTTTTCAAATATTTCAAGGTGTCAATATGTTTTGCTAGGCATGATAAACAGATTAAAGTGGAAAACATGGATATTGTTACGTAAATCGAAACGACCTAATATCGTTTAACATTAAAAACGATAAACAAAAGCCACACAATACAAATACACACTTACACTAAGAATACAATGAACGTGTTGATTATCTAAAGCTGCACACACACGTATGTACAACGAACCTGGTTGCACCTAGTACCAACAACAACACGAAATGAAAATAAATCAGCTACGACAAATATGTAATAGACAACATAAGCAAAGTACACAAGCAATAATGTAGTAACAACAGAACTCTCGAGAAGGCGAGAACACGAACCTTCCACTTCAAGAATGTTCGTAAGACTGGTTGTGTCTGACTATAAAAGGGCTGGACAAAGCAAGCAGCAGTCAGAGTTAATTCAGTCAGCCTTGTGTGAAGTTGCGTGTGAACAAAATAAGTCGTGGTTGTAAAGATCCAGTGAATACTTGTGTGAACTAGTAAAGTGAATAAACAGGTTATTATTGTTGTATCGTTAAGTTGTATACGGTGGCACACAAAAGTAGTGTAAAGAATAAATAGAGTTTAACTGAAATTAAACACATTTGTTTTTACTTTGTTTGCAATTAACGAACTCATATTTAAACGTTTTTAAAAAGGTAAGAACGTAACAATATAAATAAGGTTGCCCCGATAAAGAAAAAATTAAAAATTTGTTTAGAATTGCAAACCATCAAAAATATCATGCAATGAAAAGGGTCTAGTCACGAAAAACACAAGTTGAATCTTATAATTATCTGATGATTTTATTGTTCTACTAATTAAACCAGAACCGAGCAAACACATTCATGCATACGTAATTGGTCATTACAACCCTTCAGTCAGGATTACAACCTAGTTTCTCACATCACTTTTGTTGTGTGTGTTAATTTTATACATGAGTACCGGGACCTACAATTTAAATTCGACTCCTCATGACAGATTTTTGAGAAGCTTTTTCATGGAAGAAATATTTTATTCACATTTCGTTTTGTTCGAGATGTCTGATCTGGAGTTTGAATCGTGGCCTGACGTACACTAACTACTGTACTAAGGCGACAATTACGGTTGAGATATTTACTGTACAAATTAGTTAAAACACTTGTTATCGACATTGAAAGGATGAAGTATAGTAGCATCAGACAACTAAGGGAAAACTTTCAAACCACATATCCTGAATACATTTTTGGTGACTGCTCGCTTCAAGCAAATCAGTTGCGTAATACTATGTTCAGATATGCACTTTTATTGAGTCAATATTTGGTTTATTGAGTACAATATTTTAAGTGTTCAACTGCTTATTCAATATTCATTTGACAGCTGGCAAACAAAACAGCTGGTTGTTTCAACAAAATTTTTTTTTATTTTGTGAGGGGTTTTTTTTTTGTTTGTCGTTGTTGACATTTGAGTTGTCAAATATCAACAGAAAGTTTTCGGATAATTTTAATATCCGCACCGAACATACTTATGCCAGTGCTGCATTTTAAGTTTTAATCAACATTATAACAATTTGCCTATTTATTGTGCAATAATTAATAGAAACTTTATATGAAATATTGAGCTCAATAATGGTGTTTATTGCGATTTACGCAATTAAGTTGCATATCTGAACACCGTATAAGGTGTATATGTGTAGCAATTTTATATTCTCATGATAAAAAGCATTACCTTGGACTCATGGATATTTATGTTCGACGTTACTTGCGCTTCGATTTTTCGTAAGAGATTGAGTTTTTATCGGAAACAAATATATGATGTTATGGCAGGTATATAAATTGTGGCACAAAATTTCTTGCTTTTGCATGAGGCCTGTTTCTGGATGAGCTTAAATAAAGCAAAAGTTTTTGCAAATGATACTTTGTGGAGACACAATTATTTATTAAAGATTGAAATCATATGTCTCTTTGAAAATTCAAATTCATCAGTTTAGATGAAGATTAACTCTCGCAGATTTTCAAAAAAATTTTAAACGGAACACTGTTAAAAACTTAATAATTTGAGACTAAAAATGATTGTTTCCCATACTAAAAAATTATTTTTCTTCCGGTCCCAATTTCTTTAAATATTTTATAAGAAATCGTTACGATTTTCAATTCCCAACAATAAATGTTGATGACCGTTAAGGTTACCCGTTAAATGATGGTGTAATAAAATATTAACGCTCCATGAAGAAGCGTTAAAATCGTAGAAATATTGCAACTTTTTTCTCAGTTTTTTGCAAATTTTAATATAATCTCGTATAAAATGTTGCATTTTTACAAGCCATAATCTGCTACATGCCACAGCACATACAGATAATTGCAACACTTATTCCCAACTGTTGTGTGTAAGCAGGCAAAACGAGAGAGACAGAGAGAGAGAGCGAAAAAATCAAAACTTTTTAAAACAAAAAGTTTCAATGTATACACACACATGCAAACGTGTGAAAGAGTTTTTTTACAACTATACACGCATACTAATATTAACGTATGCACGAGTATGAATGACTGTGTAAGTATGTATGTGAGTCTGGTTCTATGCGGTAGCATGCATTTAGTTGCATGCAACATTGTTTAAGTGATAAAGAAAAAAGAGAAAAACAAAAACAACGGAAACAAGTTGAACACTATTAAACATTCATAATTTGCGGCATGTGTTCGAGTGTTAGTGTTCGTGTGTGCGGGCATGAACACATTCAACAGCCGTTCTTGTTAAAGCAGGGTGAGGCCGGTCAGAACAAAACATAAAAACATAAAGGAAATGAACGCGGAAAACATACAATGTGTGTGTGTGTGTGTGTATGGTGTATGTGTGAATATATGAATTAATGGATAAACGAATTAAAAATGAAAATAATGGCAGGAATATGGGGTGCGCCGGTTGCGTATGTTTAATAATGAATGGGGCCGGTTAAATAAATATTAATAATACGCAACAATAAGTTGCGTGTTAAACATGAAATGCTACAAACATACATACATACATGCAATATGCTGACTACAGTACAATACAATACTTACTTACTGCATGAACATACTATGTGTACGATATAGTGAATAAAATGAATAGTTTCAACAGGCTGAACGTAAAAAAAGAAAAACAAAAAAAGGACGAGAAATTAATGGTGAATTAAAGCATGTGCAAGCATTTTGTAAAGGAACTGGCGAAATCAGATAATGGACGAAACACCAGCTCACTACGCGTATCTTTTGGCCTGAAAATGTATAAAAACGGAAATGCAACCAACACTGCAAATATACACTGGAAATATTCTTTAAAATCCAATGCAGTTGACATTGCAGTTCTGGATGTGCTTGAAATTATTTTAAAAGACTTTAGTATTGAACATAAGAAAAAGTTACAACATGATTGCGGCGCAAACGTTCCGTTTCCAAAGTTTGCCTTTTTTGTTATGAATTTAAATGAGTTTAACTGAAAAAACAACTTTTCATAAGGATTTTATAAATTTCCTGAACTAAGAACTTCTCATCCAAATTATACACGCGAAATAGCAAGGATACTCCCAGGGAAGATAACATCATTGGGGGAGATTATATGACGGTCATCAAAGAGCAAAAGTTCCTCAGTTTAACATTTAATACAACAACCGTATACATACACTCAGCCACAAAAGTATACATACGGTTAACAAATTTCAGTAATTTTTTGACTAAGACCGTCTTAAAATCGATGTTGTCTAACAACAATTATAAAAAATTTAAGCGAAAACGGATTGGTTAAAAAATTTCTGAAATTTGTTAACCGTATGTATACTTTTGTGGCTGAGTGTACATACATTATTGGTCATTACAACCCTTCAGTCAGGATTACGACCTAGTTTCACACAACACTTATCTTGTGCGAACGGCATATTCTAGAGAAAGTTTTTAATGGCAGTTTTATTTATCTCAGAGCTTTTGCCAGAAACCTGCTGAGATCAAGTCGCCGAAGAAATATTTCGTTCATATTTCATTTTGTTGGAGATGTCCGATCTGGGGTTCAAAGCGTGGCCAACACACTACCTACTAGGTAGCGGTTATAACAAACTCATGCGTTTGAAAAAAGTGTATTGTCTCTACGCAATGGTAAATGACAACCTGGCAGAGTAGATTCTCCTATAGTAGAACACTCACCCGCTTAGCTAGATTACAGAAGGTAACGACAAGAGAAGATAGAAAAATAATGAAGAAGATAGAAGTGCTTTGAATAGTAGTCAAGTAAACAGCAAAAAGAATTTAAAATAATTAAACATGAAATATAACATCGTAGATCAGAATGTTTGGAACACTGAGAAAATTTCTTCAAATATTGCATCGGGTAAAGTCGCCGTATTCTAGTAGGTAGTGTGTTGGCTTATTAGACGTAAAGCCAGGGTTTGAGCCCCAGGCCAGACATCAAGACAAAATACAAAAAGTATTTCTTCGGCGACTTCCTCATTTCTCATATCGGGCAAAAACTCTGAGAGTAAATAAATTGCCATAAAAAAATTTCTCAAAATCTGTCGTTCGGAGACGCACAACATAAGTAGTGTGAGAAACTAGGACGTTGTACAATGGGTCAATTCGACCTCCGGGTACTGTACTTGTCTTAATTGACAAGTACACGTCCTCTAACCTAACCTAACCTAACCTTGCATCGGGTGCCCCGAAGATCTATGTAGTTTGGTAGTGTGATAAACTTCAAATGCCGGGCCCATGGAATCGATTACCACTAGACACCCTGTGTGTTTTATGATTGTGATTGTCTAATTGTGATATGATTAACCAAAATAGAAAAAGAAAGTGCGAATTATTACAAAGTAATTCACGAGAAAAAATTATAAAAAAAACAATGTTTCAAACAATGTTGTCGCGCTCTGCCCTCTTTCCTTTCTCGCATACCTATCTTCCTTTTATGCCAACACAGTGCACTGCATGAGTACGAGTTTATCTTCTAAGTGTTGGTCTTAAAAAAAAACCTAAGTAAGCATGGTTGACTCGAAAACCTAACGCAGAATATTATTAACACTAAAACTTAAGGGAAGAGCATAGCCGCCATAGTGTAGTGCTTAGTGTCTTAGCTTACTACGTATAGAGCTCTTTGTTTCAAGCTAACTTAAGAGGTTGCCTTAAATACGAAAACGATAAAAAAAAACCTTTTTCGTGGATCCTCTTTTAGCAGTCTGCCATGTAAGAGCTGAGCTTTTGAACTAAAACCATATCTGGATGGAATTCTTTACCCTGTTCGTACTTTATTTCCAAAGATTCTTCGGAAAAAGTCTGTATGTGAGAGCATAAAGTTGATACTGATCGGCGTTTTACAGTGTGTTTACAGTCTGTGTCTTTCTGTATGTTTCAAAGCACAAGAAAATTTTTATTTTTTTGCTTCAACTGTTGTAGGGTAAGATCATTATTAAATAGAAAAAGAGGAAAAAAAACAAACAATATATAAACTTTTACAAGTTCAAGACCATAAAGTGCCATAATATTTTCAATGACTTCACACACACATATATATGTATATACGAATACGTATATGTATATGGTATAAACATAAGAACTACCCCTGCACCCTCATACTTGAATGAATAAACTTATTAAAAAAAGTATGCTTGTATGCATGCATGTACGTACTTATTAGTGTGCGTGTTAGTACAACATTAACCTTTAAATGACAAGAGGGCTGAATGGTGTGTACAATACATTACAAAATGATACAACAATTCTAATATTTCATTATACTTTTAGTGTTTATTTTGTTGTTGTTACTTTTCATTTCATATTACACGTTTTTTATTATCCTTTCATGGGGTAATTGTGAACATTTTAAATGTATGTATGTATGTGTGGTAATTGATTTCATTCAAACACTTTAACACATGCTCTCAGCTTTTGTAATTCACTACGTTTTTTTTATTCAGTTTTTCACAATTTATCTTGTTTTTAATAAGATTTTAACACAATTTTCATTCAATTACTCACTCAAATGTGCAACGTTTGTGTGGAAGATTGCATGAAAAACTGTTTGATGAGATATAGGATTGGCTGTTCATATTAAATATTTTTAAAAACTCCCAGCAACAATAGAGATTACATTTATCTGAAGTTATGAGTGGTATATGTTGACTTAGACTCGTATGGTTAAAGGATATTAAGACTACATACAGTGGACAGCAAAGGTCTTAGTACGGCAATATATATTGACAAATAAAAAGTCCCCACAGGCTTAACACTCTTGCACAAAGTCCCGTTATGACTTCAATATAGTATTTAGAAGATCATTTGAAAGAACGGTTACGTAACCGCTAAACCTCAAACAAAAGTCAACCGAAAAACTTGCTCATGGTGCCATCAGAAAACACTAAACAAAACTTGTACATTCAATTCCAAATGTGTTAAATGGAGTGCCTGACCTTAAGAAATATTCTACTAAATACAAGGGATAACATTTTCATATATTTGGCCTTTGAATTTTAAATTTACTCAGGGTTCTCCTTGGAGGTACCTATGGAGTCATCTGAAACTTTTCCTTATTTTTCTTTTTTTTATGAAAAATATTAAAAAATTGGGTGTTTTATAATAAAACAGAAATAAATTATAAAATAAATATAAAAGCTATACATTTTTATACAAACTTTTGGCTAAAATTCATGAAATTGCTAAAATAAATTGCCGTACTAGGACTTTTGCTGTCCACTGTATATACATAATTGGTCATTGCAACTCTTCAGTCAGGATTACGAGCTAGTTTCTCACAACCACTTATGTTGTGTGCGTTTAATTGTATATATGAGTGGCGGGGCCTACAGTTTAATGCCGACTCCAAAGGACAGAATTTTGAGAAACTTTTCATGGCAATTTTATTCATCTCAGAATTTAGACCAGAAATCTGTTGAGTAAAAGTCGCCGACCTGGGTTTGAACCGTGGCCACGCATTTAATATGTCAACATACTACCTACTAGACTACGGCTATTTCAATCCCGAAAAGACAACGATTTATCGCTATGGTTTATGAATTAATTCACGAAAATGACAGGCTTCAGATTTAGTTTCAGGAACTTAAAATATAAGCTGTTCCAAAAGAGGCTTTCGATCTTGGACCGTAACGGCTATCTTGTTGAAACTATATTTGTCAAATTATATGTCAAATATACATTCTACGTTGACCACTAACCATGGACGGACACGTGCAAATAATAAAATTGTCTGCTGTCCGTGAGAGAGTGCAGAAGAACTCGGTCTTTTACAGATCACAAGTTGGAAAATTTTTTAACGTGACTTGGGCCTGCACAGGTTTATGTGTAGATTTGCTCAGGAATTGAATGTAAACGACAACAGATCATAAAATCATCCCCATAGATGAGGAAAAGTTCTAGATAATGGGTGTGGAAATAAACAAAATTGTCAAATTTGTGACGATACAAATCCAATTGAGATCTAAGAGCCTCCAATTCATTCATCTCGAGAAACCCACTGTTTCGGGTTGATTTTGGTCTGATTACCCAAATTTCTTTGAGAACTACTTTGTTTACGCCAGCACTATCAACAGCGAGCACCTTTGGCCTGAATTGGATGCACTGGACATAAAAGACATGTGATTTCAGTAGGGCTGCTTATGCCATATCAGATATTCTGCACGAGCGATTAGAAGGCATGATCACTTTAGGTAGAGTTAATGTAAATTGCTCACCTAGATTGTCTGATTTCACTCCGCTGCTTATGCCATATCGGATTTTCTGCACGAGCGATTAGGGGGCATGATCACTTTAGGTAGAGTTAATGTAAACTGCTTCGTTGTGGAGGTCTCGTAAGTCGCAGTTGTATGCGAATATGCTACAAATCACAGCAGTCCTGAAAGCTAACGTCCATGTCAATTGGTCAAATTCAGCTTGATTTATGCACCAGAGCCAAGAAATATTGAACATTTCGAATGCGCTCCACCCGGAAAAGCCGTGGGGAATGATCAATAATTGCATCAATGGGTCTATCAAATGAATAAAAAATGTCAACGATATCCCGCACAAACTTTTTTAAAATTGAATTAAAAAATTAGAAGCACTTAAGAAAAGATCCGAAATATCATATAAAATCTGTTGATTTTCTGATTTTTCTTGAGGAATTAATACGTAGTTATCTAAAATTACTAAGAAGCCGCCGTAGTCTAGTAGGTGGTTCAAACCACAGGTCAGACATCAAAACGAAAATATGAAAAAATATTTCTTCGACGACTTCCTCTCAGCAGATGTCTGGCAAAAACTCTGAGAGTAAATAAAAAAATTGTCATGAAAAAGTTTAAACTGTAGATTCTACAATTAACACTTGCAACATATGTGGTGTGAGAAACTAGGATGTAATACTGACTGAAGGGTTGTAATGACAAATTATGTATGTATGTATGCATCGCAAATGTATTAACTATGATTACCATAATTTTCATAATTAAACACAAACATTCGTTAATGCTTTTAGAATTTCATTTCATATTTTTGTTATATTTTTATACAATTTTTACTACCAATCCTTTTTCATAGGACTTGCTAGTTTGTCTTTTTTATTTTTTTTTTTGAAAAACTTTTGTATATTTTAAATAAAATAAATAGGTTACCAACCATCTTAATAAATTAACTTTTTAAGGCAGAACCTTAAAAAATCTGTAAAAAATTTGTTACAATTTCAACCATCCTGTTTAGAATAATTTTCGAAAAATAATCTGAATTTAAATAATATTTGTTTTGTATGCTTTGTCTTTGTGTATTATAATGTAAGTATAACAGGTACAAAAATACGAGGGTAGTCTAACACTAGCTATAAAAATTAATATCCGTTAGATGTAAGAGGCTATTAATTAGTTTATTTGGCATGCTATCTTTCATATAAAGTAAATACATATTAAGTAGTTAAGATCTTGATACTGTATATATGAGAGTTAAATTGGTATTTAGTCATATTGTTAAATAGACAGCCAGATCCATTAGCATAATGGACAAGTCACCTTTACTACAAATTGCATAATGTTACAAAAACAAAAACATGTTAAACCAAAATAAGCATATAAAAGAAACAGACAACAACAAAATATACATATCGTACGGTATTAGGTAACTACACAATGCTAAGAACGGGAATATTCTGGAAGGAAACAAAATAAACTTGCATAGTCTAGTAGGTAGTGTGTTGGCTTACTAGACGTGAGGCCATGGTCCAAACACCAGGTCAGACATCCCCTACCAAACGAAATATAAAGAAAATATTTCTCCGGCGACTTTCTCTCAGATAGTTTCTCACAAATCTGTCGCTCGGAGTCGCTTTAAACTGTAGTACTTTTGTACTCATGTACAAAAATGAACACAAAGTTTGAAGTACTCATTGTACTCATACTTAACAATGTGCATGATGTTGTTGATTTCGACTCTCCTTTACTCAACATTTTGAAGAATCACAAAATAAGTATGATTCGCGTACGAACACTACAGTACTCACTAGAAGGTTGCGTGTTTGCTTTGCTTGCTATCTTTGTCTTATTCTTACCTCTTTTTTTGTAAATGCAACAACAACTAAAACTTTAAATTTTGATGAATGAAATGAAGCAAGAAATCATCTCCTTGACCTTAAATTAAATTTGTTTCTCTTCATTGTTTCTTTCTTTCAGTGCTACTATCAAGTTCTATCCAGCTAAGCAGCTGTTTGGTTCAGTACATTATAGGTCCTATAATGGAAGTCACTCAAATCATTTGTAAGTATTATAAGTATTTTCCAAAATTTATGAATCTGAATGAGTAGGCGTATGAATCAAACATAATTCTAACATTCGAAATTCTTGATGTCAACGTTGTACTCATACTCATTGCAACCTGTACTTATAAATCAATGTAGTGAGTACGAATGAATCAGAGTAGTTGAATTTCAATACTATTGACTCACTCATACTCAAAATTTCATGATTACTTACGAGTAGCGAAAAACGATTCATTGCTGATCTCTGATACAAACATCATACCGTATCCAGAATTACTTAAACGACTGTTAAGTACGATAAGGGACTAAAACAAAGACCATCAATTCAATAACAATATTTTAAAACAAAGATCGTGAAGTTGCCTAACATAAATTAAAGGCGAGAAGTAAGTTAGTGTTGAGACGATAACCTGTAGACGAGAATTGTATTAAAAAGTGCGTCTTAAGAAAACTAATACTATATTCAGATATAAACTTTTATTGAGTCAATATTCGGTTTATTGAGTACAATATTTTAAGTGTTCACGCATAATAATATACGCCGTTCAATATACATTTGACAGCTGGTAAACAAAACAGCTAGTTGTTTCAACAACATTGTTTTTGTTTTTTTTTCTGTTTGTCGTTGTTGACATTTGAGTTGTCAAATATCAACAGAAAGTATTCGGAAAATTGTAATATGAGCACTGAATATTGAATATAATATATTATAACAATTTGCGTATTTATTGCGCAATAACAAATTGGCACTTTATATGAAATATTAAGCTCAATAAAGGTGTTTATTGCTATTTACGCAATAAATGTGCAAATCTGAACACCGTTTAATATTGTGCAACGAATATTTGATCCTTGTTAATAATGATCGTGAATAAATTTGATAGCGCAGTAGAAACAGTTGAAAAGGTTTATTATTACACAGGGGTCAGATGTAGTGTCTTTGCGAATGAGTGGAATCTTCGATTATCGCTCAAGCCAACTACAGTATTTTGAATTATTTGAAATAATTCCTATGAAAACAACCACGGGATAAATTTAGTAAATCAATGTATTGGATGGCAACATATTTGTGATGCCATAGAATGATGTGAAAGTGCTTAACTACAAAACCAAATAATACAAGTCCGTAGAAGACGTAAATAGATTCCTCACTATATTTGAATTTCTTAAAATTAAAAATATTACGTTCATGACTTACCCACAGTATAGAGAATATATCTATAATCTCATGCTTGGTTATGCATCATCCTTATTTGAGAAAGATTAGCCGCAAGCAGGTAAAAGTCCTTATCACTTCACTTTCATATCCGTTCACAGATGGCTTTATTTCTAGATTTCTAGAGAAGATGAGTCTGCTTCCATTATAGGACCTATAATGTACTGAACCAAACAGCTGCTTAGCTGGATAGAACTTGATAGTAGCACTGAAAGAAAGAAACAACGAAGAGAAAAAAATGTAATTAATGGGGAGTCAAGGAGATGATTTCTTGCTTCATTTCATTTTAAAAATATTAAATAAAATTAATTTGATTGAATTTTAAAACAATTTGTAATAAAGGGTCCGCTAAATAATTTTTTTTTGAAAATGCTTTAAAAAAAACTACTGAATAATTTCTCAAATTTCTTTTCTTTTGTTTCAAAGTACAATCCTTCCGGTTAATAATGGAAAATAATTTCATTCAAATGGCTGCCTCGGCTGGCCATGCAGTAGCCTACACGATCGGTTAAATTTTTAAGCACATTATCGATTGTGTGCAGCTGTATTTCACCAATGGCTTCACGAATATTGTCCTTTAAAGCGTCAATTGTCTCTGGCTTGTCGGCGTAACACTTATCTTTGACGGCACCCCACAATAGCACAAATCGCAGCTACGAGGTGGTCAAACGACATCAGCTCTGCGGCTGATAATGTGATCTTCCAAAACAGGGCGCGAAATATCGACTGTAGCTTCGGCTGTGTGGCACTTAGCGCCGTCCTGTTGAAACCAAATGTTGCCAATATCATCCTCTTCAATTTGTGTGAACAAAAATTCGTTCAACATGGCCCGATAACGATCGCCATTGACTGTAACGGCCACTCCTTGCTCATTTTCGAAGAAAAATGGCCCAATTATGCCTCTGGACCAAAATCCGCACCAAACAGTGACTCGTTTTGGGTGCGTCGGCTTTTCAGTGTATGCGTGCGGGTTTTCTGTGCCCCAAATGCGACAATTTTGCTTGCTTACATACCCGCCAAGATCAAAATGAGCTTCATCTGAAAAGATGATTTTTTTTTGCCAAAATCGGCATCTTCTGTAAGTCGATCGCAGGCCCACTTAGCGAAACGAAAACGCATTGGATGGTCAATTAGCTTCAACTTCTGAACCAATTCGACTTTGTATGGAGTCATACCAAGGTCTTAATGCAAAATTCGTCTCAATGATGTCTCCGAAATGTTCAATTGTTGAGAACCACGGTGAATTGATGTTGATGGCGCCTCACGCCCACTTTCTGCCACAGCAGCTATATTCTTGGGTGTACGAACTGTTTTTGACTTTTCACTCTTTGGTTTATCGATGAGGATGCCAGTTTCTTTCACTTTTTTCACAAGATAACGAACATACGGAGCTGACGGTGCTTCTCTTCTTCCAAAATCCGTACGCAATTTTCGCACACATTCTGCAACATTACCATGATTTTCAAAGTAATGTCGCAATATTTCCCAGCGTTGTTCAAGCGTATACACAACCATATTCGTTCAGCGGAAGGATAAAACTAATTATCTGTCAAATCAGACATGAGCTACATGTTACCATTCACGAAATAAGCACTAGTTGAAAAAAAAAAATTTTAGATGGCGGACCCGATACTAAGCAGCCATGCCTTTCTGGATAACCCTCGTATATTGAAGATACTGCTATAAACATTATAAGATTTTAATATGAATATCATTACATAACTTATTGCTAATGATAATGGTAATAGGAAACAGGGTATTCTTCCGAAACTCATATACGATAAAGAAACCAACTACAATAACAACAAAAAGAAATTCGTTGGCATTATTTGGATTTCGTTTTTTCTAAGAAGAGATCTCTTGGCTTTGTAACGCAAGTTGCGAATTGTAGGGAGACAAAAACAAAAACAAAAACGAAAAAGAAAACGAAAAAAACCAGATTTGTTATATTAATTTGCATGAAAAATTCATAAATAACATACACGAATATATTCAAAAACCAAATTGAGAACAAAATATGAAAAACTAAAAAGAAGAAGAAGAATATTTGAATTGAATAACGTTGCATATGTTACAAGTAGCAACAGCAAAAGACAACATGAAATGAAAACATTATTTCTTCAACAAAATGTGGCAACAAAAAAGCAATAAGTCATCAGGGCAACAATAACTGCCAGTAACCCCTAGAAGCGAATGCAAAGAAAAGCAAAAAAAAGATACACGAATAAATAAATAAAAAATGAAAAGTCACTAACCTCGTATTAAAATTTAAAGATATTCAGCAAAAAAGGAAACGAAATTCATAGATTTAGGATTCGTTTATTTTTTTCTTTATACAACAGTCACCATTGCCAAATGAGTACAAGACTGCTTAAATGTAAGCGAAGCTAATTTTTTTAAGGGAAAAAACCCCGTAATACCAACAAATTATAATAGAGTATAAAAAAAGAGTGAATAAATTATAGAAAATTTATGCTGTGCACTGTAATGACAAATGGAAATGCTTAAACGTACCATACATACCATGTAAATCATTTTTTTAAGTATATACATGAAGGATGTACCTATTTTAGGTAAGGATTATTTCGACGCCTCCATTCTATAACGTTCTAAGTATACTAATTGTACGTTTTTAATTTTTACGTTCTACGTTCTCTAACTTAAATACTGTCAAAATTTGGTTAAGATGCGCCGATCCGTTCCGAAGTTATAGGGAAAAATCTACTTAGAATACACATATGGTCGTATGTCGCGTGAAAACTTTGAGAGCTCATAACTCAAAACACACTTTTTCAACTTAGAATGTTATAGAACGGAGGCGTCGATTTGAACATAAATTCTTTAGTGTTTACCATTTCTTACCCGTTGTTTCTAGTTAACAACCAAAATATGTCGCATATGGGC
This sequence comes from Sarcophaga carnaria, assembly GCA_958299815.1. Lineage (NCBI taxonomy): Eukaryota > Metazoa > Arthropoda > Insecta > Diptera > Sarcophagidae > Sarcophaga > Sarcophaga carnaria. Next base: position 46,339,277 of record OY283150.1, read on the forward strand.
ATCAGAGAACCCAAAAGTGATTGGGGTAAAGCAATTTAATTAATAACACTTCAATTATTTTAAAGACAGCAACATCAAAGTATTAGTAAAACAAATAGAAGCTGAACAATTCATTTTCGCGTTTTTAAAACCACTATTTTATATACTTTTCTTACTATATTGATCACACTTATCGATTTATTAACGCGAGCAAAAATAGAAATTAGCATAAATGCACAGCAGCAGCTCGATTAAAATAATTATTTCCATATATGCGAATATATTCCTTTAATGCAGTGGTGCTCAAACACATACTATCATAGTTTTGGTTGTGTTGGTAAAGCAGCGGAGAACAAAATTCAACTTAATTTTTGAGAATCGTACACTGGGAAAATAAAAAAAAATAAAAAAATTGGTTTATTGTGTGGCGTGCATGCACATAATAAACTTATGTATGTATGTATGTATGTATGCATGTATGTATTTATTGATGAATATATTGATGTATATGTGTATGTATGTATGTATTGATGAATATATTGATGTATGTGTGTGTATGTATGTATTGATGAATATATTGATGTATGTATGTATGTATTGATGAATATATTGATGCATTGATGAATATATTGATGTATGTATTGATGAATATATTGATGTATGTATTGATGAATATATTGATGTATGTATGTATCAATACGTCTGTCGGCAAATTCAAAAAGAAATTTCCGTCATCGAATGGACGGCACTGCTTTGCTAAAGCCAAAGCAACTATGTATATATGATGCCTTTTTAAAAGGCAACGACAATTTATCGTTCTTATATGGTAAATTATTGTAATCTGGTACGTCCGTTTCGTCAACCATGAATTTAAAAAAATTCTGCATTTAATTGCAATAATTTTAAAGTCCTATTATTCCCTTTAATGTTGTCGAAAAATCCATGGCTAGCCTCGTAATGTCTTTTTATATAAAAAAAAAAAGATTTGCGACATAAATAGCGATAACACACAATACATTGTGCATTACCATCCATATTCTCTATAAAAAAGAAATCATATTCCCAATTTCCATTAAAAATTTTGCTGCGTGTATTTGCAAAAACCAAAAAATCATTCAGAAAAGTTGCGTAGCGAGGTCTTGCCTCATCAAGTGCTAAACATCAACTGAATTGATTTTGTTCTCTGAGTTCAACACAAAACAACAAACAAAGCAACAAACACACGATCATTATAAGAAACCACACAAGTAAGCTTATAGTGTGCGTGTATCAACGCAGCGTCAGCAGAATTTTCTTTGCCTATCACATGTGATAGGAAATTTGGATTTTGAGCATCACTGCTTTAATGTGTTTATAAAAAAAACTAACCAACACTTTCACTTACTGCCCTTTAACACTAACGTACCACGAAAACAATAGTAATCAACACGAATAATATTATTTCATCAAAAATTTCAATCAATTGTGACGTCACGCTATTTATTTTAACACCCGAAATTCTTCAAAACAATGAAAATAAACACCGACACTATTCAATTGCCCGTTACACATCAACATCAAAGCGAATACTGCAGTTTACAACGGTGCATATTACTTTACAAACCAAATCAAATATGTATGTTCTTCCTCTTTCTCTTACTAACTCACCTCCTTTAAAAACAACAATAACACTAAAAGAATCCACTTAATACTCACAATTAAACTCTCAACAAAGGCATCAATCAATTTTGACGTCACATTATTTGTGCGTAACAACAACAACGCAAAACAAAACCCTTTTGTTCTCACTCTCTATTTTTTAATACTCTGTGTTCTTTGAAAACCGGTTCTTCAAGCGAACACCCCAATAATGTTCAATAACAAGCAGCAGCATTTGATTTTCATAAACAAACCAATGTGTTCTCACACCTCTTTCTCTGAAAGCAAAAGTGTTTTGAAAACAATAACAATTCGAAAACAATAACAATATGCACGTGTAAGCTGTCTTTAATTGTAGCAAATATTTATGACGTCACATTTTTTGTCTCTCCCACTCATATGCATTTATGATGAAATGATCATTTTCGAGGTGAATTATGTGTATGCAACTTTCTTAATAGCTTAGTAACTATTCTTCTTTTAAAACGATTAGACTTGATTTGCATAATTGGGGTGTTTTCTTTTCTTACATCAATTAGTTAATTTGTTTCTCGTTGTGTTTTTGTTAATAAAAGTGTTTAAAAGTAAAGAAAAATATGTGTTTGATAAAATTATGAAAATAGTTATTAAAAAAATTAAGTTTTTCTTATAGAAAAATGTGTTTTTCAAAGTATGTAAAGCCGGTAGTGAAAAATTGTGAAATATGTGCAAAAAAAAAAAATGATGGCGACCAAAGAGTAAAAGCATAATAAAGAGTTGCCATTACAGCTAAAGTGTTTAAAAGCAATTGGAAGTAATAAAATTTCCTGTAATTAAATAAAATATGGTTTTTTGCATTCTGTTTAATGTTCTATTTTTTTTTTATTAAAATCATAATAATATGTTCGGTAAAAAAATGAAATAAAATAAAATAAAAGCCAAGAAATATCTTTAAGTGGTAAGTCATAATTCACAATTTTATTTTTTAATTTAAAACCATAATATAAATTATAAAACCTTTGATGTAATTGCTTAAGTTAATACTTTTAGAAAAATTATTACACGTTAAATGTTAAATTATATGCGTAGAGTATAGGATGGGGTTTTTTGTTTTAACCGTTTGACTGCTACGAGACGCAAAAGCGCTGCGTTCATTTCTTACGAAAATCGCATTTGCACTGCGAACTTCAGTGTAAAAATTTAGTCAAAAAACAAACAAAAAATCAACTCAAATTATGTTATCTCATTAAACTTTTCAATCAATTGTGACGTCACACTATCTCTTTTAAAACGCAAAATTCTTCAAAAATATCAAAATTAACACCAACACTGCTCCTTAGACTTTATCAACACTTAAAATGTCGCCACTTATTTATAAAGGCTTAAAAAACAACAAATACTGCAGTTAATAGCGATGCATCTCACTTTACGAAACAAACCAATATGTTCTGTCTCTTCGTTTTGTTTTACTCACCTCCTTTAAAAACAACAATAACACTAAAAGAACCTACTTAATACTCACAATTAAACTCTCAACAAAGGCATCAATCAATTTTGACGTCACATATTTGTGCGTAACAACAACAACGCAAAACAAACCCCTTATGTTCTCACTCTCTATCTTTTAAAACTTTGAGTTCTTTGACAACAAGTTCTTCAAGCTAACACCCCAATAATGTTCAAAAACAAGCAACAGCATTTGATTTTCCTACGCAAATCAATGTGTTCTCACACCTCTTTCATTGAATGCAAAAGTGTTTTGGGAACAGTAACAATATGAAAACAATAACAATATGCACGTGTAAGCTCTCTGTAGCAAATATTTATGACGTCACATTTTTTGTCTCTCCCACTCATATGCATTTATGATCTTTTTCGAGGTGAATTATGTGAATGTAACTTTCTTAATAGCTTAGTAACTATTCTTCCTTTAAAACGATTAGACTTGATTTGCATAATTGGGGTGTTTTTTTTTCTCACATCAGTTAGTTAATTTGTTTCTCGTTGTGTTTTCGTTAATAAAAGTGTTTAAGAGTAAAGAAAAATATGTGTTTGATAAAATTATGAAAATAGTTATTAAAAAAATTAAGTTTTTCTTATAGAAAAAGGTGTTTTTCAAAGTATGTAAAGCCGGTAGTGAAAAATTGTGAAATATTAGGAAAAAAATGATGGCGACCAAAGAGTAAAAGTATAATAAAGGGTTGCCATTACAGCTAAAGTGTTTAAAAGCAATTGGAAGTAATAAAATTTCCTATAATTAAATCAAAGCTGTTTTGCATTCTATTTAGTGTTCTATTTATTTTTATTAAAATTATAATAATATGTATGTTCGGTTAAAAAAATTAAATAAAATAAAAACAAAAAATATATTTAATTGGTAAGTCATAATTCAGAATTTTATTTCTTAATTTAAAAACATAATAAAAATTATCAAACCTTTGATATAATTGCTAAAGTTAATGCTTTTAGACAAATTATTACACGTTAAATTTTAAATTATATGCGTAGTGCATAGAATGGGGTTTTTTACTTCAATTAGTTTGAAAATGTTAAATTTAGTGCAACATGGCAGGCATCACTATATTGAATTGTTCTCGAACCTTCTTCCGAAATCGATCTATCAAGTTGTATATATAACATGAGACAGCTTTTGGGTATTCAGAAATTATCTTATTGATTATATATGGGCGGCATAACTTAGACAGAATTAATTGCGAGCTTAAAACAGAATTTTGCTAACATTTTTGCTCCTTACTAATTATGGGGTTATCCATTAAACGGTTTCAAATATCTCTCTCTCTCTCTCGGTTTTTAATCTCTTAAATATCGAGATTGCCGCAGTAGCACCATTTATTTTGCACTCTGGTTGGTTTCCTCTACGGAATGTCTATTTGTTATAACACAATGAGCCTAAATTCTATCGTAAGTGGAACCTCTTCCTTCAAGGGGTCCACCATTCACCTAGCCTAAATTAATATACTACTCCTCGTGCAAAAATAACGTATTAGACAATAATTAAATAAACGTGTTGGATTTTTTACTAAATGTAGTGGCGCAGAACTTTGTTTAAGATGTAGCCCTGCTCGACCTTTGCATTAAATTTGTCATTGCTGTTATATTAATGGAGGTGTAGGGTGCTCTTACATGGTTTATTTGAAGGTAAAATGAAGCCTGTTAATTTTTGAGACTTTAAACAGAAATAGTGAGAGATTTTTTGATTTTAAATTTGTTCGAACCTGCCATGCTTAGGTTTTGTAGTCAGGCATTTTAACTTTTTATAACACTTTTTTAATTAAAATGATTTGTTATTATCTTTATTTTATGATGTGTATGTATATCTGCCTGAGGTATCTATTGAGCATTGCATTTGGAATGAAAGCTTATAAAATTTCAGAAATACTTGGAATTTTAAGAGAATTTTATTCCTAAAACTGCAACATTTTAATTTTATAATGAGAATATAAATTTTAACGTTATCATTGTATGTATTTTTTTTCCATATTTGGTTTTCAGGAAATCACTTCCACTTACATTCACTTTATGGGTATACGTCTGCCACATATGTATGTATGTATGCGCATAACAAAAGTATACAATGTTGCATGCATTGGGATTTCGCTTCCATTCTTTTATAGTGCTTGTGTTCAGGGTCTTAGGTTTTGTTTTTTCCTTTCTAAGTCCGTTTTGTTTATTTTTATGGTCCCACAGCAGAGAACTGCATTTAATGGCAGGGCATAAAATTGAATAGAAAATATAAGAATGAAACTGAATATGAAATGAAAATGGCAAGGAAAATGTAAAGAAATATTCTATTTTTGTAATAGAAAATCATGGAGGAATATGTATGTATAAAATCAATGTGTTTGTTTACCAGAAAACAATAGTGTCTAGACTTGTAAGTATTAAAGTCACTTATTTGCTATTTTAATATCGTTTTTTTTCTTTTCTGGTTTTTATTATTGTTGTAGTGAAATTATTTCGTATAGAAAAATAAATGAAAAATTAAAAAATGAAAATCATTTTCAATTACAACCCAACGATGCAAAAGAGTACAAAGAAAAGAGGAATTGAAATGCATTGAATGTATTTTTCCTTCTCATACATACATACATATGTAACATACATATGTACATATATTTATAAATATGCAAAAATAACATGTCATAAATGCATACATATGAAATGCATGCCGATGCTGCTTTACTTCTGCATTGCAACATACAAATGTATGAATATTGATATTCAAAGTTCAATTATAAAGGATAACAAGGGGGAGGGATTAAGGTTTTTATTGCAAAAAACAAACACAATATTTCAATTATTTCGAAAACTTGTATGTACATATCTAGATAGCTGTCTTATTTAGCGGGTAGCTTGCCGTTCACAGGCAAGTTCATTCGGTGGTTCATACAGCCCATCGTGTTATCCAGCATGAGGTAATCATAATCCGTTAGTATTGGGTTTAAATCACACCAAGCTTCGCATGAAACCTGCCAGTTCCTTTAGTGGCATGTTAGCCACGATGATCAGATCTTCAAACTTTCTGTCACGTATACATATTGAAAAAAAATCCTTATTTCCGAACATAACCTATCCTTAACTGCATATATTTCATCCATTAATATCCTAAAGCTACGATATCTTGTTTATAGTAAAAATTGTACGAATTTTTCAAATGCCAGCTAATCAATTAGGCACTTACGTTTTGAACTCCATTCCTCTCAACTAAAAGTAAAACACCACTCCTGTCAGCAGATACTTTTTGTGGAAAAAATCATGACTTCGTAACAAAACCAAGTTCCATAAATAATATAGGAGTTCGACACCATTAGTTTCAGTCTTAAAAAAAATGTCGAGTAGTGAATTGGCTTATTAGACCTGAGGTCACGGTTCAACCAATGGCGCAAAGGTCTCGAACAAAACGAAATAATAAAAAATGTTTCTTCGTCAACTTCCTCTCAACATATTTCTGGTAAAAACTCTGACACTAAATACAAAATTCCCCTCGAAAATTTCTCAAAAAATCTGTCGTTCTGAGTCGACTTTAAGCGGCAGGTCTCACCACCATGCACATATGAAATTAACATACACTACATTAATGGTGCTAGGCGCTGGGTTGTAATCCTGACTGAAGGGTCGTAATGACCAATCATTATTTATGTATGTATAAAAGGATTACTAAATAATGTCGAGGAAACATTTGATTGAACTTTTCTTTTACTATCGAACTTTTTACTTAAAATTTTAAAATAAAAAAGTAATCCCTAATGACTCAGTTCATTAGTTTTGTGCATCTCAACAGTAAACGCGTGAACTGGTGTATTGTTTGAATGAAACACAACGTCCTATTTCACCAAACACAGTTGTTTCTTATTTTTCAGGACTTAATCGATCCAAACCTCTTTTATCCCATTTTATCTATTTTGGCCTTATTTAAGTATCTTAAAAAGTTTCATCTTTCTTGATAGATAGAATTGATGGATTTAAAAAACTAAGCTAAGGCAGTTATTAATATAATTTTATGCAGTTTGAATGGCAACAAAAGCATATCTACTTCCATTTAGCAAAAAAATAAATTTTACGGACACGAGTATCTATAATATTCGTGTTTTTGTTTTCATCTTAGTCAAGAATGCCTTTAAATAAAGGTTCACTTTTCAATACATAGTAAAATTAAACTTTCAAAACACATACTTTCAAATCTTTTCTCTCTATGGAAAGATTCCTATAAATTTAATGTCGTCCATTTCAAAACGTGTGCTGTCAGGTATAAGATTCAAAATGCTGTGAAGCAGTTCGATACTAGCAAAAGTTTAGTTATTCAGCTCCTTGAATTAGACTACTAGGGCTACATTTTTGTTCTAGGCCAAGTAAAGACAGAGTAATGTGGATATTCGCTTATCGTTTAGTAGAAATTTATTGTGAAATTGTAATGCTTTCATAAGACATTTTATTTTAAAATTGGGCACCCTAATCGATAATAAACTGATATTATCAAACTAAGCTGGCCTTTGGTCTACCGCAGAAGGTCATACGATGATATATTTGCCATTTGTCCTTAATCAGAAAGTACGACCTCTATAAACATATATTAGACGAAATGGTGTGAAATTTTGTTCATTGAAGCCAATCCTCATACAAAAGGTGACTTTATTTTCCTACGCCGTTCGTTTTTTGCTTACAGAGCGCTTCCGAAAAGATTTTTTGAAGGGGATTGGAATTCAATTTTTATAATTTAAGGTTTGTAATCGACCATTTTAATTGTGCTATCACAAAATACGTTTATAGTGCTTCACAATTTCGAAGTTCTACTCATGACGCTGTCTAGTAACTAGTATATTGGCTTATAGGACGTGGCACCACGATTAAAACCTCAGGACAGACATCTCCAGCAAAACGAAATATGAAAAATTATTTCTTCGACATCTGCCTCTAAGCAGATTTCTGGCAAAAACTCTGAGAGTAAATACAAAATTGCCATCTGTCGTTCGGCATCGAATATAAATTGTAGATCTCTCCATTCAAATTCTAAAATTAACACATATAACAGAAATGGTGTGAAAAGCTAGGTCGTAGTCCTGATTGAAGGATTTTATTGACCAATTATGTATGTATGTATTAATGTACTCGTGGTGTAGATGTCAAACTCTCGCTAAATAAAGTTACAGAAAACTGACAGCCCGATGGACCCACCATTTATGGAGGCTATTATATTAGATTGTCTGTTTTCAAGAGAATAACAATAAGAGTTGTTCACAGTTACGAAAGCCCAAACATCAATACTCCCCTAAAATTTTTCTAAAAGTATAGTTTTACAGTTATTGCTTTAAACCAATACTTTATTCCATTTAAAATAAAAGTGATTAAATTGTCTTTAATGCCATACCGATAAAAATAAATTATAATAATTTTGGCAATAATTTGCCAAAACAGATTAAAGAACCACAACTATTTAAACTTAAATGATCCTGGCTATGTGAAAACATTAAAAAAATAATAAATTTTTCTAAACTAACGAAGCATTCAAATAGAAATTTAACTTGCGTTGATAATCTCCACTTGAGTTTCAAAATTATTTATCTTTATTTTGTTATACATACATATGCATTTAAAGACAAACCTGTGATATACTGGCATCGTTAATATCATATATCCTGGTAACTAAAGTTTAAAACGGAATAAAGTATACGGCAATACATACAATATTATGGTATATTTTTGTAATGTGAATCAAAAAAATGTAACACATGTCAAATTTCTTCTTCTCCATCGAAATGGCAATAACAACAAAGAAATTCAACATTTAAATTTTTGTAAGAAAGAAAAAAAATATAAAAAATATGTTTTTGACAATCACCACTACCGCCCCCCACCACCTTCTTCATCAAACAGAGGTGTTACTGAACAAACCACAATGAAAACACATGGGAAAACACATTGAAAACCACCTTTTCTTTATCAACACATTTAACACAAATGAATCAGAGAAACGTCCGAACAACTGACATATCAACACATTACATTCATTCATACAAAAAAAAAAAATGCCACAAAAATTCATTTATCGATTGATTTAAGGAAGAAGGAAAATTTTTAAATTCATGAGTTTATAGGTGATGAGTTTCTATTTAAAGCAAGATTCTCTCTTCAAGAGAAAATAATTTTTTTAAAGCTTTAATATGTTGTTTAAATCAAAGAAATTGAAATTTACCAGGTTATTTGTTAGCTGGGCTAGTTGGCCATAAAATGTCTTCGTAATAAATTTAAGCAGATGGCTTTTGCGATAAATTTGTTGATTGTTTGAGAACTTTTCATTGAATTTAAAGTATTATTCTATTGCTGTGCAGAAGTGCTAAGAACTGCGAGTAAACGATGTAATGTAATGCTCACAATCTACATGTTTTTTCGCTATAATGCCTTCCCCAAGTAAAGCCGTACAACGCTGCCCGGTGTCAGTAAGAATAACTCCCCACTAATTACCTGATAAGTCCCCAAGTCTGCCTTTCCGAAATGTTTTAACGTCGCACATGTTCCAAGTATGTGTTCTGATGTCTTATTCTCCTCATTACTGAATCTTCATATTGGATTCTTAACAGATAAATTTGAATCATATAATTCCCAATAAAAACTCCAGTTAATATCCTCACGTGTGGATTGTCTAATGCAAGACTCAAAGTTTAGGTTAGAGGACGTGCACTTGTCAATAAATACAAGGCCGGAGTTCGAATTGACCCAAGATATTTCCAAAAGTTTCTCAATAACATCTGGATTCAGAACTGTCTCTGCCTCTCTCTAAATTTCCTACCTCCCTTTTACAGAAGGGTTCTGGTCTTATCAACATTGTGAAAACTATTCTCCCCAATAATTATCTCAAATTTCCTTATGACCTGGAATCCAGTAAATAGTGACTCTATTTCCACTGTAAAAATAATCCAGTTGGTCTCCATAGTTCCATAGTCACACTAAGCTCAAGTCAAACCCATAGGAGCATAAGCATAAGTGCTCCTAAGATGTCCGAATTGGCGGGTGATATTGTTAAGTTCTGTCACTCTGTCCATTAAGCGCATCTTTCAATGGCATAAATTTCCACTTGAGAAATATCTGTGAGTTTTCTCACGTATTCTGAATACTCCAATCCCCGAACATCTCGTTTCCTGTGCCATTACTAGTATCTGAATCATCCGTGCAACACTACCGCTCTTAAAAGAGTATGTGGCTTCCGAGTTACCCCATTCAGTTTTATTACTTAGTCTCGGTACAAATCATTTCCCAAGATCACTCAATCTGTCAAGGGATCATTTAAGGAGTAAGGGCGGCATTCACAACATTCATAGTTTCTATGATTCTGGCTTTATGCCAGTGCTGCTTTAGACCTGGCCTTCATTGCCTCTGTTATGCTACGCATGCCAGTCCTCTTAAATACCTACACATACATACATACATAAATGGTGATTACAACCCTTCAATTACGACTACGACCTAGGATCTCAAATCACTTACATTGTGTGTGTTATTTTATACATGAGTCATGGGACCTGTAGTTTAAAGTCGACTCCGAACGACAGATTTTTTTTGAGAAACTTTTCTTGGCAATGTTATTTACTCTCAGAGCTTTTGCCAGAAAGATGACGAAAAAATATTTTTTCATATTTTGCTTTGATAGAGATGTCTGTCCTGATATTTGGACCGTGGACTCACGCCTAATAAGCCACCACACAGCCTACTAGACTACGGCGACTTCAGCCAGTGTTCTTATCTCATCCAACTCAACTTGAGCTCTTTTAAAATACAATCTACTGACGCACACAATGGCCCAAAAGATCACTACTTGCCAGATCTTCTGCATATCTTTAGACCATCTTTGTCTCATATTTCAATGTTCTCTATGTGAGCTGTATGTTCTGTTCCCAGGTAATTTGCCTTCATTTTCCGTGAGATCAGCACACCCTTACATCTCATGAGAGGAACACTTCTCTTCCTTGTAAACGGTCCTAGTGTGGTTTTGTTCGTTTGGTAGTTGCAGTTGTTCTAGAAATCACAAATAGATGATCAACTGATTTTCGAATTCCTCTGGAATACACATACATACATAATTGGTCATTACAACCCTTCAGTCAGGATTACGACCTAGTTTCTCACACCACTTATGTTGTGTGTGTTAATTTTATACATGAATGGCCGGACCTACAGTTTAAAGTCGACTCCGAACCACAGATTTTTGAGAAACTTTTCATGACAATTTTTATTTACCCTCAGAGTTTTTGCCAGAAATCTGCTGAGAGGAAGTCGCCGAAGAAATACTTTTTGTATTTTATTTTGATGTCTGGCCTGGGGCGCAAATCCTGGCTTTTCGTCTAATAAGCCAACACACTACCTACTAGACAACGGCGACTACCAATTACTATCGCGCTTGCAATTTTATACGTTGCAGGTGCTTTTCAAAGTTGTATCTCTAAGTGAATCTGATGAAAGAGAAAAATTCCAAATGATTGCGACATGCATTATGTTTAATCGTTAGAATTTAATTAAAAGTTAAACAATTAAATCCAAACAAAATCTTTTTTATCGTTAATAAAACAATTAAAAATTTAACATTTGAACTGCCTTTATAAAAAAAATATGAAATTTTGGAAAACTCTCTCTCACTACTCACACTCTACATGCAATTGTGGTTTCGAAATGAAATTCAAAATGCCAACAACTTCAATATGCCATAATTGGCTAATTTTATTATTCCATCCTTTTTATTGTTATTATATGCTGTACACAATAAAAGTTTAATCCCTTTTTGATCCCTTTTAGTCAGCAAATAAAAACAAAACGAAAAAAAATATAAAACTTTAAATGAAAACAAACAAACATGACTAGAAATACAATAAAATAAATGCAATACGAGTATTATTCTACAACAATAACGAACGAATGCAATGTAAAATTAAAAAACATTATGCGGCTGGCAGACGGCTTTGATACCAAACAGAGGAGACTCAGGCACAGGCACAGACACAGACAGAGCTAAAACCCAAACAAAAGATAACACATTTCAATTTTAATGTCTGGTGCAGTGAAACACAACCAAACACAGGCAAACTAAAGATGAAAGTGATCTAAGGCCAGCACAGCTTTTAAAAGGTTTGAGCAACGCTGCCACTACGTAAATTCGTCTGCCTATTCATGAGCAATTATGATACGACGGTAAAAAATGCAAAAGCAAAAGCTAAAGTCACAACTCATCACTAAACGGCATCATGACAATGGCATTCGTTCACTTGTGCTCTCCCTCTCTTTCTCTCTGCCTTGCTCTTAATCCTTAATTCCCATTTCATTTAGACATTAAACTTGAACGAGGAGAATTCACGGCACGCATACAAAGTACCATTTTAAACGGGGGAAATTTTGAAAGAATAAAAAGAAGAAATAAAATTGAATTTTCCTTTTCCATTTTTTTTGTACTTTTGTTTGTCAATATTTTTGTTTCTATGATCTCATGATTGGTCTGGACTGGCTGCTGCCTTTCATGAACATTTTTCTAGACTCTAATCATTAATGTTTGCATGCGATATACGATTTTATATGCAGCTGATGTTAGTTTCGTTAGCTGGTTATCTCCCAGTCAGGGATTTTTCCTTCATATTTTTGGGCGAATATAATGAAAATAATTCAATTCCATTATAATTTAAGTTAATTTTGTGTACTGCTTTCATTTCTTTTAACGTTATTTAAAAAAAATACTAGGCAGAGGCGTCTGTTTTGATGGGCTGAAAGCTTTTCACAATTGCGCAAGTCAGCATTTTCTATCGTTTTCTATATTTTCATTAGAATGGAACCACAAACGAGCGATATTCCTCATGACCGGAAGGACTAAACATGGAATGAGTGACACATTCCCTAAATAGGAAATTAGTGTCAATCTCGCGCTATAAAGTACTCCAGATTTCCTATAGTGATGGCTTGGTGTAGTAGTTATACCGCTTGATTATAAATTCAAGCATTTCGGCCTTAAATATAGCAGAAGGCAAATATAATTTTCCATCATGATTGTATGGAGTTTAAAGAAATAAAAAGATTTTATTGGTTCTGCAAAAAATATACCCAGAATAGTAGCACTCTAAGAGCATGATTCCTCATCGCTGCATCCAATGCAACAACCATATACGTACATATCCGCAGACAGTCCTAAGAACTGTTACAAAAAAATATTGAATTCAAAGCAAAGCCAAAAATTACAAAATGTGTTCTGTTTTCTTAAAAGACCAGTCAGGATTACGATTCCGCTTCTCACACCACCCATGCAGTGTGTGTGTTAATTTTTAACCATGACTGGCAAAGCCTATATTTCTTAATGTCGTCTCCGAACGACAGATTTTTGAAAAATATTTCATAGCAATTTTTTATTTTCTCTAAGAGGAAATTTGAATAAATCCTAAAAGGCATGCAATTTTTTACGGGTCAATGATGCTGTTGTGTACAACGGCGGTCTCTCAACTCTAAAAGGCTTTATAAATAAAACTGCTAGCCCTCTGGGTCATGTTTCATAGCATTACCAAGTTCTTAGCCGCCTTGGTTTAAGTTATAATAGCTGCCTTCCAAAATGTTAGTTGCTTTGTGTTTGAACAAAGTATCGTGTTTCATAATGCCGCTGTACAAAATGTTTACAATGTATGCTATTTCAAAACGTCCTCAATGTGTATTTTTAACGCAGTCAAAAAGCAATTAGGCATCGTATTTATAGTTGATTCATTGTTTGGTTACTTTGCATATCTACATAATTTATATACCGTGGTAGAACCGCATACAAACTTTGTATTGATACATTTTGGAAGGCAGCCAGTGTGTTGCTTTACTAGAAACTGACTGGCTTTACATTAAACTGACTTGGAATATGAATACGTGGTCAGGAATTACTACGGCGGCAGCTGCTCTGTATTGCTACAAGAAATCTAAAACTATATACACGCTGTGCCAATCTACAACGAAAGAAACTCTATTTTCCGGCAACGTGGTTTGGTGGTTAGCTTTGAAGCAAAGGAGTCATCAAACCCAGTTTAAGAATGATGTGAGCATGTTGACGATCATGATAATAGAAGCTCTTAGAATTACGTTGTCTTAGGCATAGTTTTCTATCTTAAATTGTTTTCAATCCTATGGGCTTGTCAAATTCTTGGCTATAGTTGATCTTGTTCTTCCTGATGACTATACGACACCTGACTTTCAATCTTGAATGTATAATGGAAACTCCGGATATATCCTGTTATAATGAGGAATATATACTACATTTACTCTCATAGGGATTCCTGGCTGAGTGAACATTGAAGGCAACAGCAAAGCTGATCCACTTGCAAAGGCTGTTCTACAGAAAATTCAAATAGAATCATACGTGAGATTGGCAATCCTTATCGGTATTAAAATCTTGTCCTATAGGACCCAAGAAAGCTAATGCTTTTGAGGCGCCTGCTAATCTAACCTAACCTACTAGGGAATCTAAAGATGTGTATTTGAAGACTTCCATTCAGTAGTCTCTGAGCATGACTTCTCACTTGCCATTGAAGAAATTTTTCCATATGTTTTCCCATTTTTGGCAGATGGTTTCATATGCTTTCATTTTAAATCAGGTATTCGAAGACCAAGGAGTGTAGAAGGTCCACTTTTGTTGTTGCTGCAGGAGTAGTAAAAATTTGACTATCCACTGCTTTCTCTAAAGCAGTTTCTTCTGAAAGTGTATAACATGTTTCCATCGCCGTAGTCTAGTAGGTAGTGCGTTGGTTTGTTAGACGTAAATCCATGGTACGAGCCCCAGGCCAGACATCAAAATGAATGAGTATTTCTTCGGCGACTTTCTCTCATCAGATTTCTGGCAAAAACTCTGAGAGTAAATAAAATTGCCATGAAAAGTTTCTCAAAAATCTGTCGTTTGGAGTCGGCTTTAAACTGTAGGTCACGTCACTCACGTATAAAATTATCATATATAGCATAAGTGGTATGAGAAACTAGCTCGTAATCGTGACTGAAGGGTTCTAATGACCAAATTATGAATGTTTCCATCGCCTGTATTATTCAGAATTCTTTCCCCATATCGGTGACTCAGTAATATTAGGTTCATAGTGTTATAGTGTTCAGAAAATATGGAGTAACTGGAGTCAGTTGCTAAAATTTAGTTAGTAATACCGAAACCGCACTGCCTGACAATAGTAGAAATACTGTGTATGGACCTTTTGTTAAGCGAAGTAAACCGAACCTTTTCTAATTTCCTTTTTATTCTTCTAAGTATTCTTAGTTTGTTGCTGTAATTTCTTTTAGCTGCGCTCCTGTTTTACTTTGTCATGCCATTTACATTGAATACAAGATTACGATGGCTGGCGGCGGGGTACATAAAGAAAACAAGCACATTTTGGCACTCAACACATCGTGATGATTAACACACTCACATATACATTCATATAAACACATACACATCTACTGCAATACAGAACAAATAGGCTGTTAGACGAACACACACTCTGATTCATGCAACATAAACCTGCTGCAGTAGTAGTAATCGTCGTAGTAGTAGTGGTGGTAGATTGTAATGGGAATTTAATGACGCCACATAATGTTTCAAGTGTTTTGTAGACATTCGTTGAAACCAGAAGAACTCATAGATTCATTTTATCGTATAGTCTTAGATTTTGAGTGTTGCGACAACACCAGCGACAACGACGACAACAGCAACAACAATAGATATTAACTAACTTACACACACAATAATATACCGCCCATACTAAACATCCAAAGTATGGGAGTGTACTGTTACTGTTACTGTTGCTGTTGCTGTTGCTTTAACTTCTTTTGTAGTTACGAGTACATTTTCTTATCTACAAATGAAAGAGAACGAATAAAGAAAATATAAAAAAAAAAAGAAAGAAAATTTATTTTCTTTTTCTTTACAAGTGGGTTGATTTATGAACCTATAAATTTTCCAATACAATTTTAATTTTCATTTCACTTAATATCATGCTCTCTAGCGGCGTACTCTCATGCGTCGTCGTCTATTTCATTGGAGTACGTACTACGCACATTTCACTTCTCCTTATGCACTCCAATTCATTTTTTATTATCGCTTCGCTAAGAGACTCTGATAAATTTAAATGTTTATTGTGCTACAACACAGACAGACAGACAAACAAACAAATAAACAAACGTTTGCAAATAAATTAAAAGACATTTTTATTCAATATGTTTAATTTAAATAAAATTTATTGGCTCCTTAAATTGATGAAGAGAAATTGTTGTATCAGATATGCGGCGGTATTCATTACATAAACAATTTCTATAACCCCCCCCCCCACTCAATTGCTCTTTCACCTCAGCATGGTAAAGTAGTTGAAATTAATATGAAGACAAAACAAAAATTGTTATTCTTTCTGTAATAAATTTCATTAAACAAATTCCAATTAATAATCATATGTACGTACATACGTGCGGTACGGTATAACACAGTAAATTAATTTTATTGAATGCAAAATTAAAAGGAAAATATTTTATTGAAATCCTTTTGATATCCTGTGTTGTGTCATACCCTATACTTTATACGTATGTTAGCATGTCATTTGAACTTTGAATGAAATAATCTCCGCTTTATACTCCGGATAGACCAGGACCCTTTTGCAGGGGTCAATACGAATGCTTTTGTTGTCACCGTCTAATAAGTAATGTGTGAGGCCACGCTTCAAACCTCTGGTCAGACATCTCCAACAAAACGAAATATAAAAAAATATTTCTTCGGCCACATCCGCTCAGCAGATTGCTGGCAAAAACTTTGAGAGAAAAAAAAATTGTTATGAAAAAGTTTCTCCAAAAAAAGCTGTCGTTCAGAATCGGCTTTAAACTGTAGGTGCCGCCACTCATGTATAAAAATTAACACGCACAGCATAAGTGGTGTGAGAAGCTAGGCCGTAACCCTGACTGAAGGTTTGTAATGACTTTCAACGTCTTTATCATCCTCTGATCCCATAGTACCCAAGATGTTGAAATTTTCCTCTAGAGCTTGTACAAGATTCTGATTCTTTACCAGAGTGACGATGAGTTTTCAAGAATTTTCTAATTTTTTGAAGTATATCATAAAGTCGGTGTGATATTAGCTCGAATTCTCCGTGCATAGCTATCATTTGCATCCCTATAATCTGCATTATTTACAAAGCGAAATAGCCAAGACGAGAAGCATGTTCAACTCCTAAAATGATTTCCAATGGCTTTGTCTTTTCTACTACGTGTAGTAAAGGACACTGAACGCTGTTATACGCAACATACATAACTGATCATTACAACCTTTTAGTTATGATTACGTCCTAGCTTCTCACGCCACTTACCATATGTTGTGTGTGTTAATTTCATCCATAAGTGACGGACCCCTACAGTTTAAAGTCGATTCCGAATGACAGATTTTTGAAAAATTTATTTTATTTGCTGTTACAGCTGGCAAGTATAATTGAAGTAATATTCAGTAGAATTCCTATATTATTTAAATCGGTCCATGTACAGTTTCATTAAATACATCAAAAAGTTTCTTACTCATCGATAAATGTGGGCTGCCTTCCAAAATGTTAGTTGCTTTGTGTTTGAACAAAGTACATATAGTGTTTCATAAAGCCGCTGTACAAAATGTTTACAATGTATGCTATTTCAAAACGTCGTCAATTTGTACTTTTAACGTAGTCAAAAAGGCATTGATGCATTGTTTGCTAACTTTGCATGTGTACAAAATTTATAACCGTAGTAGACTTGTATACAATCTTTATATTGAGACATTTTGGAAGTCAGCCATGATGTATAAGGTAGATTGTATTGCCGCTCCTTGCTGGATTATAATTCTCAAGATAGTTTGCTCGATCAACACAAGATCTGTCATTTCTGAAACTAATTTCTTTAACAAAATTTGTTATTGCTTCCACTATGATGCTCATAAAAATTTTCATAACGTGTAGAGACAGTGATATGCCTCCATTGCATTTCCTTTCTTGCTTCTTCTTAGTTTTAAACACTTCTGTGATCCATTTTTGGATAAAAAATGACTGATCTGCGATATTGTAGAGTCTATAGGGATCTCTGTTACTAATAACATCAGTACTCTTGCCGAAATTCTTCCTCAAATGGAAAAACTTGCTGTTATAAGGCCTGTGCTTTTATTGATGCTTGTTCAAGCTTATGAAACTATTCTTATAAACATCAAGTTGTTGAGCACAGTTTGACGATGGGTGTAAGAGATTGGAGCAGCGTATGGAATTTTGCCTCATGTTTGGCCTTTAATTCAATCGAATTGTGACAAATAGCCATTTAAGTAACATAGTTAGTCCTTTTCCTTCCATATTTGTGAATATAATTTACAGAGTATTATTCCAAATTGCTTATTCACACTGTAAGATTAAATTATTTACTCTTGATAATGATATTCTATTATTCTTTTACATTTAACATCTTTCTAACCAATCCATGGGAACTTTTATTCATTTATTCTAGGTACAGGTTCAAAGAAATTAAATCGTTTCTACCAACGCGAATCTCTGCCAAATGTAGATCACGGACTCAATCCAAAATTTAATCATTTGCTTGTAGTTGCACAGAAGTCGCCGTAGTCTAGTAGGTAGTGTGTTGGCTTATTAGACGCAAAAGCCTGGGTTCGAGCCCCAGGCCAGGCATCAAAACAAAATACAAAAAGTATTTTTTCGGCGACTTCTCAGTAGATTTCTGGCAAAAACTCTGAGAGTAAATAAAAATTGCCATGTAAAGTTTCTCAATAAATAAAAATCTGTCATTCGGAGTCGACTTTAAACTGTAGGTCCCACCACTCATGTATAAAATTAACACATACAACATAAATGGCGTGAGAAACTAGGACGTTGTACAATGGGTCAATTCGACCTCCGGGTACTGTACTTGTCTTAATTGACAAGTACACGTCCTCTAACCTAACCTAACCTAACCTACTCTTGATAATGACATTCTATTACACTGCGTAGGTCTTTTACATTTAACATCTTTCTAAACAACCTATGTGAACTTTTACACATTTATTCTAGGTACAGGTTCAAAGAAATTATATCGTTTCTATCAACGCGAATGTCTGCCAAATGTAGATCATGGACTCAATCCAAAATTTAATCATTCATCTTTCAACTGTTTTACATTTGCTACTATGCAAAATCATCGGAGAGTATTCACAAGTTCTCATATATAATACACTACATGGTTCTGGCTTTACGTTTAAAAATAAAATTGTGGTCGTGTAGCGAAAACCGAATTGTTGACACAAATGAATAGACATTCCAGTACATTTAATCTTTCTCCTCATCTTCCTCTTAAAGTTTAATTAAAAAGATTACATAGATTTCCAGGCTATAAGTTCAAAGCTCTGATTTCTTAGTATTGCTATTAAATATCTTTGTCTAACAGATTTCCTGATTTAAAGCTCACTTTTACAGATATCCAACCGAAAGTCTGTTGTAGTCTATGCAGTAAATAATACTGATGAGTTATACAAACTTACAGTTGCGTTCATAAAAATACGAGTGAGCCCATTGAAAAAAAACAAAAGCTTAATTTTTAACAAAAAAAAAAACATGATTTAATTCAATTTTTTGGTGTAATGTAATGTTGATTCAATACTAAATTATTTAAGTTATTCATTAATTAAATAAAGCTTTCAACAAGTAACAGTTTTCATAAAGATTTACTATTAAAAAAGTTAAAAATGCTTATGACTATAATCAGAAACTTTAAATACGATTAGTGTTTGGTAGAATAGCCTTTACTTTTTATTACAGCAGCACATTTACGAGGCATGGAGTCAACTAAATCCTGACATTGTTTTAGTGGAATTTTATTCCACCCATCTTGCACTGCAGACCACAACTCAGCTGCATTTAACGGTTTTCGCTCGGCAACATATTTTTTAACATCCCTCATAGATGTTCTATGGGATTAAGGGCAGGATACTGTTCTGGCCACGCCATAACCTTTACCCCATTAACCCGAAACCACTCATTTGCCAATTTACTGGTGTGTTTCGGGTCATTATCTTGTTGGAATATCTATTTTAGAGGCGTGGAATATGGTAACATCACTTCTCTCAAAATGCCGACATAGACGTTCCTATCCATTATGTCTCTAATTGGATGTATT
Organism: Sarcophaga carnaria; assembly: GCA_958299815.1. Taxonomy (NCBI): domain Eukaryota; kingdom Metazoa; phylum Arthropoda; class Insecta; order Diptera; family Sarcophagidae; genus Sarcophaga; species Sarcophaga carnaria. Next base: position 46,359,527 of record OY283150.1, read on the forward strand.
GGCCCTAAAGCATTATATGAAAAGCATCCCCATATCATTAGTTTTGCACCTCCATGTTTAACTGTCTTTTGTGTATACTGAGCTTTATATTTAGTGTTGGGCGGACATATAGCATACTGTCTACACCCAATGGCACCATATAAAACAATTTTGCCTTCGTCGGTCCACAGTATATTTCTCCATTTTTCTTTCGGCCAATTGATATGTTCTTGGGCAAACTTTAAGCGTGCTGCTACCTGTTTTGTATGTCAACAATGGCACCTTTTGTGAACTTCTTGCGAATAAATTGTTGTCCACTAGACGCCTACGAATAGTAGGGACACTTACGGCAAGATTTAGATCCTTTTGTTTTTTTTTTGAAGACGCCGAAGGATTCATTTTGCTGTATCGCACAATTCGGCGGTCATCGGCAGTTGATGTTTTGCCCTTGAGCCCACGCGTTTCGGGCTTCTTTATATTTTAAGGCATTTGTGATCATTTGATCGGAGTAACTTAAGGTTTTCTTAGTTTCTTTAGAAGTTTTGCATTTTTCTTCGAAGATTTTTAATTAGCTTTCACTTTTCTCTCAGTACAGTGCTTTAACTACATTTTTCCGTACTTATTTTTCACTTTTTTCTTTAAATTATGTGCTGTTATATTTTTATTTTTAAAAGAACACGTGTGAGTGTTCTTTTCCTATTTTTCCTATTTTTTTGATCAACTGAATTCAGAGGCAAACACAGAAATGAATCAATTTCATCGTAAGTATTAAAGTTATTACGAGAATCTTTTTTTTATTTTATTTCTCACTTATCGTTGTAACTACCATTAAAATATATCATGTTTTGCAAATTGGTACAATAAAAAATTTTAACTTTGAAAATATTACATGGTAGCGCTCCTATTATTTTGAACCCAGCTGTACATGATCCAACCATGCATCTGGGTTTAGTTTTGTAAAACTACCAGGTTGCTAGCATGACAACAGTTAATGATGTTGTTACTAGGCAGTAGTAGTTCACAGAGTTTTAATTGCCACCCTCCGTAGGCATATAGCAGCCAATATACTAACTTTATAACTGGATATGGGGTAATTTTTTTATAATGTTTGATATGAGAGTTGTACAAAAGTTTTTATAATCCAATTTGTTTTAAACTGTGCTCTTAGAAAATCAGTTCATCGATTACAAAGATAAGAAAATATTGTCGCCTATGGCATTACCATAAAGAGAAGTTTTTTAATTTTTTCTATTCTAAACAATATCCATTATAATGTCGATACACATCTGTATGTGATTCTGTTTCTAACAATTGTTTTCATAATCAAATGATGCGAGTGATAAATAAATTTTGAGCATTTGTTTGTTTTATTAACTTTTCTTTTGTTTCTAAATTTCGGAGCATGTGTGCCATTAATTCGAAGCAAAAGAAGTCATTAAATTTGAATGTAACATACGCAAACATTTGCATACTTTTTAATGTACATTATTTCTATAAATGTAATATCTTTGTTTGGGTTTTTATTTTTATTGATAATAATAAAGATAAAGCAGCACAGCATAACTCTTTGTTGATATACTTTATACGGTACATTAAGTTTCGCATGAATCTCTCCCTCTGTCACTGTATTATTATTGTCTTTGCAAAAGTATCGCATTTTTTTATTATTTCTGGTTCCATTCTGTTTTTTTTCCTTCCTCCTTTGTGACCTTTCAACATCAATAAAAAAATGACAAGAAGATATTTAAAACATTTAACTCTTATCGCCATTAAAAAGGACACACAAATGACTCGACACAGTTTATAAAATATACTCGTCAAATACATACCATAAAATTGAAAGGATGATGTCGTCTCTCTCTCTCTCTCTCTCCCTTACATGAATATGAATATCCTTTCGTATTGTGTTATTAAACTGCTGTTACATACACCCCCTAATACATTTATAGTATGTTATGCACATACTACGTATAACAAGGATTGTTACTCTTTAAACGAACAGGAATGCTACAGTTCAGGTTTGCTAATTAGAAACCTTCCGCATTATGAATAACAATAAGAAGTTTCCATGCTAATCTCGGTGCTACTTGTTTTCTATTTGAAAGTAAAATTTTTTTAAACGAGATTATGTTCTCGATATGATTCTAAATCACAATGTAGGGCGTCTAGTGTAACTGAAAACTATATTTGTCTGTGATGTGGATACAAACATACATAATTGGTCATTACTACCCTTCAGTCAGGATTACGACCTAGCTTCTCACACTATTTATGTTGTGTGCGTTAATTTTATACATGAGTGGCGGAACCTATAGTTTTAAAGTCGACTCCGAAAGACAGACTTTTAAGAAACTTTGTATAGAACTTTAAGTTGCAATAAAACAACGATGGATTATTCGATTGACATGAATTTAATTTATCCGAAAGATAATCTTGTGGCATTACATTTTAAATATGATTTCTGGCATATGACCGCCACGGCTGCCGCGGATGTAGTCCAATCTGGACGTCCAAATTTCGATGACTTTTTCCAACATTTGTGGCCGTATATCGGCAATGTTGTCTTCCAAATGGTCAAGCGTTTGTGGCTTTACCTCATACACCAATGACTTTACATAGCCCCACAGAAAGTAGTCTGGCGGTGTTAAATCACAAGATCTTGGAGGCCAATTCACAGGTCAAAAACGTGAAATTAGGCGGTCACCAAACGTGTCTTTCAATAAATCTATTGTAGCACGAGCTGTGTGACATGTTGCGCCGTCTTGTTGAAACCACATCTCCTGGACATCAAGGTTATTCAAATCAGGAATGAAAAAGTTAGTAATCATGGCTCTATACCGATCACCATTGACTGACATGATACAAACATGCATAATTGGTCATTACAATCCTCCAGTCAGGATTACGATCTAGCTTCTCACACCACTTATGTTGTGTGCGTTAATTTTATACATGAGTGGCGGAACCTATAGTTTTAAAGTCGACTCCGAAAGACAGATTTTTAAGAAACTTTGCATGGCAATTTTATTTGTTTCCCAGAGATTTTGCCAGAAATCTGCTGAGAGGAAGCCGTCGAAGAAATATTTTCATATTTTCGTTTTGATGTCTGACCTGGGCTTTGAATCGTGGCCTTACGTCTAATAAGCCAGCACAATACCTACTAGACTTCGGAGACTTCAATGGATTCAATGCATTCATCAATTTAACACAAAACATTTCCCATCATTACTTACTTTACTTAATTGGTCATTAACAACCCTCTTATCGGATTTCAGGCTGCCTTATACAGCTTTTCAGGTCCCTCTGCTTCTAATGCGCATTTACTCCAATTGATATCAGGTCTTCCTCGATTTAGTCCTTCCAACCCAGCAAAGGTCGTCTTCGGACTGCCGCCTAAACCAGTATCAAAAACCTGGCACGTCGAAGCATCCTCTTCCGACATGGCCGAGCCTGCGCATTCGATGGATTTTAGTGCACAGCACTGGATCTTATACACCCCATTGTTGAATCATCGCCAACTCGCACTGGACCGAAGATCTTACGTTAGACTTCTCTCTCGAATACTCTAAAAGCTGCTGCATCGGTACTTAATAACGTTCATGCTTCTGCGCCATAGAATAGCACGGAATTGAGAATTAAAAAAGAAAAAGAAAAATAAAGAGGCTTTGTTTTCCCTCCAAATAATGCATCTAGAAGCTCGCTGACCCTTAACAAAATGTAACAATAGTAGGCCTCAAAATAGAAAGTTTCAAACGAATGCTAGTAACTCTAGTATCTTAGTATCCTAAGACTTGTTGCAGTAGACTAAGAACCTACTTGTCTGGAACACAAAGCAGAGTTAAAGGATGACAGAGAGGTTAATTTATGTGGTTTATTAAGTTAGTGCCACTGTCTCCCACTTAGTGTTAGCATCATGCTTAAATTGAATTTGTAAAAACGAAGCTATATCCTTGATATCAATAGATGATAGCTCCGTTAAGCTAACAAGGAATGGGGAGCCAAAAAACCTATATCTACACCTAGCAAGAGACGGGCACTCACAAAGAAAGTGGAGTGGCAGTCTCCTCTTCCTCAGTGGACCTGCATTTACGGCAGAAGACGTTGAAAGGAGCCTCATTCTTTCCGCGTGTCTACCCATGGCGCAATGACCTGTAAGCACGCCTTCTATCCATCTTAGGCCAGGTGTGTCTAGCGGTGGAGCAGGACTCCTCATTGACGCAGGATAGGTTGGCGTCCCGAAAGAACCTCCGCGCAATGGTCAACTTGACCGAGGCAAGTGGCATACCCAATTCAACAGAAAAGGATTCCGGAAGGAGCGCACCAGCTTCGGCGAGCTCGTCGGCCCTACAGTTTCCCGGAATTTCATTTTTTTACTGTTGTTCTTGTTGACATTTTAACCCCTTTTTACTAATCACCCAACACCGGCTGTAAATAATAAGTGCGTATTGAAACGCATGCCTTTGTAAGTGTAAATATTCTTGTACACATTTAAACACATTCCGAAGTACCAGAGTAATTTCAGTCAAATGAAATACTTTTTTCCATATTTTTTTTGCTTTGCTATTGCCATTATACACCATGTGCAGTAATGCCAAGGTGTCATAAACGTAAAATGCGTCATAAAGTCGTTTAACATTGGCTTCGAATAGAGTTGTTATGCAAAGAAACAGGAAAAAAAAATAAATAAATGAAAGGCATGTATGTGAAGCGGAATAATAAAACGTAATAAAATAAATAAGAAAGTATTTAAGCGGCATGTTGCAAAAATATTTTCACATTATCCGGACGATGACTTGCATACATACATATGTACATATATCAACATATGGACCGTATAATATGCAAATTCATTCAAAGAAAACAATTTTATATTTCCATATGAAAATCTATATAAAATTTCTACTTATTGGCAATACAAAGAGTAAGAGAGAATGAATTTCAACTGAAAATCCTTTCAGATATTATCTAGTAAGCAACATATCATCATCAAATCATTTGAAGCCCTTTTATTTTAGAATGAAACGTTGATATCCATGAATTTAGAATTTTTTTAAAATTTATTTAAAAATGTAGATTATCTGAGATCAAGTCGGGAATTCGTATATTTTTTTAACAGGTTTCTGGCTAGTGAATTTAGATGAGTCACCAGTTTATCCAGGGTTACAGAGGGGCAGTAAACGCTTTTATTTGAATATCTCTCGAAATACATTGAAATTTATAATAAAAAAACTAAATTTAGTGGAAATAGAGTGTCGCGACAGGCGATTTATTGTGCTTTCACGAATCATACAGAATGTAAAGGGTCCTCCAAATAACTTTTTTTTTTAAATTCTTTAAAAAAAAATACTGAATATTTTCTCAAATTTCTTTTTTTATTTGAAAGTACAATCCTTCCGGTTAATAATGGAAAATAATTGCATTCAAATGGCTGCCTCAGCTGGCCATGCAGTAGCCTACACGATCGGTCCAATTTTTAAGCAAATGCGCCTCAAATGGTCCATCCGCTTAGTCCAATTTTGGCATACTCTTTCCAACATTTCGGCCGGTATCTCACGAATAAATGCTTCAATGTTATCTTCCAATGCGTCAATTGAAGCGGGCTTGTCTGTATAGACATGGGCTTTAACATAACCCCACAAAAAATAGTCTAAAGGCGTTAAATCGCACGATCTAGGCGGCCAATTGACCGGTCCCGAACGTGAAATAAAATGTTCACCGAACTCGCCTCTCAATAAGCCCATTGTTACGCGTGCTGTGTGGCATGTGGCACCGTCTTGGTGTAACTACATGTCATGCAAGTCAAGCTCTTGCATTTTGGGCAAAAAAAAGTTGGATATCATTTCACAGTAGCGCTCACCATTCACAGTTATGTTACGATTCGCAGCATCTTTGAAGAAGTACGGTCCAATGATGCCACCAGCCCATAAACCGCACCAAACTGGCTGATCTTCACTCCAAAATCGACAATTCTGCTTAGTTATGTATCCATTGAGCCAAAAATGAGCTTCGTCGCTGAACACAATTTTTCGATAAAGAAGTGGATCTTCGGCCAACTTTCCAAGAGCCCATTCAACCAAAATTCTGCGTTGCGGTAGATCGTTCGACTTCAATTCTTGCACCAGCTGTATTTTGAAAGGCTTCACCCCTAAATCGTTCCGCAAAATTTTCCACGTTGTTGAGTAACAGAGGTCCAATCGCTGCGAACGGCGACGAATCGATAATTAATGGTCATCACTAACAAATGGCCGATACAGCTGCGATATTTTCTTAAGTTCGCACTCTACGTAAGCGTGTTGGTGGTTTAATGTCCAACAATGTAAATTTGGTACGAAATTTAGTCACAATAGCCCGAATAGCCGCTTCAGTGGGTCGATTAAACTGACCATAAAATGGAAGAAGCGCCCGATGAACTTTCTTAACAGAGCACGCATTTTGATAATAAAATTCAATGATTTACAAGGGTTGTTCGTTTGTAAGACGATTCATGGTTAAATTATAGACCAAACTGAATATGTTTGACAGTGAAACAAAACATGAAACGTGCGTGAGCTGCTTAAACCAGTGTTGACAAAAAGATAATAGATAAAAAATCACCCGTTATTAAGAATGATAATATATTTGGGAGAGAGGCTCTAAGTACTCAAGAAATAATCTGTAAAACGATTTTCAGCTGCCGCGAGTCTTTTAACTGTATTGCAGACGAGTATATCATTCGCACTATATGGATACTGATAGATTGGAACAAACTTGTAAACTTTCGGACATTGGGAAAACTATTGGGAACATACAAGCTTCTTAAGTTTGACAATGTTATAATAGATTATGTTAACACCGAATTACAGGAAAAGTTGCAGAAAGGAGGTTAAATTGAGGGCGTATAAAAAATCTGCTCAAATCTCAAATAGCATGGTTATCGTTGTCATTGGAGTCATTAACTTAACATTGTATAGTTGGCACTCATGGAAAAAGCATTGGTCATGATCATATTACCATAAACTTCTACAGGAGTTGATGAGACGAGGAGGAAGAAGTTCTTGAGCACATTGAGTACATTTCCAGCGCTATAATGCGGATGAAGAAAGAACTTGGATTTCTTCCATGAATATGATACCACTAAGCTATCTACGATGGACATGATTATGCTATGAATTAATGCGTATATTTTAGTCACAACTATATACATACATACATAATTGATCATTGCAACCCTTCAGTTAGGATTACGACCTAGCTTCTCACACCACTTATGTTGTGTGTGTTAGTTTTATACATGAGTGGCGGGACCTACAGTTTAAAGTCGACTCCGAACGACAGATTTTTGAGAAACTTTTCATGGCAATTTTATTTAATCTCAGAGTTTTTGCCAGAAATTTACTGAGAGGAAGTCGCCGAAGAAATACTTTTTGCATTTTGTTTTGATGTCTAGGGCTCGAACCCTGGCTTTACGTCTAATAAGCCAACACTCTACCTATTAGACTACGGCGACTTCATATACAATATACAGTTAAGAAAAAAATCTATATGCAGCGGGGTTTCAAATTAAAAAAGCTGTTACAGCGTTCTTTAAGCCAATCACAATTAAGGATGTTTGAAAACAAAATCGAATATAAAAAAATATAACCTAGAAATTATTAGAAAAAAAAATTTTTTTTTCTGTGACTGCAAGCATTTATGAAAATTATAGTTTCTTCGGTTTGAAATAGTATGCCAGAGTTTCTAAATATTTCATTGGATAATTAATCTCGTTTTTATTTTTAATTTCGATTTTTTGTCAAAAAAAAAAATTGAATTTAAGTGAAGATCTTCTTAAATACTCAGACTTTTAAGTTCTTTTCTTTGGTTTTTTTTTTAATATCTCTTGAAAAATAATTTTCGTAACTCGTGCTTACATAATATTTATCGATAATTCAGCATTCTGTACAGGAATAAAATCATAAATAATATTGTAATAATAAAAAAACCTTTTAAGTATGATTGTGTCGCCATAATCATTTATTAAAAAGCCAAACGTGAGGGGATGAAATTAGGCAGAGCAAAAAAAAAGAAAGAAGTGTAGTGGTAAGGAGGCTTTGACTAACAAATATCGTATTATTGATATCAATTAATGATAAATCTGATAACATGATTTATGATATTTTTATCGCTCGAAATGTAACTGAAAAAATGGGAAGTGTGGTGTGGTGTTGAGAATGAGGATGAGAAGCAGTCAACGAACGTAAATGTATGTAAGTGGGTGGGGATGGTTACAAAAAAAATATTGCAAATGATGCTGTAGGAATAAAACTATACAAACTTTTTTTTTCTATGTATTTCAATGTGTAATATAATGATTTATGATTTTTTATTAACATCCCTAAAACTTTGCAAATACCACTCTTACCCCCATTTGCTTGAATGCAAACTTATATACAAACATACATCTACACATATGTATGTATGTAGTTACTCATACATAACCCATGATTATTAGCTGAGGGAATATGAATTGTATGCCTTTAGGAATTGTTATATGATTTCCGCTAGCATAACTTCCTTTAAGTTTTAGTTTGGCCCACCACTTCCTACAACATGTTACATTTGCTTTTTGTTTTTTTGTTTTCATATAATTTTATGATTTTTATTATGATTATGATTTCTTTTTGGTTTTCTATTCAATTTTTTGTTTTTTTGTTTCTTCGTCCTTTAACTTATTAACTTATCATGAGAATATAAGACAAGGCAACAAATGAGTCCACATTCAATGTGGCAATATGGCCAGGAAGTCTAGTTGAATGAGTAAATAAATGAAAGAACGTGTGTATATATGAATCACAGCATAAAAAAATAAAAAAAAAATTCATTTTCCGCTTTTTTTCTTTTTTTTTACTTCTGAATAGCTGTGCCACACCAGCTCATGTGGCAGCTCGCAAAAAAGCTTGCAAAAAAGAAAAAGGAGAAAAAAATCGAAATAAATTCATAAAGAAAGAAAAGAGAGAATTTTGTATAGAATTAGAATATTATCTTCTCTTGTGAACAATAGAATTTGTACAACTTTATTTAAGCTGATGCTACTGATGCTAATGCTGCTGATGCTAATGCTGTTGATGCCATACTTTTGCACACATATTCATAAAACGGCTGTATTCTGTGATAATTTTTAGAAATTTTTCATAGATTGTGAAACAGTTGTCATATTGTCTTCTTCATTTTCTTTTTTTGTCATTGCCTTCTATTTTGTTCTTTCTGTTGTTATAGTATTTGATATCCTTTCATAATCCTTGGGAAACAATTTTTTTTGTTAAAATTTTAGGTGTAAAATTCCACACATATCAATGCACAATATATATATTGGGTAAGGGCAGAGGTGTTTTTACTTACTTACTTAATTGGCCATAACAACCCGTTTAACGGATTTCGACCTCACGCAGCACATCCTTCCAGGCGCCTCTGCTTCTTGCGCGCCTACGCCAGTTGGTTACACCAATCGATGACAGGGCTTCCTCGATTTGGTCCTTCCAACGGATACAAGGTCGTCCTCTTCGCCGACTTCCACAGATTCCCGCATCAAATACCCATCTCGCCGGAGCATCCTCCTCCATTCGAACGACATGGCCGAACCAGCGCAGCCGCTGGATATTAATACGCTGTACAACGTCAATGTCGTTGAGGAGCTCATACAGCTGTATGAGCAGAGGTGTTTTTACGTAAAAAAAAAATATCGAATATATTTTGATAGGCCGGTGCAATTTATTATTCTTCAGAGATTGAAAGCGCACAAAGTGTATGTAGTCAATACGCGCTCTCAGCCAATGTCAAAATTATGCAAGCAAATCTAACGTTGCCGATAGCGAGAGGAGAGCAAAAATATTTGTCTTTTGATTTTTACTCCCCCTTTGTAATGAAAACGTTTTTGCAACTTTCAAGTGTTGGAAGTAAACTATGGCCACATTTTTCGAATAACAGAGTGTTGTCAATTATGAATGTTTCGAAATAATTCATCACCCAGATTCTTGGCCAGACGTAGCTTTTTCCGTTTCTTTCTTATTTCAACTTCCCTGGCCATTAACAACCCGATTAACAGATGTCGGCCTACCTTAATACATTCTTTCTGGCGCCTCTGCATCTTGCGCGTCTTCACCAGTTAGTCACACTAATCGATGACAGGGTTTCCTCGATTTAAACCTTCCAACGCAAATAAGGTTGTTCTCATCGCCGACTTCTGCTAATTCCGGTATCAAATTCCCATGTCACCGGTGCATCCCTCTCCATTCGAACGACATCGCCAAACCACCGCAACCGCTGGATGTTAATACTACTCTGCACACCGTCTATGTCATTGAGAAGCTCATACAGCTCATTGTTGGATCGGATCGAAGATCTTACGTAGGACTTTTCTCTCAAATACTCTCAAGGGTGCTGCATCTGTGCTTAATAGTGTCAATGCTTCCGGGACATAAAAACAACACGGGGAGGATGAGCGTCTTGTAGAGTATAAGTTTCATCCTACGGGAGAGGTCTCTGCTACTCAATTGCCATAGTAGCAGTAGCACCTGTTGGCATCATTTTTGCTGGTGTTCTTATTTCAACACTAATAAAATCGATGGTAAGAGATTTACCAACGACGAAGAGTTGCAGTCCCCAATTGAGCGCTATTTTAATCAGCTATACAGTTGAAGCTTTAAAAAAAATATCGATTCAATTGATTATCACTCGGAAATTGACATTTTATTGACTTTTAAAGTAAATTTTTCACACATTTTTTATTCCTGTGTTGGCTTGGATCCTTGCCCTCGTACTCAGTCAAATGTCGACTTCACCTAGGATATAAGTCTTTCAACCTATTAGGGTCATGTGAAATCTCTTCATAATCTCACAGTGCCTTTAGAAATAATGAAATTGTATTTAAAATCGATTTTAATTTCCAAAGATAATAACAAATTAAGTGATGTTAAGCTTAATACTGTGCTATGAACAGCTGTTGAAATGCTTTGCCCGCACCCTATATGATTATATGTGGTGCCAGAATAATGGTGGGGGATCTATTGCACAATATGTTGTCAATGTTTGCATCAGCATTTTGGATGTCGATTCCACATTTTTTTTCTAATTCACTCCCTTCCGTTTGTCACTGTTGTCAGTATGATATTAGACTGTGAATTATTTTTTTTTTGTTGTTTTATTTTATCAATGCCATTGTACTTTTTCATATTTTTTTTGCTTAAATTGCAATTTAGGTTTTCATTGTTTTCATACAATAAATGGTCTTTATTTCATCTACATTTGGAGGTTCCCAAAATAACAAAAAAAAAAAAAAAAAACGAGTATAAAAAAGCTCAACATTTACCATAAAAATGGACAATTGTATTAAGCGAGTAAAATAAAGCAAACATTTATAACGAGTGAGAGAAAAAAACAATAAAGAATTATTTTTGAAAACAAAAAAAGGTACAGTTTTCATATTTATCTGCTTTCATGGTAAAGTGGTGATGACGATGGCTATGATGGTGATGATGGTGATGATTTCATTTGTTTTTGGCTTTGAATCAAAAATACACCAGCATTGTTTGCGGTTTATGGCAACAGTTCTAATCGTTCTGCATTTTTCTGCATGAGGTTTAGCTACGTTTCGTTTCGTTTTATTCAATTGAACAACTAATAAATCTTAATTATTGAAGAGAGAAAATATTTAAACCAGACAAAAAAAATATTCAATTAAACAAAAATTTAAATAGGATTTCAAAACGTTTAATAAATGAATGAATGAATTTATTATCAAAAATTGAGAAAAATAATAGAATAATAGAGCAAGGCAAATTCATAGAGGTCGTGTTATTAGCCCAGCTGATTGCTTTTTTAAGTACACGGGATTGTCAAATATTTTGTTTGCGTACAGTGAGCAAAAACAACTAACATCCACTACCTCGAAATAACTTTTGAACAAAAAATTTTCTATAAAAAGAAATTTATTGTCCTTAAGACTAAAAAAAGCTTAAAAACAATATTCTGATTACAAACATTTCTCTATTGGTTACGTATAAACAACATAATTGTCGTAAGTAAGAAATTCCCACATTTTTAGGCAAAAAAAAGTGGTGATTTTTTAACTATGGCTAACGGATTTTCTAGAAAGTCATCTTAAACCAAATCCTGTGGAATAATTTATTTAATAGTTTTTTACAATAAGTGTACACATTTTTTTGCTCACTGTATTTGTTTATTTATTTTTTATTTCCTTTTATATTTGTATTCTACACAATTTATAATTTATTTAAATATTCTTCATGTTCTGGCACAACTTTTATTATAGAATCCGCTCTTATGCTTCCCAGGATCCCTCAGAATGTCGTCATATCTTAGTGGTAGCGCAAATCAGCCCGTATTAAATTTGTTTTACAAACATTTTTTTTATAAACAAAAAGAAACAAAAGAGAAATAATGACACAAAATAACAACTTTATGTCATTATATGGATTCGCCTTTGTCATTTCTGGCTTACGGCGAATTTCATTTGAGATAACCGGACACACAAAAACGACAGAAAATGCATGTTGTTTTTGTTAAAAAACACTGTGAATTGAGTTGTTGTACTATTGCCATTAACTTATTGAATTTGCCTTGAATTAGAGTATCAAATAATTCTTCTTGCATTTCTCTCACATGTATGTTTTTAAAGTAAATGCAGTCAAGTCGTTAAATACTTTGTAACTTTTCTTCTAGACCTTGAGAATTTTTATTACAGAACATTCCTCTTTTAAACACAAAACTAAACGGTCAATTTATATTCTTGCACTTTTTTAAAGTTCTTGAAAATTTAGTTTACCCTGTCCTTCATTTCCCTTAATATCAAAATAACTTTCCGGAATGACAACGTCGTCATTCTCTACCGCTGATCTTAACACATTGAATTGAATTAGTTGGACGATCTGGTCTTTTGGTTCGTAAAATTCTTGGCCTACCACTTATATGTATATCTAGTTTACCAATTTACCACAAGTCCAGATCACAGATTCCGTGATCGCACATACCTCTGCTTGATATACCGTATTGCGGTATAATAGCCAAAGGCTAAATTTGTTTTTTGTTTCTTCTACCATATACAAAGAAGACTCAGTAACGTGCTATATGTTTATATTTAGAGCCAACAGTGTTACAACAATGTCCTCACAAGCATTTGTGCATTGAATCCGTTTAACCAACGAAAGTCGATCTAATATAAGATTGATGCAATTGGTTGCCATTGATGTGTTAGGCACCTTGTCGTATAACTGCGCGTCAAGCGGTAATCCTCCAAATGACCTAACTATACCCTGGTGATATCATCTGTTTCAATGGTGGATACGTCTCCACACGGTCTGAAGGCAATATGCTATAAAAGGCGCCGCATATCAATCCCGTGTTGTATGGATAGACAGTTTTGTTTCCAACAGTCTTATTCGCATTTGCAATGCGCCATTTATTCATAAATAATACATCCTTTAAACATTCTGAATTATTCTGGTATTTATCGATGTCCACCACACTATTGGAGCATATTGGTGTTATAATCGTTCTGCAGAGCTAGTGTCTCATTTACAACCTGTCGTTCTCCAGCATCTGTGTGGTTTCACTACTCTTTTCTTCAGATGCTATCTTCATATCAATTTTCTATCCAGGATAACACGAAAGTTTTACAGCTAGCTGGATCTCTTAATCTCTTTGTTATCAAAACGAATATTATCTTAATGATCGATCTTTGTCGTTCTTGTAAATAAAAATATTTCGGTCTTAAACGGATTCACATTTACACCCGATTGCTTACTATATTCAGAGCGTGTTTCTCCTCGGTTTGTTCGCAGTTACTTAACAACGCGATATTAAATTTCCATCAGCTGTCGAAACGAAATTTAACTAAACGGACAGAACAGACCTTCTTGTCTGTACTTCATCTGCAATTGAATTGACAAGTCTTGCTATTGTTTCTTTATATTTCTTCTGCCACAAAACATCTTCCCCTTTGTCTTCATAATTCTTTGCTTCTTTGTTTCAGTTTATATTCTACCAGCTTAACAGCTGATTGGTTTGATTACTAGGATGATTCTCGGATGATATGGTCGCATTTTTTGTTGCCTAGAAACTACATCCTCTCGAAGTCGCCGTAGTCTAGTAGGTAGTGTGTTGGCTTATTAGACGTAAAGCCAGGGTTTGAGCCCCAGGCCAGACATCAAGACAAAATACAAAAAGTATTTCTTCGGCGACTTCCTCTCAGAAGATTTCTGGCAAAAACTCTGAGAGCAAATAAAATTGCCATGAAAAAAAGTTTCTCAAAAATCTGTCGTTCGGAGTCGACTTTAACCTATAGGTCCCACCACTCATGTATAAAAATTAACACACACAACATAAGTAGTGTGAGAGACTAAGGACGTTGTACAATGGGTCATTTCGACCTCCGGGTACTGTACTTGTCTTAATTGACAAGTACACGTCCTCTAACCTAACCTAACCTAACTACATCCTCTGTAAACATGTACTCGGTGTAGTGGCTCGAATCTTTGTTGACTGAAACGTTCTCCTTTTTAAGAAGTGGTGTTGCCTGACTGTCCTGTTGTGCTCGTTAATAATATTATGGGTTTCTGGATCGTTTATTCTTATAAGGGACCTGTTAGTTTCTAAATTCGAAAACCATAATAAAAATTGGTCGCTAACACCGCGGTCTTAATCTGGATAGTGTGCAGCAATTGTCTATTATTACACAATATTTAACTTGCTGTAAGGACACATCCATTTTTAAAATGAATGCCGCCATCTCCCTCAAAAGCATCTGTTTTGGAATGCAAAATATTGCATGAACAGGCATTATTCCCCAAGTGATAAAAATCTGTAAGACCATCACCATCTATGAGACACAATCTCTCTTCAAACTCAATCTCATGGAGGAAAGTATCGACATAAAAATCCGTTCATGATGCAATCGTATTGCCATTCTTTTTTCAATTGACATTTTAATACGACTTCTGATATAAAAAAGTGTTATTTTCTAAGTCTATAAAACAGAAACTGTTTACAAATTCAAAACGTTTTTCTTTAAAAAAAATTAAATTTCCGGTTTAAGGATTCTCACAAATTTTAAGTAAAATTTCAAGAAGTAAAATATTTGCTACGATTAAATATTCGTTCCATTCTTGTTTTTTCGTTTTCCATTTGTTAGTATTTTTTTCCATTGAGGGCCATAAAATTGAATTGGATTAAATGGAATACGAAATACAAATTTGTCCCCATTTCCTGTGCTTTACGTAAATTTATTAGATTTACCATCCCCCCCCCCTTTAAACAAAGTGGAAACAAGCAAACAAACAAATAAAAAAAGCAGAACAAAAAAAAAATGAAACGATATACAATTTTAATGGACATTAAATGCAATTTCCAGCACATATGTCTTTGAATTTGAAAGAAACATTCATTCCAACCAACCACCCAACCAACCAACCGACCAACTAACAAACAAACAACACCAACAAACACCAACCACCCCAATAAACAGTTTCAATGTTACAGTCTATTAAATATCAATGTCGCAAAAGTGATCCCAGCAATCATTATATTACCAAAATACTCCATCTGGCTTGGCTGGCTTGCAAATTGACAATGACCCCTCAAAATGCTACAAATGGCAACAACAAAAAAAAAACAAAACAACAATAGCCATAGCCTTAACGAGAGGCATAGTCACAAAGTCATAAGAAACCATGTTTTAGTTTTATGTTGAAAAGTTCAACTGGAAGCAGTTGCAAGCAAAAAATAAGCATTTTTGTATCGTTTAGATACAACAAAAACACTAACTAACAATGGCCACAGTTAAAGGCAGTTATAAAGCAACAACCACTATATAATATTACAACAACAACATGCTAACAACTGTTACGCTAACAGCATCAGCAATAACACAGGAACAACGGCTGTGTGGCGGTGGTAGTAACAAAAATAATGGCCAAGTAAAAAAGCGATACAAAACGAAACAAAATAAAAAAAATTAAATTAAAACCGACCGACAACTGGAAATTTAACCAACAACAAGGAAGTCTAGTCTAATGATTCAAAATACAACAGCAACAAGGCATTGTTGCAACAACAGCAACAACAAATATGGTACATGATATAAAATGAACAAAAATAACACCAGCTGTGGTTCCTATTTAGAATTAGAATCACTATCATCCTCATCCTCAACATCATCATCATTATTATCATCAACATCGACATCATTGTCAAACATCTATGGTAGGAGATTTTTTTATTTTTCTCCACAAATACACACACAAGATTACAGTTGAGATGTGGTAATTAGAAATTTTTGAACATGTTAAACAAAATATCTTACAACGGCATTCAATTTTTAGTTTGTTTTGCAATTGAATTGTAAAAAAATCATAACAACACCACCTTATTAAAAATGAAAGTTTTTGAAATGACAAAAACTGCTATTAAACCTGTTAACGACCTAGAATTAATTTATCTGAGATAAACACGACGCGAGTAGTTTCAAAGGAGTACTTTCTTTTCGCTGAAGCCATCACAAATAAACAATCTCAGTGAATTGGCAAGCAAGAGGCAAATTTCCGTGGTAATGTATTACTGAAGAACTTGAAGGGAATTAACATAGAAATGAAGAGACCATCACATTGAAAACCTATCTAAACGTCGTGTGGTTGGACCAGTATGACCAAACACAGTGAACATTTGCAATTCATACGATGGGTAAACTTAATTCGTTTGAAATTAAGACCGCAAGCAGAGCACACAAGCACAATGGAGCACACGGAATCGATATCATATTCACTGAATTACTAAAACTACACCCGACTACAAGCATGACGGTATGCATTCCATCATAGAAATGTTACGAATAATCGTCGTATGATAAGACCACTATGACCAACCGCAATGAACAATGACGTACATACGGCCAATAAACTTAATACGTCTGACATCAAGATCCCAAGCAGAGCACTCAAGCACAGTGGAGCACACGGAATCGATATCATATTCACTGAAGTATTAAAACCACTGCGTACTACAAGCTTGACGGACGGTATGAATTCAATTTTAGAAAAAGTACCAGTCATCAATTAGTTGTGTGATCAGTTGAAATTGACAGAATTTTAGGGGCACATAATAAATAAACGTTATCCGACTTATTGCACAATAATTTTAATGACAAGATTGGCATCAATCGACATTGCAAACCATCATAACCCAATAAGGAACACATTCCGCTAAAAAGTAATACCAGAGACTATTATTTAGAGGCTATGCGATAATGTTAAATACCGCATTCTACACGAGATCGTAATCATTTGTTCAATAAATATCCAATAACCGTAGTCTAGTAGGTAGTGCGTTGACTTATTAGAAGAAAAGCCACGGTTCAAAACCCAGGCCAGACACAAAAACGAAAATATGAAAAATATTTCTTCGGCGACTTCCTCTCAGCAGATTTCTGGCAAAAACTCTGTGAGTAAATAAAAATTGCCATGAAAAGTTTCTCAAAAATCTGTCGTTCGGAATCGACTTTCAACTGTAGGTCTCGCCACTCATCTATAAAATTAACAACATGAGTGGTGTGAGAAGCTAGGCCGTAACCCTGACTGAAGGGTTGTAATGGCCAATTATGTATGTATGTATGTAATCGAGCGACAAGAAGGCCACTACCATATCTAATATGTCTCTCTCGCACACAAGCTAAAAAAATATATTCCTTATAGGAACTATAGCAATTCATATTCAACAAATTCAATAATTTAGTTTTGAAGGTATCGATTCGACCGATATTAAAGCCGAATTAAATTCTACTATAATGGAGTATAGCGTTCGATCAATTAAGGCGTCCGTCCATATCAGAAGGGATTAAAACAATTCATAAAATGTGTGAAACAATCGTCATGTGAACTGGCTGAAATGTTACGCATTTGATAACTTGTATAATTTGTTTTTGACCCCCAAATTTCGATATGAGAGTTGTTTATACAAAGTGGGCAGTCTTTGCTCACAATACAACAAAATCACACTAGACCCATTGACAATTTTACTTTGAGATTTATTGTGGATTTGTGATTATGGATAACACATACATACATAGATGTACCCCTTAAAATGTGCAAAAAAGCATAATCAAAGCTGTAGACAAAGCTGGCAGAATGGTGTCTAAAGATGGAGAAAACTGTACCCTTTTGTAGTCAAAGTCATGACGACCCTATTTGTGGGAATACAGGTGACAAAATTTATATTGTTTGTATTCAAAAATAAAAAAAAAACAATCAATTCTTGGTACTTTTGTAACTTATTGCAGATTTGTGCGATCAAATTAAGGAGTGATGGTTACATTTACTTAAAAAACTTGCCATACAATTTTTGTTCTGAAACAAATTTTTTTATATGTAGTTTGACGTTTCTCTTTTTGCTAGAGAGAGAGCGAAAGAGAGTAAGCTTCGGAAAATTTCAGCTCGAATTGGTTTAATTTTAGTTTTTATTCCGAAAAAATCGTACTCAGCTGCCAGCTACTTTAATTTTTTAAGTTGAACTGAGCTGCCACATCATATTATATGTACATTTGTATGTATGTATGTATGTATGTACGTATGTATGTATGTATGTATAATAAAATACAGAGCGGTTGTCTAAAACTATTTGTTTCACTAAGATTTGTTTTAATTTACAATTTCTTTGTAACACAATAAAAATTTATGATCACACTCAAGACAAGAAAACAAACGAATTGCAATCATCTGCTACTGTGCTGCCTAATTGTAGAACTAACACGCATCGTTTACAAAAATATTTCATATGGTAACCTTGTTTTTGCAGAACAATTGTTCGAAGTGGGTGAATGGTTTTGGAACAAACTCTCAAAAAACTGAACAAGTATTTTGTTCCGCAACAATGGGTGAATCCAACTTAAGCTTTGCTTGTCACTTTTATATTAAGAATCGCTAAATCGACTCTTGAAGTTGCCGTAGTCTAGTAGGCATTGTGTTGGCTTATTAGACGTAAAGCCAGGGTTCGAGCCCCAGGCCAGACATCAAAACAAAGTACAAAAAGTATTTCTTCGGCGACTTTCTCTCAGCAGATTTCTGGCAAAAACTCTAAGAGTAAATAAAATTGCCATGAAAAAAAGTTTCTCAAAAATCTGTCGTTCGGAGTCGACTTTAAACTGTAGGTCCCACCGCTCATGTATAAAATTAACACTAGATCGTAATCCTGACTGAAGGTTTGTAATGACCAATTATGTACGTATGTAAATCGACTCTGGAAATCAAGTTGTGGACTTGAGTGAAAGAGATCTTGCAATGCAAAACGATTTGATCTAAAAGATTTTGATACACCATTCTTCCGGCAAGTTGTTGTCTTCATAAATCAGAAGAGAGACAAAGGGAGCTCACAGTTTTGTGGTTAGTCTCGTAGAATATAGGCTTTTAAGCTTCATTATCAAATAGATATACTAGCAAGAGTGTAATCAATATTGTTACTTTCCATTTTGCTGAATACTGGACCTCATCCAAGAGTAACGAATGAATGAATCTCCCATAGCTACTCGCAAATGGTTTGGTGAGCAGCATTAAATCAAATTGAACAAATCCATAAAGTAGATTTGCTATACGCCCAACCATATACAAATCGAACGTATCGAACTTACTACTCTTACTTCAATTTTTTGTATTGCTATTTAACCTCTCATTGCTGTTGCTAACACATGCCCAAACACCCACAATTAGAAAATAGTATGGGGGATGGCACATACTACGCAATAAAAATTTGTCCACCACTATTAATAAAGTACGCACTAAACCCCAAAACAATGATAATGTTTTGTATTGTTGTTGTTGATGTTGTTGTTATTGAGAGAAGTATAAGTTCAATATGCAACATGTTTTGGTACATAAAACCAACAAATACACAAAATAATAGTATTTTACCGCCTCCGCCTCCTTTTCGGTTTTGTGTATAAAAATTGAGGAAACACAATGTGGCAGTATTCTGTCTGTCGGCTTTTCAAATGACAATCTGTGATGGCCATTCGACTTGATTGTTGCGTACCTTTTTTTTTAAAGGTTTGTGAGCTACAGTATGTAGTATGACAGTGAAATTTCATTTCATTGCGATAGGATTTCTAAATCAAAAACAAACTACTTCACATAGTTAAGGAAAAATTATTCTAAATTTTTT
This sequence comes from Sarcophaga carnaria, assembly GCA_958299815.1. Lineage (NCBI taxonomy): Eukaryota > Metazoa > Arthropoda > Insecta > Diptera > Sarcophagidae > Sarcophaga > Sarcophaga carnaria. The sequence goes on from OY283150.1 coordinate 46,379,681, forward strand.
TTTGTTTCGAAATATAAAGAAATTCCATAACATCGGTTGTAATGCCAATGATGCATTTGAAAGATGCTCGTCTTTTTTCTTGTTTCCTTAGGCAATACATTTAACTTTCCAATGTTCAAATGTCACTTAGTTTAGCAATCAACTTTTTGAATACTTGAATCGAGCATTGTACGAGTATAGCATTGTGTTGTTCAATACAAATTTCATTATTTTTATTTACCAAAAATTCATATGCCAACAATTGAACAACAATGTATTGTTAGAGACATATTGTAGGCCATTTATTAGATACAATAGCAACACAATAATATTAATGGAAAATATCAAATAACAGAGAGGGGAAGAAGGGACAAAAATAATGTTTGTTGAATGGTAAATAGTGTTGGGGGGATCATTTAAAAAACATTACAAGTATTAGATTAGTTTATTGCAACATTTGTTAACGGGAATGAATGTTCATCTGTATACATAAATTCATTCTTGTTTTCTACACACGTTAAACGATTCTGTGCACCATGAGATTTGGTTAAAAAAATTAAATAAATTTTAGATTTTTCGCAATAATATTTAAAATATTTTACCACCTTCAAATTCATCCTCTTTCTAATCTTTGTATCAGGATTACTAACCGCTCTGTCAGGTTTATTCTTTTAAACGAAATAATGAATCTCAAGGGGTTCTGAAACCCCAACATACATATATGAAGTCACCGTAGTCTAGTAGGTAGTGTGTTGGCTTATTAGACGTAAAGCCAGGGTACGAGCACCAGGCCAGACATCAAAACAAAATACAAAAAGTATTTCTTCGGCGATTTTCTCTCAGCAGATTTCTGGCAAAAACTTTGAGAATAAATAAAATTGCCATGAAAAATTTCTCAAAAATCTGTCGTTCGGAGTCGACTTTAAACTGTAGGTTCCTCCACTCATGTACAAAATTAACACACACAACATAAGTGGTGTGAGAAACTAGGTAGTAATCCTGACAGAAGGGTTGTAATGACCAATTATGTATATACCACCCTGAAGACCCAATATTTGTACAACCCGTGCTTATCCCATGCTTGTTGCTTTACTAATGTCTCGCATATAAGACAATATTATCTAAGTATTGAAGTAGTTTCTTTTCGTGTATATTCAGCACCTCGAAAGATCTTTATATGTTTTGAGAAACATGTTAAGTACTCAATCGCCGTAGTCTATTTGTGTTGATTTATTAGAAGTGAGATCTCGGTTCAAATCACAGGTGATGCATCTCCAACAAATCGAAATATGAAAAATATTTCTTCGGCGACTGCCACTCGGCAGATTTCTGGTAAAAACTCTGAAAGTTATTGATATTGCAATGAAAAGTTTCTCAAAAATTTGTTGTTCGGAGTTGACTTTAAACTGTAGGTCCTGCCACTCCTGTGTAAAATTAACACACACAATATAAGTGATATGAGAACCCAGGTAGTTATCCTGACTGAAGGTTTGTAATGACCAATTATATACACACAGTTACTAAATTATACGTACGGTTAAAAAATTGCCCAAGTTTTGTAACTAATCCGTTTTCGTTGAAAATCTTTATAGTTTCCTTGATTTTAAGACGGTCTTTTGCATTGGTTAAAAAATTTCTGAAATTGAACTGAATTGTGGCCCTGCACAGGCCCACAAAGGTATGCATCCGATTTACAAATTTCACAAATTTCTGAACCAAAGCAAAAGACAGTCTTAAAATCGAAGAAAGATGTCAGACAATTATAAATATTTTCAAAAAACGGATTGGTTAAAAAATTTCTGAAATTTGTTGACTTTATCCGTATGTATACTTCTGTGGCTATGTGTACATATGTATGGTTATTTCAATGGGTTCTGAAGCCCGAATATTTATACTTTTCATTGTAATCTCAATGTCCCAACAGTTTGTACTACCCATGGGTAATGCTTTATTAAAATCTCGCTTATAAGCCCCTTAGACAATATTGTCTAACTATTGAAGTGGATTCCTTTCGTTAATATTTAGTACTTTAGTTTCGATCTTCACAGATCTCGACCCGTGTTTTAAGGAACATGTTAAATCTTCTGTAAAAGTTTAAATGGAACGCATCTGGTTGTAAGTAACATAGAAAAACTTCCTGCAAACGTTCAAGTATTTAGACCAACATTCAATGGATGGCCTCTACTTCTCATGCAGTGCAGTCAGAGGAAATTACGAAAATAGAATTTTGAATTAAAGACCTCAGATATTGATATGTTTGTATTGTAATCAACATGAATAACGTCTACAGGTAGAGTGCTCCATAAACGGAAAGTGCTACTAGAGACCGAATTCTCTCTGCTACGTAATGTGCGACCATAAATAAATGTGCTCTACGTAACAATATTCGATTTTATCTTTATTTCTCTGACGAATCAACTTCGCTGTACAACCAATTGTCATTAGCAACTACTCTCTGATCTCCTGTACGAGAATGAGAAAACTTAATATAAGCTTTGCGGTATAGGTCCACATATCTGATGTCCATACAATTTATATCGACGGAGATTTTTTACTAAAAACAAGTCTCCCCATTAAAATATATGTATGTATATGCATTATAGCTGTTATGTTTCCCTTCAACGGGAAATTGAAGCTTGCTCTGTACACGACACTCTTCACCTATTCTTTTAACAAAGCTCTAGTTTTGTCGAATCGCATGACCTTGGTTATCAGTTAATTACTAAAAAACGTCTCTCCATGGGCTCATGTTATCGAGTGTCATGTTAAAACCACAGGCAAAAAAAGTCAGTAATCATAGCACGATACCTTGTTACATTGATCATAATTTAGCGATTTTAATCGTACTTGAAGAAGTAGGGCCCATTGCTACTACCGGCTCACAGACCTCACCAAACAGTGCATTTTTTATGGTGAATTCATAGCTCTTGAGCTATCCTTGGCAATTCTGTTTACTGATAAGTGTTTCAGAAATTAGATTCGTAGCCGACATTGCGTATGTCATGATGCTGTACTTTATGCATTTTCATATCAAAGTTTTATGTAAATTCCTCCGGGTGGCATAATGACACAATTTCAATTGATGATAATTCGCGATCTTTATTGATTCTGGGTGATACAGTAGTATTATATTCTTTGGTTCGTACTCTTCGCATACAAGTTGCTGATTCTAATAAAATGAAACTGGTACTAAATTAGGCTACAATAGCTTCAATAGCCTGATCAATGGATTGACCTGTTAAATGAACGTTACTTACGTAATACGTTTCCTAACCCGCACAAATTCAAATTTAAATGAATTTTGCAAGCGTTCTTCGTTATTAATCTATTCACTGTGAAGTGATAAACCAAGTAATTTTGGGTATTGCCACACATCACAAAGCTTTTTTACACTGGAAAACCACACTTTTAGTCCAATTCCTTTCGAAACATGGCGGTTTTAGGAATAAAAAACGAAGAAGATGAAACTTTTTGACATACATACATAATTGGTCATTACAACCCTTCAGTCAGGATTACGACCTAGTTTCTCACACTACTTATGTTGTGTGTGTTAATTTTATACATGAGTGGTGGGACCTACAGTTTAAAGTCGACTCCGAACGACAGATTTTTGAGAAACTTTTCATGGCAATTTTTATTTACTCGCAGAGTTTTTGCCAGAAATCTGCTGAGAGGAAGTCGCCGAAGAAATACTTTTTGTATTTTGTTTTGATATCTGGCCTGGGGCTCGAACCCTGGCTTTACGTCTAATAAGCCAACACACTACCTACTAGACTACGGCGACTTCAACTTTGAAACTTTTTGAATTTTTTTAAATTTTCGATGAAAGTAGTCTTCATTCCATATAACAGTACCGTGAAGTTTGGCAATCGCTTTTAAAGCAGTTTTAAAATCGCCGTAGTCTAGTAGGTCGTGTGTTGGCTTATTAAATGTGAGGCCTCGTTTCAAACCCCGGGACAGAGATCTCCAACAAAACGATTAGACATCCGGCATCTCCAACGAAAAATTTAACACACACAACATAAGTGGTATGAGAAACTAACTCGCAATCATAACTGAAGGGTTCTAATGACCAATTATGTATGTATGTATGTATGTATGTATGTATGTATGTATGTATCTTTGTATCTTAAATCAGTTTTACGCGATTGGAGTTCCCCATACCCAATAGCCATAAGGACCTGATTTTGGTTTCCACGGCTTCTATAATACCTCGTAACAGGTCTAGTCGTCGAAATCAACTACAATATCATAGAAACACATTCGTTCAGTGCATAAAGTGTTTGCCAGCAGATATGATTTATAATAGTTTTACATAAAAAAGTATCAAATTAAAAAATTTTACACAATTTTTATAATAAATTTTACACTTCTAGCGTCGATCTCATTCGAAAATTTCTAACATTACAATACAAAGAGAATACATAACGAATATTTTGAATTCACATGAGAATTGATTCAATGACTCAATTTTACATGACAATTACGCATATTTCGTTTGGTTAATTAACCACTTTTAAATGTATTCCCCTTTAAATGTTTGCGTTTTCTAAACAATCAAGATTACTCTACCAAATATTTTCTACCTAAAACAGCCTCTGAATTGTTGTTTTTATTTTCGGCTTAATGGCATGGATTTCCAGGAAATATCCTGAAATCGATTAATCAAATTAAAAGTTGTGGCTGCGGCACCTTTGTAATGGTTTCTGTATGCCATTTAAGCCAACTTTATAGTTAAACTCGAATAAATTTTATTGCAAATAAAAACCAAAAACAACAACAACAACATTAATTGCCGTTAGTTTAGGAGCACGAGTATGTGTGTGTAGGCAACAACCATCAAAATGAAAACAAAACCAACAACAACAAAAAGGATAAAGACTAAAACTAAAATGAAACTTTTGTTAAAATAGCTATGAACACCAGAGAGGAAGGGGGGCTGACTAGAGGAAGGGAGAGTGAAAAGTTTATCTGTAGATGGGATGCATTAAATATTCATAATGAACCAAAAGAAAAAAAAAGAACGAAAAAAAAACAATAAAAATAACAACATCATCTAACATTAGAGTTCATTATTTAATACTTCGCTTTAGCAATGCTGGTATGCCCTACCCTGGCCTAGGCAGGTAGGTCTGGCATACTAGGGTTTGTGGTCTTATTTGTAACACATTTGTGACATCACTTCATATGTTTTCCAGATGATCACTTTTAGATGCGGTTTGGGTCAGACCATGTCAATGTCGCTTCCTGTTGAATGATGAACAAAATGGCATCCTTAAGGTATAAATAGTGTAGCCCTTGCGCTGATCAACTTCTTCCTCTTCCCTGATTTTGGTGGAACTTGGACTGAGTTCACCCGTGGCATCACAACGGGCCGCTATGCGTGCTCAAGTGATCTTTGTGATATCAGAGCTACCACTCCGACCTAACCTAACCTAAGGTATAAATACTAATACAGCGACTTTAAGTCCAAAATATCTCGTACCTAAAAGCCTTAAACTCATTATAGAATAACTGATATACAAGATTTTACTGATAATATTCGGATATTCGGGCTTTTTACGAATCGCCAGGCAGCTATAGAAGCCTGAAGAACTGTAATTATATCTAAGTGACTTGGTTAGAATGATAAAATACTTGTTGGGCTTAACGTACCTTAATCTCGCAAAGAAAAAGATTAAACCTCTGTCCATAAGAGATATCATCGAAATTTGTCATTTGCTTGAAGGACCTATTGACACCATTATGTGTGTTCAAATATCTGTCAAACTACACATAAATCAAACTTAATTTGATTGATGGCACAGGTTATGTTGGCTTTGAGAACCGTTGTAATTTATGGATTATTTGCATACACTTGCGACTTAAGAAAACCCCACTAAAAGAGTCAAACGACGATCGCACGATTTCGGAAAACAGTTGACATTATCTTCAAGTGATATGATCATAAGCTCAAATCGCTCGTGTAGAATATCCAATGAGCTGTTCTGCAGGTAGCGACTCTCTGGTGCAACTATATGTCGTTGGTGTACATACATACATAACTGGTTATTAAAACCTTTCAGTCAGGATTACAACCTAACTTCTCACACCACTTATGTTGTGTGTTAATGTAATACACGAGTGCCGGGACCTACAGTTTAAAGTCGTCTTCGAACGACAGACTTTTGAGAAACTTTTCATTTCAATTTTATGTAGTTGTTGATCGTCAAGATAATAAAATTCAGGTCAAAAGAAATTGGTAATCATCGACCTAAAGTGCTTGCTGGTGATGAGAGATGGTGCTGAAGCCATCAGCCTACCATCTACAACAAACAGTGACTTTCATCTTTCAAGAATTTTGGTTGGTCACGAGCTGCACATCAACGAAGAAGAAAATTAGTATCATACAGAACACTTATCTTGAATATATATATAGGTAGTGTATTGGCTTATTAAACGTAAAGCCAGGGTTCGAGCCCCATGCCAGACATCAAGACAAAATACAAAAAGTATTTCTGCGGCGACTTCCTCTCTGCAGATTTCTGACAAAAAACTCTGAGAGTAAATAAAATTGCCGTGAAAAAGTTTCTTAAAACTCTGTCGTTCGGAGTTGACTTTAAACTGTAGGTCCCACCACTCATGTATAAAATTAACACACACAACATAAGTGGTGTGAGAAACTAGGACGCTGTACAATGGGTCAATTCGACCTCCGGGTACTATACTTGTCTTAGTTGACAAACACACGTCCTCTAACCTAACCTAACCTAACCTATTGTTATATAGTTGTCTATGGTAGTATGGCAAAAGCGTATAAATAAATAGCGACTAACTTCACAAACATAGCTTAAACAAAATGGTCGTTATAAACAGGCAAATTTCGGAAGTCTCTGTTGGTAAAACTTATAGTTTAATGCCTTAGCACTACACCAAGACATCAGAAGGCTCACCTCACACTGGGTGACACAATGGGCCACCGAGTGAACTTTCCTTTGAACGGCAAGTTAGCCGCTAACCGAACCTAACCTAACTGATAAGGAATGTAAATTGGTACTTGAGTCGGATAACCCATAGATTTAGTTTTTATTAAAAACCTATCATTGTTGTAATTGTATGGATCATGAGAAAGGGCTTGAACGATTTTAATTTCTCAGTTCCTTTTGTGATTGAAATGTAAATCCACTAACCAAATACAAACATCCTACAACTTCCGGTTTTTGGAGTTGGATAACACGTTCATTGTTGGAAAAAACAACAACACACCAAAAAAATGCCACAGAAACAAAAAATAAATTCCGAAAAAGTTATGAAAAAGTTTAACAACAACAACAACAACAACATTTCTGTTATAACTTAGGCACACCAACACAACATACAACAAAAACTTCTCATTGCTGGCCTGGCTTTTTTTTGTTGTCTGTTAAGCACTTTGTAATATTTTGTTGCTGATATTGTTTCTCCTCCTGATGTTATTCATTTCTTTGTGTGTGTGTGTTTCTTTTTTTTGTATTTGTTGTTTAGTCTGGATTTTTATGAACTAATAAAAGAGCTGACGACTCCGTTTATTTTTATTGACGTTTAAATGGTTTTTCAAAGTGGCGCTAAATGTTCGGACCAAGTGATTAATCAAACAAATGCATGAACAACAATAAACAGCAACAAGAACAACAATTCTTGCTAAACATCAAACAAGCAAGTGAAAAATTATTACAAATACGTTGTTAATGTTATTGTTGTTATGGATTGGCTTTTCCATAATTTTTTGTCTCAAATTTATTATTATTAGTATGGCATAAAAGGAAACCATAAACCAAAACGAAAGAAAAACACAAAACCAAAAAAAAGTCGAAAATAAATTTCATTTTGTGGTATGAAATTATTTTTATTGAAATCATAAGAAAATTCCAATAAATTCAAAATTGTGGAGAGAGAGAGAGACAGGGTAGCGAGGTCAAGAAAGAGAGTAATATTTATACAGAGAGTGAAACAGGGTGAAATATGTTTTAACTGTAGGTTTTTATGTTACATGGTGTTAATAGTTCATTAACATCAGTAATTTCGTAACACACTTAGTCAAGTCATTCTTAGCTTTGATGAATTCAGTGAAAGTTTAACAAGCGTTTCTAATACTTAAGAAAATGTAAGCATTTTAAATGTTTCCATTTGTAAGATCCTTTCAATTAATGATTGAAACTGGTGTAGTTTTTACTGGCTTTACGGTGAACAATTAAGAGTGTTAATTTAATGGTTACCAAATAGTGTATCGAATTATAAGTTAAAAAAGGAGAGTATCGCTGTGAGTGCATGGAATTTTTAAACTCTTCTCTCTCGAAACGAAATCAGTAAACAAACGTTTTGGAACGTTTAATTCAGACTGAATTTCTACGATGGCATGGGTGTATTGGATTTGAATGGGTGTATTTAAATTAGAACAACGGGATCAACACATACAATCGAGGTGAACAGTTCACATCACCTCCACTATAGCTGACTGAAGTTGACTAATGGCACGGGTGTATTGGATTTGCATACACCTACGATTTGAGAAAACCCCACAAGAAAACGAGAAATGGGATCAAAACACATGATCTAGGTTACCAGCTTACAATACCTCTATTTTAGCTGAATATGCCCTTAAATCATTGGTGCAGAATATCTAATATCATGATCTATGTGGCACGTCCTGTTAAGATCAAATGTCGTTGGCAAATCGAAGTTGGTAATCATCGACCTACAGCACTGGCCGTTGACATTGATGGGTTGGCCATCGTTGTCCTCAAAGGAATCTGCATCAAGCAAGACTGTTCTTGAATTTCATGTGCATTGGTATCGTTCCAAATTCAACTATTTTATGTGCTCACGCATTTATTAGTCGTAATATAGATGGTTGTAGAGTGTTGGCTTGTTAGACGTGAGGCCACGGTTCAAACTCCTTGTCGGACATCTTCAACAAAACGCAATACGACATTTTCTTCAGGGACTTCCTCGCATCAGATTTCTAGCAAAAACTCTGAAAGAAAACTAAATTGCCATGAAAAAATCTGTCGTTCGGAGTCGACTTTAAACAGAGTAGATGTGTGAAGCTAGGTCCTTATCTTGAATGAAGAGTTGTAATTACCAATTACGTACGTTACGTACGTACGTACGCACTTGAATCTCATGTTTACATTACTATTGTCCCTAATTCAGTGATTTTGTTTGTTTACGCAGTTATCCAGAAATTAATCTTATCGCTGAATGTGTGTGAAGATAGATTTTAAAATCTATCTCTCATGTTAGCTAACAGAACTCTGTTATGTTATTAACAGGAACTCTGTTAAATAATTAATTTAAGACAGGGAAAGAAAAACAGGAAAAATTTATTAAATTCCTGGGTAAAATAAGAAAAAAATAGCAAAAATTGCTAAATTAAGTCCTTTAGTTATCCACTGTTACAAAATATTGCATAATAAGCACTACAGTAAATAGATAATCACACATTTCGGAAAGTTATTGTAATTCGATAAATAAATCAATATTGTGGGAAAACAGGACTGAGTGGGCGGACAAAGTAAATTGTTTTTGAAGCATTGTACGTCCCTTTAACTAACCCAATCGCCAGAATCCTTAACAGAGCGTGTTTTCATATCAGATTTTGAAATTTTCTGAGATTTCAGATTTTAAAATCCACTGTAAGTCCTTTTGTGGGAAAACAGGACTGAGTGGGCGGACAAAGTAAATTGTTTTTAAAGCATTGTACGTCCCTTTAACTAATCCAATCGCCAGAACTCTTAACAGAGCGTGTTTTCATATCAGATTTTGAAATTCTCTGAGATTTCAGATTTTAAAATCCACTGTAAGTCCTTTTGTGGGAAAACAGGACTGAGTGGGCGGACAAAGTAAATTGTTTTTGAAGCATTGTACGTCCCTTTAACTAATCCAATCGCCAGAACTCCTAACAGAGCGTGTTTTCATATCAGATTTTGAAATTTTCTGAGATTTCAGATTTTAAAATCCACTGTAAGTCCTTTTGTGGGAAAACAGGACTGAGTGGGCGGACAAAGTAAATTGTTTTTGAAGCATTGTACGTCCCTTTAACTAACCCTCACACCACGTCCCTCACACCACGTGTCCATCACATCACGAACCCCACACCATGTCCCTCACACCACGTCACTCACGCCACGTGTCCCTCACACACCGTCCCGCACACCGTCCCTCACACCGTCCCTCATACCGTGCCTCACACCGTCCCTCACACCGTCCCTCGCACCGTCCCTCACACCGTCCCTCACACCGTCCCTCACACCGTACCTCACACCGTCCCTCGCACCGTCCCTCGCACCGTCCCTCACACCGTCCCTCGCACCGTCCCTCACACCGTGCCTCACACAGTCCCTCACACCGTCCCTCACACCGTCCCTCACACCGTCCCTCACACCGTCCCTCACACCGTCCCTCACACCGTCCCTCACACCGTCCCTCACACCGTCCCTCACACCGTCCCTCTCACCGTCCCTCACACCGTCCCACACACCGTCCCTCGCACCGTCCCTCGCACCGTCCCTCGCACCGTCCCTCACACCACGTGTCCCTCACATCACGAACCTCACACCATGTCCCTCACACCGGGACGGTAGTAGTGGGGGTTAGTTAAAGGGACGTACAATGCTTCAAAAACAATTTACTTTGTCCGCCCACTCAGTCCTGTTTTCCCACAAAAGGACTTACAGTGGACTTTAAAATCTGAAATCTCAGAAAATTTCAAAATCTGATATGAAAACACGCTCTGTGTGGATTTTAAAATCTGAAATCTCAGAAAATTTCAAAATCTGATATGAAAACACGCTCTGTTAAGGATTCTGGCGATTGGGTTAGTTAAAGGGACGTACAATGCTTCAAAAACAATTTACTTAGTCCGCCCACTCAGTCCTGTTTTCCCACAAAAGGACTTACAGTAGATTTTAAAATCTGAAATCTCAGAAAATTTCAAAATCTGATATGAAAACACGCTCTGTTAAGGATTCTGGCGATTGGATTAGTTAAAGGGACGTACAATGCTTTAAAAACAATTTACTTTGTCCGCCCACTCAGTCCTGTTTTCCCACAAAAGGACTTACAGTGGATTTTAAAATCTGAAATCTCAGAAAATTTCAAAATCTGATATGAAAACACGCTCTGATAAGAGTTCTGGCGATTGGATTAGTTAAAGGGACGTACAATGCTTTAAAAACAATTTACTTTGTCCGCCCACTCAGTCCTGTTTTCCCACAAAAGGACTTACAGTGGATTTTAAAATCTGAAATTTCAGAAAATTTCAAAATCTGATATGAAAACACGCTCTGTTAGGATTCTGGCGATTGGGTTAGTTAAAGGGACGTACAATGCTTCAAAAACAATTTACTTTGTCCGCCCACTCAGTCCTGTTTTCCCACAATATTGATTTATTTATTGGATTACAATAACTTTCGGAAATGTGTGATTATCTGTTAATTGTAGTTCTTATTATGCAATATTTTGTAACAGTGATTAACTAAAGGACTTATTTTTATCAATTTTTGCTTTTTTTTCTTACTTTACCCGGGAATTTAATTAATTTTTCCTGTTTTTCTCTCCCAGTATTAAATTAATTATTTAACAGAGTTCCTGTTAATAACATAACAGAGCTCTGTTAGTTCTGTTAATAACATAACAGAGTTCTGTTAGCTAACGTGAGAGATAGATTTTAAAATCTATCTTCACACACATTATCGCTGAAGACGACTTTTCGATAAAAATTGGGGTTAAGTTGTCAATTGCTCCAGAGCCCACTCAGCCAACATATTTTCGCTTCGGTGGTCATGAATGGATATTTGACAATCCCGACTAGGTTAGGTTAGGTTAGGTTAGAGGACGTGTACTTGTCAATTAAGACAAGTACAGTACCCGGAGGGCGAATTGACCCATTGCACAACGTCCTAGTTTCTCACATCACTTATGTTGTGCGTGTTAATTTTATACATGAGTGGTGGGACCTACAGTTTAAAGTCGACTCCGAACGACTCAGATTTTTATTTATTGAGAATCTTATCATAGCAATTTTTATTTACTCTCAGAGTTTTTGTCAGAAAAGGCAAAACTTCCTTTGAGAGGAAGTCGCCGAAAAAATACGAGCCCAGGCTTTTGCGTCTAATAAGCCAACACACTACCTACTAGACTACGGCGACTTCATCCCGACTAAATATATCGTCAACCACAAGGCCGCTATTAACTGTCAAAATTCAAAAATCTGTATTGGAAACCTTAAGAACTTTATAGACCGTCAACTCAAAAAGGGACAAACTTGAGGCCTTGAATCTTATCAGTTATTAAAGAGTCTCCTTCTTCTTCTCGATAGAACATTAATGTTTTCATATTTGTTTGCATAGTTGCAAGTTATGCTTGCTTCAATTTAATTAAAAATTCTTTGAAAACCGACACAGTTTACCTCATTCTCAATGCAGATATTAAATTTTCGTACCACAAAACATACATCCAAATACCATATTGTGTTTAGCCTTTAAATTATGCCCTAGAAACACGCTAAAAAAAAAAGAAAAAATTCTAATTAAATTGAATAAATTTGATTTCAGCATCATATACTACCCACTGTAATCGTAGTGGTGTGTCAGTAAAAATCCAATACTTTATATTGAAACGATTGAAAAGGAAACAGAAAAAACAGAAAAAAATAGAAACGAAATGAACATAATAACTGTTAAATTTATATGCCATCATATACAATAACCTCAATTTCTGAACTCTTTTTTTTCTGTTTTTGCTGCTTTTAAAGATCCTTTGATTTATTTGCCAATTTTGAAAATGTATAAACAGGCATATTCATTCACATATACATACGTACATATGTACATACATATATATTTTGCAGAAAACCATTTAAATAAATTACTTTCGTTTTTTCACTAGAATTTCTTTTGCAACATAATAGAGAGAAAAAAAAAGCGCGGCTTGCCTTAATAGAATTTGACTTCTCACATGCCACTGCTATAACCATTACCGCTACGTCAGCCACGCCACTACTATTCATATTCAGACGCTACTGACGCTGCTGTCAATTTAAATTGGCTTAATCCATAATGTTCCCGCTTGAATATGTTTTTTTTTATTTCTGTTTAAGGGGAGGGGTACCAGCTTCCAGTCAGCTTCACATTATTAAAGGCAAAAAGATTTCCTATGTTGTTTGTAAAAAAGGGGTTTCTTTTCTATTTAATTTTTTTTGTTATTGTTATTGCTGTTGTTGTTGTCAACAGCAATGACAATTATTGCTGATACTGATACTATTTTCACTCAATTAAGTTTTATGACAAACATAAATTTTAAAAACAAAAAAACTTTTAAGGCAAAAAATGAAAAAAGCAGAACATAAAGTTTGCGTAAAACTGTCAATTGTACAACAATTGAAAGTTGAGTCTTCCAAAATGACTCTTTGGCTCATAGATACATACATACATATGAGGGTGGTTCATGAAGTCTCTGTAATTTAGAAATTTATTTCGATTATTCTATATATACAAACATCTATATGTATGTAACAGTTATTGAAATATTGGTTGAATAATTGGTTCTTACATACAAAATTGGTTAGTACAACTCTACAGCCATGATTACGACCTAGCCTCTGTGTGTGTCCATTTTATACATGAGTGGCGGGACCTACAGTTCAAGTTCTACTCTGAACGACAGATTTTTGAAAAACTCTTCATGGCAATTTTTATTTACTCTCAGAGTTTTTGCCAGAAATCTGCTGAGAGGAAGTCGTTGAAGAAATATTTTTCATATTTTGTTATGTTCGATATGTCTGACCTGGAGTTTGAACCGCGGCCATCTAATAAGTCAACACACTACTATCTACTAGCTTACGACTAATAAGTGCGTGAACATATAAACTCGTTAAATTTGGAACGATACTAACGCACATGAAATTCAAGGACTAACGTGCATACATGCCTTCATTAAGGATTACGTCCTAGTTTCTCACACTACCTCTACCTATGTTGTGTGTGTAAATTTTATCCATGACTGGCGTGATCTACAGTTTAAAGTCAACTCCGAACGACAGCTTTTTGAGAAACTTTGTCATTGCAATTTTTTTCTTCAGGGTTTTTGCCAGAAATCTGCTGAGAGGAAGTCACCGAAAAAATATTTTTTCAGATTTCGTTTTGTTGATGTCTGACCTGGGGTTTGAACCTTGGCCTCACGTCTAATAAGTCAACACATTACGGCAACTCTGTTAAATCTTCTATGGAATTGCATTAGGTTAGTATAGGAAGTAGCTAACCGTTTACAGGCAAGTTAATTCGGTGGCCAATTGGGTTTTCCAGTGTGAAGTAAGCCGCCTTGTCAATATCCGTTAGGTTAGAGGACGTGCACTTGTCAATTAAGACAAGTGCAGTACCCGGACGTCGAATTGACCCATTGTACATCCGTTAGTGGTGGGTTTGAACCACCCTGAACTCCGGACAAAACCGGCCGGTTCACTTAGTGGCACGTTAGCCACCATACTCAGATCTTCAAACGTTCTGTCACCCAAAAACCGATGACGTCTGTTTTGAAAAGCAGGGTACTCACGTAAAAAGTGATGTACCGATTCCATTTCTTCTACATTCTGCCAGCTTCTGCAGTGATCCTGGTGGGGCCGATTGAGCTTGTTAGCAAAATTGCCATTAACATTCCCCTTTGAGTGCAAACCGTTCTCTTGTCAACCGTGTATATTGAACCAACTGTGGTTTGTATTCCATGTTTCTTTTTCCAATTTAAAAAAGTATTCTTGTGGGAGCATATATCCCATCTCCGGTCCCTTCCGTGCCAGTTCGTGCCCCTTTTCATTTCTCTCTATGTCACAGTGGTTACCAAGTAGAGGCGGGTGTTATATCGACATATATAATATAAAGAGTCCATACAACCCCTGACAGCCTCTGATTTGATGAGTTGATTGCTACTCAACTGGCCAGACATATGATCAAGTTCGATGAAGATAGGCCCTCGGCTTTAACCATGTCTGCAGATTCTTCAATAGCAAAAATCTCAGCCTTAAATACTTAAGCCTGATTAGCTAATCTGAATGACATGCCAGCTTATCGGAATAGACCCCCCCTATTCCATTTTTGAGCCATCGGTGAAGTTCGTTATATCACCTTCACCGATGACAGCTTCAGTAACGCATTCTTGCCGTTCTCTGGAACCATGAAGTCGATTCTGGAACTGCATTCACTTCCAATGTCATAGAAGACTAAACAAGCACCAGTTTTGGTTAGGCTAGGCTTTACTTATGCAATGAATAAATCTAATCCAAGTTTAGCATTTAATAACAAAAATAATGTTGTGTCTCTTGCGATGTATTAACATCGTAACATACATACATTTTCCACTTTTGACTAACGACCTTCGTATTTTGTAATCACATAACCGCTACTATTTTATATTGCTTCAACAATTATAACAAAAAATAGCAAAAAAAGCAAAAGCAAATAATTAAATTGGGTTAATTAGTGCGGTTTTTTCTTTATTGCAAATGCTTGAACGGTTTTAGCAATAATTTATTCATTTAAAAACAAAGCCCCAAAATATAATCACACTCATAGGCAGGCGTACATACATACATATTATATTTCATTTCATTTTAATTCTATCGCCTCTAATTTCTATTGTGCTAATTATACGATTTATTTTTAAGTAACAAATTAAAGCCCTACAAAACATATATGTACTTACATATACATACATACATAGTATGTATTTACATATGTATTTACATACATATGTTTTAATTTTATTGCCCTTATAATATTTTACATTATTAAACATAAGGAACAAAGAGCAAATGGGAGAAGACAGACACACTTATGGCGTAAGTTTTAATTTAAATATTTACAAAATGTGGTCAGCAGTGTGATCCAAAATTAAAAAAAAAATAAAAATAATTAAATGGCAAAATATTTTATAATTTTATGCAGCTTATGTATGGTACTTTTCCATTTTAAATTTAAATAATACAGCTTAATTATGGTCGAAGTGAAGATAAATCATTTTTGGCTAAGGAGGATTCTTTTTTGTTAGCAAAACTAGTTTCTATTAAAACGAAGCTTAACAGCAGCCTCAAATATTTGCAAATCTTTATAATTAAAAGAGCATTTCAATGGATTAAAACATTTTTGATGGCAAAACTTTTAAATTTGAAAATTTAAAATCATTCTTTAAGTCCTTTATCATGATGTATAAGCATAAATGATACTGTGGGGTGTATGCCGTAAAGTTGTATAAATTTTTGTTAACTCTTAAATTTGTTCATATTTTTGGGACTAAGAATGAATCAATCGAATACCACACACCACCTTTTGAAATAGAGGCGTATTCCTAAGGAGCGTTCTGCATCGATCGAATCCAATTGTAGCAGGTCGGGGCAAACTTTTGACTACAAACATGTTTTAATAATTTTTAGACTGCTCGCGCAAATTGTTATTATTTCAGGACGCTAACATATCCTGGATAAATGAGGAACCTTACTCAATTGCCAAGCTCACTTGGCCCAAGATGGATAGGAGACGTACCAATCAACTACTCAAACTCGCTCATTAGGTCATCTCAATCACAGTGGCCACGCTTACATGTCTCTGCGTAATGGGAATACTTGCGGAAAGACTGCAGCTCCCTTTGAACAACTACTGCCGAGGTTTTGGGGAAAGGAGGAGGAAACTATTATCCACTTTCTTTGCCAATGCCTATCTCTCACGTGACGTACATATATTTAGGTTATTTGGCTCTCAATTCCCTGTCAGCTTAACGGAGCTATCATCCATTAATATCAAGGATATAACTGCGTTCGCAAAACTTTTAGGCTAGTTTCCAGCTTATGGGAATCGTGCTTTTAGTGTGCAGCCCCCGCGCTAATTAATTTTTCTATGAGTTCTGTGGAATTTGGTCAAAACGGGGACTTCGCTTACCCGTGGCATCACAACGGGTCGCTATGCGTGCTCAAGACAGTTTTTGGTATCAAAGCTACCACTCCAACCTGCCTAGTAAATAGTGTGTAGACTTATTAGATGTGAAACCACGGTTCAAACAGGTCATAAAAAAAATTTCTTCTCGATTGCCTCTCAGCAGATTTCTGGCAAAAACTCTGCAAGTAAATAAAAATTGCCAAGAAAAATTTTCTCAAGAATCTGTCGTTCTGAGTCGACTTTAAACTGTAGATCCCGCCTCTTATGTACAAAAATTAACGCACACGAAATAAGTGGTTCTCACACCATATACCACAACAGGTCGCAATACAGACTGAAGGGTTATAATGATCACTTATGT
The DNA here is from genome assembly GCA_958299815.1 of Sarcophaga carnaria. NCBI lineage: Eukaryota > Metazoa > Arthropoda > Insecta > Diptera > Sarcophagidae > Sarcophaga > Sarcophaga carnaria. The sequence goes on from OY283150.1 coordinate 46,396,961, forward strand.
GTGTATGTATACAGGTGCTTATTGCAGACACAGTGATCAGCAAGTGTCATCGAACGTGTTCTCAAGATGCTGTGGGTCCAATTTTTCTTTTGCCATCAAATCATTTTCTTCATGCATCTTATGTCCTGGTATTCGTTTCATAATCTGATCCCACGTTGTTGAGTACATTATGACACTCCAGTAATAATCTACACGTTAATGTGGCACTTCTAGAAGCCTTCAGGACAGTTTAACGATTCGAACATATTTTTATTCGTACTCATATGTATATGCCCCGTTTGGATTGAACAGAGTTTCACCTGGAACGTTGATAATTTATGTGCTCTGGTTTCATTTTATTTTACTCTCAGAATTTTTACGAGAAGTCTGCATAGAGGAAGTCGCCGTAATTTTTTTTTGTTTCGTTTTTTGTTGGAGATGGCTGACCTGGCGATGATCTACAGTTAATACGTACATATTCTCTTGTAAGAAGCTAAGCCAATGAAGAACTTGAGCACCATCAACCATAGGTAATACAGGCATATATAGTACTGAACAGAACTTGATGATACATCCATTGAGTACGCTGGTGCGGTTCCTTGACGAATTAAATCTTTAAACTAACGGTTGCCTTAGTTTAAAAGCCTATCTAGACTGGGTATATCTTCATTACATTCCATAGAATAACCAATTACTAGCAAAAATAAAGCGAAACTTAGCACTCCTCCTCATTGCAAAACAAGAATGAAATCAGCAAGATAGCAGACATTGTGGGTAACCAAAACGGACTTAATCTAGGACAGCTTTTAAAAAATCCATAAAACTTTAAACGTAATATACTGTAATGAACGCATATGGGTCGTTTACCTGTGGCATCACAACGGGTCCGCAACTCGTGCTCAAGACACTACCAAATGGGTCATTTTAGATTTGGAATCCAGTCTGGAATCCATAAAATTTTTTAAATTTAAAAAAAATTTTTTTAAATAACTTTAATTTGATAACAATTAAATTAAATTTTTTCTCTTTTTATTTTTCTATTGTTCAAAAGGAACAGAGAACAAGGAAAGAGAAGAAAATAGAAGAATACTGAAAATACAGTTTCATTAACTATAATTTCCGTTTATTGAAGAAAGCTATTCTAATTAATTATTTAAATGGTGTTGCCTGCCTGTGTTTTATAAAAATAAAAATAAATTTCAATGGAAGACCTAAAAGCTGTGAAGAGCAAGATGATGTCGAGAAACAAAAAGAAAACTTATTATTTTCAATGCCTTTCTAAGTAACTTATCGTACATTTCAAGAAATTTTTATTTATAAACATACACCAGAATACATTTACACTCATTCACCATTCAATAAATACAACAGGTGTATTTATAACCTTTAACAACGTACAGGCAGGTAAAAATAAAAATAACATTGGAAATCAATTCGGGCCAAAGCCAATGCATGCTAAAGAAAATCTACAAAATTTCTAAGAAAATAAAGACAAGTTGCTGCTGTGACCAAGTTCAGCAAACAATTCTTATTTAATTTAAAAATAAACACCATTTCCTATACGAGTATCTCACATATATGTACATACGTATACACCCAACTACTGGCCTAGGAATACAAGGAGTATGTTAAGCTAACAGCATTTTAGTACCCAATAAAGCTTCTGTTTTTAGTACAAAATCCTTGCAATTACTGCGCATGTACGGATTTCATTTAAGCTTTGCCGGTCTCATGAATTCATTCCAATTAATGAATCCAGTTCTCCAGTTCATTCATGAAGGCCTGAATCGAAATCGAAATGAAAGCAAAGCAAAGCAAATAACTGGCGTTCTTTTAAAATTATTCGACAGCAAACATTTACCTTAAGTTTCATTTATTTGCTGGCCGTAAACATTAGATACACGTGCTGGTTGGCATCATTCTGCAACTGAAATTACAATTGAAAAGCAAAAATGAAAGAAAAGAAAGACGATGGAACAGCTGAACGAAAGAAAGTCTTGTAACTTTACTTTACAAGGCATATGAGTTCTATATTTTTGGCCTGTCATCTGAGTATATAAAATGCTTACCTACGTACATACATACATATGTACATACGTACTTATGTATTGCCATAAATAATTAATAACGCTTATACGCCATAGGATGGATGGATGGATGCTTTTCTTTAATGTTTTGATTGTCATGTGTATTAATTTACAATGTTTTTCGTCTCTTTTTTGTCACAGACGTGATGAATTATTTTGTATTTTTTTTAAACGCGCAAATAAGGTGACACGTTTTGATGGGATGATAATATTTACTTGTTTTTTTTATACACTTATACAATAATACACAGGCAAATACATATGTATTCTTTTGGAATATTGTTATAGAAGTTTTACTGTTAGACAGTTGAATTAATAATAATTTTGTCTGTATATGTACGTACATACACACATACATAATCATTTTGCATATACATATTTTATTAATTACAATATTGAGACACAAAGCCTTATTAATTTATTAAATATGCTTGTACTTGCTAACATGCCATCATGCATTATTGATATGATATAATACTACGACTTCATACTTTAGGCGGTTTTTGGACTTCGAATCAATTAACATCCAGAGGTGCTGTGTCAGACATTTGAACGGTTTTTTGTTTACATACTTACTGGCATCAATTACACAGCCCTGCATGGGTTTTGCAAATAAGATGGCTCCAGGTGTTTCCGAAGGCATTTTGCGCTGAACACGAATCTGGGTTCAAAAACCTTCCACCACGTCAGGTTTTCGAGAAAAAGGGGGCTGAAACCCCTAAACGTCATTGTTTGCTAGAACCATCACTATGGTCAATTGATCTTTGCTCTTTAAAATGAGCCCAAAGCCAAATTGATTGCATGCACCCTTAAAGTAGGGGGTGGGTTTATGTCAAGGGGTGCAAGAGAAAAAGAAACACTTTACGGAGGTCCTTTAAAATTAATCAGATTTACTTGAAAATTGTTACTCAGGGGTTTTTGGGGTCGCTGATTACAGATCTTCATTCAGATTTAAAAAATTCAAAATGGCCGATCCAATATGGCGTGCGAGGTTTATAAAAATTAGTCAGATTTACTTGACCGCCATATTGGATCCGCCATTTTGAATTTTTTAAATCTGAATGATAAATTTTTAAAGTGTCAATCTCTTCAGAATGTCATCACTTATTTCATGTTTTTTATTTAAAATTTGCAAACTCGCATTTGTCAAGTTTACCTCATCAAACCACATAGCATATTAAGTCAAATAATATATCTATATATGCATATATCGTTTTAAAGACCCATCTCTTTCCTTTCTAATCGGTTCAGAAATGTTTGTGTAATCAATAAATTTGTGTGTAAAGTAAAAAAAAAAACAGTTTTTGTCAAATAAAACAACTTTGGAGGATGCGAGAAAAATAAAAGAAGAATTTTTGAGTCAACTAACTGAACAACTTGGACTAGGTAGTTACTCGGGTTTATTTAATTTTTTGTATTTTGTCGCATAGTGTAATCAGAACTTAGTACCGAATGTGAACACTCTTCTGGTTGATTTTGCAAGACTCGATCTTCTTGTTATACAACTATAAATCTTGTTATACAACTTATTGCAAACAAATTTAACTACTTTAGTAGTATATTCCCAGCAGACGGTGTAGCTGCCAGTGATATTCAAAACTTTAACATTAAATCAGCTTTGTTGAGTGGTTGCGGCATTTGGATTAGAAAACATTTCGATACATAGTGGTAGAAGTAGCCGTATTCTAGTAGATAGTGTATCGGCTTATTAGACGTGAGGCCAAGGTTCAAACACTAGGTCAGGCATCTCTTACAAAACGAAATATGAAAAAATATTTCTTCGGTGACTTCCTCTCAGCAGATTTCTGGCAAACACTTTGAGAGCATATAAAATTCCCATGAAATGTTACTCAAAAATCTCTCCTTTGGTGTAGACTTTAAACTATAGGTCTTGCCACTTGTGGATAAAATTATTACACACAACATAAGTGGTGTGAGAAGCTAGGTCGTAATCCTGACTGAAGTTTTGTAATTATGTATTTATGTAGCCTGAAGCCAATCCCAAGTGGATTATAGTTGCTAAAACGTAAAACCAGCAACCACTTAGTCCACATAAAGGGTGTTTTTTATAGAGGTATAGAATTTTAAGTTGCAATAAAACAACGATGGATTATTCGATTGACATGAATTTTATTTATCCGAAAGATAATCTTGTGGCATTACATTTTAAATATGATTTCTGGCATATGACCGCCACGGCTGGCGCGGATTTAGTCCAATCTGGACGTCCAATTTTCGATGACTTTTTCCAACATTTGTGGCCGTATATCGGCAATAATACGGCGAATGTTGTCTTCCAAATGGTCAAGCGTTTGTGGCTTTACCGCATAGACCAATGACTTGACATAGCCCCACAGAAAGTAGTCTAGCGGTGTTAAATCACAAGATGGACGAATCTCTGATGGACGATTTTGTCGACGATAAAATGGACGTAGTGCGCGATACGTTTTCCGCACAGAACCATTATTTTCGAAATAAAATTGCACTGTTTGCAAGCGTTGTTCAGGCGTGAGTCTATTCATGATGAATTGCCAAACCAAACTGAGAATAAATCACTTGAAAAGTAATGCCAACTTAAAGTTCTATACCTCTATAAAAACACCCTTTAGAAGAAAGTGAGATGAACAGATTAATAAGAGGATTGTCAAATGTTGCGTGTTCAATTGAACTGATTTTAAGTCCTTACGGAATAGTGTTCTCTAATTATGTTTTCATTAAAATCGGTTTTAGCCTCTAGTCTCATCGCATAAATTCCTTTTAGTCACATGTAAAGAAAAACGGCATCACTAAACACAGTTGTAGACTATGGAAACCTTAGTAAGTCGCTCTATACTCCATATTTTGATGCCAACAGCAATCGATAGAAGAGTTAGCCAAATATGATCAGAGGCAAAACAGTCATTTCTCTTGAGACTTTAAGACTTTAGGTTTTAAGGTGCAGATATTTCTTTAAATATTCATTTAATATTAAATATCAGCCACCCAACAAAAAAAGTTTAAAATATTAAAAATAATGAACATAATGAATGTAATTTTTAATTTATTTTTTGTCACACACTTGTAAGTGTTAAAATTCACATTAATATCCACTCGACATTTACTCCAGAATTCTGACTTTTTTTTTCCTTCTCACAGTTTTATCAATTTTTTTTTTTCATTTTCATAATTGTTGTAATAAATTAAACTTTACACACATACGTACATATATACATACATATGTATATGTATGGTATATACACGTTTAAATATGTATGTGTATACATTTTAAATTATCCTTAGCTTATCCCTTTATACACACAATTACTCCGAAACAAATCTTACAGGCATGCATGCATATTGTACTCTTAAGTATCCTTTTTCATACTTCAACTCTGGTCTCATCACTAACAACCAACAGCTCAGGAAGAATAATATACAACAACAACAACAACAATTGAATATATATATATATATATATATATGTGTGTATATATTTATAAATATAATTTATACAACAAAAGTAACAAAACAATATGATGTCAAAACATGTGAAATAAATAACATAAGGAAAGCAAGCCAAATGAGCAAAAACGAGTAAAAAAGGTGAAGGAATAAAAATAATTTTCTTTTTTCCTTTTTTTTGTTTTTGTTCTGTTGTTGTTGTTTTTTATGATCATTATCTTTATAAAATAATATATTAAAATTGTCTCATACAAGAAAAGCCTGTATAAGTACATATTCTTAATATATGTATAGGCTTGTGTACATACATACGTACAGACACACATGGGAAAAGATTTAAATATTTCAACATTTACATGTAATGACAACTCAATTATTGTTCTCTACAAACGCTTTATGCACTTTGCTGTGCTTTTCATATTTTCACAAAAACAGAAAACAGAAAAAAAAGAAAATGCTTTTCTATTTGTTGCTGTTGTTGTTGTTGCTGTCTTTCATGTCATGATTGTATATTTTAATTAAGAAAAGAGAAAGGAATTAAAAGAAAAAAATACCAGCTTTTCAAAAGTAATTAAATTTATGCCTAAAAAATCTTAAAGAACTTATTGAATGTCATTTAAATTTTAAAGAGAATTTTTCGTAAAACAAAACATGTTTTAAATTTTAATAACAATTTGTAACATTATCGGTAATCAAAGTTTTCAGTATTAAATTAAAATTAAATTGAAATAAATGCTGCAAATGGTCTTTAGTGCCACAAAAACGATTTCAAATATGAGTTCATCATATTTGTGACTCGCGACGCTATGGTCTAATGAGTAGCGTGTTGGATTACAAGACAGAGAGCTCTAAGTTTAAACCTCAGCTCTGAAAACATTAAAAAACATTTCTTTCGACAAACGCCTTTCAGAAGTTTTCTTGCAAATGCCATGAGATTAACTCCTTGCCATGAGAAAACATTTTAGGTTAGGTTAGGTTAGAGGACGTGTACTTGTCAATTAAGACAAGTACAGTACCCGGAGGTCGAATTGACCCATTGTACAGTGTCCTAGTTTCTCACACCACTTTTGTTATGTTTTATACATGAGTGGTGGAACCTACAGTCTGAAGTCGACTCCGAACGACAGATTTTTGAGAAACTTTTTCATGGCAATTTTATTTACTCTCAGAGTTTTTTTTGCCAGAAATCTGCTGAGAGGAAGTCGCCGAAGAAATACTTTTTGTATTTTGTCTTGATGTCTGGCCTGGGGCTCGAACCCTGGGTTTACGTCTAATAAGCCAACACACTACCTACTAGGCTATGGCGACTTTTTAGTTTGTTCATCACATGCAAGTGAGGCTGACATTTAATTTATCTTTCTGCTTACTGGATTGAAGATGTATTTTTCTTAGTATATTTCTTAGCTTAGCGAATCAGATGATGATTAGTGGATCACAAGTTTAGCGATCTTGTATAGATTTTGTTGGTTTCACTTCTTGATGGTATATCATCAAAACAGTTTCGTTTACCTCTACTCTCGTAGTGATTTTTCCCACATGGTTAAGCCTGGGTCTTGTCTCCAGCTTCTCACATAATGATTGATGGCAAGGACGAATATTAGAAAGGTCTATTAAAATTTAATTCAGTTTAAAATCAGATTATCCTTCTATTATGCTTTCATTTTCTTTTATCCGCTTTTATTTATTGTTTCTCTTGTTAATATTGTTGATTTTGGCTTTCCAATTACTTAAAACGAAATAAATTTTGAAGTCCTTTAGATTGTTACTTTTTGCCATACATCATGAATGTTTAAGCTATTGAGGCTTCTCTCGCTTACAGTGGAGCGCATAAGTGAGTATATGTGTCTTCGCTATACATATAGCAAGACATGAATAGATTATTTCAAGTTCGAATTTCTTTTTCGAATACCAACTAAACGCACATTTTGAAAAGACAATAATTAGGTTTATAGAAGTCGCTGTAGTCTAGTAGGTAGTGTGTTGGCTTGTTAGACATGAGGTCACTGTTCAAACCCCAGGTCAGATGTCTCCAACAAAATGAAATATGAAAAAAATATTTCTCCGGCGACTTCTTCTCAGCGAATTTCTGCCAAAAACTCTGGGAGTAAATAAAAATTGCCAAGCTGTTGACTTTAAGCTATAGGTCCCGCCGATCATAACATAAGTGGTGTGAGAAGTGAGGTCGTCTAGACCAATTATGTACGTATGTATGTTTTAATTATGTTTATACGAGTATGTCATAGACTGGATGTATAGAAGACAATACTCGTATATCCGAGCTCATAGTTCCTATGAGATTTATTTGAGAAAAATATTAGTTTGTCTGGACAAGCTGAATTAGCTAGGAAGGAAAATATCTAGATCCGAGGTCAAGGTCAATGAATTAAGGGCAAGAAGCCTGCAGATCAGATTGACAGGAGGGAAGCTTCCATATTGATGATGTGGCTAGAAATTGTGTTTTTGCTTTATATTCTTCTATTGCTGGTGATGTAAGATCAACACGAGTTAAGGAGCATCATTTGGTATATTCTATGAACGTAAAATCACTAGTAACATCGAACAGTAGTTGCAAAATTATGAAGAATATTTCAAATATTCTGGTCTCGCACGAAGGTCTGATATGGCAACCCTAACAGATACCGTTGACAATGGAAGTGTAAAAGCTATGCTCTTCGACAAAATGATAACAATGTAGCCAGGCAATCTCTTCGATGGAACAGTTTTTTCGGTCTGTCAGAGCTTGTATAGCATCGCGTCGATTAACCAAAATTAAAATAAATTGAATCGGAGTATCTAGGAAAGCATTTATTTCAGATGGACGTTGGCCGAATGGGAAGAGGCAAGATTGCAAAATATTAATATTATGCTTGTACTACTATTCAGTAAATTGAGAATACACTTCGTCTAAATAACTTTTCCATTTGGAGGTTAGCGAAGCGCACCCTTCATGCTTGCATTAATTGAAAACTAAAAAGTTTTTCATAAGGATTCACCCAAGCATTTTGTTCCGAAACAAGTTCAGTTTTTTGAGAGTTTGTTCCAAAACGATTCACCCACTTCGAACAATTGTTCTGTAAACACAAGGTTACCATATGAAATATTTTTGTAAACGATGCGTGTTAGTTTTACAATTAGGCAGCACAGTAGCAGATGATTGCAATTCGTTTGCTTTCTTGGCTTGAGTGTGATCATATTTTTTATTGTGTTACAAAGAAATTATAAATTAAAACAAATCTTAGTGAAACATACATATATACATACATACAAATGTACATACAAGGCACCTCAGTTCAACTTTATTTAAAAAATTAAAATTAAACCAATTCGAGCTGAAATTGTTCCGAAGGAAGCACAACATAATTTTTGTTTCGAAACGATGGGTGAACCCAGCTTTAATCTTACGTACAAATCGGCATGCATTGATGGTCAAGATTAAAATGAACATCACCCAAGTATGGGCTGGTCTGGCTTTAAGCCAAAATATACGCCTTCTGACCAGCAAATGCTCCTGGGCCTAGGGAATAAAAATGAAATAAACTTGCACTTGAAAGAACCTGTATTAATTTGTATTGAAGAAAGCACAAGAACAAGAGTATTGTGTTGTATCGTATTAAAAACAACACTTATAAGTATCTTTTTAAATGTACAATACACTTACATACATACATATGTACAAATATATGAGTAGGTGAGAGAGAATTTTGAATAATTTTCAGTGTTGTTGTTATTATTTGTTACTGTTCTGTTCCGTTATGAAGAAAATAAATAATCGTAAATAAAAAGTCAGTCACAATAACACAATTTGTTTAAGGCAAAAATAATCACTAAAGAAAGAGAAAGAGAATGAGAGAGAAAGAGAGAGAGAGCAGAACAGAGTGCAAATTGAAAGCAGAAGGCAAAATTATGTATGAAAAAAATTGTTAAAGAATACGTTGTTAAGCTTAAAGGATTTTTTTTTTCGAAATATTAAAAACTCAAAATAGAAAAAAAAGAAATGCTTTCTAGTAAAACAAAATAATACAGAAAGAAAGAAAGATCGAAAGAAAAAAAAGAAACTTAAAACAGTGATGCTATAAATATTTAACTTTTTCGCATTCATTTTTTTTTTGTTCTCACACTATATCATACCCATTTAATGTGTATACTAACCCAGCAACATTTTTGGTGGCAAATTTAAAAGTGAATGAGGCAAAACTTGCTAACAAATATTTTCTAAATTACTTTTAAGCGTTGTTAAATATATTTATTTAGTAATTACTTCGACCATATGCTCGGTGTTGTGTAACAGATCAGAGTTACTGTTTGGAATCGAACCTACAACCCTCACACTAATAGTCTAGCACACTACCCACTAAGACTACGAGGGCGTTGTTATACCTTCATATATTCCAAGTGTTTTTCTAAAAATAATCTCTTCAAACGAATTCCGTTTTAATAACGTTGAACAAATGAAATCCTTCAGTTCCATCAAATACAAATCAATTCCATTGCGTAATCAATAATTGAATTTGGATTACGATTTTTGTACTTCAGGATTAATTTTTAATCGTTAAAAGTTCGATGCTAAAACTATTTATAATTATCGCGATGCAGTAGCATTTCGCACACGTAAATTCGATCTGGTCTGGTTCTAAGTTCTTTTCAACAGCAATCTTAAATGTTTTTTGGTTTCTTTGTCTACCGTATAAAAATTACCTCTCCCACCTTTGAAATCGATGGACCATTTTACTTCTAGGCTTCTTCAACTAAATTGTTTTTTCAAAGTACAGGACGAGAACCACTCTAAGCGGAAAAAAGTTATCATTCCGATGGCTTAAACAGATTAAGCCATGAACTCATAGGCATAACGTAAGGCAGTCAACTTGGAAACCTGAGGTTTGCGGATAACATATATCCGTTGCAAACCAAAGTCTAGGTCATTACATATGAAGCAGCGAAAGCTCTAAGAATAAATGTGAAACATATTCGCTTCACTTGTACGAGACACCTATTGAAGACACCGATTAAATACTTACGGTATCTTAATACAAACACAGGCAGTTTGAGAGAATATTTAGCAGACGGCAAAAAGGAAAACTTAATACACTCCACGGACTTATCGAAATATGAATGGCATTAAAATATGTTTTAAATCAATACGGCATCTTAATACAAACACAGGCAGTTTGAGAGAATATTTAGCAGACGGCAAAAAGGAAAACTTAATACACTCCACGGACTTATCGAAATATGAATGGCATTAAAATATGTTTTAAATCAATAGTGATGCGACTGAGAATCGTAATTCGAAGCACCTGGTGACCTAAAGACACTGTAAACATTGTTCCTGACCCCCTTTTAGTAAATAATCCAATACTGTTGGTCGAATACCTTAAGCAACGTGTGCTTGTGACATGAAAGTACTCAAATGTTAGATCGAGAAGTAGGAAGGTGAGGGATGACACCTGATCACCTGAAACTTTTGGGGTAGCAAAACATTGTCAGACATTTATAACAAAGCGAAATACGAGAAAATATTTCTTCGTGGACTTCCTCTTAGCAAATTTCAAGCAAAAACTCTGAGAGTAAGTAAAATTGTCTTTGAGAGTTTTTAAAAATCTGTCATTCGGAATCGACTTTAAACTGTAGGTTCCGCCACTCTTGTGGGCCATCGACTGAAGGGTTGTAATGACCAATTATGTGTGTATGCATGAAATAAGGGGATCCCTTCAACACATGTAGAACATTGCTATTGTTTAGGATCCTGTATTTCTGTCTGCCTAACAATGGCATAAGGTCCAGGCATGAATCTTCGGACGTTAAAAACTGAAAATTTCATAAATTTTGTGTAAATTTGTTGCAATTTAATATACCCATAGAGGTGTGGTGTGGGTGATGTGAACAAAATAATGAATAAACATAAAAATGTTCATTGGGTATTCCATCTACTTTACATATCCTTATAAATATCAGTAAAAGCCATAAAGTAACTTTTCATATGTAGAAAAAGGAAAGTTTTCACTGTAGAGAAATCATAAAATATAAGTTTTTATAATCCTTCCTGGTTTATGTTCTTCTACTTCTGCTTCTGCTTCTTGTTCTTCTTCTTCTTTTTATTATGATTTCTTATTGTGTTTAGTCCTATTGTTTTTAAACAAAAAACAAAAACAAAAAATAAAAAGGAAAATATTGTATAAAATTTCTTGGGTTTTTCCTCTTTAGAAAATACTTAAAAAAAGAGAAGAAAGAAAAAAATAAAACAAATAATAACTAAGGAACTGAGAAGGCAAAAATTAAAAAAAAAATACAAAAAAACAAAAACAAGCCCAGAAAAACTAAGTAAAAGTTTTCAATGTTAAGTGGAAACATAAACAATGAATGTGTGACTAATTTTGAATAGAATTCATGTAAAGACATGTAACTTGTAAATTACAAAGACATACGTACAGGCGTAAAGACTGAAGGAATTTTTTTTTGTATAAAATACTTGAACTCTCACATACATTTACTGGCTTTATTCTAAACATAATCAGACATAATATTGTATGATAGACATATAATCACACGTATTATTGTTTAACTCTTTATGTATTTAAAATATTTATATGTGTGTGTTAGTGCCGGTGCGTTTATGTAAGGGAGTATGAATGTAAGAACTGTTGTATTGTAATTAAGTGACAGTTTATTTATATGTATGACAATTGAACGTATGAGTGACATTTAATTAAAGCAGACTTAATTTAGAAAATTTTGAAATTTTAAACTCTCAAACCAAAACATGTGTTGTTGCAATTGATAAAGAAATTCTCATTTAATTTGTCATTTAGAGAACATTTTAATACATAATAAATCCTTTAAAGAAATATTCATAAATATTATGTATGGAGATATGACAACAGCAGATGGATCTTTTACGTGTGATTTCTTTAATAGTTTATAAGCCACTTACCTAGTGACTTAATTGACCATTTCAGGATTTCCACCTAGCTTCTCACGCCACCCACGATGTGTGTGTTTATTTCTTTTTACGAGTGGCAGGACCCACAGTTTAACATCGACTCTGAATGACAGATTTTTTTGAGAAATTTGTCTTGTCCATTTTATTTACTCTCAGAGTTTTTGCCTGAAATCTGCTGACAGGAAGTCGTAAAAAAAATTTTTTTTATTTCGTTTTGTTCGAGATGTCTGAGACACGACTTCCTTGTTCCTAATAATGCCGCCTTAGCCGGACTTTCGTAGACTATGTATTAGAGCCGTTGTTTTATGAATTCCTATAAGTTCTGCACTTCAGGTCGTCGGTTTTTGGATGACAGAACATCTGAAGATCTGGGTATCGTGGCGAACGTTTCGCTAAGGAAACTATCCGGTTTCATTCGGAGCTCGTAACACTTGGCAACAAAATACGCTGTATGGCCACCAAGTCAACTAACCTAGCATCGATGCTTTTTATTCGATACATCGAAGTGAAGCATCAAATATAAATACATATAAAAACTCAATATGGCGCACATAATCGACATATAAATGTACATTCCTGAAAACAGCTCAGGTCGACTTGAATAAGACAGGGTCTTGTATTGGTACAACCGTAGCTATAAGTACCGGTTGACTTTGGATGCGCTTGAATTTAAATGTTGTATGTCGTATGTCGTAGTGAGGATGAGAACCATGGAGATAATAGTTAGGTTAGTAGGTGAGAAGTGTAACACCGAATTTATCAGGGAGCATGGTCACCTGACAAGTCGATGAGGACCATTATATGGTATACAGATGGGTCAAGGATATGTAGTGACAAAGAAGCGATAATATTTGACCTCGGCGTGAAATAATCACAGCCCATGAAGTATTTTCAAGCGAAAGTTCACGTCGTTGAAATATGTGCTCAATAAATTTAAACAGGAAGCACTGAGGACGAGGCATAGCAATACTAACTAACTAATTGGCTGTCAGCCAATAGTCTAGTCGCCGTAGTCTAGTAAGAAGTGTGTTGGCTTATTAGACGTAAATCCAGGGTTCGAGCCCCAGACCAGATTTCAAAACATAATACAAAATATATTTCTTTGGCGACTTCTTCTCAGCTGATTTCTGGCAAAAACTCTGAGAGTAAATAAAATTGCCATGAAAAGATTCTCAAAAATCTGTCGTTCGGAGTCGACTTTAAACTGTAGGCCCCGCCACTCATGTATAAAATTAACACACACAGCATAAGTGGTGTGAGAAACTAAGTCGTAATCCTGACTGAAGGGTTGTAATGACCATTTATGTATGTATGTATGTAATTGGCTGTCAGGCTATCATCAGAACACTCGGCTTCTATGAGGTTGACTTGAGGATAAAATGGAAAGTTAGGGTCATATGGGAGTTTACTGAAGGCAGATCAGATTGCGCGGAAGTTAGTTTCCATTCGAGCCTAGAAATTTTCAGTGCAGTAGTACGGTAGGCTTTAAAGGGTATATTCTGCGGAAGGAAAGGTAAAAAGAAGCGTTAACTTTCTTAAAGCAAACGGGTACGGGTTAATATAAATTTTGGTGGTTTATTGCAATGAAAAAAGATTTGACTCAGACTATCGAGAAGAAGTCTGAGAATAGTAACAAATATTTTAAAAGACAACAAGAATACTTGTATGGGGATTCAAGCCAAATATGTAGACTACGTAGCAAAGCAACTAATCATTAGAACACATGCTTGTAACCTGAGCGGCGTTAATACATCTCAGAAGGCATATACCTGGGTGCTTATCAAATAAGAGGCAAGGAGTTATACGAACAGCATCCTGAAGTTTACCAAGGCAACGGGATTTCAGGAGATAGCTTGTATATGTTTAGGAGATGTTTGAGTCTGGTTGCGTCCATTAGCATTAGAATTTATTTAATATCCGTAAAATTTTAAATTATATCCTTCATTTAATGAGGAAGTCCCGAAGTGCAGCCATACCATAAATCTTTATCACAGTTTTCCCTTTAAAGACAACAATTTCTCGACTGCCATAAACAAAACGAAACGTGTACAAAATTTTCAACATTAAAAATACTTGAATTTAATATCCCACGTACATAAATATTTCATTTTCTGAAAACCACATAATTTAAGAATAATTTCTAAACAATTTTCTCTCACACACAACACTCTCTCTTTCATTTCACTTCACCATAACGCCATCCCACACTCACCGTACATGTACGTGAATATCTTCTGTTAATAAGAATCACCATTTTGAATTGTGTATCTTTAGAGACAACTTTCACTAATTATGACCAACTAACTCGTGCCGTATAATTGAACGTTTCCCCAGACATATTGTGTTGGCCAACAGATAATTTGCCATCTCTGCAACAATTTAGTTAAATTAAGTCATACGATGACTGGTTCTCATATTTTATGAAAGAATTTCTAAAAAGGCATCTCTACAGAGCCACATACACACACAAACTCAAGAACATACATACCGTTACACATACAATATGATTATAGTGGTCACACACTGTTGAATTTATTATCGCATTACATACATACAAACATACATGAAAAAAATTAATTACAGAATACACAGTGAAGATAAGGCACTTAAAGGTATTTCTATTGAATGAAGTCTTGGTTAAAATAAGTTTAAGGAATGGACACAAGAATAAGAGAATAAGGCGAACTGAAGTTATTCAAGCACTATAGTCTATACGAGGCTACTTTTATTTGCTTTAACATTGCCTGATCGTTTTAAAAAGTGTGGATTCTTATAGAATAACATCATTTCCCTATTCATAATCATGCTAAGACACATTCATTTGGTAATATTTCTCGATATGGTCAGCTTACCAACTGGTCCTCCAATAGTCTATATTTTTATAGCGTAATACTGCACACTGTTGAAACGATCTCAGTGTACACTCATCATGCAATAACAAGTTTGGGCCCGACTAACAGTTGCTGCATATTGAACAAGATGTTCTAATGCCTACTAGTGCCTCGTTTGCTGTGCTGCTTATGCGAGGTGATTAGATCGGCTGTGCCAGCTATCGGTTTAAATTTGAACCCAACGCTTATTTTGAATCTGACAATACTTATGTCATTCTATTCTGTTACAAAATTCAGTTTAATATCTCCACTGAATGTAAAGAATCGATTTACGCTTGAGCAACTTTGGGATTTATTGGAATAGATGGGCCAACGAGAAACTGCACGATGATGGCGAGTTTGCCAAAAGAAAAAAGTTTCGCATGAAACTCATTTTCATCTTGGTGGGAACGTTAATCAACAAAATTGCCGTATTTGGGGCTTAGAAATCCCACACGTGGTCTTACAGAAGTCAATGCACCCATGTGTGCCTGGTAAGGCTTGTGTATCGGAGGCATCATTGGCCCATATTTCTTTGTAAATGAGGATGGCGCAAGCATTACGGTCAAGGGGTAGACACCTATCGCATCATGATAAACGATTTTTTTGTACCCGCTCTTCATGACATTGATGTGAACGTTGTTTGGTTTCAACAGGATGGTGCAACTTACCACACATCTCTTGCCACTGTCGATTTATTGCCTCCAACGTTTGATGACCGTTTAATTAGCCGAATTGGCTGCCAAGAAGCTGCAATTTGACACAGTAGGACTATTTCCGGTGGGGCGCCGTTAAAGAAAAGTGTTATGCCAATAAGCCGGAAACAATTGAGTATTTGAAGGATAAAAAAATTTAACTTTAATTATTAATGCCCACTATACTACACGTTAAAATTGTTACAATTTCGAAATGAAATTTCTTTCTGTACATGGTGGTCATGGTTCATGAGATGGCCCACAGAGTAACAAGAATTTTTTTGACATTTAATCCGAGACAATTTGCTGCTCTCATGGCATTATTTTATTTTTGCGTATTTCCAACAAATACCACAAAGAAGCAATAACAATGGTAGTCTGATGATGTCTGAGGGCATTACAAAAAAAAACGCTACGAAAATAGAGAGAGAGAGAGACTGGAAAAAACAATCGTATGTAAGTACATTCACATACACATTTGAAATGACCAGACATAAACGCTGCAGGGCAAAAATATGTGAAATTGTTACGATTATCTCTTTCAGACTCGTTTTCTCTCTCCTCTCTCTCTGTCTCTTTCCATCTCACTTGCCACAAAAACCATATCATATCAGCACTGAAACCAAGAGAAACCAAAAAAAAAATGATTCCAAAAAGAATTCCAAAAAGAGAGCAAAAATCAAACAGCACCAATAACAACAATCATGCAGTAATTACAGGAAAAAAAAAAAGCGAAATACAAGGGAACAACAATAACAAGAAAAATTTTACAATGCTCAGCACAAATATGCTTATGCAAGTACCAAAGAAATACCAAAAAACAGTTATAAAAGCAATAGAATTTTAAAGGTTACATGTGTGTGTGTCAATGAGTTAGTGAGCTAAGTAAGGGAGTGAGTGTGTGAGTGTGTGAGTGTTTTCTTTTAAAGCTTGACATTTAAACACTCTATTCTTGTAATAGACAAACTCACACACACACACACACATTATACACTTTCTGTACTTATATGCTTCATAAATAAAAGTGAGAGCATCGGTGTTGTTCGTAAATAGAAACCCCAACATAAATTGCAACAATGATTGCAAGTTTCATAGAGACTGTGTATGTATGTGGACATGTTTCTGTGTGTGTGTGTCGCTTATAGAGAGTACGAGTGCTAAAGAGTATTATATCATCTCCAATGAGCTTATGATAATAAAATGTCTCATACTCTCCTACCTAGACAGCATATAACAAGGACAGGACAAAAACCCGAGAATATATACGATACGACTGTGGCAAAAGAGCAACAAGAAATGTCATTTGATACCATATGAAAGACAAAAAGACAATTATAACAGTACATGTCTGTCTTCTCTGTACATTTTTGTGGATTTTAAAATACAAACTATGATCGTGTTTAACACATACATAGATGCTTACACAAATACGTACACAAAACGTTTATACGTGAAAAATGTCTGTGACATTTCCATTTAAAATGGTCTTAAAGAGGCATTTCGAATTTAAGTTCAAGGAGTTTCGTTGGCAATAAATATCTTTAAAAGAGTCAAAGATACAAAATTCAAAAAGAATTTTCTATCTTCGTTTTGTGATAATGCAGTGCGTACTGTTAGAACTTGATTAATAAGAGATGGTGGGAGGTAGGCAAAAAGGCACAATGTTCATGGGCATTTGTAAATAACAGGAAAGATTTCTGTAAAAATAGAATTTTGCAAACGATTGGGGCGAGTTTCCACTGTAATGCACATTGAAATCTAATGTCCAATCGGCTGTGAATTGCTCGATTTTTCTAAACAAGTTTTCTTATTTCACTAAAGCTCAATTCATTATATAATAAAGATAATTGGTCATTACAATCCTTCAATCAGGATTACGACCTAACTTCTTACATCACTTAAGTTGTGTGTGTTAATTTTATGCATGAGTGGTGGGACTTACAGTTTAAAGTCGACTCTGAACGACAGATTTTTGAGTAGATGTTGACGAAGAAATATTTTTCCATAATTTGTTTACTTGAAGTTGTCTGACCTTGGGTTCAAACCGAGTCCTCACGTCTAATACGTTAACACACTGCCTACTAGATTACGGCGATTGTAGTGAATCAATAGGGTTGGGTATGTTGCTGTTATTAGCGATCATCTGTACGCGACAGCCATGCTTTGAAAAGCTTAATTGAGGCTGGCCATACCTTAAAGTTGATGTTTTCAATTTTCGATCGCCCAGAAACATTGTACATGGTATGGAGATCGGCTCCTAAGGCACTTAGCAGCTTCTTTCGGCATTTAAGAAAGAGGAAAGGGAGGAGTTGGAAAGAGGACCCTCTGGACTATCATTTGCATATAGACTGTATGGTGTATTATTTCTTATATGTTTCCAAATGACCACTGATTTTCTAGCGAATTTTCATATATTTTTGGCCAAAAATCGATTTTTTTAAAATTCAAAATCTCGACTCACAAAATTATTTCAGCTATCCCACTACAACGGTTGGAAAGAGGACCCTCTGGACTATCATTTGCATATAGTCTGTATGGTGTATTATTTCTTATATGTTCCCAAATGACCACTGACCTTATAGAGAATTTTCAATGAAAAAATTTATTTTTGCAAAGCCAATTTCAACAATACCGTATCACTTTATATGGGACTATATTGCTTATTGTATTAAGAGGCCTTGGAACACTCCTTTGAGTATGATATGGTACTCAAAGCCCTAAAATTAGCTTCCAAACAAGTGACTTTGTTCAGTGGATACTGTTAAACAGTTAATAGTGCTCTGTTAAGAGCAAACTTTGCCCTGTTAACGCTAAATGTGGCGCTGCTAAAATTTATGGATTGAGTCTTGGGTTTTCAAATTCGAATTTATCTTCACACACATTTATAAATTCATCGTAGAAGAGAGAGAGAGAGAAAGGATAGTGAAGGAGCTAGGGAAATTGGAAAATGAGAAGAGGTTGGAAAAGAAGGATATAAGAACATTAAGACTTTCCCGCTCTGAAATCAAACATACATATTTCCGCGCTGGAAGTACAGAGAGAATCTTTAATAAAATTAAAAACAGAAACAGAACCGTACTTAAATTGAACTCTTGTAATGGTATACCGTCTACAACAGCTTGTATATTACGATCCCCTAGGATTACTGTATAAAATGTATATGGAATATAAGGTTATAGTTTGTCAAATGCTTTGAAAATATTTGAAAATTTAAAAAACGTCTACATACATACATAATTGGCCATTCCAACACTTCATTCAGGATTACAGCCTAGCTTCTCACACCACTCATATTGAGTGTGTTAATTTTATACATACGTACATACATGCATACATAATTACAATACTTACTTAGGATTACGCTTCTCACACCACCTGTGTTATGTGTGTTGATTTTATTCATGAGTAATGGGACCTACAGTTTAAATTCAACTTCGAAGGACAATTTTTTGAGAAACTTTTCATGGCAATTTTGTTTACGCTCAGAGTTTCTGACAGATTTTTTCATATTTCGTTTTATTCAAGTGGCTTTACATCTAATAAGCCAGCGCACTACCCACTAGACCACAGCGACTCTTAGTTTCAAATAGCATTGTATCATTAGTGTTGCGTTGAAGAGAAGAAAAAACAGAACCGACATATTCTTGAACTTTTGTAATGGTATACCATCTACAACAACTCGTATATTATGATCACCTTAGGAAAACTGTATAGAAATGAGATGTGAAATGAATACGAAATACAGGTCCATCCCTGTCAGTCTATAATTTGTCAAATGCTTTGAAAATATTTACAAATGTTTAGAAATATGCGTACAGCACTCGCCAAATTGTTGGATATTCTTTTTCCACTGTATCGCCGACAGATCAGCGGTATAACAAGCCTTCTTTCAATTTGGAAACGGTCTTGTAATCGCCCCTTATAACCTAAATATAATATAAATAATACATTCTTCTAAGTACTGCTCACAACTCGACAAAAATTGGCCAACAAAAAAGGTGTTGTGCTCCTCCCTAACATATGTTCTTAATGACTGAACTTGGTACCCACGGTATATCGAGGAGTTGGCAACTTCTGACAACCAACTGCAGAGGCGCTAAAAATCATTTGACCAAGGCCAAAAAGTAATGGATAATGACAGCAAATTGAACAAAAGTTTTTGGATCGAAATAAAATTTTTTTTCAAAAACTGATCGATTTGAAACGTATTAATAAATTACCATTACAACATCAACCTTAGCTTTGTAAACCCAAAAATATCTGACCGCAAATTCAATTTTTTCTTTTTTCCTTCTCTTAAAGTTTATTTAAAATCTAATATTAAATTTCATTCAAACATACATAGATGTTGTGGTTTATTTTTACTTTTACAGACCAATTACATATAGGGGCTGGGCTGAGTGTCTTTAAATCGAAAATAAACCACTCCCCCCCCCCTTTGAAACCACATACATATTGATTTTAAGCGTTGAAAGTAAACAAACGTGATGCATAGATGTGTCATAGAAAATGTTTTTATTTATTGGTTTATAACTCGTTAGTTACACCTAAAAAAGCATTGATTAATGTGTTCACTGCAATACAATATTGATACGCTGTTCGGTGGGTGATATACTAATACTTGAGCACCACCAACACACGAGTTGCATACAAACGAGTACAGTGTAACCAAAAATTTTACTTTCAAACAACAGTAATGCAATACAATAAAAACATTCTAACATTTTCTAATATTTTTAGCAAGAAAGGACAATCGAACGACTTTTTGATTTAGATTTTGTACTTTTCATATTTGTTACTCTGTTTATCGATACAATATAATGTTTGTGTTTATTTTTGTCTAAAAGACTCAAGCTTTAAAGCCAACCTGCCAACTAGACCGGTCGTTAGACTGGTGCATGAATGAATGAATGGCTGAACGCACATTCATAGATACACAAAATAATTTTGTTTTTCTCCTTTCAGCTAACTTACACACATGTTGAGAGTCTCAGGCATAATATACAGTGATGCTTAATATTTTAGAAGATTTTTTCAATTTTCATAATTTTAAACAAAGCTTTCTCATAGGAAATATTTGGTTGAAAAAATTGTTTACTATGATGACCTTATTGGTGTACATTGGAAGGGGAAAATGAAGTTCGAAATACGCATACATACGTACATAATTGGTTATTACAACCAATCTTCTTACACCACTTATGTTGTGTGTGCATTTTATACCTGAGTGTCGGAACCTACAGTTTAAAATCGACTCCGAACGACAGCTTTTAAAAAAAATCCGCTGAGAGGAAGTCGCCAAACTTTCGTTTTGTTGAAGATGTCTCACTTGGGGTTTAAATCATGGCCTTACGTCTAATAAGTCAACACACTACCTACTAAACTATGACTGGCTCTATTTGTCGTCCTAAATATTTTACTTTCAAAAGATGAAAAATTTTGTCCTTATTTATACTACTTTGTGCTACTATTTTTTACTTCACTGCTCCTAAAAAATGCTGACTAATATTAAGTTCTATAAAGTGTTTGTATGTGTATGTATTTTTACCAGTGATTGCACATGTACAACGCACAGCACATTGAAAATTTTACACACAACAATGACCACAACATCTAATCCTTTAAAAATATACCGACATTACGTGTTGCACACAAACTTACATATGTACATACACATAAGTGAATAACGATATACATACATACATACATATGTGTATATGCAAGTATTCACAATATACTACCGATGACAATGTGTCATTAAATTACTTTGCGTGTGTAGTGTAGACTTTTAGGCGTGTAAAGGCGATCACAAAAAAGTGTAATTTAACAGATTATACGTATTAAACATTACACATATGAACACACATACTTACTTACTCTCCACTTCACATACACTTACACAAAGGACATGCATTTTAAATATTAAATATTCATAGACATACATATGTATGTGTGTGCGTATGTATGTAAAGTGCTCATAACACCCACTACTTGCAAATAGGCTCACACACCCTCCTCTTAATAACTCTGCCACTTTTGCTCTCTCTCTCTCCCTCTCTCCCTTTCTCCAATTCTTTATCTCTTTGCTCTCGCCTTTGCTATGGTTGTAGGCATTAAAAAAGAACACGCTCCCACACACAAACACACACCCATATACACATTTATTGTCTGACATGAAAGAAAAAATTCATGTTCATGCTTATGCAGACAATGCAGGCAACCATGTAATTTATTGTCAGTTGTATTCAAAGCGATAGGTTAAAACAAACACACACACACACACATAGACAGTCTCATACCTCAAGATAAGACATGGGGCTTAGCTTCGGGCTACCATGGGGGTCAGTAGGTGGCGGATAACTGAACGGCCTATCCCAGGTAGGTTAGCTGCGAATAACCAATAAGCAGTCCCCGACCAAGAGCGGCAGATACGGAGGCGTACTACAAAAGGGTACAAGTGACCGAAGACGTTATCTGCGACATGGCGAATCGATACCGCCATTAACTAGGCATCATCCCACAGGGGGTTCCCTCAAGAGATGGGAAAATAGGAGAGTAACGACTCCGTGGTTCCCTCAGTTCCACCGAAGCAGCGAACTACGACGCCCTTGATTGGGGCATTAGAACCGAGCCCGGTAAGGTTCTAATTATGGTATACCGGAAAATGAATTTGAATTGGCGATATTGGCTGACGATGGCAGTATTCCGGCACTTTAGTAGGCGGTGTGAAAGCTGGCCGAAATGGCTGTTGGGCTAATGCTGCCATTGCCTCCGCCCCGTTAAAACTATGGCAAGTCTGTCGGTACGTTCCTGATTTGTCACCGTTAAGTTGGTGTTGTAGGACCAGATGTGAATCCCTGGTTTACGTCGACCTGGCTCTGAACACATATTCCCATGAGGTTATGTGTCAACCCTCGCGTGGCCTCCCTGCTTATGCATAGATAACCACGGGGTCTTTCGTGACGACTACAACGATGGATTAGGATAACGGCCGAGAGTTGGGGCCCAAATTGAAATGATGAGCAAAAATAAAACAACAAATACAACAAATAAACCGACGAATTCATGTGAGATGAATGCTTTGGAGCTAAATGCTTTTGGGCAGAGCTCGAGAATACCGAGGTCTCCGGTGCGAAATCGGGAAATAAACCCGTTTGGACAGAGCACGAGAACTCCGAGATCCCCAGTTAACGGGAAAGATTCGGGATTAGTGGTCCTAGGATCAGAACCGTCACGAGGCGACATGGGGTCAGCGGCCAGCGGTGTTTTTGGTCAACTCGGCGACCAAATCAGAAGTCTGATTGATATGTTGGAGGATGGGAAAAGGAGGTCAATCCATCAGCCGATGAGGGATGCGATTGACTCTATCAAAACCCTATATGACCTGTACGCAAGCGAGCTGCAGGGACAAACTACCAAGGCGACTAACCGCAGCAGTTCTGCTACACAAACATCGCCATTGTTGAGGAACCAGGAGACGAAGAGGAAACATGAGGAGACCTCCGAAATTCCTGCGGCAAAGAGGAGAACTCCGAATCCTGCAGCAAGGGCTCCAGCGAGGGAAACTACAGATGTGACCTTGAGCCGGCAGGAGAATACCAAGGGAGTAAATGAGGAACCAGTGTGGCAGAAAGTCACGAAAAGAAAAAGGAGGAACAAGAAACCACAGGAGAGGAAAACGAAGCCAGATGCGATCGTGATTGCGACGAAGGATAACACGTCGTATGCCGACATTCTGAGGAGAGTCAAAACGGACCCTAAGCTTTGCGAATTAGGAGAAAACGTGACCAAAATTAGGAGAACCGCAAAGGGTGGTCTACTACTCCAACTCCGCAGGAGCGGGGAGCACACGGAGAACTTCAGGGGAGCCATTGGAGAGCTCTTAGGAGAAAACGCGTCCGTCCGCACTCTAAAGGATATGAGGACAATTGAGATCAAGGACATCGACGAGATCACGGAGAAGGAGGATGTATATGAGGCTATACGAAAGATACCAGGCCTCGAGATTTTCGGTAAGCCCGACGTAGTTGCCCTTAGGAGGGCATATGGTGGGACGCAAACTGCCACAGTGAGCCTTGACGCAGACGCTGCAGCTATTCTCTTGAAGGAAAGTAGAATCAGGATCGGCTGGGTCATATGCAGGATTCGCGAGAGAAACATACCGACGAAATGCTTCCGGTGCTTGCAGTTTGGGCACATGGCTCGTCAGTGCAGGAGTAAGGTTGACCGCTCGGGAACTTGCCGTAAGTGCGGACAGGAGGGGCATATTGCCAGAAATTGCGAAAGGGAACCTCTTTGCATGTTCTGTAAAGTGGACGACCCGAAATCCGCCAACCATATCGCGGGGAGCGGAAAGTGTCCGCAATTTCTTAGCGCTCTTAAATCACGTTCTAGGAGATGAAATTGATACAGATTAATCTGAACCATTGCGAAGCAGCCCAGGACCTATTGGTCCAGAGGGTAAAGGAGGAGAATATCGATGTCGCAATCATAAGCGAACCTTATAGGGTACCGAGGAATAGTACTTGGATCACGGACGGATCTAGTACTGCGGCTATATGGATTTGTGGTTCATTACCCTTCCAGCAAACCTATGCGCGGGACATTGGTTTCGTTATGGCCAGGATAAAGGGAGTTTTCGTCTACAGCTGTTACGCTCCCCCGAGGTGGTCAATGGATGACTTCCAACATATGCTGGAGAGGCTGGCGTCACACGTGCGCTTGAACACCCCCGTTATTATAGGAGGAGATTTCAACGCTTGGGCGACCGAATGGGGTAGTAGATATACTAACACCAGGGGTCGCTGCCTCTTGGAAACGTTCGCTTCCCTTCCTGTGGCGCTGATGAATGACGGAAGAGAAAGCACATTTAGGAGAGCTGGATCGAGCTCAATAATAGATTTGTCGTTTGTGAGCGATGGCCTTGTTTCGCGGACCGCGTGGAGGCTAACTGAGGACTTCACGAATAGTGACCATCAGGCAATCGTGATGACGGTTACTGGGCGCAACACGAGAGGAAACGGATTGCCGAAGTTTACGGGACCGAAATGGAAGGACTCCCGCTTTGACGAGGAGACATATAGATTGATGTTGTCGTCTTTTCATACGACTGGCAGCACGGTCGAAGAATTAGTGAGCGGCGTATACCAAATGCTCAACACTGCATGTGATGCTGCTATGCCTAGGAGAACTGTGTGTAGGGGACGTTCCCCCTGCTACTGGTGGAATGACGAAATTCGAAGACTGCGGTCGGCATGCTTTGGGGCGAGAAGACGGGCCCAGCGTACGAGAGGAAGACCGACATGGGAAGCCGAACGGGCTGCCTATGAGGGTCTAAGGCATCAACTTAGAAGAGCCATTAAAAGGAGCAAGAAACTATCCTTTCAGCGGATATGCCAGGAAGCTGACATCAATCCTTTTGGGACGGCGTACAGAGTCGTCTGCAAGAGAATCGGTGCTCGAGAACAGCCTAAACTAGGTTGTCCAGTTTTGCTACGGGAGATCATTGGTACATTATTCCCACGGGGCCAGCCCTACACTTTTATAAGTAGGGAGCCGGAGGCCATTCATACCATACCCGAGGTAACAGGAGAGGAGGTACTCGCAGCATGCACTGGAATAGGAGATAGGAAGACACCGGGGCCAGACGGAATCCCAAATAGGGCACTTAAGGTGGCTATCCGGCTCAGACCGGATATGTTCGCCAAGGTGTTCCACAAGTGCTTCGTCGAGGGTGTTTTTCCACGTAGATGGAAGAAGCAGAAATTGGTTCTCATTCCAAAACCTGGCAAACCACCAGGGGAACCATCGTCGTATCGGCCCATCTGTCTACTTGACACGATGGGAAAAATATTGGAGAGGATTATATACAATCGACTACTGACGTGTGCCGAGGCAGGAGGAGCTCTCTCGGACCTGCAATACGGATTTAGGAAAGGACGATCCACTATTGACGCGATAAGAAGAGTGGTCGACATTGCAAGAGATGCAATAGACGGCGAAAGGTGGAGATTTGGCACCAAGGAATACTGCGCGGTTGTCACACTTGACGTTAGAAACGCGTTCAACTCAGCGAATTGGGGGCGGATTATGAGAGCCCTCTTTCACATGGCTACGCCGCCATACTTAATGGAGATACTGAACAATTACTTTCAGGACAGGAAGGTAATATACCTAACGGATGAAGGAGAGCAGGAATACGTAGTGACGGCGGGTGTCCCGCAGGGCTCTGTACTTGGGCCACTACTATGGAACATTATGTACGATGGAGTACTTCGATTGCGATTGCCGAACGGGACTACAATTGTGGGCTTTGCAGATGACATAGCCATAATCTCGGTAGCTAAGACGGTAAGGGAAATAGAGGAGAAAACGAACACAGCGATTCGAAAGGTTGGAGCATGGCTGGATGAAGCAGGTTTGAAACTTGCTGCGCATAAAACAGAGGCCGTCTTGATAAGCGGCCGGAAGATAGTGGAGAAGATGGAAGTGACCGTTGGAGGCACAAGGATCGAATCGAAGAGGGCGATAAAATACCTGGGAGTGATTATCGACGACAGGTTGAACTTTAAGGAGCACGTGAAATACATCGGCGAAAAAGCATCTGTAACACAGGGAGCACTGGCGAGGATGATGCCAAATATTGGAGGACCAGGTCCATTCAAAAGGAGGATAATTTCGGCGGTAATAACGTCGATAATGCTGTATGCTTGCCCAATATGGTCGGAGGCACTCTCCGTGGGAACGACAAGGAGGATACTGTCCTCGGTGTATCGTCTAAGCGCGATTAGACGGATAAGCGGCTTCAGGACAGTGTCTGATGAAGCGGTATTGGTGTTGGCAAAGACAATACCAATAGATATATTGGCGGATGAGATGAGGAGGATATACCTTCGCCGTCTCGAGCACCCGGGACGAATAGCAGCTATAAAAGCGGAGGAACGAAGGACTTCCATGCAAAAGTGGCAGTCACGATGGGAAAGCAGTTTAAAGGGAAGATGGACATTTCGCCTTATCCCTGATGTAACCCTTTGGATGAATAACAAACATTGCGAGCTGAACTACTACGTGACTCAGTTCCTAACTGGTCATGGGTGCTTCAGGAAGTACCTGCACAGATTTGGTCATGACACTTCCCCTATATGCCCAAACTGTGTAGATGAGGAGGAAGATGCGGAGCATATTCTAATATGCTGTCCCAGATTTAGATGGCCCGGGGAAACGAGTTTAGAACCAAACCGGCTAATGGAAGAGCTGTTGAATCGTAGGATTCTATGGAGTCAATATAGCCAGAGAATGGCTGAAGTTTTGATAGTACTCCGAAGACTGGAGGAACGGAGGCGAAATTTGAATTAAGTGATTAAGCTTTCAAGCTAACCAGCTCTCCGCGAAGTAATACCTTACGGCAGTCCCGCGGAGGGAGAGTGGTTGAAGTGTGTAGGGGGTGGGTTTAGTACGTAGGCACCAGTGATGGTGAATCGTGCACTCTTTTGTTGGAACAAAAGTGTCTTTCGAAGATTCCCACCTCCGGCTCAAGACAAAAAAAAAAAAAAAAAAAAAACCTCAAGATAAGAAGAAGAAAAAAAGGAAAAATAATTGGAAGGAAAATGTGACAGGGAAGCAGAATTTAATAATTGAGAAAAAAAATAAAAAACAAAGGGTAAGCGAAAGAAAAACCAATAAACAAAATGCACATGTAGGTGCGTGTGGACTTGTGCGTAATTGCATATCCCAGACCTTATGCAAGTAGTGCCAACTCTTGGAAGTCAAATTGTTTGGGAATGTTTAGAAGGTGGTTTGAAAATGGAGAAATTAAGTTTTGATATGAACTTAAGGATATAGGTCGGGGCACCAGCAATCCTTATTTATAAACCCGTTATAATCCCTTTACTTACTTAATTAGTTGACCATTAACACCACAATTATTGGATTTCGGCCTGCTTTAGTACACCCTTCCAGGCGCCTATGATTTTTGCACACCTTCGCCAGTTGGTCACACCACTCGATGACAGCAATGCAAACAAGGTCGCCCTCTTCACCGACTTACGCAATTCTCCGCATCAGATACCCGTCTAGCCAGAGCATCCTCTTCCATTCGAACGATATGACCGATCCATTGCAGCCACTGGATGTTAATACGCTGCACAACGTCCATGTTGTTTTGAGGAGTCCATACAGCTCATTGTTGGATGAAATGCGGAAATCAGCGCCAACTCCCACCGGACCCAAGATCTTACGTAGTATTTTTCTCTCAAATACTGTCAAGACTGGTGCATCATCTTTCTTCGCCATAAAGAAGCACGGGTACGAGGAGCGTCTCGTAGAATATTAGTTTGGTCATACGTGAGAGGTCTCTGCTACTCAATTGTACCTGTTTGCAAGAGTGATCCTACGCTTGATCTCCAGACTGACATCATTTTTGGTGGTAACGGCCGAGTCAGGATAAACAAATTCACTGACTATATTGAATGTACAGTTATTGGTTGTAATCTGGGATCATACAATATGCAGCATGTCCCTACTCGTTGACAATATATACTTCGTTTTGTCCTCATTTACTGCCAGACCCATTTTAGTAGACTGCCAACTGAACCGTTGAACTAAAAATAATCGAATTTCAAAGATGGGTCATAAGACAGTTTTTGTCGGGACAAAAAGTTGCTTCCACTGCAATATTTTGTTCAGTAGCAAAGTTGGAATAAATGGCATACTAAGTTATTAAAGATGCAAACCATGTGGAACCAATTTGAAACTAATTTTTCGTACGATGCGTGCTCTTAAATAATATATGAGATGTTTATTTTAAGCGTTTTTTGTTTATTTTATATTTACGTTTAAATCTGAGTTGGCGTCACTGTATTGTATACACCATATCCTGAAATATTCTTCTCTCTCTCTCGCTCAATATTTAGATAATGATGGTGGGGAATTTATAAAGTCTCTAGAATTTTTATGTTCAACAGGCTGTTAAATCAGGGGTGGTATATTAACTAAATATGTGTGTATGTGTGTATGTATGTGCGTTGTTATGCATGTGTATATGTATGCATGATTGTTTGCAGAAATTACGTTTAATGATCTACTCATAGGTATAGTACCTGTAAACATAAATAAACATTAAATAGATATGAACACACACACACATACTCACAAATATGTAAAAGATTGTATAATTTTTAATAAGAATTGTAAATAACGTTTAATATTCAAATAACATGGAATATTAAATGTGATAAAGGGGCGTAAACAGGTAAATTATTGAGGGTGAGACTAATTACACCCTAACTTCGCATTAAAATATTTCAAAAATATGGACTTTATTAAAAAAAAATTAATCAATAATTTAGTGACAAATATTTGAAAAATTTTCTTCTTTTTCTATTTAAAGAAAACAATGGAATTTTATCACTTGTCTCAACTTATTTACTTAATTGGTCATTACAACCCTTTAGTCAGGCATACAACCTAACATCTCACATCACTCATGTCGTGTGTGTTAATTTTGACTGTGAGTGAAGGAACCTACTGTTTAATGTCGACTCCGAATAACAGATTTTCATGGATATTTTATTTACTCTCATAGTTTTAGCCAGAAAACTGCTGAGAGGAAGTTGCCGAAGAAATATTTTATTCCATATTTCATTTTGTTCGAGATGTCTGAGCGGGGTTTAGAACCCTGGCCTTGTGTCTAATATGCCAGCACACTCCATTCATACTAGTCTAAGGCAATTTCTGATATTACGCATAATAAAATTCAATAAGTGAAGACTAGAAAATTGATTCCACAATCTTATAGTGGAAATACGGATTGTCCTCCTTATAGCTGAAGTAAAGAGCTCTGCTGCTTCTATTACAGGCATTATTTTTTATTTGAACTAAATTGTGTAAATTCATACGCCTGAAACAGCTTGTCACTATCAAGCTTAAGGATTTCTACTGGTAGCTTTCTTATTCCTCATACACTCTTAAGCTTTCTTTACTTTGTTTTGCTGAGGAGGTCGGCAGTCCTACTTCAAAATTGTCCCCAACGATTGCAGTATCATTGTCTTCGGCCTTTACAAACTAGAAAATGTGGTCTCCCCAAAAATCTCAATACACCATTCATATCTGAACCAGATTTGCGCAATGAGAAAGTTTCCATTTATTAATGTGCTTAAGCAATCTTCATTCCTTCATTCCTACCGTTTTTTATTTTTTGGAAATATTTCATTTTCCTGTTTCCATTTCGTGTTTATATAGCGTTCATTCACACAATATGTATATGCTTCGTTAGGAGGGAGTTGGGTTGGCTTATCAACGTTTAACTTTCTCTATGATTGCGAGCGTGCATTTTTCGCCCCGCTGTTTAACCTACACACCAATAATATGGTTAATAAATAGGCTCTGTTCGTTTTTTATCAAATTAAAATACGGATTACGTTAGGTGCGTAAAAGTCTTGAAGCTTGTTAATGAAAGGCCATAATGAATGGTTCATTTGTGAAATTGCTATTAAACCTCTCAAATAGTTTCCCAGTAAAGTAATCTCAGTAGCAAAGCGTTTCTTATATTCTTTATCTTTACGGCATAAATAAATTTGGTACTCACTGCGAGTTGTCACATTTTATACACTATGGAGCAAAAGTGAACCTTTTTTCTAAGATTGCCTCTATGGAACCGTAGCTTTTAAACAACAAATGAAAACAAAATATAATGCTTAAATTAAATTAACTAAAGGTTTATTATATTCCACTAAACATTAGAAATTAAAATTACATTTCATTTCATACAGCAAAAAATACTTTATTGGAAAAAACTAAAAAAACTCACTTTTGCACTCTTTTCAAAAAATTCAGAAAAACTGTATTAATAACCGGTTATATCTCCTTTTTTGCGAATAACTTTCTTGATGCGATATGCCATACTCTCCACAAGATTTTCGCAGAATTTTAGATCAATTTCACGCCACATTTCATATATTTTTTCCTAGACTTCCTTAATACTTCCAGATCGTTGTTCAAGACCCCCTAGTCTTCGTTTAACAATGGCCCACAAATTTTCGATGGAGTTTAAGTCTGGACTTTGTGCAGGCCACTCCATCACTTGAAATTTTTGACTTTTCATCCAAGTTTGAACACATTTCAACTTGTGTTTCTTCGGATCATTATCCTGTTGGAATATTGCATTATCCTCGCTATATTCCAACTGTCCTAAAGCTACTGGTTAATTTTCATACAAGAGGTCCAAGTAGTCATATGAGTTTTTTTAAAGGTCTTTGGACATAGGGAACGTACCCGTAAACTGTGCTCTCAACGAAATTAGACAGAATAAGTACAAAACTCAAGATATATGTATGCCTTCATATGTCTTCCTGAGCAAAATATAACCGAAAATTATAAACAAAAAAATTCTCGTTAATAGCTAACACTTGCTACGTATAAGAGAAGATCTTCTTGACCGCTATGTTAGTCATTACAATCCTTTAGTCAGGATTACGACCTAGTTTCTCATACCACTTATGTTGTGCGCGTTAATTTTTATACATGAACGGCAGGACCTACAGTTTAAAGTCTACTCCGAACGACATAATTTTGAGAAATTTTTCATGGCAATTTTATTTACTCTGAGTTTCTGCCAGAAATCTTCTGAGAGGAAGTCGACAAAGAAATATTTTTTCATATTTCGTTATAGTTGGAGATGCCTTACCTTGGATTTGAAACGAGGCCTCACGTCTAATAAGCCAACACAATACCTACTAGACCACGGTGGCTATGTTAGCTAACCGAGTCTTAATTTTAAGACGGAGAATCAGCACATATTTCTTTCTCACCTGGGCATACCTAACACGATATTTACAGAAGTTGTGGCACTGAGTGGGAAAAGAGTCTGTCTTTCACTTAATGTGCCGCTGTCTAATACCTGCTCAAAAACGCGAACTCCAGTCCTCATACCGCAAACGTAATTGCCGGCAATAAAAAGAAAAGGAATTGCTCGATACGTAAGAGAGTCGTAATGTCTTGAACTAAATAACCCTTCCTATGGCGACTATAAGCGCCTCCTCTTATAACGGGTGATTTTTTAGCTATTATCTTTTTGGCAACACTGGTTTAAACAGCTCACGCACGTTTCGTGTTTTGTTTCACTGTCAAACATCTTCAGTTTGGTCTATAATTTAGCCATGAATCGTCTTACAAACGAACAACGCTTGCAAATCATTGAATTTTATTATCAAAATGCGTGCTCTGTTAAGAAAGTTCATCGCGCGCCTCTTCCATTTTATGGTCAGTTTAATCGAACCACTGAAGCGGCTATTCGGGCTATTGTGACTAAATTTCGCACAAAATTTACATTGTTGGACATTAAACCACCAACACGCTTAAGTAGAGTGCGAACTGAAGAAAATATCGCAGCTGTATCGGACAGTGTTAATGATGACCATCAATTATCGATTCGTCGCCGTTCGCAGCAATTGGGCCTCTGTTACTCAACAACGTGGAAAATTTTGCGGCAGGATTTAGGTGTGAAGCCTTTCAAAATACAGCTGGTGCAAGAATTGAAGCCGAAAGACCTACCGCAACGCAGAATTTTTGGTGAACGGGCTCTTGGAAAGTTGGCCAAAGATCCACTTCTTTATCGAAAAATTGTGTTCAGCGACGAAGCTAATTTTTGGCTCAATGGATACGTAAATAAACAGAATTGTTGATTTTGGAGTGAAGATCAGCCAGAAGCATTACCAAAGCTACCAATGCATCCAGAAAAAGTCACAGTTTGGTGCGGTTTATGGGCTGGTGGCATCATTGGACCGTACTTCTTGAAAAATGCTGCGAGTCGTAACGTAACTGTGAATGGTGAGCGCTACCGTGAGACGATATCCAACTTTTTTTTGCCCAAAATGCAAGAGTTTGACTTGCATGACATGTGGTTTCACCAAGACGGTACCACATGCCACACAGCACGTGTAACAATGGACTTATTGAGAGGCGAGTTCGGTGAACATTTTATTTCACGTTCGGGACCGGTGAATTGGCCGCCTAGATCGTGCGATTTAACGCCTTTAGACTATTTTTTGTGGGGTTATGTTAAAGCTTATGTCTATACAGACAAGCCTGCTTCAATTGACGCATTGGAAGACAACATTGAAGCATTTATTCGTGAGATACCGGCCGAAATGTTGGAAAGAGTATGCCAAAATTGGACTAAGAGGATGGACCATTTGAGGCGCAGTCGCGGTCGACATTTGCATGAAATAATCTTCAAACATTAAATTATATGGACCGTACTATCGATTCAAATAAAGATTTCATGCATTTTTCTGAATTTTATGTGTTTTATGTGTTTGTGAAAAATTTTCCTACAGCTCTTAAAAAATCACCCATTATAAGGTTGTAGTACTTTGTTTCTAATGAACTGGCCTAAGTGGGAACGTCATATAACATATCGCTGAGTAAATTTCGTTTGTTTAAATGTATTCATTGTACATGGAGTAGCTCATATAAGCTTTTTTCTTTTTTTTTTTTCAAAATCAGAAATTCATTGAAATGGTACCGATTTATTGTGATCAAATAAGATTTCTACATTAGATATGTGCTGTGAGGCATTAATTGTTCATTAGAAAGAATGTGTATTGAATTTAAAAAATTCTTCATTACTGTATTTGAATTTAATATTCTTAAATTTAAATTTTCTTAAAATTAATACAATTTAATGCCGCATAATTTATTGCAATTTTAGAAAATAAAATGTGATGTTAAATGCGTTTATTTTTGCCGTAACCAAAAATTATTAAAATTTTATTTATTCATGCACACACACACTCACACCTCAAAATGTGCAATTCTAATTTGACTTTTAATAAACAAACATATTAGAGTGTATTTGAATATGTGTATGTATGTATGCATGTATTTATGTTTTGTTTATGTGAAATGTAAATGAACTCATGTATTTAATGATGACGACACCCCTTAAAACGGAAATGTATTTAAACAACATGAATTATTACATTGTAGTTAATTAAATAAATAATTAAGTTTTTCCGTTTAAAATAATATACGGCACATTAAGCCACGCACTCTTATGAGCGTATATACTTACACGTACTATACACTTGCATACGAACTGGTAATGTCAGACAAACGGTGTCCTTAGTTCACTTCCATAGATAGACGACATGCAGACGGATGACTCCTCTGTAGTAGAGTGTCTGTTTTATTAGATTGGCATTAGAGATTGTTACCTTAGTAATGTTATTCGTAACTTTCTGGCAGTCACTTTACTAGCTACGAACTGCAAACTAAAGACGAACACTGTGTCAAATCAACATTTGGTAAATAAAGTAAAAAACGGGGGAAAATATATATTCTTTCTGCGAATAATCAAGTGGCGTAGATAGTTATAAAATAGAATTTTGGGAGAATGAAGCCCTCTTAATTTCATAAAATCGATATCCAAGATCAATTTACGTTTGGGTAGGTAGTCAAGTTGTGAACATACATAAGTAGCTAAATTCCCTTAATAACTATTGTGCAGATCGATAACACGGTGCGACAGTCAAAATACACTCAGCTAATGACAATAGTGTAGGTTGTGAGTTTTGTTGAGTAGGATTCGAAAATATTTTTTTTTATTTCTCGAACCCTTCAAACTTGTTTTATTTGACAAAAACTGTATTTTTGATCTTTTCACACAAAATTATTGATTACCCAAACTTTTTTAAACCGATTTTCAAAATCCAAAGTTTTTTGAAAAGGGGACCGATGACTCTTCAAAATGGTATTTATAACCATATTGTTTAAGCTTACATGTTATGAGTTTTGATCGGGTAAACTTGGAAAATATTATTTTTTCTCATTTTTTCAAGTTTTGCTATTCTTAATTGCAAAATTTAATAAAAAAAAATATAAAATAAGTGATGACATTCTGAAAGTGCATTATCTTGTGACACTTCGTTTGATCAAATCGGACAAAAATTACCGTTATTATTATATAAATAGTGTAACAGTCGTGTTATATTTTTTATACTCGTATGTCATCTCATCAAATGAACTTTCAGTTCAAAAATTTTCAAAAGTTTTGATGGATCCTGATTGTTTATCCTAAAAAAAAAAGCCCATAAATAGTCCGAACGAATATCTGAGATATAGTAAAATGGACAGAATCTATAAAGGAGTCAAGGGTAAAATAGCCTAATAACCGATATTACATAAGTGCATGTTTATGGAAGTTACCTAAAACTCTTTAACCTCGATATGTCAACAAATTAGATCTAAATTTCCGATGAAGGTAAAACTACGGCATACATTGTTATCAAATGGCTGACTTTCAATGAGTGTTTAGCAGCAATGTATGGTAACTGTTGCTTGACGTAAGTCCAACATTCAAAAAAAAAAAAAAAAATTTGATTGTATTCAAACAGTGCTCGGATGAAGAAATTCGAATGGCGACTACGGTAACACAGCTCGTCTTTTAGAAGCAATCACGAAAGGCAGTACAGCGCACAGAGGTATTGGCAATAAATGTCATTGGACATCTAGAATCTAAAGAAGTATTTCATACGCAAAAAATGTATACCTTTTGCGAATATAGGCTGGTAGGATGCTTAGGCAAAATGAATCAAAGACTTGATTAAAAATATGATTGATTTCTTTACCACCAATAACACATCATTAATGCCATGGTCATGAGTTATCAAACAAGATAGGATCTTGCAACTATTATAATTGATCTTGTTCACCCAACTCCTTTTTGGTAATTGTACGTGTGCCAAATGTGAGGAAGGCAATTTAATGGCATAATATGATGTCAAATGACAGCTTTTGAATGTATGTTGGTGAAGAAATAAATATTTAAAGAAATAAAACCATTCGTCTTATAGAAACAGGCCTAGATCTAAGGTTTCATTAGAAGCCAAAGTCTTAGGGCCTGTTTCTGTAACACAAATGATTTTAAAGGAACGTCTGTTTGCATGGAAAACATCAATAAAATTAAATATTTATCATAAAAACAGGCGTTCATCTGAAACCATTCGTGTTACAGAAACTGGGTGCCAATTTACTTTGTCATGCATTGCGTTCGATTTTTTGGCAAGTAATGGCAACAGATCATTAGTTAGTTATCACTGCCGTTATAATATGAATTCCGCAATTAATTAAAATCCGGTAATCTTTTATGAGAGTTCAAGCGGCAGAATTTGTGTACAATTTTAATAGTGAAACTAAGAAGACTGTTGAACAATGTGATTACAAAAGCAATAAAACAAAATCAGGATATGAGAGATGCAATGTGAATTTGTCTTTAGTTGTCCAAACCTTTAGCTTATCCAATCTTTGCTACATAGATACATACATAATTGGCCATTACAACCCTTCAGTCAGGATTACGGCCTAGCTTCTCACACCACTTATGTTGTGTGTGTTAATTTTATACATGAGTGGCGGGACCTACAGTTTAAAGTCTACTCCGAACGACAGATTTTTGAGAAACTTTTAATGGCAATTTTATTTACCCTCAGAGTTTTTGCCAGAGATCTGCAGAGAGGAATTCGTTGAAGAAATATTTTTTCATATTTTCGTTTTGATGTCTGACCTGGGGTTTGAACCGTGGCCTTACGTCTAATAAACCAACACATTACCTACTATAATACGGCGACTACAGGAGATAAATCTAAAGTAATTGTGCAACCAAATGGTTCTTCAGAGACTAATCGTAACCGATATCTAACGTGACGAAAATGAATATCATCTAAAAAATTGTTTTTCATTTTACAAGGCTAGGCTTCCTTTCACTTGAATGCGCTTACACAGGCTAATAACTGTGATACACAAAGCTGTATTCAATTTACTGTGTGTCTTTATGTGTTTAGAAATTGCTTGAGTATATGCCTTGTCCTCTTTATCTTTCTCGTTGTGTTTGTATGGATACGTAGGGTAAATGTATGCAACACAATATATGATTTCGACTTTAATTAGTAATTAAATTAGTAATGCAGGTATTATAAAATTTAATGAGGTAATAACAGTATAGAAATACATATACTCGTACAGACACACAGGGGCACATACAAAGGCACACGGGCACATAGATACAAATACAAAAAATAATGCTAATAAATAAACAAATAAATAAATTAAATAAACAAACAAACAAACATGGACACAACAAACGGCAAATAAAACTAACTGTTACATTAAACGCACACAAACACACACACACATACATACAGTGGTGGCCTTATAATTAGAAACGATGTTTCTGGAACAGAGTTCTCTGGAGTGACGAATCTAAGTTTATTTTGTCCCAATCCGATGGAAAAACGTATGTAAGACGTCCTTCAAACAAAGCCTTTGATGCCAGGTACACAGTGAAAACTGTAAAAGAAATTAACAAACATACATGTTGCTAAGTCGTTTCTAATTATAAGGCCACCACTGTACATGTATTCTTAAATTGTATCGGCGGGAAGTAAAATAAGCCATAAATTATACGGGCATAGCCAAATCCAAAGAATGGGGAAAAACCGTTTGAATATATTACAAGTTAAACCATCGCCTCGACAAAAACAACAACTACAGAACATGTGGGACAAAAAAGACTAAAAAGAATATAAATTAAACGATAATGTTGCATTTATTTTAATCCTAGTTGGTCATAAACACCTGATCATAAAAATAAGAAACGTTTGTTATTCTATGTCACTGACATTGTTCAAAAGTTTCCTCGAACACTCTCTTAAACCAATACAGAAAAAAACAACTACCGACATACGTACTTATACACACACCTACCCATACATGAAGAGAAGAACAGATAAATTAATATTTATAAATCCTTATAATTGTATTTAAATCATTATAACTAATAATCATTTCGTATTAATTTATGGTGAGAACAAGCCTAAGCGATAAAACAATATAAATAATAATTAATTGCAACAGTATCGAACAAAACAGTGTGTTAGGAATACGAGTATATTCAGTAGTAATTACAATTAAAAGAGAAAATCATACAAATGAATTTGTAGATACATGCATACGTAGATAATTGGTCATTATAACCCTTTAGTCAGGATTATGACGTAACTTCTCCCATCACATATATTGTGTGTGTTAATTTTATACATGAGTGGCGAGGCCAACAGTTTAAAGTCGGAACGGATTTTTGAGAAACTTTTCATGGCAAATTTATTTACTCTCACAGTGTTTGCCAGAAATCTGCTGAGAGGAAGTCACCCAAGAAATATTTGTTCAAATTTCGTTTCCTGTTGGAGATGTCTGACCTTAGGTTTGTCTTGTCTCATATCTAATAATAAGCCAACACACTACTACTCCATTTTTCTTCGGACCCAAAAAATATCTGAATCATCACATCTTTTCCATTAAATCCTTTGATCCACATGCATCGAAGATTATTTTTGAACAAATTTATGTGAATGCTTGCTATACCTTGGGTGTCTATCATGGTCATTATTTCTCCATTGATTTCAATGTACAAGATATGGTTGTGTGGCTTAGCTCCATTATGAAACTCGGGAAAAAAAACTAACGTGGTTAAAAAAGTTGAAGTAAAGGGTCCCCCAAATAACTTTTTTTTTGAAAATGCTTTAAAAAAAACTACTGAATATTTCCTCAAATTTTTTTTTAATTAGAAAGTACAATCCTTTCGGTTAATAATTGAAAATGATTTCATTCAAATGGCTGCCTTGGCTGGCCATGCAGTAGTCTACATGATCGGTCCAATTTTTAGGCACATTATCGATTGTGTGCAGCTGTATTTCACCAATGGCTTCACGAATATTGTCGTTTAAAGCGTCAATTGTCTCTGGCTTGTCGGCGTAACACAAATCTTTGACGGCACCCCACAAATAATAGTCCAACGGTGTCAAATAGCAGCTCCGAGGTGGCCAAACGACATCAGCTCTGCGACTGATAATGCGATCTTCAAAAACAGGGCGAAAAACATCGAGTGTAGCTTCGGCTGTGTGGTATGTAGTGCCGCCCTGTTGAAACCAAATGTTGCCAATGTCCTCCTCTTCAATTTTTGTGAACAAAAATTCGTTCAACATGGTCCTATAATGATCGCCATTGACTGTAACGTCCACTCCTTGCTCATTTTCGAAGAAAAATGGCCCAATTATGCCTCTGGACCAAAATCCGCACCAAACAGTGACTCGTTTTGGGTGCGTCGGCTTTTCAATGTATGTGTGCGGGTTTTCTGTGCGACAATTTTGATTGTTTACATACCCGCCAAAATCAAAAAGAGGTTCATCTGAAAAGATGATTTTTTTTGCCAAAATCGGCATCTTCTGGTGTAGGCTACTGCATGGCCAGCCGAAGGAGCTATTTGAATGAAATTATTTTCAAAAAAAGAAATTTGAGAAAATATTCAGTAGTTTTTTTTTAAGCATTTAAAAAAAAAAGTTATTTGGCGTACCCTTTATAAATAAATGGCAGCATTACTCCATTAAGTTAGGCTCCAAGGTAATGAAATAGTTTCCAAACAGTAGCTTTGGTTCAAAAAGCAACATCATTCGATACTACTCCTGGATATCTGAGATTTATTTCCAACTTTCTATCAACAAATCCATTCTACGCCTGAAGAACTACTAATCTTTTGAAGCCAAGAGCAAATCACACTAATTTCGGTTGTCCTATTCACTGCAAGCATTCAGAAAAATGAAATTTCATTCAGAGCAAAATATAGACTAAAGGGTATGTGAAGCGAAACTACACAAGTAGTTCTCTCAAAACAGTTTTAAACTGGTCTTTCAAGATGTGGCTGAGTGTTGTTATTATGAAATATTATAGCTTCAAGTGTGGGCAGCTATTACGGCAATTTTTCTAGGTTAGATTGGCATCCACCTCAAAGGACATAGCTTAACTAGGTGCTATGACGTCACGTTGTAATACCAATATTACCTTTTTCATCATACAATTATAACTCTTGGTCTTATGAAAGTATGGATTCTATCAAAATTACATCCGGGTAAACACGCTCCGTTCATAAATTCTGGGTCTTTATTAATCTTCCATCTTGGGTTGACAAGTGCCATACAATGACAGAGAAAATGTTCTGTACACTTCTCTTCTTGCCTGTCAGTATAGCTTCTGCAGATGTCATTGAGATGCATTTCCCAGCCAGATCCGTGTGGTCTTCCTGTCATTTCATTTAAAAATGACTAAAATTTGATTTTTCTCTCCGCAGAGCAATGCTAGGCTCTTGTATTTATTAATTAAAATTTTGAATTGTACCAGCGTTAGTGGTTATGTTAACTTCAATGCCCGTTTCCAGATACCCTTTTGGAGGATAACAGCAGAAAGTGCCGCTATCACCACGGAAACACACGTAGAAGAACTTCTCTTCTTCCTAGTGATTACAGTTTCTGGCAAAGCCATTGAAATGCATTTCCCAGTCAGATCTGTCTGGGCTTCCTGCAAGGGTCGAAAATGTCGCTCCGGAAATACCTGGAGAAGATGTTTTGTAGTCTTCCACTCGTTCTCGTCGGTCTATCTTCTGCAGAAGAGCCTTTAGGCGTTAGCATCCAGAGGTCAGTGTCCTATAAAGGTTTAATGCGGGTGAGATTAGTCTGGTCTCTCTTAAAATGGGTTCATTATTCCATCCTTGCAGAGCAATAGCGATCGAACATTTGAATTGATTTGAATAGCAGCCTTTGCAACTGCGCCAGCTGTTGTGTTACATTCAATGGCCAGATATCGTTTTGAGACTCAGTCATACAAATGTGTTTATATATCCTCCAGAGACACCCCCGACACCATCTTAGACGATTTTAAATAACCTCTGTACTGTGAATATGTGTAATTTCTCTTTGATATGCTCTGACAATATTTCTGAAAATATTTCTTTTTTTATTATATGTACCTTTGATGTTAAAATTAGCATTTTACGCATATTTTGTACGATTTTCTAACACAGTTTCTTTTTTAATTTCAGATAAATTTTTAAAGTGTTTTTAAAAGGTAAGGTAATCAAATACATTTTATTTAAAAACTTTACACCTTTAGAAAATTATTTATTTATTTATTAATTACAATGCAATTATAAAATATATTTTAATTATATACGAGCTCAGTAACTTTGATCATATGCTCGGTGTAGTGCCACAGACCAGAGTCTCTGATGGGATTTGAACCCACGACCCTCACGCTAATACCCTATCACACTACAGACTAGACTACCAGGGCACACCGTTCTAAAATTATTTCATATTTTAAGAATAATTTGTGTGATCCCCTTATGCTTTAATCATATTATTCATCCCTATTTAGCCATTTCTTCAGCCTGAATAGTACGAATGCAATCATGAATGCCCTGTAGGAAAAAGATTTACCCGGTATGTAACAAAACTCTCTCTCTCTCTGTCTTTCTGTACTAATGAATAATACTGTGTTCAGACATGCACTTTTATTGAGTCAATATTCGGTTTATTGATTACAATATTTTAAGTGTTTAGACATAACAATATACGCAGTTCAGCTGCTTATTCAATATTCATTTGACAGCTGGTTGTTTTAACAACATTGTTTTTTTTTGTTTGTCGTTTTTGACATTTGAGTTGTCAAATATCAACAGAAAGTGTTTGGAAAATTGTAATATGCTCACTGAACGTACTTATGACAGCGCTGTATTTGAAGTTTTAATCAATATTATAACAATTTGCGTATTTATTGCGCAATAATTAATTGAAACTGTATATGAAATATTGTGCTCAATAATGGCGTTTATTGCGATAAGTGCATGTCTGAACATAGTATAAATTGCGATCGGTATGCAATTGGATTTAATCGTCTGGAAATCATCCGCTATTCAGTAGCAGCAGTTCAGAAGAGACACGAACCCACATCACTCAATCAAATATTGAGCATTATCTTGATGGCATCTATATTTTTGGCTTTGGCTTCAAATACAGTTACTAACGCATCGTATTGTCATCGGAAATCATTTCTTTTTTAATTTTTCTTTATGGAGTTCAAGCAGCAGTTTGAACAATTTGGCTTCAGCTCGAGTAGTATCTCTAATGAGGTTGCTTTATGCATCAAAGCTACTGTTTGGAAACTATTTCTTTACCTTGGAGCCTAACTTAATGGAGTAATGCTGTCATTTCATTATATTTGAACTATTTTTAACGACGTTGGTTTTTTCCTGAGTGTCAAAATAGAGTTGAGCCCCACAACTATCTCTAGTACATTGAAATCAATGGAGAAGTAATAGCCATGATAGACACTTAAAGTGTAGCAAGCACTCACATCAATTCATTCAAAAAAATCTTTGATGCATGAGGATCAAAGAATCTAATGGAAAACGATCCGATTAATCACATATTCATCTGAAAAAGCATTGAAATTGTTTTTTCTTTTTTTTTTTGTTCCGAAAAAAATGGAAAACTACGTAGCTGCCGCAGTCTAGTAAGCAGTGTGTTGGCTCACTATACATGTACAGAAACATGAAAAGATTATTTCAATTCGAATTACTTTTTCGAATACCCAATAAACACACATATCTTTACCAGGTGCTTTATTGCCCTTAAATCTGATCTCTTCACATGTGCTACCGCTATGTTTTTGTCCTTTATGCTCTGTACAATATATTATACAGATCACTGATATAACGA
The DNA here is from genome assembly GCA_958299815.1 of Sarcophaga carnaria. Classification (NCBI taxonomy): domain Eukaryota; kingdom Metazoa; phylum Arthropoda; class Insecta; order Diptera; family Sarcophagidae; genus Sarcophaga; species Sarcophaga carnaria. The sequence goes on from OY283150.1 coordinate 46,439,570, forward strand.
TAACGATTATTAAACTTCAAATATTAGAAATCAGTGGCAACGTCTGACCTTTTTCGTTCCTCACAGACAATAGCAAAAATCTGCAATTGTTGTTGACGGCAATAAGGTTTATGCTTCTTCAGCGTAGTGGCTTTAGGAGATTCATATCAATTTGTGAATTAATGGGCGCCCTATTGACAGGTAAAATACGAATACATATTGTTTTAAGTTTTTTTTTGGTTCCAGGGGAACGAATATCATCTCTGCCCCATCCAGTTATGGCTACAAACTTACATCAATCAATGCCGCAATTTTGCATTACACGGCTAAAATATGTTCCTAAGGCTAAAATATGTAATTGGATGGATGAATTTTTATTTTTTGATTTTTATATAAAAAATATTTGATTATTAAAAATTCATATTTTTTCTTGCTTACAATACAACCTTATTCATCAGATATTTTACATAAAAGAAGTGAAAATGATTTCCTGATTTGTTATTGGGTGTAAATTATTCTGAAATGCTTGTAACCATCGTTACATGCAACAAAACCTTCAATAACAAAAACAAAAATAGAAAAAACACAAAAAAATAATTAACATTCGTTAAGTAAATAATATCCTCAAGGGTAATAAACGTAATGCACTTGTGTGTATGGGTGAGCTTAAGTATACATATACGTTTATATGTTTGTATTTAATGCCATAAAATATAACTGACTAATAATAATCATAATTTCAATAAATTATTATGTTTGTGTGTCTGTTCGTTCAATCAACATAAACAATGACACAAACACTAGGCGTTAGGCGATGAGAAAATTAAAGAGACTTAATCCCTTCAGGCGGTTGTTAATAAAATCCTTATGGGTAATTGATAACATTTTTGAAAAGAATCTCCAAAATTATAACTCATTTTACCGGTGTAGTATAGTCAAAGAAAAAGTTCTGCATACCGTGCTGTTCACTATTCTTTTCAAATTCGCCTTTTTCTTCAAACAATTCTCAATTATAAATGCCTTTAACAACGCTATAACACCTTTTTCAATTTGGCAAAAACCAGAGTATGTACCACCACTGTATGTAGACTTTTTTCTTTGACGGCAACTATTTTAGCCCATAGGCTTTAAATACACGAATAGCTGTTCGCTATTTCTACGAACTTTTTCAATTCATTTTAATTCCTGTAGCACGTTAGCAAACAACATAACGCCATACTTTTCGGGACCATATGTAGGTAGGTAGACGTGGCCGTCCATCTAAGAATGCCCATTGTGTTACGATAGTAAATCCGTAACAGTTCCTCCATATCCTCCATATAGTAAGCACCACCAAAGTGCCTCTTTTTCTCAAAGTGACGGGCATGTACCCAGTAGTTGGAGGACAGTCTCCTCCTTTTCCAAACCTCCGCAACTAATGCAGAAATCATTAGCAAGGTGTCCAAGACCAATACGCCTCGCATGTGCACTCATAATACAATGCCCCGTAATGACTGCGACAACCGTACTGAGTATGCTTCTCTGGATGCGCCCTTCATCCATTTTGCGGACATTAACATGTGGAGTTACTTTTTCATTTATTTTCATTCTTCTCCTAATAACTCGTGTCTCAACTCAAATCTTATGCAATAAAAGAAGGTAGAGTGGCTTTATGTGCCACTGTGCGAAAATCAATGCTAACCCTAGTGTAAGTAATATTTTCCAACCCTGGCCTGTAGACGGATGCTGCATACACTTCCTAAAAATAACCTTCTAGTCTAGAAGTCGCCAAACTCTAGTAGGTAGTGTGTTGGCTAATTAAACCCAGGTCAGGTATCAAAACGAAATATGAAAAAATATTTTGTCGGTGTTTTCCTCTCAACAGATTTCTGTCAAAAACTCCGAGAGTAAATAAAAAATTGTCATGAAAAGTTTTTCAAAAATCAGTCGTTTGGAATCGACTTTAAATTATAGGTCCCACCACTCATGTATAAAATTAACACACATAACATAAGTGGTATGAGAAACTGGGTTGTAATCCTAACTGAAGGGTTGTAATGACCAATTATGTCTGTATGTATGTATGTATGTATGTATGTATTTAACCTTCTGGACTAATTTGGTGGTCCTGTGTTAATCGTAATTCGTTATAAGGCGGTATTAGGTTAGGTTAAGTCGAAGTACACTTGAGCACGCATAGTGGCGTTGGGACGCCTCCGGTATTCACTAGTACAACTTTTTCGAAAGCCTTTTCAATGTTTGTTTTGCAATTCAATCTTACTTCAATTATCACGCCCAGATGTGTAAGTGATGGTTGTAATGTGATTTTATGTCTGTCTATGTTGAGTGTAAAGGGTTCTACAAAAATAGCTTGGCTTTGTTGTCCGTAAGCCAGTTCTTACTTTCAAATAACGCCGTCGTAGACAAAACCCCAATTGGGAATAATTCCTTGGCCACAATTGTAGCTGATCTATCATCAATGTAACGAAAGGCATCACATAACGTGGTACTACACATAGGAGTTGGCTTTGCACATAACCTTAAAGAACTTTCCTAGTTATTCTCTTTCTCTTAGCTCCTACATCTGTGGTATTGAATAGTAATTTTTCAAAGACACAGATTCTCAAATCAAATAAATTTTTAAGGCTTGTTTTGATTTTTGGCTGTAGTAAACCCAGCGAAAAGGTTAACATTGTGCCTAAACGCTTAACATGATGTCTTGAATTGGGTTAGGCACCAGCTACAGACTTTAGTTTTTAAGTTATTTTTATAATTTAAGTCCTAAGGGTTTGCTTATTGTCTCAGTTTGTCACAGTGCCCTTAGTTTTAATAAAAACGTAATTAAGTCTCCTTATATTTCCCTCACTTATTCATAACATAAACGGATGTGAATGCGTTTGTATCAATAGTTTATGTGTTTATGTATGTTGTTCAGTAATCCGATTATATGTTATTCATATACCTATTAAATACACATACATACACTTACACATACACTCCAATACTCTAATACATCCGACCATATCATTGAGATAACAACGACAAGTAAATTCTGCAAAAATTTAAACCGATTTTGTATTTTATCATCTGCCAACCCAAAACAAAAAAAAAATTATCTTTTGTTTGGTACTGTTTTTGTTATTGACTTTAAATTAATCGGGAGATATAACACATTGCCATATACATAGAGGACATAATGGAATATAATGTTAACCTTTGTTTACACTAAACTTAAGTATAAGTATGACCATGTGATAGATTTGTGTGAAAATGTTTTCCGCCATAAATTATTCAAGACTGTCTTACTGCCTATGAATATTTGTTTGCAAAAAGGGTGATAAAAGATAATCTGGAAAATTTAAGTTTAAGTTTTCCTTTCATTTTTCTGAAACCCTGCTCATGAATATTACAAAATTCCCCTTAAAAAAGTTAATTTCCTTAAGAGTTATTGGCGTAATTGGCTGCCATACACTACATTGTGGTGAATTGCAAGAAATTTGTTTTAAAGTGTCTGTGAAACTACGAAGTTCAAATGCCAAGTATCTCATAGAAACGGAGAAACGTCGAATCCAATGTTACACTATGTTGCGACACATTGTAATTTCACTGTAATGACATCAGGCAAGTATACCGCAATTTATACGACGCAGTCATAACACTGTGCTAGTGTTATGGAAACTTATTGTGAATAACCCTCTTATAAAGCTGTATACGAACTTCAGCAGTGTACACAGATGAACTTGCTACCGCCTCCTGCCATTAGGTCTAGTCATCTGTTAAGTGCAGTAAGAAAATGAAAATGCAGCAGGTAGAGAACTAATGTGTTCCTTTTACACTTTTTCATTCCCTTTAGAAAGAGATGACGCACTATGTGGCATTTTGCTTGAAAACCTGGCCAAAATTAATAGAAGTGTTTTATGAGTTAATGGCTGGAATTTTTTGATAGTGTTAGTGATAATTAGGCCCAAGGATGAACCCAACTGATTTTTAGTTCAAATCGGTCCGTCATTTCGCCTAGCCCCCATACAAATTCCCCTCGAAATTGCACTTATTTACACATAATTATGGTAATTATGCAAGAATCATGATAAAATTTAGCATGGATCAGTTCTGTGTACTAAGAAATCATGGTGTAATGTTTGGTGAAAATCGGATCATATTTGAGCCTGGTCCCCATATAAAGTCCCCTTTAGAAATTCACGTTTGCGCTTATAAATGACTTAAAAACATCGATATCGTGATGAAATTCGGTATGAACATGTATTTTGTAAATCTAAATCATATTACCAAATTTTGTTATGGTCGGTCCATAATTGCCCCTTGGTCCAAAATAGGGCCCCTTAAGAAAATATGTTTAGCAATTATAATTGGCTTAAAAAGTTTATTACCTCGATGAAATTCGACATGAGCATGTTTAATATGAATGTGAATCATTTATGATCACATTTTATTATGATCGGATCATAAGTGCCAATAGGTACCACATACGGCCAATTAAGAAAATCAAACATACATCTCATATTGTTATATGTAATAGTCGACATACATATGTAATTAAGTTTTTAAAGTTCTATGATAATTAATATTTATTTATAATATTTATTTTACATTTTTTAATACTTAACTTAAAAATACTTAAAAAGTGAAACCAACTACAATCGTTAAAATCGTTATCATTTTCATCATCAATGTCAGGAAGGAGTAATTTAATAATATCTGAATTCCTTCGCAATTTTTGTGTACTGCAGCTTATAAAAGGGTCACTGCTTAAAAGTAACCTATTCAGGACATCTCGATTGGTATCGCTTCTACTGAATTTCCTCGCATAATTCGTACGCCATATGACTTTATTGCCTGTGGCTTTATTACACTACGTCTAATTTTTTTAATTTTTCAAAAAAAAGTAAAATTTTCAAAAAATCGCCAAAAATAATTGCGCAAATTTGCGCAAACTTTTCTTTTTGTTCCTGAATCCAGAGAGGTCATATTTTCTTATGGTGTATAACGTTAAACTACTAAAAACTACTTTCACCTTTAAAATCCTTATCTTTTTTTAAGGAAGGGTAAAAAAATGTGAAATTTTTATTATTTTTAAATTTTGAACGAATAATTTTAACATTAATATATGAGATATATATAAAAAAAAACTGAAAGTAGCAGTTGCTCCTACCTTGCAAATAAAAGAAAAATCAATATAAAACCTCTATTCGTTTAGCCACAAAAAAATATAATATAAACCTATTAAAATTTCAAAAAACGCCAAAAACCCATTTAATTTTCTTCACTTTCCTGACTTTGACATCGTCTCAAACCTACAAATCTCAACTTAAAGTCGGAGAAAATTCACTATATAATGCAGAATTTTGTTGTCTATCGAACTGCATACTCAGTTTCTTAAATTTTTTTAAATTCATTTTTGCCTTTTTGGCCAGCTTTTCAGGGTAAATGCCACATAGTGTGACGCACTGATAACTAGTGTTATGGAAACTTGTTGTAAGTAACCTTCTTATAAAGCTGTATACGAACTTCAGCAATGCACATAGATGCACTTGCTACCGCCTCCTGCCATTAGGTCTAGTCATCTGTTAAGTGCAGTTACTGATGTTACTTTTACATTTTTTCGTTCCCTTTAGAAGCAGACGACGGTCACATAGCGCATATTCCTACGTGCGTTACATTTATTTATTTTGTTTCGTATCATTAATCAAGCTTACATTTTCCTACTCTAAGCAGGTGATATATTATAGCGAATCCAACATGAATAGAACATTCTTCTATCGTTGGCTGTAGTATTGAAAAACTCTGCTTAAAGCGAGGGTTCAAGCCCAAGGCCAGACATCAAAACAAAATACAAAAAACATTTCTTTGGCGACTTCCTCTCAGCAGATTTCTGGCAAAAACTCTGAGAGTAAATAAAATTTCCATGAAGAAGTTTCTCAAAAATCTGTCGTTCGGAGTCGACTTTAAACTGTAGGTCCCACCGCTCATGTATAAAATTAACACACACAACATAAGTGGTGTGAGAATCTAGGTCGTAATCCTGACTGAAGGGTTGTAATGACCAATTATGTTATGATAGAAGTGCTCTGAGTAGACCTACACCTGTTGAAGGGTCACAGCAGAACTTGGAATATGAGTTTTAAATGTACTCTTCTGATATGTAAGTGACAGAATCGCACAGGAAGTAATCAGATCAACATCCAACAGATACAATAAACCGATCTCCTTCCTTCTGAACAAGAAAATATAGCCGAGGCTTGATTGTTAAGTCCAGAGAAGTAAAAGTAGTGCTTTTCACCAAAAAGTAAAAACTGTCACATTCCGCCCACTGAGACGGACCGTAGAATAACTCATTGAGCGTTAACAGCCATCCTTAATCTATGGCCTATGGAGGACTAATATATGTTTGTAGTGGAAGTCTCTCGGCAAATGTCTGAGAATCGAACACAAAATAAATTGTCTCCATAATATCAGCTACACCTAATCAAAATCAAAATTAATCAATGCAGAAGCAAATTTAACGTGGGCAATGTAAGTCAATATACCATATCAATAAAGGAAGCCCGACCGCGCTATAGAGATGTGGTTAGAGTAGAATTTTTACTATGCGAACAACGAAAGACGACCAAAGAATATCTAGAGATGCACGATACTCCAAAAGTAAAGACAGTGTACGTCTATAAGGTTAGGCGCAAAAGTAATACCAGCAAAACGAGTCACTTGGAACCAATGCTTCCAAAACGATTGAAGAAAAAAAATTAAAAGAAAGGTAATTAGGTTTTTGAAGTCGCCGTACTCTAATAGGCTTGTCAGGCACGAGGCCACGGTTCAAACACGATGTCAAATATCTCGAGCAAAACGAAATATGAACAAATATATCTTTGGCAATAAAATTGGCAATAAAATTTGGCAATAAAAATTGCCATGAAAAGTTTCTCCCAAAATATGTCGTTCTTAATCGACTTTAAACTCTAGGTCCCGCCACTCATGTATAAAAAACTAACACACGCAACATAAACGGTGTAATACGATTAGATCCTAACCCTGACTGGCATAAAAGATAACTCAAACTTATTTATCACCCAATCGTCGAATACAAATAATTTTCAATTTAATTTCCATTTCCGTTGTCATTTTGGTCTTTAACAGTTGATTGACCTTTTCGTCAAACAATTCCTTTTTGTTTTTGTCCTCATAGTACCGTGGTAGTAGCATTTGGTCATGCAACACAATGTGTGTAACACATTTACAGAGACTCATACATACACACAATTGGTTTGTTAGTGTGTTGTGTTAACAGCTCGTAGTTATTGTCGCATTATATGAATTTATTGTAATATTGACTTATCGCCACTATCCATTGTTCAATTGTTCAATATTCATAGACACACAAGGTAAATACATGTACATGTGTACATGTGTACATACATATATTCATTTACTTGTATATGTATGCATAAATGTATGCAAATGTGTCATTAGATATTTTAATGTGTGCATTTCCGTTTGTATACTTTACTCATCTACATATCTATCTCACCCCTAATGGATTTGGCTTAAAGGTTTGATGGTTTTATTTGTGGGATTTTCAATAATTTTTACTCATCGTTTTAGTTATTGTTTTTGCTTTTATTTCAATTTGCTAGGCTTATAGTATTGATTGCAAATGTTATTCTTTGGGTCTTTACACTCTGGGCAAATTGTTGGTGTTTTTGTTTGATGGCATCAAATATGTAGCTGCAGTCAAACTAAGAGGAAATAAGTGAAAAATATTTTACAGATGGATTTTAGTTTTTTTTTTTTGTTTTAAATGACATGTCATGCCTTTATTTCTTCGCTGCCGGCTTTTAAAATAGTTAATGCAAATAATTTATGCATTTGCGTGCTTTAAAAACACTATTATTTTAGGTAATATGGCACCTTACATAACGGAGGAGAATTTCAGTTTTTCAATGAGTTTGTAACAATATATGCATGATGCTCTCTTGGTGTATAGTGAAAAATTAATTAAAACTGAGGTAAAATTATGTAGGAAGGGTGATTTATAAGTTTAAAAATAAAAATGCAAAAAACCCAGAAAACTGGTTTCAAATTTTTTCCAAATTTATTTCTTTTTGTTGTGAAGTACAATTGTTCCGGTTAGAAATGGAATATTATTTCATTCATATGGCTACATCGGCTGGCCTTGTCGTATATCATTCGATCGAACAAAATTTTCCTGCAGTTTTTCGAGTGTAGGGGATTGTATCTGGACAATGGCACCACCAATGTTAACCTTCAAATGCTCAACTGCCGCTGGTTTATCGGCATAACACTTTTCTTTAACGCTGCCCTACGGAAAATAATCCAAAGGTGTCAAATCGCGTGCTTCTTGGCGGCAATAAACGACGACTGTGGTATGAGATGTGTGGCAAGTTACACCATCTTGTTGGAACCAAACATCGTTCACATCAATACCATGAAGAGCGAGTACAAAAAAATCGAAAATCATGATACGTTAAGTGTTTCAATTGACCGTAGTAGTTGCGCCGTAGTCTAGTAGGTAGTGTGTTGGCTTATTAGACGTAAAGCCAGGGTTCGAGCCACAGGCCAGACATCAAAACAAAATACAAAAAGTATTTCTTCGGCGACTTCCTCTCAGCAGATTTCTGGCAAAAGCTCTGAGAGTAAATAAAATTGCCATGAAAAGTTTCTCAAAAATCTGTCGTTCGGAGTTGACTTTAAATTATAGGTCCGGCCTCTCATGTATGAAAACTAACACGCACAATATAAATGGTGTGAGAAACTAGGTCGTAATCCTGACTGAAGGATTGTAATGACCAATTATGTATGTATGTAGTTGCGCCGTAATAATTTTCAAAGAAATATGTACCAATGATGCCTCCGCTTCACAAGCCACAACAGAAAGTCACTCGTAATGAGTGCATTGGCTTCTGCACGACCACGTGTGGGTTTTTTGAGCCCCAAATACTGCAATTTTGCTAATTAACGTACCCACCAAAATCTGAAAAGATAATTTTTTTTTTTGGCAAAATCGACATCGTACAGTTTCTCGTTGGCCCAATAAATCCCAATGTTGCTCGTTCAGTGGAAATAATATGTTGAATTTTGTGATAGAATGTCGTAAGTATTGCCCTACTCGAAATAACCAATGGTTCAAATTTAAATCGATAGATGGCCCACCCTATACAGGCATTTAAGCTGAAAGCAATATTGGAAAATGTTTTACAATATTTTTTTTTTTCTAAATTGGGTTCCGGAAGTATGAACCGAAGATAATTTCGAATAATCTGTTCCAAAGTGTACATATTTCGATGTAAGCGCTCTCCATTAATGGAAGCGAATACATCCGAAATTATTTCCTATAGTTTTTAGTATTTAACCGATTTCGAAATATATATATATATAGTCTGATCGTATATTCTAATCATTTTTAGATATTCCGCTTGAAATATTTTTTGTTTGGGAACAACTTTATTGCCAATAATGAGTCCTGTTTTTACGGCATTTAAGCAGTATTTACATACGAGTACATACAGAATTTCCACAACGTGTACAGAAACCTCCGTATATATTACGTTTTTGTAGCACGCATATAAAAATCGAATATTCGGTGTTTACTTTCGAAAAGATTTCTGATTAAATCGTTGTAAACATTTTATAAAATGCTCATGTAAATTTTCTAAATTAAAACATGTAATTTTAGTCGTCCTAAAAAATAGACACAAACAGAAAACAGAAAAAAGCAAAAAAAAATTTAAATAAAATTTCCCATTTAAACACGTTCGCAGGTATTTTCGGATGAATTGATAGTTTAAATAACTTTTTCTGGTTGCATTGCTGTTTAAAATATGCATGAATGAATGAAAAGATTTTTGTTTTGTTTCTCTCTCTCTCTTTATACTTTTGGTTTTCCATGAATTTTAAAATATTCAAAAATAAATTCCATTTGGCGTGTTTAAATGTTCGACAATGTTAATTAAAGAGTTTATATTTTCAACTTGTATGCGTGTTACGAATGAATGCAGAATGTATTGTTTTGAAGGGAAGAGTGTTTACGCTGTAATTTTGGTGTAACTTTTGAAATTTTTTTTCATTTATTAAATTTGCCTATGAAAACGTTTTGTTAATGCTAGAAAATAAAAGTTTTTAAATATTAAAGGTCAAGAAAGTGATATGTTCTGTTCAGGGTTATTGAATGTTGTTAAAAAAATTAAAGAAGAAACACAAGCAATTAAAATCGGCACACACTCATTGGATCGGATCAATCAGGATCAGATCAATCAGTATACCATACAATCAATATCTTAGTGCGAAATATTTACCTTTAATAAAAGCCGAACCGCCACAATAGCTTGTAAGTAGGTATAGACCAGAGATCAGCAATGAATCGCTTTTTCGCTACTCATAAGTACTCATGAAATTTTGAGTATGAGTGAGTCAACAGTATTGAAATCCAACTACTCTGATTCATTCGTACTCACTTCAACATTGATTTATAAGTACAGGTTGCAATGAGTATGAGTACAATGTTGACATTAAAACTCATAACATTCGAAATATGTTTGATTCATACGCCTACTCATTCAGATTCATAAATTTAGAAAAATACTTATAATACTCATAAATGATTCGAGTGATTCGAATCATTCGTCAAAATTTACAGTCGTAGTTGTTGTTGCATTTAAAAAAAAAAAGATAGAATAAGACAAAGACAGCAAGCAGAGCAAACACACAACCTTCTTGTGAGTATTGTAGTGTTCGTACCCGAATCATATTTATTTTGTGATTCGTGTATACGATGAGTCATGGAGAGTCGAAAACAATAACATCATGCGTATTGTTAAGTACGAGTACCATGAGTATTTCAAACTTTGAGTATGAGTAGTATGAGTATGACATTAAAATAAGTGTGAATGCGTTTAAGTATCAGAAGTTATAAGTGTGATTCGAATCTACCGATCGAATCGTTTTGAATACTCATTGCTGACCGCTGGAATAGACATGACAAAATCTTATGTAAATTTGCTCTTAATCTCCCTATGTACTAAAGTATACTGTTGAACCCCCATATTAAACGAAATCCGAAAAAAAAAATTTTTTCGGCGACTTCCTTTCAGCAGACTTCTCTCTGAGAGTAAATAAAATTGCCATGTAAAGTTTCACTAAAAACCAATCGTCCAGAGTCGACTTTAAACTGCAGGTCCCGCCACTCGTGTATAAAATTAATACAAACAACATAAGTGGTGTTAGAAGCTAAGTTGTAATCCTGACTGAAGGATTGTAATGACCAATTATGGACGTATGTATGTATACCGAAACCCATTTGCCACTCTGTTTTTACTACAAAAATATTGAAGAGATTCTCTTATGATAATCATATAAACCTTCAAGAAATCATCATCCAGATCAAGCGACAAAGTTGAATGTGAAATTTTTTCATTACAGTTTTAATCTTAAATTGTCCATTAGATTACTATACACGTCGAAATTATGGCTATAAAGGCAGTAGCTTTGCAAATCTAGTAGCAAAAGATCTATGCAAATATCCCGTGTAATATTTGCAGATAGAAAGTGTACACATCACATCTAATATTATCCTATGATTACGGGTTCCTCAGAGAAGATAATACAACATTCAATGCTCATGTGTTTTCCTCTACATAGAGACATTGAAAGTAACAACATAGTTGACGCACTCATAAAGGCTGGCATAACAGATAGTTCCAACAATTTCATACAAAGTATTGGCATTCCTCTGCAGAAAAGTAAGCAAATGTTGCAAGACAGATTTTGTTTATTTGTAAAGTAAAAATAGGAAAATTAACCCACTTGACCCGTTATGGTAATACGCAGAATAAGATCTTAAAACTTCATAACAGATATTACAAGACACTGGCGTTCGAGTATATGCGCTTTGAGACTAATAATACCACACAGCAACTTCTGCTGAAGCTGTATTGACGAGAAAGATGAGGAAACAATAGAAAACCTTCTATTTTCTCGTCTAATACTTAGGATCCTGGAGCGAAATTTTTCCAGACCTCCTTAGTTATTGTATTACTGATAATTTTTTTATGATCAACAATCAGGAGATGAACTCGTACTCATACAGTGCATTGTGTTGGAATAACAGAAAGATAGCTATAGAAGCAAGGATTGAAATGAATTCTATCAGAATTTTTTAAAATTTTTTAACTGAATTTTCGTTTGATAAGATGAGATATATAAAAAATATTAGACGACTGTTATACTATTTAAATTTTTACTGCAGTAAATTTTGTCCAATTTGATCAAACGAAGTGTCAACCTCTTCATAAGATAATGCACTTTCAGAATGGTATCACTTTTTTCGTATTTATTAATTAAAGTTTGCTACTATGAACTGACAAACTTGACAAAATGTGAAAAAAACTCACACTCCTTAAGTTTACCTCATATATAAAATTAACACACACAAAATAAGTGGTTTGAGAAACTAGGATGTTGTACAATGGGTCAATTCGACCTCCGGGTACTGTACTTGTCTTAATTGACAAGTACACGTCCTCTAACCTAACCTAACCTAAGTTTACCTTAAGCCGAATAACATATATGTATATGTACATACATTGTTTTAAAGGTCCATCCCTCTCCTTTCTAATTAGATTTAAATTTTTGGACACGGGTTCAGAAATGTTTGTGTAATCAATAAATTTGTGCGTAAAGTAAAAAAAAAAAGTTTTTGTCTAATAAAACAAGTTCGGAGGGTTCGAGGAAAATAAAAAAAAAAAAAATTTTTTAGTTCTACTCAACTAACTGAACAACTTAGACATAGTAGTTACTCGGGTGTATTTAAAGTTTTGTATTTTGTCGCATAGTGTAATTAATGTGCAAAAGAAGGCAGACATTCTTTATACTAACTTCGAAATCGCCGTAGTCTAGTAGATAGTATGTTGGCTTACTAGACGTAAATCCAGGGTTCGAGCCCCAGGCCAGACATCAAGACAAAATACAAAAAGTATTTCTTCAGCCACTGTCCCTCAGCAGATTTCTGGCAAAAACTCTGAGAGTAAATAAAACTGCCATGAAAAAGTTTCTCAAAAATCTGTCGTTCGGGGTCGACTTTAAACTGTAGGCCCCGCCACTTATGTATAAAATGAACCCACACAACATAAGTGATGTGAGAAACTAGGACGTTGTACAATGGGTCAATTCGACCTCCGGGTACTGTACTTGTCTTAATTGACAAGTACACGTCCTCTAACCTAACCTAACTGTAGGATGGGTACAATGCTTTTGAGTATGGCAAACAAGGTTAAAGCCCACATAGTGAACAACCAGATTTCAATTGAGCTCTGATTCGAATTTAGAAATTAGTAAGCAGGATGCCGATAGAACCACTAATATCTGAACTATATAAACACATTTAGAATTATCATATCTTTATATCTTACATTCTTTGATTTTCAAAGAGTTTTCGACACTTTATCTCAGCCGAGAATTTCGTCATCAATTGTAAAATTATTTGACCTAATTAAAATCAAGTACGACGACTGATATTTGATGATATAACTAGCTGGAAATTTAAGGTATATAGGCAGATATGGTTGTTTTGCTCTTTTTATTTTTAGTATTTATTGTTGGGAACAATGATTGCGTCGACTGGCGAAATATTTTGTATAACTTGTTGCTTTGAGAACTAACTAAAGAATCTTGACTTAGTTGATATATGTATGTCTTCATAATTCACCAGTATTCCAGCATACAGCATAAATTTAACCAAGTCCAAAAGAACACAAAAAGGCTTTGCTAGCAATACATACATCAAAAGCTTTAAACAGCGCTCTACTGTAGAAAGAATAGAGTAAGTAATTGAACTATATCGGTTGCATATTGTAATGGGTCATTACATCCCTTCCGTCAATATTACGACATAGCTTGTCACACCACTTACATATGTTGTGTGTGTTAATATCATAAATAATTGGCAGGATCTGCAGTTAAAGTTGACGTCGATTTTTGAGAAAATTTTTATGATAATTTTATTTACTTTCGGAATTTTTGCCATAAATCTGCTGAGAGGCAGTCCCCGAAGAAATATTTTATTCATGTTTCGTTTTGTTTGTTTCTGACATGGGGTTTGACCCCGGCCTCATGTCTAATAAGCCGACACACTACCTACTAGACTACGGAGAGTATTTACTTTGTAAAAAGAACTATAAAAGCATAGCATAATAAAACAAGAAATCGGAAGTCAAATTACAATAACAAAACTATATGAAAAGAAACGAATTACAAACAAAACAGTAAACCAGTTCTAGAAGTTGCCACAAAATAAATAAAATTGAAATTGAAATGAAAATTGAAAATTGAAATTGTTCTAGTAAAAAACATAATATATGCACTGTGTTGCGAGTACCAAAATTATGAAATTCGATTTTAGTGATAATAGGTTCATATCACACAAGACTGTAAGTGCGCTGTTGTGTTGTTCATGGTGAATACCAAAAATTTGTTTAAAAACTAACAACAACAGGCATACGAGGACATGTTTGCATTGTAGTTTTATTTCAAAGTTTCAAACCTTTAATTCCCTGCAACTACTCGTTTTTTAAAAGGTACAAACGTAACAATACATTATAAGGGGAATGGCTACTGTGATAGGATATGAGTAACTGGCATACGTATTCCACATTTTATTCGATAATGTAAGGTGTTGCTGCTTTTATTATGTTTGAATGGATGCCTGTATGTGAAATGTTATTGTAAATTAGTTATTGAATTATTTCCTTCGATTGTTTTATATCAAAGAATAACAAAGTTTATGTTATTTTTTAATTTTGTTTCAAACATAAAAAAAAATTCAATTTCATTTTCACATTTTTTTTGCACAAAATTTTTTAAAATTTTATTTAAATTCAGTTTTATTTTTTGTTAATTTTATTTTATTTTCCTTATAATAAAAAATGAAAGAAAATCAAAAATAATGAACATCAAATTATTAAAAAGCATTTGTTGGAAAAATTAAATCCTTAATACAAACAAATGAATGAATTGATGGTTTAAAAATGTGCAATGAATTGTAAAAATTATTTTTTTTCTTCTGTTATTGTGGTTGTTGTTGTTCATTTAAATACAATAATTTAAAACGAAAACCTAAGTTTTTTAATACGTTCTTTTGTATCTTCTGTTATTGCTTAACAAATATTTGATACAAACATTCGTTTGATACACTGAATTAAACGCATTCTCTCTCTATACGGAGGCCAAATTATTTAAAATCTAAAAAAATTTGTTTCTTTTTGTTTTTGTTTTTTTTAAATTTAATTTTTCTATGATTAAATGGAAATTAAAATTTTTTTGGGATAATAAATGAAATACAAAGAGCGTGCATTAGGCGATTGAATATGTATAAAAAAGAAAATATATGAGCACTACTTAGTAACTAAAAAAAATAAAATAAAAAATACAAATAAAAATTACAATTAAAATAAATTTAACAAAAATGTTGATTTTATGTTGTTGATGTTGTTATCATTATGCGTTTAAAAATTCACAATAAATTTTCAATTTTTTTTTTAAAACTAAACAATGATGATGATATTGTTGTTATATGGCATTTGAATATTGGTGGGTGGTGATGGCGATGGTGCAACATATAATATGGCAGAACAAAACTGTGATAAATACTCGTATGGATAAACATTAAAAGAGTGTTTCGTATAACAAGAGAAACTCAAGGAATTTTATGCAAATTTTGAATTGAATTATAATGGCAACTTGTAGCATATCGGGTGGGCCATCTATCAGTTTAAATTTGCATCTGGCAATACTTTACTATGCTGTCATAAAATTCATAAAATTCCCCTGAACATAATCAATCGGCTTATGCTTGAGCAATGTTGATATTTATTGGAAATTTATTTCCAAAACAAAGACAATTGGTTGGCAAATTGCATGAAAATTTCGTAAAAAAAATTGGTCGCAGAGAAGGCCATTAGTGTCCGGTATACTCAGGTTTATTGCTAAAATTCGTAAAACTGATGCGACAAGACGTGAGCGTGCTCGTACAATGCGTACATCCAAAAATATCGAAGCTGTGGCTGAGAGTGTGAGTGAGAATCCATGAACAACAAGGCGTCATCGTTCTCAAGAATTGAACATTCCACGCACCAGTTTACGTTGAAATTTGCGAAAGAAAGAGTTTTAGCGAGAAACTACACGATGATGTCGATTTCGCCAAAAAATTCCTCTTTTCGTATGAAACTCATTTTCATATTGGTGGGTACGTTAATAAGCAAGATTGCCATATTTGGGCTCAGAAAATCCACACGCGGTCTAATAGAAGCCAATGCACCCATAACATGCACGGGTGACTGTTTGGTGCTGGTTGTGCCCATATTTCTTTGAAAATGAGGACGGCGCAACCATTATGGTCAATGGATTTTTTGTACCCACTCTTCGTGTGGTATTGATGTGAACGATTTTTATTTTCAACAGGATGGTGTAACTTGACACACGTCAAATGCTTGATGGCCCCGTTTTATTATCCGATATGGTGATGACAATTGGCTGCCAAAAAGCAGTGATTTGAAAGAAAAAGTGTTATGCCGACAAACCAGTGACAATTAAGCATTTGAAGGCCAAAATTCGTGATACCATTGCCTGGCCGACTACTACGGTCACTACATTTCCTTTGCTTACCCTAACTTAACCATGTTCGCTCTTTCAATGTTGCATTTGCATGTAAGTAAGTGTAATTATGTATGTATATGTATATGTATGTTATGTTATGTTATGATATGATGCTTGATTCTAATAAAATATTTAATTTCTTTTTTTTTAAAATAAAATCAATTAATAACTCCCTGCTCTGTACTACACAGTAGTAATTTAGTTTTTAAATACAAATTAAAGGAGAATATCTTTTCTACAAACAGGGAGCGCAGGATATGTAAAATTTTAAGTGCTTAGAAAAAAGGTAGTAAATGTGCTTTGAAGGCGATGAGGGCAGTGCATATATGTTAAGATTTTATATGTGAAGATAGAGACGCCTTCAACCACGCCATGACAAAAGACTCCAACCATGTTTAGCTGGTTGTGGTGCTGAACTGTATGTATCTACATGGTGTTGTTGCTGTTGCTGTTGATCTACAGATGTCCGTAGTACTGTATGTTTGAATACGGATCTCTTAAATTCCTCTGGCGTTGGTTTGTATGCCTCAAGTTTGTTGCTGTATTTGTGCTGCTGCGATATTTCTGTTGTGTGTGCTTGTGAGCCACCGTAAGTTTTTGAGCCGAACGAGTAGCCGCCGTAAGTTGATAACTTTGTTGCTGATGATGATGATGATGATGATGATGTTTGCTGATGGTGTGTTTGTTGTACGTTGACAAAGGACGTGGTGGTGATCTGTAGAGCCATAAAGAACAAATTTTACGAATTAGAAAAATGTTTAATATGCTGCTATGGGGATAAGTTGTTATTTTTATTGTTTTGACTAGCAGTTAGTGTTGTCGTTGTTGTGGTTTTTTATAATGATTTTTTTTTAGTTTGATAAGCTTTTTAAGTTATGTATAAGTGTTAGTTACTTTGTTATTGTTGTTGTTGGAGTTATCATACGTTTCAATAGCATTGGTACTGGCAAATCCTTGCGATCCATTGGGTGCTGCACACAAGCCTTGGTAACGGGCAGACGGTTTCATGCCATATGAAGAACAGGCTGGTTTACCAGCCTCATAGGGTTTATACCCGACAACGTTGCCACTGTAAGTGGAAAAAAAATGTCAATCGTTTAATAGAAAAACTTAGTATGTGTTACTTACCCGGGTCCATAGTTGCAAACGTATAATTTATTGTATTTGCTGGTGTCTTTGTACTCAGCAAAACCACAGCCAACTAAACTTGTTTCACCCCAAACCAGCTGGAAGAAAATAAAGAAGAAAGAAAAAAAACGTTCATTAAATTTCATAAGAAAATTTCAATTAAAGCAGCCATAATACCTGAGAATAATGACCAGTTTTAAGAGACCAGGGATCACCAAATGAGTACTTCTGAACCTCATTAAACCAACTTTGTATGCGTGAGGCAAAGTCACCATCATCTGGCTCCAAGGGAGCAGTACTCCATATAATTGCCAAATTTTGGCCCATAGTGAAGCGATCTTATCAGGGGCAAGAAATAAAGTAGAAAAAAACAATAAAAATCATAAGAAGTAAAGAAATGTTTTAAATAACTTACTTATGGTACGCTGGGGATCATGTCTAAACTGGCAATTTTCTGCCCATTGTTGGGCTCGTGCAGCCAACTCATTATCCCATACAATCTCACGCATATTCTCTGCACCCGGCTGGCCTGGATAACGGCCGGTGGCCACCATTTGCCTTAATCTATTGTGTTCTTTTAAAATGATATCTTTTTCTTCTTCTGTGACACCAGCAGCTAAACAAATGAGAGGAAGAAAAAAATTCAAATTAAAATTTGAAATTCCGTTGTGAATTAATTAAAAAACTTGCTAACAAAATATGGGCTAAACGATCTTTTATTTCTTTTTTTTTGTTTTATTAAGTGACTAACGCTGGATCACAAACTAGATTCTCTCTCTTGTTTTTTTGTCATTAATTTCAACTTTATTTAGTAAGGTTTTCTTGTCTTGGCCATAGTCTAGTGGCATCGTTTGGGGATGTATTGAGTCATTTCTATTTTTATATAATTTTTTTTTTGTAGTTTTTTTGTCTCAAAAACTAAATAAATTGCCTTTAACTAATTTGCATTTAATCATTAATGATTAGTTTTTTTAAAGTTTCATTTCCAGAGAGCGTAAATCTTATTTAAATCCCTCTTTAATTATGTAAAATCCTCCTCTTTTTGGTTTAAAATTAAACAAAAAACACACACACTCCAGCAAAGTAAAACAAAATAGATTTAAAACAATTTATTGTTAAAAAATTTATTTACATTTTATGCATAATTTTTTATTAAGAGAGTGTGGCTTTAATTAGCATAATTTCTCGTCTTATAAAGAAGCGTATAAAACAAAATGAAAGAGGAAAAAAAACAAATAAAAAAATAAAAAAAAAACAAAAGAGTACCTGTTGGCAACATTAATTTGGGTCTAAAAGCGTGGCCAGTTTAGAAAACGTAGTTGAACAGGTTTTCAAATGTTAAACAATGAAAGCCAAGTGAATAGATTTTGCAATTTTAACAGTTCCATACGATTATATACCCGTCACAACATTGTTCAACATTGTGCACATTTTAAAAGGCACTTTAGAAAGGTACTTTTTAGATAGTTAAACGATTTTTGAATTTTTTTTATGAAAATCAAAGGAAGTATAAAGATATGATTTTAATTTTTATTTCCAAGATTTTCAATAAAAATCTGTACAACACTATCCAATGCTAATTAATTAATGAAAGAAGAGTCCGAGGAACAATAAAACAGAGTTTCTTGGGAGGTACTGAAACTGTATACTTTTAAAGTGCCACCCATATTTGTACTCTAGATGGTCATCATTTAAGTACATACATACATACATAATTGGCCATTAAAACCCTTCAGTCTGGATTACGGCTTAGCTTCTCAACACCACTCATGTTGTGTGTGTTAATTTTATACATGAGTGGCGTGACCTACAGTTTAAAGTCGACTCCGAACGACAGATTTTTGAGAAACTTTTCATGGCAATTTTATTTACTCTCAGAGTATTATTATTATTTTTTATTTATTAATTACAATACAATTACAAATTATATTCTAATTATATACGAGCGGAGTAATTTTGACCATATGCTCGGTGTAGTGTCACAGACCAGAGTCTTTGGTGGGAATCGAACCCACGACCCTCACGCTAATAGTCTAGCACACTACCCACTAGACTACCAGGGCACCCAAACTACTCTCAGAGTAATTGTCAGAAATTTGCTGAGAGGAAGTCGTCGAAGAAATATTTTTTTTTCATATTTTCGTTTTGATGTCGGACCTGGCGTTTGAGCCTCGGCCTTTCGTCTAATAAGCCAACATACTACCTACTAGACTACGGCGACTTCAATTAAGTAATCGACTAAATTTGTATACCAAAACGGGCACGCAAATTGTTTTGTCAATGGCAACTCATGAGTTAAACAAAAATTCTGTACGGAGATGTTGTATTTATTTCACATGGTTTGTGTCTTTAATAACTTAAACAATATTTTGATGGGTAAACATATTTCACTCACTTTCATTGGATTATTTTACAAAGTATGTTGCTTTGAAGTCGCCGTAGTTTAGTAGATAGTGTGTTGGTTCAAATGCCTAGTCAGCCGCTTCCAACAAAATTAAATATTTCTTCGGCCATTGCATCTCAGCAGATTTCTGTTAAAAATTCTGAGCATAATAATAAAATTGGCATGACAGGTTTCTCTAAAAGCTGTTGCTTGGAGACGACTTTAACCCGTAGATCTTGTCGCTCAACACACACAACATAAGTGGTGTGAGAAGCTAGGTCGTAATCCTGGCTAAAGGGTTGTAATGAAACAACATTTCCTTCATTGCCTAGACTAAGTATGGCAAAATGGCAAATGTTTTCTCTCTTAAATGTTAAAGATAAGAAGTGCCATCCTCATTTTTAAGTTATATATCAATTATTAACATTAAATCTAAACAGTATAAAAAGAGCTTGAACGTATTTCTAAAGCTAGTGCTACTAACAGAACTCCAATAAAGGATATAAAATCAATAGTCAGTGTTGGCAGATTATTTTTTAAAATGAAGTTTTTAGTAGCCAGACTATTGTTTAAACTGTTTTTTTTTTCATATTTAAGAACATTCCCTTTTGCCACCATCAATAAATCAGTGGCATTAAAACTATCAACAACGATTTTAATCAAAAACGATAAAAAAAATTAAATTCCTTTAAAGCGCATTTTACTTGCAATAAATGCAAGTTGACAAATTGCTTTTGTATACAAATATTTAAAAATAAAACGTTTAATTTCCGTATGTATACTCGTACATACATACATACATATGGTACATGGTACAGTGTAAAGAAGAAAAAAATATGGAAGAAATAAGGAACAAAACCTTTAAAAATGTAATGTTAAACGTCACTCAGGACATTAATTAAAGGAACAAGCTAAACGACTTAAAAAAATATGTATGAACATCAGCAGTTGGTTAAAGATTAAAATAAAAAAATTGTTTTCCTTTTGTTTTTTGTAATCGTTTTATTAAACATTCATCAGCGATAACAACAATAAACATAAACAATATTGATTAAATTTGTTTTTTTCTCTTTTTTTTATTTAAATGTTAAACACAATTGTTAAAGGAATTCATTTAACATTTAACAGATTGATTTTGGCAGTTACGGAGCCTATGAAGAAGCCACTAAAAGTGTACAAATAAAAGACTTAAGCAAGCAACGTTTAAAGCTTTTGTTTTCAGTTGTTTGTACAGATCACAAGCGCTTTAAACGACGTTTATATTAATCTTGTTAAGAGAAACAAAAAAAAACAAAAAAAAAAACAAAAAACAGGGAAAATTTTAAATTCTTTTTCCTTTTTTTCTTATAAATTTTAGAATGTAAATACAATACATATGTACACATGTATGTATAAAAGATTTTAATGGCTTTTGATTGCATTAACAAGTAAATGATTTTTGTTTTGGGAACAAAAAAAAAAATTTTTTTTGTGTTTTTTTTTTCTTTAAACAGGACAAGTCATTTAAGGGGCACATTCATTCATTACAATGCGTGCAATAGTTTCGAAACAAAAGACTTAAGCAACAAACTTTTTTATTATATCATTTACATGTCACTTGTATTTACATATTTTGTAGGAAATATTATTTTCTTTTTTGCCATATTATTAGCCTTAATAAAAACATTTCAAACCTGGAATATCTATCGAAAGCCTTAAAAATTTTTGCATTTTTAATCAATATTTATACGCTACCAAGTTTAATACATGTTTTTTTGTTTTTTTTTTGTATTAAAATCTTAAAAAATTGTTTTAATATTATGCTGTTCATTATTTCTCTCTTCTCTTTTCGTTTTAATTTTTAATTTTTTTTGTTGTCGGTTTCATCTCTTTGTTGAATATCATTTATCATTTCAAGAAATACATCATTTTGTTTCTTATTAAAGTTTTTTAATTGCATTATTAGCACGAGCGTAATTTTTTTACTTTTTTTTCTTTTGATTTCTGAAAGTTGTCTTTAACACCTCGTGTAGATCAGTTTATGTGCATTCAGTCAACAGACTTTATGGCGTCTGTCTATTCCAATTGATTTCCTTAAATTATCTTAAAAAAGGGCTAAGGTTTCAACCGCAGCTTTATACTTATGCCTGTATTTTTTCCTTTTTTTTCGCCTCAATTACTATATGCAGGTTTTCTACTTAATTTTTTTCTTCATGTTTTTTTTCTTTTTTGCTTTGTTGTTAAATTAATATGCATCATGTTAAATTGTACATTTTAGTGTTGATTTTAATTTGTGTCAATTTATCATGTCAAAATTTATCTCCTAAAGATTGAAATTTTTTTCCACCGTTTTAATTGGGTTTTGTAAAAAATTCACAGTCATTAAATATAATAAGAAAGATTTGCTTAATTATTCTTTTATTTTATTTATTTTAATAAAAAGCAATAAAAAGTAAGGGGTTCCCAGGAAATTGTGGCAAGAAAATGGATTTTTTTTCATGAACTTCAATTCCTTGGTAACTTTACTGAGGTTTTTTTTAATATGAAATTTTATTTGTTGTTTTCTTTGTTCTTTTTTTAACTTGAAAAAAAATAATAATAATATAAGGGTGCCCTGGTAGTCTAGTGGGTAGAGTGCTAGTTATTAGGATCGTATAGTTTAGTTTCAGCATGTTGTGATAAATGGCACTCGTACATACATACATAATTGATCATTACAAACCTTCAGTCTGGATTACGACCTAGCTTCTCACACCACTTATGTTGTGTGTGTTAATTTTATGTACGAGTGGTCGAGTTTAAAGTCGACTCTGAACGGCAGAGTTCTTAGAAATTTTTCATAACAATTTTATTTACTCTCAGAGTTTTTGACATACATATTCTGAGAGGAAGGAGACGTTCTGTATTTAATTTTATCGGATATAATAAGCCAACACACTACCCACTAGACTACGGCGACCTAAAAGCCAGCTTTTCTTGTTCAAAATTCAAATGAATCATAAGTGACCTGGTGCCCAGAACATTTCATTCAATTGAGGCAAGAATTGGCTGAACAACAGTCGGAAAACTTGAACAACTATGAAGCTATCTTATATCATCTTAAGCATGAATATATGTTTAGAAAAAATTAGGAAGTTTTGCCTCATCCGCTTTAAAATCTAAGCCTTGCCCTTCCGTTTGCTGCAAAATGTTCTCTTTCGAATAATCTTTAATTTCGAAGTAGGATATCTACAAGAACTTCCATTCCTTTTCTTTCGAAATCAATACATGAAGTCAATTTCATACATAGTTTTTGGTTTCTTTAGGGAACATATCGCTTAAAATCACGCCCCCCCCCCATTTTGTTATTATTTCTTAGCTTAGTTTCATTTATCAAGTCTTTTTGCAGCCAAGCGAATGATAGGTATAATGGAGCAAATCCTAGGATAATGGCATTGTGTAGCAAAAAGAGGACATAGCAATACTATCTAACAGTCAGGCAGCTACTTTAGTATTCCGCTGTTATGGGATTAAAAAGAAATTAGTATGGAACAGGTTTCCCAGTTTACCCTTGGGTGGATTCCATGCCAAGTTTGAATTTTATGCATGAGTGATGGCATCTGCAGTTTAAAGTCGACTCCGAACGACAGATTTTTGAGAAACTTTTCATGGCAATTTTTATTTTACTGTCAGAGTTTTTGCCAGAAATCTGCTGAGAGGAAGTCGGCGAAGAAATACTTTTTTATTTTTGTTTTGATGTCTGGAAGCCAACACATTACCTACTAGACTACGGCGACTTCAATAGGAGGGATACTCTATAAAATTTTAGGGAGTATAATGGATCCTATGATCCCAGTACTAAGGCACCTCTTTACGTATAGTAATAATAATAATCATATCATTATCGTTGCTATCATATCTGCGGGGTAGCAGGGGTCAGTAAGAGTAAGAGTCAAAAGCTTCTTAATCATTTGAAAATCATTTCTTCCCTAAAAGCCTCTTAGCTTAGTTTGTTTTGTTCTCTATATGCGTAAGTATTGAAATGTAGCTAACATTGCTATCCTCTCTGCGGGAGAGTTTTTTAGATAAATCACTTGATAGAGATGGAACCTTCTTAGTTTGTTTTCTACAGAAATAAATAAAAGGAAATAAAGTCTTTTATTCAGAATTCATTCATTTTTTTTACTCGTGCTTGCAAATTGAGGAAGAAATATTTTTTTTTGTTTTTTTTTTTTTTTGTTTTAAATAAACAAAAGCTTTTTTTATTATTAAAATTCCTTTAAAAAACAAATTAAATTTCAAAATATTGATTTATGAAAACATCTTCTTTATTTTAATACCGTCAAGGTTCGCCTTTCAGACAATAAATAGTCTGTTGAAAACCATTTAATATTCCTGCATTAGTTTTCTAAAAATTTTTTAAGCGTAAAAAAAACAACAACATTTCATAGAACTTCCGTTTTAGTAAACATGGCGTATAACAATTGCCAGTTAAGATACAAATGAAAACAAGTTTATTGCTTAAGTCTTTTGTTTTTAAACGGTCTAATCTGAAGCAGAGTTTAATTCACAATTGTTTTGAATATTTTGTTAGCGTTCAACAGGGGGGGTGTATTGTTTAATTCTTTTTATAATAAAATTCGTGCTAATGGATTAAATTTAAAATGCGTTGTTAAGCTTTAATTACCATGACAGCTTACAATGATTATAAATCAAAATTTTTATTTTATATTAAGAACAATTAGAAAAAGAGTTGAATAAACTATTTAAACTATTTTATTGTATGTTTGCTACAATATAAAATTACTTCCCTTGTTTTTTTATGGTTGTTGTTTTGCTTGGTTGTATACTTTCCAGCATTTAACCTCCTGAGGTCTTAAATCATCAACACGTTTTAACGTTTAAGGCGTTTCAATTTTATAAGCAATTCAT
Organism: Sarcophaga carnaria; assembly: GCA_958299815.1. Lineage (NCBI taxonomy): Eukaryota > Metazoa > Arthropoda > Insecta > Diptera > Sarcophagidae > Sarcophaga > Sarcophaga carnaria. Next base: position 46,464,606 of record OY283150.1, read on the forward strand.
TTAATTTAAATAATTATGTCTGCCTAAATAATTTTTTAATACGAATCATAAGTTAAAAAAATTATGCAAAAAAAAATAACAAAAAACAAGAACAAGAACAAGACATGCAGAGAAAAAAAAACCGTTTAACATGGTTAATCTCTAAATCAGTTTAATTTCGATATTTTATAACGATCTTGAATTGCATTGTATGCTGTTGTGGTGTCTGTTGTTTTCTGTTCTTGGTTTTTTTTTTATTTTTAATTTATGAAATTGATTACAGCTTGTTAAGTCCCTTTATAAAAAAAAGGAAAAGAAAACATAGGAAAAAAAGGTTTAAAAATTACCTGCACAATGCCTAAACGTGAGAACATTTAAATTTTAAATTATTCTTGTTCTGGGCCGCTGATCAATACCAAGCCGCCTATTTTCATGTTTTGCAAACACACAGTTTCCATTTATTTATGCGAAAAAAAATTACCCTTTTTATTACAAAAACAAAAACAAAAAAAAAAACAAAAGACCCGTTCTGTTGTGTTTCAGTTTTTGGTGTTGTTAAGTGATTATGTCTCCTTTTTAAGAGTTCAGTTCATGTGTGATTTTATGTATGTATGTTCACGTTGCGTTTTTTTCCTTAATTCTACCGCCAGCTTTAGAATTTTACAATTTTTACAGTTTAATTCTGTCTTATAAGAAGTTGACCCTGACCATGGCAACACGTACAACGTATGGTCAACTACAATGCACTCCATTGTGCTCTCCATGTATTTTTAGTCCAATTTTATATTTTTATAAAGAATTTTGTTAAAAAAAATTCTTTTTTTTTCTTATTATTTTTTTTCATTCAACTTTAATTAACATGAGTTTCGTTGTAGTTTTGTTCATTGTAAGAAACGTAAATGAATGAATAAATGTCGGTCGAGAAATAAATTGCATGCACTGGCCACATTGAGCCAAGGCATATCAGACAAATATTTTTTAATTCGTAAAATAACTGTTTCAATGCAATTTAACAAAATATTTATCGCTTGTTCCAGTGTTCCCTTTTGGGTTTTTTTTAACAAAAAAAAATGTTGTTAATTATGGCGGTACCTAAATTGGTGTTAAAGATTACTGATCACAACAGATTCAGGTTTGTTGCTTAAGTCTTTTGTTTTTTTATTTCTTCACAAAATTTTTTGTTTAGGCTTTCCAAAAAATAAAATATTTAAGCTTTTAATACTTAAATAGTTTAATAGTTAAAAAAGCAGAAAGCTTTGTTGGCATAGAAATTTAGATTTCATAGCTCTTGGCATTAGATTTAGTTTCAATCATCAATACCTTTTAAAATAGTGCTGATAGTTTGCCAAATTTATTTTTTTCCGATTAGAAGTGGAATTTTATTTCATTCGTGTCTCAGCAATGGCATCACGAATGCTGTCCTTCAAATGCTTAATTGTGTGTGGTTTGCCGCCATAACACTTACATTTAAAGGCGCCCCACAGAAAATTGTCCAACGCTGTCAAATCGCAGCTTCTTGGCGGCCAATTGACATCACCATTTCGGCTAATTAAACGGCCATCAAATGTTTGACGCAATAAACAACGTAACAACAACACACATAAGAAGTGTGGTATGTTGCAAAAAACTGTTGAAACCAAACATCGTTTACATCAATACTATGAGGAGCGAGTACAAAAAACTCAGTTATCATGCTGCGATAAGTGTTTCCATTGACCGTAATGGTTGCATTGTCCTCATTTTTACAGAAATATGGGCCAATGATGCCAATTCGCAACAAACAGTCACTCGTATTGGGTGCGTGTGGCTTTTCTGAACCTCAAATACGAAAATTTTGCTAATTATCGTACCCTCCATGATGAAAATGACCTTCATTCGAAAATACGATTTTATTTTGGCAAAAATGGTTATCTGGAGATGCGATAACGGAGCCGATGATTATGCTGCTTCAACTCTTGAACGCACTGAACTTTGTAGGACGTCATTCCGAGACCTTTTTGCGAAATTCGACGTGAACTGGTACGTGAAATGTTAAATTCTTGCGAACGATAACAAAGCTTCGATATTTTCGCGTGTACGCACTGTACGAACACGCTCACGTCTTGGCGCATAAACAATTAAACCAGTTGCACGAACTTTAGCAATAAACTTGCGTGTACCGGGCACTGTTGGTCCTTCTCTGCTACAAAAAAGACATTTTCGTGCAATTTCCGACAACAATTGTCTTTGTTTTGGAAATAAATTTCCAATAAATCCCAACGTTGTTCAAAAGTAAATCGATTCATTACGTTCAGTGGAGTTAATATACTGAATTTTTTGGCAGAAGAGAATGGCATAAGTATTGTCAGATTCGAAATAACCCTTGGTTCAAATTTAAACCGATAGATGGCGCACCCTATGCGATTCTAATTAATGAAAAACTCATTAAAATGTTTTTTTTTAATTATTTAAAGTTCGCCCTTAGTATACCTAATTAGCCATAACGTATTCTATTGAAAATCTATACTCCTACACATGTTTATCTAAACATGTTTACGTTTGATTTTCAAGTATCAGAACTAATTTACACAAATCTATGTTTTTTTGTTATTGTTTTAATCAAAAGCTTACAGTTTATTGACTTTGAAGGCAGAAATCCAAATAAATAAGTAAAAAACATCTTTTGAAATTAAAAGGAATCAAAAAAAAAAACGTCGGAGTCTTTATGACGTCAAACCAAAAACAGGTTGTTGAATAGAATCACAAAAATAAAGTGTTAAAAATGGTACGTACGACAAACAAACGTAAGAATAACAAAGAAAACATGTAATAAAAATATACAGAAACAAAACAAATATTAAAACCAATAAATACATATGTTTACAACAGTTATACACTACATATTACGTTTTCAAACCTAAATTTATGTACAACTGATTGTTAATGAACTACTACTACTACAGTCAGCATTCATTTTCAATATGAAATCAAATAAAATAGATTTGTTTACTATCTATGTATCATGCTATTATTGGGTACAACTAGGTACTTATTTATTTTGTTTATAGAAAATAAATTTAAAAATTTATAGGTTAGTACACCAGTAGGTCTTATTGTGTTTTACAAAATCCAAAATTACTCAGCCGCTTTCATTGTAGAAATTACTTTCAACAGTACAATACTGAACTTCATGCCTTTCTGTAGACTCTTTAGCGCTGCTAAGAAAGTTGACAGGATCTGCTAAAGCAACCAATTAAATACCTTCACGTTTGCCATATGAATGTGGCATTGTGGTTCTAATAAATGTTATACATCTCCTTTCTATAGTCCAGCATTCGAACAAATATAATGCTGCACAATAAGTTATCTGCACAACGTAAAAGATTCATGCGTTTTCTATTCAACCAATCATTTTATCTTTTCATTAAGCATATTGAAGTCAACGCAGTAGGTAGTAGGTAGTGTGTTGGCTTACTAGATGAGAGTGGTTCATCTCAAATAATACGAAATATGAAAAAATATTTCTTTCAATATATGTGGTATACAATGCTAGGTTGTAATTCTGACTAAAGGGTTGTAATGACCAATTAAGTAAGTAAGTCAGTAAAAATCATAGCTGCATATCATTTCATTTACTCACTTCAAACTGCTTATTTTACTGCTCATTGGCAAAAGTTCATTATCGGATATAGTGAACTAGTTTACAACGTCTTAGTACTTTGTAAATACATACACATACATACATATAGAATTGGTTATTATAACCCTTCAGTCAGGATTACGACCTAGCTTTTCGCATCACATATGTAGTGTGTGTTATTTTTTTTTTCGGAAACTACACTTTAAAGTCGACAACGAATGTATCATTTCTTTTGGTTGTAAAGACTAATGACATGTAATACAAGTACCTTAGTGACTGTTATATTACTCCACGAAGAGAAAAAAGTCACGCTAAGATTTATTTCTAAGCTAACATTTTATACACAATTAAGTAGAATCACAATAACAAGTCAACAATAATTTCTGGAAGTTGCCAAACCGGAAATAAAAAGTTATAAATAGAGCCAAGGGAAATGTTGCCAATTGGTTAAAGTAATTGGTTAAAGTAAAAAGCGTTTTAATTGATTTTAATAGTAGTAAGGAGCTTATTATGTTGTTATGTGTGTTATTAAATTTTTATAAATAAAATTATTACTCGAGTATTGAAATAAGAACACATAAAAATAAATTGAAATTAATTTTAAATTGCATTCCTTAAATACAAAAGAATTACTTGTCATTTCTAATTAAAAACGTAATTAATATCAATATACGGTAGCAATCTGACTTATAATAATGGCGCCACATTAATCCACGACAATCCAAATATTTATTTATGGATTTGATCTGGTTTTTTTTATTTGTTTAATTAACCACCAATTCGCAATTTAAAAGCATTTCTATTTAATCAGATGCAAATATTTTTATTGATTTTATGAACTTTTGAAAAATTTATTGTATTATGAACCGAAACGGTCTGATTTTTAATTAAAACATCACAGTAATAAAAATTAACGCAATGCTGAGGCTGAGTATGTCAGGCATGCTGAGTTCATTTATGGCAGTTTTGTAGTTTAATTAATCATTGATTTATTACGTTATCGGAAAACTATACGTTCTATAATATATTCCTTTAGATTTTGCAGACAGTGTCTAAGAAAAAAACTTATTTGGTATCTTAAATAGCATTTCGTTTATAATTTTTGGAGACACCAGATGTCATATTTATTTTGAATTGTTATGAATATTATGGTCTGTTTTTGTTTATGCTCTGAAAGTGGTCTCGTCTTTGTTTCCAAAAAAATTGAAAGTAAGGAACCAACGCATGCAAATTATAAGAAGAGAATACTATACACAATTGGTCATTACAACCGTTTTGTTAGGATTACGACATAGTTTCTCACACAACTTATGTTGTGTGTTTTAATTTAATACATGCACGGAGGGACCGGACCTACAGTTTAAAATCTATTCTGAATGACATATTTTTGAGCAATTTTTCATAGCACATTTTGATTTCTCTCAGAGTTTTTTTAGAAATCTGCTGAGAGAAATATTTCTTCATATTTCGTTTTGTTGGAGATGTCTGACTTGGGGTTTAAACCGTGACATCACGTCTAATAAGTCAATACACTACCTACTGCCTTGTCATACTAATATTGAGCCTGTTGTGTTTATTTTTGTAGTCTGCACACATTTTTTATAAGATATCATCAGTTCGGTGTCAATGGAAGTTTTTTTCATTTTCGTTTTTTTCTTTTTTAATCATAATTTTCGTTTATTTTAAGTTTATTTTTGAAAACTGAAAGGCAAACGAAATTATTTAAGAAACTTTATGTCTGAAATATGAAGCTTTTTATATTTGCTAACAATTTTTGTTTCTTTTTCTGCTATACAGCGATCGTCGTCAAAAAAAACTGAATATTTTTTAAATACAATTTGAAATTAAAAACTCGTGCAGTTTGCATATTTAATGAAGTGATATTTAATATGATTAAAATATTAATTTTAAAAACAAAACAAAATATATTTTTTTATTTAAGCGTGCTTAGTATGCAGTTTTGTATCCATTATTTTCAAATATATGCACATATATGTATATGTGTGTAGCATTAATAATCTTGTCTCTAAGCTGGTGGATAAAGATTTGAAAACATTTCACAAAAAATCAAATAAAAATCAAATAAAAATCTATTTTTAAACGTAATATTTATTTTAGATACTGATTAACTGCTGTTAAACCATGTTTTTAAATACAAAATTTAAATTTTCCTTAAAATATCTCAAAAGACTTTAAGTTTATTTTTAAAAAAATTTGAATTTTTTCTTTTCTTTTTTGCTTTTTGCCTTGTCATCTGTATTAAAAGCCATGAAATGGATTTAATGTGCTTGGAATTTTTAAAAATCCGTTTTAAAAAAACATTCTAAAATTTAATATTTATTTTTAAATTATAAAGGAATTTTAAAACAATTTAGAAGACGCCAAATTGTCCCATTTTTTATTCATTTCTTATTTAATTTAATTTTTTATTTTTACTTTAAATTAAAAGTGTTAACAATACATATATCTAAAATACGTGAGTATTTTAAATAAACTTTTTTTAAAACAATTTCATGACTATTTGTTTTGCTGATTTTTGTTGTATTTTAAATAGTTTATGAATTGTTGTTCCTTTAATAATTTTGAGGGCCGAAAAACGGGTGTGTCTATACAAAATCAATAATTTAAATAACAAATATGACGATTTGCGCGTACACAATAAAAACAAAATTATTACATTTTAGTATGTCTAGTATTTGGTTAAAGACAGAGCGGCTTAATGATAACCGCTTGAAAAACGTAATAACCGTTCCTAAGTATAGTGTTTTTATATACATATGTATTCATCACAATTTGTACAAATATTTGTTTAGTTAATAAAAATAAAATTGAAAATAAAGTCTTGAACAACTCCTACAATCCAAACTGCAAGCGTTAAAAATCGATGATCTCCTAAGTAACAATTTTTTGTTTCTTCTCATGTGTATTGAAACACTTTATTTTTTGCCTAACATAGCATTTTTATATTTATTTTGGTACCTGAGACACGTTTTATTAACCTTTTGACGTAATTTGGTACATAATTATATGTTCTAACGGTATTTTGTTGGGCTGTATTTTTTCAATATAATTTTAAAAGACCGACATTTCAGTACGCTATATCCGTTAAATAATCGCCTTTTTATTTGGCCTTCAATTGAAGATTGTTAAGTGGATAGCATATGGTTTCAGTAGAACGGGGCCATTAGTCACTCAACACAAACGATTGAGTCAGAAGTTTTAAGAAAAAGCTATTTAACATCTCGGTAGCGTGGACTCGCCAGCAGATCGTGCTATTTGAAACCATTAGACTCCTTTTGTGAGTCCATGTGGCACCCCTAACGTTGTAGTATTTGACAAGCAAATATTTGTGAAATTATCGCCAACATATCACCCGAAATGAATGAAAAAACTGTTTGACGCTACGTCAAAAGCATTGACTGTAGCAAACAATCCACAGGCTGTCATTTAAATGACTTGCAACTGTATTAAGGGGAAAATACCAATTTTATAAAATTATTTTTTGATCAAAAGTACTAAATGTAGGTACTATGCGGTGTATTTAGTTGGAGGTATATTTAGATTATAATTAAAAACATTTCTTCTTTAAAATCCCTTTGAAAATATTAATTTTAAAATTTTAAGAAAAAGTACCAAATAAAAGTACCAATTTCTATATAAAAGTACTAAATAATATTTTGTTAAATACAAAGTACCAAATAAAAATTCAAAAAGAATCGTTTTTAAATTATTTGTAGTAAAACTATTAAAGAAAGGAATATCAATCCTTTTTAAGTGTGTGTTTTTTAAACAAACGAAAGTCCCCATTTTTTTGGATTACCTTTTTCGTACCTTGAAAATTAGTACTTAATACACAATTTAAATATAAGATTTACTATCAAAAATAATAATCATTTATTACATAAAATAATGATTATGATTTTATAGGTATGGCGTACATATATAATAAAAGTACCAAATTAAAGTACTATTTTAATTTTCGTAAATTTAAAATAAGTAAAAAAAAATTAAGTACTTTTGGTAATATTTTATGTTTAATTCTTCTGCAAAACGTTTGTTTTCTACTTCTCTTACAATGATTAATTGACTAGTGGTATTGCAGTTTATCGCCTTCATTGTGATTCAACTGCTGTCTGCGACATTATTTACGTACGTTAATCATTTCATTGGAAGTGTGTGAGTATTTTGCATTCAAAAACAATAATGAATCAATAAAAATGTTGAACAACAATAATAAAATTAATAATAATGGATGGTATGAATACATCTTCAATGTTTTTTGTCGTTCGTTATAATTGTTGAAACAGCAACAACAATTTATTGTTAAACCATAATTTTTTAAAAAGTGTTTTAAACACAAAAATAATAAACCACACACACACACACACACGCTCGCACATACTCATACAAAACGATAAATTCACAAATAATACAAAGTGTTAACAACAACAAAAGCATTAAATGTCGGTTAAATAGCCAATATTGTGTTCACCGCTGGTAGGTGTGTTGTAGGTGAGTGGGTTATTGTTAAAAAATTTATAACCTGCTATTGTTGTTATTGTTCCTGTTATTGTTGTTACTGTATTAATATCAAAAATAACCTGTAGTTCATTTACAGGTCAGTATCTTTTCAATTAACGACAGATTTCGACTGTATACAGTGAGTGATATAGAGAGACAGAGATTTTTGTTTCAAGAAGTGCGTTAATATTTCAATTGCATTGCTAGCTATGTATATACCTGTGAGGTAACTGTTAATTGTTGAAATAAATATTATTTTTTTTCTTTTTATTGTTTCATTATCGTGTTTTTTGTTTTGTTTTTATTATTATATTTATTGTTTTTTTTTTTTTCTATTCTGTTACTGAATGAAATTCAATGTTTTTTTTTGTGTTGCTTTTTCGTTTTCTCAGAAACATACTGAAGCAACTTTGTGTTGAAAACTCTCACATTTTATGTTACAAATGAAGATATTTAAAAGGAAGTTATAAATTTTATTTATAATTAATTAAAAACGTGATTTATTTTGTTGAGTATGGAAAATTTCTTGAATTGAATGAATTTAGCCAACTTAATTTAAGTCATAAAAATCATGATAAATGGTTAATTAATTATGCACAAATAAGAAAGAGACTGGCGAACGTATGTGGTAAATTAAAATTTAAAGCATAGTTTTTTTCGTACATTTTGCACAAGAAAATTGCTTTCGAAGATTCATAATAAAGAGGGGAAACCGCAACAAATGCTAAGTAATTATGGTTTGTGTCTACAATAACGTATGTATATATGTATATATATATATATGGCAATATAGAAGATAAATATCATTTATTTGTTCTTATACAATGTATTGTTCTTTCATTGTAACGAAATACGATGTTATGGCGCAAGAAAAATAAGGAATTTTTTGTAAAAAGTTTTGGTGAAATTTTACTTCTTGCAACATAAGCAGTGCAACCACAAAATGAAACACAGTATGTTTCAATTTTGCGGGCAAAGAAGGTCTACTCTCATAATTTAAAGTATTTATTCTCTTTTTTTCAAACATAAAATTTACTTTTCAAAAATTTGTTTACTGAAAATAAATTTAAGCGTGTTTTCATTCGAAGAAAATAAAAAACTTTGCTCGAAAATATTTTTAAAACTTAATTTTTTTTTAATTTATGCTTTAAATGCCGCTTTATAAAGTTAAAATATACAAAATTGCATACATGCATACATACATAATTGGCCATAACAACGCATAACGACCTAGGTTCTCTCACCACTTATGTTGTGTGCGTTAGTTTTATACATGAGTCACCTGCGAACGACAGATTTTTGAGAAACTTTTTCATGGTAATTTTTCATTTACTATCAGAGTTTTTGCCAGAAATATGCTGACTTGCTGACAACTTGCTTCAGAAATATTTTTTCTTATTTCCTTTTGTTGGAGATGTTTGATCACGGGCTTGAACCGTGGCCTCACGTCTAGTAAGTTAGCTTGCTACCTACGAGATTTCAGTAGACAAAAATATAGATTTTTATTTGAACATATTATTTCGGTTTGAAAGCCTCTGTAGTGTTTTGAACACGTGATTTAGAGGCGTGAACAGTTTTAAAAAATTTAAATCAATGTGGTTCATAAAGAAAAACATTTTTGGAACAAATATATATTTTTTTTAATTGAAGCTATTGCCTACTAATATTCTAAAATTTAACTATACACAGTCCTTTTGAAATGTAAAAGTTCAATAAATTTAAATATCGTCATCCGGCTTGAGAAACCTTACAATTCCCTATTTTCAAAAGATCAACAAACTGTATGTCTGCTAAAGTTCTACTCATGAATATATTGTTTTGCAGCGTTTTCGTTTTACCGCATAATTTTTGCAAACTTTTTAATTCCGTATTAATTATGACACTTCACACTTACCCAATAATTTGCCATGACAGGCCAGGGCTGTGTTCACACAAATTGCCAGCAGCCACAGATGGAAAATAAATTGTGTTAATTTTATTTTAAACATTTTGTTGTTGTTTTTTATTTATTTATTTATTTTCTTGTAATTTTATTTTTATTTTTATTTTTTAAACACTATTTTCTGGATTTTATGTGACACAATTTGTTATAATTTTTGTTTAATGTTTAACACTTCTTCTTGTATTAATTTCTTTATTGTAATATTATTATTTATAAGACAAAATCTGATTTGTTACAATATATTTATTATTTTTTATTATTATTATTATAATTACACGTAGGAAAAACGAAATTATTTTCTTATAAATATTTTAAAAAAAACTTTCAACACTTTTTTATTTATTTATTTTTATATTTTATTAAAGCCGCGTATGTGTATTTAATTTTATTTATTTATTGTAGAACAAAACAAAACAAAAAAACAACTTAAAAATGACACAACTTCAATATCCACTCTCGTGTTGTGGCTGGCTAGACTTGAAGGCGTCTTATGGCTTACCGGTGGCCGCTAACGCACGTTTATATACGAAGATCTTAAAAATTTCTAAAAACGTGCTGGAACATAAAGCGAATGTGTTTTCAGTCACAAGAGATTCGCTGCTGCCATACCATACACTTTACGAAACTTGTTAAGCAAACAAAAACAAAAATAATAATAGAGAACGATTGAAATAACTTACATACATTTACTAATACTCAGAGAGTTTTCAAATTCGAAAATTAATTCATTAAAAATGCATGTTCATTAGGTAGGCCGGCCATACAGGCAGCAACATGATCATTTTTTGTTATTACCAGTGAAACTAACATGAGTATAAAAAATATAAACATTCTCTTTAAAACCTTAAATATAAAAATGTTTATAAACATTGTTGCTTATGCCTATGAAACACTAAACACTTGTCATAAAATGTTGCGAAACAAAAATTCATTCATTGCAACAAGTGTGTTTTGCGTTAAATCTCTTAAAAAACGAAAAAGAAACGAAAAACAAAATGTTTTTGTTTATTAAAAAACAAATTTGTTTAAATTAGCCTTAATTCTCTCCTTCATATACATACACTCTCTCTCTCTCTATTTCTCTCTCTAATATCTTCATCTCAAACGCATTTAAAATTTTTATTTTTAATCATTTACTTAGAGAGTCAAGTTCAAGTTTTGTGTTGTGTGACTTTTTTTCAATATTTCTGTTGCCTTTTTATTTATTTTATTTTTTTTCTCTTCTTTTATAAATAAAAACAGAAAATTTAATCAATAACTGGTTTTCCTATACTTTTTCTATTGAATATATTCAAATTTCTATCTTTCGATGCTGCTTCTTTAAAATTATAAAATTATTTATGTACGTACTTTCATTTCATAGATGAAAGAATTGTCTGGATTAAAAAATTTAAAAATTTAAAATATATTTCGACTATGAATATTAAAATATGATTATGGATTTCTGAACTTAAACTTTTTAAAATTATTATTAATATTTTTTTTGATGATTTTTAATAATTTAGTGCCTTGGAACGATCAAGTATGGAATGTAGTACCTCATATTGTTCCAATAGTCAAACAAACAGATTGCCATGAAGCTATTCTATGGTCATTAGTGATCGTTATCGCTTTTTCTTGAACTAGTTCGGAACGCTTTAATCAATAGTTTCACATAAAATTTTATCATGTTATTAAATTTTTATTTGTTGTTGCATACATAAAAGGAGTACCTTTTATTATTTTAGATGTTGGTATTGTCTTCATGAAAATATACAAAATCTTGGAGAAAATAACAGGGAAATATTTATTTTTTAATTTAAAAACAAAATCCATTTTATCCGCAATCCATTATGACTTCTCGCGAAGTCGCCGTAGTCTAGTAGGTAGCGTGTTGGCTTATTAGACGTAAAGCCAGGGTTCGAGCCCCAGGCCAGACATCAAAATAAAATACAAAAAGTATTTCTTCGGCGACTTCCTCTCAACAGATTTCTGGCAAAAACTCTGAGAGTAAATAAAATTGCCATGAAAAAGTTTCTCAAAAACCCGTCGTTCGCAGTCGACTTTAAACTGTAGGTCCCACCACTCATGTATAAAATTAACACACACAACATAAGTGGTGTGAGAAACTACGTCGTAATCCTGACAGAAGAGTTGTAATGACCAATTATGTATGCATGTATATTGATTGGACTTCTCTTCCATTCTTATAACTTTTTTGGATTATAATGTTAAAAAGGAAGTTTATTCTTAAATGCTTACCAAATAGGTTCGATAGCATTTAGATTCGACATTTGAGAAGACTGCTAATTCAATATGGATTATGCTTGATGCCTCTGAAACCTCGATTTTATAGTTTTAGTGACATACATATGTACATACATACATAAGTGATTATTACAAGCCTTCAGTTGGGATTGCGATCTAGCTTCTCGCACCACTTAATTTTAATTTTACACATGAGTGGCGTGATCTACAGTTTAAAGTCATCTTCGCACGATGACAGATTTTTTGTGAAACTTGCCATGGCAAATTTTTGTTTACTTTCAGAGCTTATACCGGAAGCCTGGTGAGATAAAGCCTGCTGAAATGAAGAATTTGAACCGTGGCCTTACGTGTAATAAGCCAACACATTACCTACTAGACTACGACGGCTTGTATATCCAAGTCATAAAACAAACAAAACAATATTATATACACACATACAATATTTTATTAGCCATTACAACCTTTTTATTTAGCCACGATTATATTCTAGTTTCTCTCACCACCCATATGGTCTGTGTTAATTTTGTCCATGAGTGGCGTGATAAGTTTTTATTTAATGCGGATCAATACCCGATCAAATCGCTATTGTGCCTAATTGTCTTTTCCTGCATAATTTGTGTCATACTCTTGGGCGTCTAAATGAAATAAATTAAGTTTGTTCCTAGAAATTTACATTTGAAACAGTTTACCATTATATTAGTATTGTTATGCCCATTATGGATTTTCATTACGCGGCTTAGATTCGTCCATTGTATTATTTAAAAGACCAATTTTACCATTTATTTTATTTATTAACTAGCTAATACCTGGTGTGCTTCGCTACCCCCATCGAAATTAAATACGTGAGATGCACCACCTTACTATAGCTGGAATACAAAATTGGGGACTCTAGCTGTTATAGTTCTCTAGATATACAGATTTTCGTATTTACTTTACATGGGAAGTGCCACACCCACTATTGCTAGTTCGCCCATTTTCGTCCAAAATATTTATATTGAAACTGTAGTTACTTGTACAAAATTTGTTATTAGCTTACAATAGTAGGTAATGTAGTATATGTGGGCGTGGCACCTCGCTCATTTGAAATTTCAACATAAAAAATAGCCTATAACTCCTTCCAGACATACTGGAAGATACTGTGAATATTTCAAGAAAATCGGTTCAGCCGTTTAGTCGTCCATAAACTTCAAACATACAAACATATAGATTTATTTATTTATTAGTTCCAATATCGAATCGAACCCACGACCTTCAAGCTAATAGTCTTGCACAACGCCACTAGAGTTCCAAGGCTCCTGTACATTTATTACGGGGGTAAGTGACTAACTGAGTCTGTTGTTTCTAAAACTATGGAATTTTGATGTAAACAGTTCTGGAATAAAATAAGTTTTAAATAAGTTTTGTTAATTTCACTGACTACATACGATTCATGTACCATGTATTGTATGCTTTAAATAAGCAAACATTGCATGTAATACGTATCATGTACGCATTAAATAATCACGAAGACTAAAATAAATTCAATCTATCTAGTAACGATGCAGAATTATTTTATTTTAGTCTTCGTGATTATTTAATGCGTACATGATACATGTTACATGCAACGTTTGCTTATTTAAAGCAATACATGGTGCATAAATAGTTTGTAGACAATAAAATTAACAAAACTTATTGTAAACTAATTTTATTACAGTACTGTTTACATCAAAATTCCATAGTTTTAGAAACAACAGGCTCAGTTGGTCATTTTTATATAATTTGGTGGAGAGGTTGTGGGTTTAAGCCTGGGTCGAACATCTCCAGCAGAAGGAAAATTAAAAAAATATTCTTCGGCGACTTTTTTTCAGCAGATTTCTGCCAAAAACTCTAAAAGTTAATAAAATTGGAATGAAAAGTTTCTTAAAAATCTGTCATTCGAAGTCAACATTAAACTGTACGTCCTGCAACTCATGTATAATATTAAGTGGTGTGAGAAGCTAGGTCGTAATCCTGACTGAAGGGTTGTAATGACCAATTATGTATGTAAGAATGCTGTAATTATTACGACTTCTGTACAAATACTAAACAACATAGGTTTGGAAACTAAAAAATCTGTCGTTGGTATTTCGCCCAATTAAAAAAAAATTCCCTTGACTTTCAAACACCTTTCATAAACCCAAATAAATTTTACAAATTTTTAGCTAGTAACGTAGTGACGTTAAATGATTTCCTAAAAACGAAAAGTTGATGATAGTTTCAATATATTGGTAATTAAAAATATTTTTATGTTGTTTGCTGCAAAAACCAAGATCAACCGAACGATTAGGCCTAAAAATTCGAGATAAGGCTTAAAGATTAATTAACTGAAATGCGTAGATACTACGTTAGGTAGCAGTGGCATAAATAATAAATAATTTTTTTTTCTTTTAATTTTTTTGTTTTTAAATTTGCATATTGTTGCCATTGTTATATTTTTTTTTCATGTTATAAATTATGAAGTGTTGGCACACACGTGCACACAAACGAACGGTTTAATGGCCTTAAAACAAATACGAAATTAACAAAATAAAATCAAAATCAATTTTGTTTTGTTTTGTTACCTATTAATGAGTTTCAGTTTTTTTTTTTTTTTTGTTAATTTTATACATTTTATTAGTTTATAATTTAAATTTATTGTATAATAATTTTGAATATTAAAATCTTTTTATTTTAGGGCATTGAAATTTTGATTTGATTTTATTTCGAATTTATTTTTTCGTATGAGGGTGTTAAAATATCTCAAAATATTACGCAGATACATGTGACTCAATTGAATATTAAATGGTGCACATATTAATTTGAATACATACAATTAAGACGGCAATTCTTGCCTCCGATATCGTAATTTATATATGAGAGGTAAATTAATAAGATATTCCATATTAACGTCTGTGCACGAGCAGAAGTATTTCACCATTTGCTGAGTAATGGTCATCAGCAGAAGAGAAATTTTATTTTGCACATCTTTCTGAACATAAAACTAAACATACATAATTCGCCATTACAACCCTTCAGTCACGGTTTAGAACTATGTAGCTTCTCACACCACTTAATTTTTAATGTTGACATCGAAGTACAGATTTTTGAGAAACATTTCATGCCAATTTTATTAACTTTCAGAATTTTTGGTAGAAATCTGCCGAGAGGAAGTCGCCGAAGAATAACTTTTTAATATTTCGTTTTGCTGGAGATGTTTGACCCGGGCTTAAACCGAGGCTTGACGTCTTATAATACACTACCCACAACCTCTTCATCAACGTATGTATATAAAAATGAATAAATGAGCCTGTTGTTTCTAAAACTATGGAATTTGGATGTAAACAGTTCTGGAATAAAATTAGTTTTCAATAAGTTTTGTTGTATGCTTTATCATGTACGCATTAAATAATCACGAAGACTAAAATAAATTAATTCTGCATCGTTACTAGCAATAGTAGAAGATCCGATTCAAGATTTTTGTTCACTTACTCCTGTAATATATGTAAAGGTGCCCTGGTACCCTTCAGTCTGGGTTTCGATCTAACATCTCACACCATTTATGTTGTGTGTGTTATTTTACACTTGAGTGACCTACAGTTTAAAGTCGACTCCGAATGACAGATTTTTGTGTAACTTTTCATGACAATTTTATTTACTCTCAGAGTTTTTGCCAGAAATCTGCTGAGGTTTAAACTGTGGCCTCATGTTTAATAAACCAACACACTACCTATTAGAATATGGCGACTAGTCGTAGTGATTGTAATGCCGAGCCTAAACTATAATGCCAAGCCTAAATGGCCTCTAATGAGTAGCGTTGAATTATTATATACAAATTGTTGTTGGGATAAGCGCCTTAACAGTTCCATATTTTTGAGATGCTCAATAATTTTGTTCTCCTCTAATTAACGGCTGAGTAGTAATGTTTTTAACGTCTACGGTGCATCAAAATATTGTACAATTTGAAGGGAAAATTCATCGTTAAAAGTTAAAAACTTAACATTCTTTTGTTTTTTTAAATTTTTTAACTTATTGTCCATCGAATTTCCGAAGTTTATAAAATTTTTCAGTTTACGCTTATACAGTGTCAAATAAATATTCGTGATATGTTATAATGTGAGGAACACTCAATCATTGAATTCTATTGTAAACATTCAAGCGATGTGAGAAATGTATTTCTATTGAAAAAATAACTTCAGCGGCGAAACTTATTTTTAACACAAAAAGGGTGCCTCATCTAAAAGAATTGGCGAAATAGGTGCAAACATCTGTCTTGCATTACCCTGATACTAAGAAAAATGTACTGTTTGGTGCGGATTTTAGTCCCATAAAAACCAATGACACAAGGTACCGACATTTTTGCGTAAAATAAAAGCTAAAATGTGGTTTCAACAAGTCGTGGTTTCACACGACGCTTGTCAGCTATGCTACGAACAAATTGGGAGGGGTATTTAGTGAATAGTCTATTTGAGTCAGAAAGTCGCCGTAGTCTAGTAGGTAGTGTGTTGGCTTATAAGACGTAAAGCCAGGGTTCGAGCCCCAGGCCAGACATCAAAACAAAATACAAAAAAATTATTTCTTCGGCGACTTCCTTTCAGCAGATTTCTGGCAAAAGCTCTGAGAGTAAATAAAATTGCCATGAAAAGTTTCTCACAAATCTGTCGTTCGGAGTCGACTTTAAACTGTAGGTCCAGCCACTCATGTGTAAAAATTAACACACACAACATAAGTGGTGTGAGAAATTAGGTCGTAATCCTGACTGAAGGGTTGTAATGACCAATTATGTATGTACATGTCTATTTGTCTCAAGTTTTATTTGACTCAAGAATACGTGAAGTTTCTTGAGTGCGGGGATAATTGACATTGGCTGAAGAAAAACTTTGGCATAATGGAAGCTTACGAATAGACCATCTTCGACGTTGCTGCTGGGAAGCATTTACGTGAAACAGTCTTTGAAAAACAGCAGCCGTAATTTAGTACGTGGTATATTGGCTTATTAGACTAGTGCCCGTGTTTCATCCCCTGGCTCAAACATCCCGAACATAGCAAAATAAAAAAAGCGACTTCCTCTCAGTAGTCTTGTGACAAAAACTCTGAGAATAAATAAAAGTGCCATGAAAATTATCTCAGAAATCTGTCGTTCGGAGTTGACTTTACACTGTAGGCCCGACCTCTCAAAAGTAAAAAAAATAACATGGAGTTTGTGAGAAGCTAAGTTGTAATCCTGACTAAAATGTTGCAATGACCAATTAAGTTAGTCCTTGAAAAGCAAATGCCAGGCATTAATTTACCTTCCCAAATAAATATTTCTTTTATTTTTTTTACTGCACTGTTCAAAATCCAAACGATTAAAAGTCATCCATAATATATTGACCACAAAAAAAACTTCCTTTATTTAAATAAACAAATAGAATAAGGCTTGGCATTATTCTTCTAACATTTAAATTCTTATTGAAAGTTGTAGAAACTTTGATTTGTCGAATAATAAAGTTTAAATGACACAAAAGCGGAAATATTTTAAAATTATGATTATCTGGAAGCAATTGTGTGGCTACGTACGTACATAAATGAAGCAACACCTTAAAATATTCAATAAATATCATTAATTTTAATTTAGAAAATAAAATTAAAATTTAAAAAAAATATAAAAAAAACCAACAATTCCTGCTATTGATTGTAGTCAACGCACAACACAACATTTCAATACAAATCGTTTGGATGCTCGCTCACTCATATCATTTGATAGTCATTCACAATATCTCGATTAATTTTTATTAAATGCGGGTGTTTTTCATATTCATATTCATTTCATTTCATATTCCCCATTTACTATTTGTTTATTTACATTTCGTTTAGGCGTCATCGCAGACAGTGGCTCAATGAAAATAATTTTTTTTCTGTTTGCAATTTGGCAGAGTATCAAGTGGCCTAAAATCATAGATGCGGTTGAAGAAAAAAAAAAAAACAAACCAAAACTTGTTTTATAAATTATGAATGTAGACGAGTACATACATATAGAGGAAATGATGAACAAACCTGGCAAATTTATTATTTAATTGGGTTTTACTGGTTACAAACATTAGCCAATTCAGAAATATCGCCAATATTAGATTTCAAACAAATGATTTCAAATTTAATTTGAAGGCATTTCTATGGTTTAATTTTAATGAAGCAATTAATATGTTCAAGCTTAAATCATTAATGTCAAGTTGTCTATTGACAAGCCAAATTTATCATTCATTTGAGTATTTTGCTTCGTTTTCCTGTTACAGAAAACAATTTTTTTTTTTGAATTTTCAATTTTTACTTCATTTTTTACTTCCAAAATTCCAGATCCATCTAGAAGAGAACCATGAAAATTATAAAATATTTGTTCATAACCAACTTCCTAATATTTTAAACATGCTTCGATTCAACTGAACGTTTTTTATTTATCTTTTGCTCCTTTGAGAAACATGGAGTAGTTGGTCTGCTGCAGAAGATACTAGTACGATACTAGTTTGCTATCTCTCCCTGGTTAGAAACAATGTCTCTTTTAAGACAATTTTTTTATCGTCTTCTACTCCTTCTCGAGATATTTTTGATGTTATGTTTTCAGAGACAAGAGTGCACCAACTGAAAGTAATTGAACCACATTAGTTTTTAAAATTCGAAAATCCTGATTAGTTAACCACTATAATTTGCAGTTTTTTCAGAATCCGCAGATATTATAAATTTCTCCACTCTATCAGCAAACTGACACTTTATAGGTCCACGTAGTCTTGCTTAAAAGTTAGGTTAGGTTAGATTAGATAGCCGCTCACAGGCAAATTCACGTGCTGGCCATATGTGAGGTAAGCCCCCATGTCATTATCCGTTAAAGATGGGTTTGAAGCACCCGAGCTTCTGATAACAACGGGCAGTTCCTTTTAGTGGCACTTTCACACCATGCCCAGATCTTCATACGTTCTTTCGTCAAAAAATCGATAATGGCTGTTTTGAAGTTCAGGACACTCGCATAAAAGGTGTTGCACCAATTCCGTTTCCTCTATATCATTACGGCTTCTGCAGTAATCCTGGTGAGGCACACGGAGCTTGTAAGCGATATTTCCAATAGCGCAGTGTCCCACTAGAAATCCATAAACCATGAACCATTCTGTTTTCGAACTCAAGTAGTTAAAAGCTAATTTAAAATTTAAAGTTCTTCTGACTTGATTACCGTAGTCATATTCTCTTAATCGCACTTGTCGGCAGTACCTACGAAGTAAATTTTTATTTTTCAAGCAACACTCAGGGGATAACCCCTACAATATTAAACAACATTATTAGGGGCTTTATCCTACTTGGACATCCACAAATGTGGTATATTTTTATACGACAATGTAGCATGAAATTTCGAAAATTCAGTTACTTTCTAAATGCTTTGTAAACAAGGAAAATGACCTCCAAACAACAATATTAACCCATTAATGCCCAGTGGCAACTTAAGTTGCCAGCAGAGGTTGCCTTAGTTTTTATGCTCTGAGAGGAAATTGAGTGTAAAAAACCAAACGGTAACCGTTAGAAAAAAAGTAATTCGGGAATTAATGGGTTAAATCATCAAATCTCTCAGTGTCACATTGGTGCCCTTATTATTTTTCACATCACTGAGTTGAAGCAAGAAAAGCTGACAGCTTCTGGACCTTAATGCTATAGAAAATCGTTTGGAAATAGTGACTCAAAAAATCGATTGGTATACGGTACGATAGGGAAAAGTTTTGAGAAATTCAAAATAAAAAAAACTCAACGGAGGCCGAGAGGTTGTTAAAAGCAACGGCTAAATATTTTAATATAAAGTTGAGCCCAGTGTAGTGTTGAAGTCGCCGTGGTCTAATAGGTAGTGTGTTGGCTTATTAGACGAAAAGCCAGGGTTCGAGCCCCAGGCCAGACATCAAATAAAATACAAAAAGTATTTCTTCGGCGACTTCCTCTCAGCAGATTTCTGGCAAAAACTCTGAGAGTAAATAAAATTGCCATGAAAAGTTTCTCAAAAATCTGTCGTTCGGAGTCGACTTTAAACTGTAGGTCCCGCCACTCATGTATAAAATTAACACACACAACATAAGGGGTGTGAGAAATTAGGTCGTAATCCTGACTGAAGGGTTGTAATGACCAATTATGTATGTATGAACCCAGTGTAAGTAGTAGTCTCTGGCAAAAGCTTTGTGTGTAAGACTTTGTAAATAGCTTATCACGCCACTCATGTATAAAATTAACACACACAACATAAGTGGTGTGAGAAGCTAGGTCGTAATCCGGATTGAAGAGTTGTAATGACCAATTATGTAGGTATGTATGTATGTATGTGCCTACTGAAGTTTGTTTCGTTTGTTTTATCACTTGGATATACAATTTTCTTTTCTTATTCTCCGTAATAAAAAAAAGAATTGAAAAAAAAGGCATTCGTTGAGTCAGTTTAGACCGATACTGTAAGTATTTTCTTTATGTCATCTCCATTGAATTTTTTCAAAATTCATAGAAATATTGTTTTTTTTTTGGAATGATTTTTTGAACAGACCATTAATATGAAAAAAAAACTGTTTTTTAAAGTAAAATCAATAAATTTTATGAAATGCCCATTACCGGTTCGATCATAAACAATATCAGGTGACAGTGTTAAATTTCCTATAATTGAAGTTTTGGCTGTCGTTTAGAGAAAATTTGTACGTGTTTATTTCTTAGGAAAACATTTTTTTTTATTGGAAAACTATAAAAATGTAATGAATCCCAAAACAAAACGTGTCAATTTATGAATATTAATGCAAAAATTAAATTATACGGAAAACTGCAACTGAATCATTGAATCTGTTATAGGTGATTGGAATTGTTTTTTTAAAATTTATTTTCAATGGAAATCCAGATGCGTAATCAACACAAAAAAAAACCAAACAATGTTATCAGTGCATATGCAAAAAAAAAATTGTGATACTGCCTCCAAAAATTATTTTTAAACAAAAAACCAATCCACAGACAAAAACTCTTTTTAAACAGAGTGCGAAACATTTAAAATGCAAATAAAGAATTGTCAGGAAAACGTTTTCAAAATATATTATTAAATTGGATTTAAGCCCAGTGGTGGTCAAAAAAGCAAAAAAAAAAAACAGAAACAACAATAATAATAACAACAATGACGTTTAAATCGTTTCTTAAATTATATACTCGCACAAGTATACGTAGAAGACATTCACATTTCGCATACAGTGCAAATTAAAATGTTCGAAAAACAGAAAAAAGAGAAAACGTAACCTAGAAGTGAACATTTACCGCCGTTAAATGTGCCTGGACAAAGGCAAAACAATTAGCATAGGGGCCTTTAATTATTCTATTTATTTTACTTTTTCCACAACAAATTAATAAAAAAATCAAAAACCGAATACAACAATTCGATTAACAAATATAAACGAATTTGTGATGTTCAATTTTATTTATATTTCCGCAATGTAGCATGAAAATGTAGGTGAACATGAATTAAATAAATGTGGATTAGGGAGCTGGTTATCATATGTGAAATAATTCAAATTTAAATAACACTTCTAAATGGTGTAGAAAAGTTATTTTAATTCGAATTCTTTTGAAATCCATTTAACTTCACTATCTTGTATTGTCTATCCTTGGCGGCTTCCTCTCAGCAGATTTCTCAAGATCTGTCTTTCGAAGTCGAATTTAAACAATAGATCCCGTCTCTCATGTATACATTTAGCAAACACAACATAAGTGGTGTTGTGAACCTGGGTCGTAATCCTAACTGAAGGGTTGTAATGTCGAATTATGCATGTATGTATGATCGGAGTATCTATGTCTTGTAACAGGTCGGAGGTTGTGAGCTCCACAGGTGAGCTTCTGAGCAATGGTAAACGAAATCGTTATGTTCCGGAATTCTTTGAATAATCCGGAATTTCTCTCGGCATTCGTGAACGATAATAAATTCTGAAACTACATTCAATAGAGACTTAATCGCAGTCTTGGTGTGCGAGTAAATCGAAAGACTTTCAGGGAAAATCCCATTGCCGAACAAGAATAACGCCACTTTGGAAATAGTCATGACCTCTGCCTGAAAAACAGCGCAGTCGTTAGCAGTCTATACACATACATACATAATTGGTCATTACAACCCTTCAGTCAGTATTACGATCTACTTTCTTACACCACTTATGTTGTGTGTGTTAATTTTATACATGAGTGATGGGACCTACAGTTTAAAGTCGACTCCGAACGACAGACTTTTGAGAAAATTTTCATGGCAATTTTATTTACTCTCAGAGTTTTTTTCCAGAAATCTGCTGAGAGGAAGTCGCCGAAGAAATACTTTTTGTATTTTATTTTGATGTCTGGCCTGGGGCCCGAAACCTGGCTTTTCACTACCTACTAGACCACAGTCTATAAGAAAGTTTAATACCAGAAGCTGCAATAAATATGTATACAACAGTACCGTCTGTCACACATGCATACATGTTTAATGTTTTCTTTATCGATAGTTGAAGTTGCCGTAGTCTAGAAGGTAGTGTATTGGCTTATTTGACGTGAGGGTATCGTTTTAACCCCAGATCTGATATCTCAAACAAAACGAAATATAAAAAATATTTCTTTGGCGAGTTCCTCTCAGCAGATTTCTGGCAAAAACTCTGAGAGTAAATGAAATTACCATGAAAATATTCTGAAATGTTTTTGTCTTTCGAAGTCGACTTTAAACAATAGATCCCGCCTCTCATGTATGCATTTAACAGACACAACATAAGTGGTGTGAGAAACTAGGCCGTAATCCTGACTGAAGTTTTGTAATAATCCATTATATATACATGTATGTATGTATGTAAGCCATTAAATAATTTTAAAATTATAACCGACGCGATCATGCCTAGTTGCTCAATTTTCAGTATATTTTGTAAATCATACGAATTTCAATTTAAACTCTAAGGGTTGATTAGAGCCCGCAACAGTGAATTTCGAAATTCCTCAGCCATTAGCATACCTATTCAGTACTTCATATCATGTTGCTGATAAGCCTGAAACTACCTTCGTTCTGTTACCACTTGTCGTTCCTCTGTAAAACTTAAATCCAGTCCTTCGAAATAAGGCTATGGCTCTATAAATTTGTTGTGTGTGTTAATTTTATACATGAGTGGCGGGGAATATAGTTTAAAGTCGGCTTGGAACAACGGATTTTTTGAAATTTTCTTTACTTTTTGTTTTTATTTACAATTTTATTTTATTTAGCAAATTGCCGAAGAAATATTTTTTTATATTTTGTCTTGTTCGAGATGTCCGCGGCAGGGGTTTGAACCGTGGCCTAACGTCTAATAAGCCACCGCACTACCTAGTGGAATACGTTGATCATAATGGTATACAATTTGTTTTTTATTATTGAAGTCAGTGTCTTTCTTTTTATTTGAATTTGATTTGTTATTCTATTTTTAATTTATGAATAAAAAAAATTTAAAAAGCAAAAGATTTATATTTACGACACATATTTGTCATCGACAGAAAACTTTCCAAAGCCTAAAGGTATATACAAAAATAGTGTCTCTTATCCATTGACGTCATGTTTTAAAATTGTGTCACAGGCGATTTGATTGATCAATAACAATAACATGTATGAACTTTGACACTTCATTTAAATATTTTAGTTCATTAAACTTTAAAAGAAAATTTTTCGATATTTATCACCCGCAGAAAACATATTTGAAATTCAAATATCCAATACATGTGAGTGTAACTTGGTCAGATAACCCCAAAAACGATGTACAAAATCTAAGCCGAACTTAATGGTCTCTTAACCATGGTATATAAAAAGTTTTTAAAGCTTAATCGTACCATTTTAATCCATTGTACAGTGTACGTACGTACCTTTAAAGAAATATTTTTTTTTTTGGTATAATTTTAGCCTCAGATAAGAGCTATTGTATGTATTTTTAACGGGTGATGTTTTATTTTTATTTTTTCATTTTTTTTCTCTTTTGAGAAAAACATCAAAAAACGTTTATTTGTTTTATCTTGGCGATAAATGAACAATTGTTTCAGTGTTGAACGGCACTTGTGGGACACAATCACTCGATTTCACAGGTCAGGAGAAAATGTTTAAAAGAGGACCAAAAAAAAAATAAAAAACAAAAAACAGAAATCTGAAATCTGAAATAACCACCACAAGATTAATAACATTTAAACATAACCAACCATGTTGTACATACATTTTCAATAATTGTTTTCTGTTTTTAAAAGTTAGGGTGTCCCCCCATATGGAGTAGTAGAGCAAGAGTAAAATATTTACAGAACACAAGAGGGTTTAAATAATTTTCAAAATGAATTTCTAAAATACATTTACAGTAGCATAGGCTATCTTCTTCAGGGCTTGTATAGCTTACGCTGCGTTCGTGGACTGTATGATCTGTCCGGCTTTTAAAAATTGACATCAACCTCCGTCTCTACAAATTCATTGTTGGAAAATCTTTTACAAGAGAATATTTATTGGAGCCTGAAGATAGAAAATAATCCCAGAGTGTAGTATTTGTTGAAATAAAACCTTTTATTCTTATTTTCAACGCATAAACGCTGTATTAAGTTAGAGTAGTTAGGTTAGATTAGGTTGATGTGGTAGCTCAATCTCACTAGAGCACAAATAGCGGCTCGTTGTGACACCATATGTAAGCGGTGTCCCAGTACTAACCGAATTTCCGCCAAACTAATCGAAGAAGTTGGACAGCGCAGGGGCTGCACATTCAAGCACGACTACCCTATGCTGGGAACCAGCCTGAAGGTTTCAAAAACGAAGCTATATCCTTATAACTTCGTAAACCCGACAATGGATGGTGAGCAAAATAACATAAATATGCACCTCGCAGGAGATGGTCTTTGACAGAGAAAATGGATAACAGTTTCCTCGTCTTCAGCAAACCCACATCTTCGGCTGAAATCGTTCGATGAGAACTGGAGTCTTTTCGCATGTCTTCTCATAGCGCAACGACCTGTAAGCATGGCCACTGTGATCTATATGACACTGCAATCAAGTTGGAGTAGTTGTTTGGTCCGCCTTATATCAATCGTGTATCTGGCAGTGGAGCAAGATGTCTTATTGACTCATAATAGGTTGGCGTCCCGGAAGATTTTTTGCATAATTGTTAATTTAACTGAGTGGCATACCCATTTCGATTGCCGAGTGTTCGGGAATTGGAGTACCTGCTGTGGCGACCTCACTGGCACTACAGTTACCTGGAATGTCCCTGTGCCCAGGGCCCTGACTAGTTAGGCACTGAAAAAGTGAAACAGCAGACATTGCTTGCAAATGGAATTTTTTTCAGAACCATGGAGTCGTCAATGGAAGAGAAGTCTAAAGGCAGATTCGTCAGGGAGCATTGTTACCTAACAAATCTTTAAACTGTCAGTACCAATAAATTCTATAATTTTGAGATTAACATTTCAGAACTAGAATGAGTAATGATAATGAAAGAAACTACTTCTTTGCTGCAAACTTATTTAAGAGGGTGACTCCTACATGGTATTCAGATGGTTCAAGGAGAAACAGCAATATAGAAATGGTGTTATTCGGCTTCGGAATTCAGAGTCCATGAAAAAGCTCGCTAGTTGCTTCCAAGCCAGAGTTTACGACATCGAAAGAGACTTGAATAGGAAGCACAGAGAACCCAACAATACTAACTGTTAACAGAGCATTCAGCTCCTATGAGGTTGACTCGAAGTTAGAATGGAAAGCTAAGTAAGCAAGACAGGGCGGACCAAGGTAATGTGAGAATACTTAGAAATTTACAGGCTGACCAGATTGCGAGGTGGGTAGTTTTCACGTCGCTATGAAGCCAGAACCTTTCTATGCAAAAGTAAGTGGGGTTTGGAAGGGTATATTCGAAAAACGAAATGTGAAAAAATATTTCTTCGGCGACTGCCTCTCAGCAGATTTCTGGCAAAAACTCTAAGAGTAACTAAAATTGGCATGAAAAGTTTCTGAAAAATCTGTCGTTCGGAGTCAAATTTAAACTATAAGTCCCGCCACTTATGTATAAAATTAACACACACGCACACACAACATGGTTGATGTGAGAAACTGGGTCGTAATACTAACTGAAGGGATGTAATGACCGATTATGTATGTATATTTGGTGAAAGATACGGTAAAAAACGGTAGCTGTTCTTCTCAAGTCAACAATGTTTGCGACAATCTAAACTTTGTTCGGTAATAACAATAAGAATTGATTTGAGTTATGAATCAGACTATCTAGAAGTAGTCTGTGGATAGTACAGTAAACCATCTGGTTGCGGTACTCCACTACTTCTACGCAACAATAAGTATCAAAAATCAAACTATGCGCAGAAAACATGGAGGCATTTTGTGATAATTGCATCGTATTTTATTAAAGTCCATCGCTATCGTTTACGTGACGTTGATAAATGTTCAATAGTTGACGTCAACAGTTTTCTCTGAATAACAAGTAATACTCGTGACCTCAATAAATTGTTTTCCTGAAATATGAATGGTTTGCCTTTAAAACTTTGTTTGATCGAAGAAGTATATTCCCGATTTTTAACCACCAATACGTTGGTTGTATTTACGATTAATAGTTAAAAAATAGCCATATAGGGACATCCTACAGAAATAATTTAAAACAACGGATGGTGATCTTATATCTCTCTCCTCACCCTTCAATTGGGTTTATTTTAACATTTTTATCAGCAACATCGTTATTATAACATTAACGTATATTTTTATTCACTTTTTTTTTCTTTTTTTTCTGTATATTTTTAGTGTTGTTGCAGCAGTATTTTAAATGTGCGGCATGACTGTTTGAATGATGCAGAGTTCTTAAATAGGTGAGTAAGCAAGTACACATTCATGTACATATGTATGTATGTCTCTGAATACGAGTTTATTATTACAATATACGCATAATTCTTATTATTTATGTGCATTTTACAATATGATCAAATAAATCAAGAAGTTTCGACGTCACTATATATATCGATAACGCGTCATCAGCAACATGTGTGGCATTTTTATGCACATTTTCGTGTTTCTTTATTCAACTGTTGCTGAGAATTCTTTTGTTGTTGAGCGGGTGTGTGTATTGTGTGTGTATAGTTTACGTTTTTAGTTCCTCTTTGAATAATTCGTTGTGGACTTCATTTATGCGAAACAAAAAAAAAGCCAGAAGAAAAACTTGTTGTCGTCATTTGTATAAACATATAACCACCAGCAACATTAACTACATCGACAGCTATAGCAACATCAATAGCACCAGCAGCAGCAGTGTTTGCAACAGTGTACCTGTTTTTGTTTTCTGTTTTTTTTAATAAATATTCTGTTAAAACACCATTGTTTTGTTAATGTGGCTTATTGCGTTGACGGTTATTGCTGATATTGGCTGAGTTGGCTGACTTGTCTGACGGCTGGATGGCTGGCTGGTTGTTTGTGGCCCGTTTGTTGAGTTGGTGGGCTGTGGATTTAAGATCTGCGTAATGAATGGTGTGATTAGTTTCACGTCTTTTGAAGTCCTGTTAAAATGTGTATTTTTATGTAACCAATTTGCAATTTAAATTTTCGGTTCGTATTTTTAGTTTTTTTTTTGTTACTGCTGTAGGGGGTTTTGGCTTTTTTTCTGTGTGCTGTTGTGTACATATTTAAAAAGAATCCACTGCGAACTGATTTGTATGCGGTAGTTGTGTGTTGAGTGCAGCGATCCGTCATTCATATGAAATTTTCTGTTCTATGTTGGTGATGATTTTCATAATTATTATTCTTATTTTACTCACAGGTACATCAATATATTTACTACCTGTCTTATAGTGTCAGTTGACTGTGTAATACCCTACTTTAATGTGTATACGTAAATAATTCGATTAATTATCGCTTAGTGGCATTGAGCACAATTGAAGTTTGTATGGAATTTTTCTGTGAGCCTGATTGTGAGCGGTAGTCGACAATTAATGTGAAAAAGAGCTTCAGTTATTATATTTTCCATAGAATATGAATCTGTAATAAACTAACCCAGTATATACAAGCATTTATATATAATCCAGAAGTGGCCGTAGTTTAGTAGGTAGTTTGTTTGCTTATTAGACAGGAACCCGATGTTTAAACCCCAACTCAGATATCTCCAACAAAACGAAATATGGAACAAATATTTCTTTCGGCGACTTTCTCTCAGTCTTCTGGCAACACCTCTGAAAGTAAAATACGATTGCCATGAGAAGCTATTCTCGTTCAGAGTCGACTTTAAACTATAGGTCCCACCACTCAAACGTAAATATCCTGAACAAATTTTCAATAAAAACCGGTTAGAAGTTTTCGATAGTCTGGAGCAAACGTCTAATCTCTTCCGAGCAATAATTTACTTGACCCAAAAAGTGTTCTAAAGTACTGTTCCAAAATTTCAACAACAATCTTGAGGCCAAGGTAATAATTTGTATTTGGAGTCGTTGGAAGACTCCGTGTGAAGATAAATTCGAATTTAAAAACCAAAGACGCAAACCCACACTTTTAGCAGCGCCAGTATTTGCCTTTAATAGGGCAAAATTTGCCTTTAACAGAGCAATGTTAACTGTTTAACAGTGAGAATATGTAGATTAGCCTTCTATTTTGCAATTATTGCAAGCTATTGACAAACAAATTAATTCTCATTATGATCATTATTATTTGTGAATAAAAATTTTAAAATGTATTTGATGATTGGTGAGGGACGGAGGAGGGGGTTAATTTTCTCATGTGTGTATGTTCCAAAATGGCCACTGATCTCTTAGAGAATTTTCATATGTTTTTGGTCAAAATTCATTTTCTCAAACACCAAAATTATTCCAGCTATCCCACTACCCTCTGGACTACATACATACATAATTGGTAATTACAACCCTTCAGTCAGGATTACGGCCTAGTTTCTCACACCACTTATGTTGTGTGTGTTAATTTTATACATGAGTGGTGGGACTCCGAACGACAGATTTTTGAGAAACTTTTCATGGCAATTTTTATTTACTCTCAGAGTTTTTGCCAGAAATCGTATTTCGTATTTCGTTTTGATGTCTGGCCTGGGGTCGAACCCTGGGTTTACGTCTAATAAGCCAATACACTACCTACTAGACTACGGCGACTTCACCCTGGATTAACATTTGCATATAGTCGGATAGGTGTACTATTTCTTATATATTTCAAAATATATATAGAGAATTTTAAAGCCAAAGTTTGATATTTTCAAAGCCAATTTTCTCAATACCATATCAATTTATACGAGTATGTGATTATATTGCTGATTATATTAAGGAAGGTTTAATCCTTCGAGTATGGTATGGCACTCCTAGACCTAGTGTATATTCTAAAATGAGCTCCAAAACAATTGAGATTGTTCAGATGGAGGCTGTTAAACAGCTAACAGTACTCTGTTAAGAGCAAATTTTGTTCTGTTAAAAGAAAATTTGATCCGTTAGCACCAAATGTGGCGCCGCTAAAATTTTTGGATTGCGTCTTGGATTTTCAAATTTGAATTTATCTTCACACACATGTTAGAAGATTTTGTTCTGTAATAAAAATAAATTGAAACATAGTTTTGCTTTCTAGAAACTACGTGTATGATACTAAGCGTTGGTTAGCTACATGGCATAATGCATTATCAATCGGCCCTATCTTAAAATTGATGATGTTACAAATGTCAGCACAGACACAACATACCTCCTCTCTTCACCAAAACTAAAATAGTGTATAAGGAAGAATTAAAGAAGAGTAAATTTAATTAAAATGAAAAGTCTACGTACGTATGTATGTATGTATGTATATATCTTTATAATATTATAATAATTATATATGATTATGAAAAGCAAAAATATAAGTTATTGTGATTTCAATTTAAAATTTTTTGATAATAAGTTTTACTTTTATTCTTCAGTATATTTTTTTTTTTTTTTTCTGTATTAAATAATAAAAATTTTTATAAGAGCACTTCATAAAACAATTATGCTTGTTTTGTTTAAAATACTATCCATATTAATATGCGCTATGCGTTATTATTTATTTATTTCGAGCGAAGTGATTTACATCATATGCTCGGTATAGTGCAACAAACCAGAGTCTCTGGTGGGATTCAAGCCCCACAACTTTCACTTTAATTGTAAAAAGAGCAAACTCATGCATTATCCAGACAGATGCCAATTCATAGAGAAGAGAAAGAGCTTAGCCGGCTTTATCGAATGTAGGGAAGTCAAGAAAGCGCTCGCAATTTAATACAGAAGGACAATATAGTTGAAAAACGCTTCACAACAGTAGGGTCTTATATTTGTGTCAAAATGTGGATTACAAGATTATTACTTCACACAGCTACTGTCCAATCACTAATGTTTCCGATGCTATTTGCATCGGCTTAAGCTAATAGATGGTTCAGCGCTAACGGCAAACAGCGATACACATAACTTTCGAGTGAGACAGGCTAACAGAAGAACGTTCTGCATTTGAGGTTTTTTTTGACTACAGGCCAACGGTTGATAGGCTAATTACCGAGATATTCTATCCTAGGTATAGTGCCAGGTTCTGTGGGCTAATATTGTTCAGTTAATGTTCCACTATACGAACTTCCACTTGAAGTGAATGAGCGAGAGCACATGGTTCAAACCCTAGCTCTTCTCAGCAGTTTTCTGGCAAAAAATTCTGAGAGTAAAATAAAATTGCAATAAAAAGTTTCTCAAATCTTACGTTCGGAGTCAACATTAAACTGTAGGTTCCACCACTCATGGATAAAATTAAAACGCTTGGCATGGGTGGTGTGACAAGTTTGATTACAATTCTCACTAAACAGTTGCAATGACCAATTAAATACGTATACTTACTTCCTTTATCATTGTTTAACTGACTGAGCAATATATTTTTTTTCTTTTTTGTTGACAAATGTGCTCATGTTGCCTAGAAATTTCCAAATAGCTTATGCACGTTTAGGAGCACTGTGTGCAGTTATATTAATGAATACGTAAGTAATCAGCCTTTAATTTTAATACACTTTTGTGGCTAAAGCTTACTCCTTTGTCTATAGCCTTGCCCAATTTAAAACAACCTTATGCTGGCTGTTATACAGCCATACTTAGGACAATAAAATATGATGTTAGTCCAGTACCGGTATAACAAACGTGGAGTATATTTATGCTTAAATCAGTGCCCCAAATTTACTACCCTCTTCCTATTCATCGAATTTAACCTATGCAAACACCAGAATCAAGCTTGTGCAGTGATATTTTCAGGCTTCTAGAATTGAGGAGAAATCAACGAAGAAGCTGACAATCACAATGGAATGAATACATTCTTCAAAGAATTCAGGATTGTACCTTACAAATGAGAATTAGAGAATTGATAGAGAGCTGTCACAATCCGAAATCTATTATGTTGAGTTATATAATGGGTGATTTTTTAAGAGCTATACGAAAATTTTTCAAAAAAAAAAAAACATAAAATTCAGAAAAATTCATGAAATCTTTATTTGAATCGATAGTACGGTCCATATAACTTAATGTTTGAAGATTATTTCATGCAAATGTTGACCGCCTCTGCGCCTCAAATGGTCCATCCGCTTAGTCTAATTTTGGCATACTCTTTCCAACATTTCGGCCGGTATCTCACGAATAAATGCTTCAATGTTGTCTTCCAATGCGTAAATTGAAGCAAGCTTGTCTGTATAGACATGAGCTTTAACATAGCCCCACAAAAAATAGTATAAAGGCATTAAATCGCACGATCTAGGCGGCCAATTGACCGGTCCCGAACATGAAATAAAATGTTCACCGAACTCGCCTCTCAATAAGTCCATTGTTACACGTGCTTTGTGGCATGTGGTACCGTCTTGGTGAAACCACATGTCATGCAAGTCAAGCTCTTACATTTTGGACAAAAAAAAGTTCGATATCATCTCACGGTAGCGCTCACCATTCACGTTACGATTCGCAGCATTTTTCAAGAAGTACGGTCCAATGATGCCACCAGCCCATAAACCGCACCAAACTGTGACTTTTTCTGGATGCATTGGTAGCTTTGGTAATGCTTCTGGCTGATCTTCACTCCAAAATCGACAATTCTGCTTATTTACGTATCCATTGAGCCAAAAATTAGCTTCGTCGCTGAACACAATTTTTCGATATAGAAGTGGATCTTCGGCCAACTTTCCAAGAGCCCATTCACCAAAAATTCTGCGTTGCGGTAGGTCGTTCGGCTTCAATTCTTGCACCAGCTGTATTTTGAAAGGCTTCACACCTAAATCCTTCCGTAAAATTTTCCACGTTGATGAGTAACAGAGACCCACTTGCTGCGAACTGCGACGAATCGTTAATTGATGGTCATCATTAACACTGGCCGATACAGCTGCGATATTTTCTTCAGTTCGCACTCTACGTAAGCGTGTTGGTGGTTTAATGTCCAACAATGTAAATTTGGTGCGAAATTTAGTCACAATAGCCCGAATAGCGGCTTCAGTGGGTCGATTAAATTGACCATAAAATGGAAGAAGCGCGCGATGAACTTTCTTAACAGAGCTCGCATTTTGATAATAAAAGTCAATCATTTGCAAGCGTTGTTCGTTTGTAAGAAGATTCATGACTGACTGAAGGGTTGTAATGACCAATTATATATGTATGTGCGTTAGGTTGCCAAATAAATATAAATAACGTCTATGAAATTATTTGCAAAAATACTTTTTCGAATATCTTCGAATTAATGAGTTTGGCGTACTGGTAACAAAAAGTCAGCATGTAGGAAAGGTATGACTCCACATGACTTATAAGCAATATCATCTCGAAACAGTTTCTTTTTTTGTATATTAACTGTAAAGTGTAAAGAACTGTTATATTTTTATTAAACAATTTTTGATTGCTTAGTATTAATGTTACAACAAATATTAGAATAAACTGGCAATCAATATTGTGTAGATTGATGAAGAAATCTACTGTTAAGGTTGACAAACTATTATTAAAAGAAACAAAAAAAGAACAGCAAAACTTCCGCTTCTCTATTTATAGAACTTGTATTTTTAGAACTATTGTTCTTTGATTTTCATATTAATTCTTCAATTTTTTTTTATCAATTCTTAACAGAAGTTGTATTATAAAAAGCTTCCATTCTAAAGGGTAAAATATGAATTTTATTTAATATTCTACCACCGGTATTGTCTCATATTGAAGTTTATTATGAGATTCATTCATTATTCAAGGTTACCATATGTTCCATAGAATTCATCGTTTTAGTAGCTGATCATAAAGAAATTTAAACGAAACAAGAATCTTTAACAAAATGAATGAAGTTGACGAGAGTGGTGAACAGGTTGAAGTAATTTTTCTGTTATAAGTTGAGAAACCGGTTAAGATCTCACACTATAGACTCCGTTATACTGGTGGTGGCTAATACATGTGACACACTGTATGTTTTTACGCACTATGGCCTTAAATCAATGTTAATTGTGCATGCTAGAGGGATGAGACATATCTGTTGTTGTAGAATGGACACTGTTTAACACAATTTTTTAATGGCACAATTATGTTATCATTTGGTTAATATTTTGACCGGTTCTAAACTGTTTAATGATTAGTATCGTTTATGAGCTTAATTAGTTGCTTTATTTTCTATGCTCTTGCTTTATTTGATGGATTAAAAAAGCAAGATGACTTGTTAAAATTCGCGTGCGCTCTATCACGTTTCAATCAGCACAATCAGTTCGATCATATGGATGGAAATTAATGCCAATGAAAATCGTTCGGCAAAGATTGATATTGAAAGATTTTAAAATTCATTTTTATTGTTTAAGAATGTCCTAGGTTTTGTAACTATTTATGTGTTTCTGCAAAATGTTGAAAGCAGGTAAAAATATTCTAAAGTTGGCGTCACTGTAAATCGTACTACAACGTGTTATATGCATATCGGAGGTTTTCCTAAATATCCGTTTAGGCATTGGGCCGAGTATGTCTTTATCCGTATGTATGTATATACACCTATTGACACCTAATTAGAAACGCTTTAAAATTTCATAAAATATTGAAATATTTTTCATATTGTTTATTCTTTTCAAACTATTTGTTATTTAATTTTATAAAGTCATAAAAAAGAGACAAAAAAACTTATTCAAAACAACAAATTCAAAGAAACATATCTCTTATTACTAAACACTTAAAAAAAAAGAATACAATTTTTTCAAATATTGACTGCGACACCTAATTAGAAACAATAAAATCCGTTAGAAAAAAATTGTGATATGTTTATATTCTTACTTATTGTCAATATATTGTTGCAAACCCTTTTTGTTTTAACACAGCTTCACATCGCCTCCGCATTGATGTTATAAGGTTACGACATCGCTCCACTGGTATTGCCTCCCATGCCTTCTTAACTTCCTCGAAAAGAGTCGCCATGTTTGTAACATTTTTGAGGCTCGCAGCTTTTTTCACATCGCCCAATAGGTGTTCGATGGAGTTTAGGCCCGGACTTGATGATGGCCACTCCAAAACATTGATGGAATTATCTTCAAGGAACTCCTTTGTTCCCCTGGCCGTGTGCCTTGGATCGTTGTCCTGTTGAAATTTCCAGATATCAGGCAAATTCTCCTCAGCCCACGGCAACATCACATTACTAAGTATGTCAACGTACTTTTCCTTATCTAAAATTCCATCAATTTTATGGATTGGACCAACACCATTCCAGGAAAAACATGACCACATCATAGTCGATCATCCACCATGCTTCACTACACGTGAAACATAGCGAAGATTAAATTCTTGATTGATGGGCCTTCGGACCAATCGTCGACCATCTGGACCAAGGCGATTTATCCTAGTTTCGTCGCTCCAAAGCACATTGATTGGCTGTCCAATTCAAATGGGACGTTTTCTCTGAATTTTACTCAGAAGTGGTCTCTTGCGTGCTGCTCTGCCATTTAGCGTGACTTCAACCAAACGACGTGAAATGATCCTCTTAGGTATGGAGATATTAAATCAGTCGCAAATTTCATGCGGGATATCCGCAGACGACTTTTTGGATCGGCTTTGGAGATTCGCCCAATAATGCGGTTTGTATAGTCTGATGTTTTCCTGGGCCATTTCTGTCGTGGAACGTTCGATGTAGTGTCATATTTTTGAATGTGCTT
Source organism: Sarcophaga carnaria (assembly GCA_958299815.1). Classification (NCBI taxonomy): domain Eukaryota; kingdom Metazoa; phylum Arthropoda; class Insecta; order Diptera; family Sarcophagidae; genus Sarcophaga; species Sarcophaga carnaria. Next base: position 46,500,016 of record OY283150.1, read on the forward strand.
CAGAGCGTTAAAGACCATTTTTTTGAACACTGAAGCTGCTCTGATATTTCTCTATATGTCTTTCCAGCTTTACGCAGTTCGAAAATAGAGCTCCTTACTTCAGGAGTGCAGCTTTTACATTTTCCCATTAAAAAAATTAAAAATATTAGGCTAATATATTTAAACATATTGAATTAAAAAAAATATTTAGCTACCTTTTTCTAAATATTGCCTTTCACAGCAAATTTTAAACAATAAATGATGGTTTCTAATTATGTGTCGCACTTTTTTTAAACTATACTAAGAACGTGTTTACAAGTTTGCAAAAAAATAACGGTAATTGAAATGCTTAATAAAGAAAGTACAAGAATTTAAAGATAAAACAGAGTAATAAACAAAATACAAGTATTTGGAAGGCAACATAACGGTAGTTTTCCCAAAAATTATTTATATTACTGACTTTGCGCTAAAGTAAAAAAGCGTCAATAGGTGTATGTCTACTAGCCAAATCATGAATTTTTAGTGAAAAATAAAGCCCATGACTGGGTAATAGCCATGTTATTTTTATGATATGAAGTTACCCCTAAAACGGAGGCCAAATTTACTTTTTTGTTGTGAAGTTCAATTGTTCCGGTTATAAATGAAATATTATTTAATTCATATGGCAACCGCGATTCGATCGGAACAATATTTGAGCACTTTTTCGAGAGCAATGGCATCACGAATATTGGCCTTCAAGTGCTCAATTGTCTCTGTTTTGTCGGCATAACACTTTCTTTTAACGGTGCCCCTCAGAAAATTGTCCAACGGTGTCAAATTGCGGCTTCTGGGCGGCCAATTGACATCACCAAATCGGCTAATTAAACGGTCATTAAACGTTGAAGGCAATAAATCGATTGTGGCATGTGATGGGTGGCAAGTCGCACCATCCTGTTGAAACCAAACATCGTTCACATTAATACCATGAACAGCGGGTATAAAAAAATCGGTAATCATGGTGCGATAGGCGTAATGGTTGCGCCGTTCTAATTTTCAAAGAAATATGCGCCAATGATGGTTCAGTTCCACAAGCCACAGCAAACAGTCACTCGCAATGAGTGCATTGGCTTCTGTAAGACCACGTGTGGGTTTTCTGAGCCCCAAATATGGCAGTTTTGCTGATTAACTTAGCCACCAAGATGAAAATGAGTTTCATCCGAAAAGAATATTTCCTTGCCAAAATCGACATCATCCTGTAGTTTCTGGTTGGTCCATCTTGCGAAGCGAAAATAAAGCGGATAGTCATGCGGCTTCAACTCTATAACCAATTGAACTTTGTAAGGCGTCATACCGAGTTCTTTTCTCAAAATTCGACGTAAAGTGGTGCGTGAAATGTTCAATTCTTGAGAACGATGACGAGTTGTTGTTGATGGATTCTTATGCGCACTCTCAGTCATAGCTTCGATATTTCCTGGTGTACGCACTGTACGAGCACGCTCACGTGAGCGTATCAGCAATGAAATCAGTTTCGCGAACTTTAGCAATATACTTGCGTATACCGGGCACTGTCGGTTGTTGGTTGTCTGCAACCAAATTTTGTACGACATTTTCGTACAATATCCGACCAATTGTCTTTGTCATTGTTTTGGAAATAAATTTCCAATAATACATTCCGTGGAGATAATATACTGAATTTAGTGACAGAATGGTATGACATAAGTATTGCCAGATTCGAAATAATCGGTGATTCAAATATAAACCGATAGATGGCCCACCCGATATTTTATTTCTCGCATAACACTTTAGAAGGTGATAGAAATGGAAAACAAAGTCAGAAATATAAACATTTTCTTTAGTGTATGAATCTGTATAAGGATACTGAAACAGTTAAATTCTGCAATTGTTGATAATTCTATACAACTATATTGTGTTTGTATTAGAAAACTTTCTATCTTGTTTTTATTAAATGTTTTAAAATGTTAAATTATTCACTTCAATTCAATTAAAACCAGACATATTTCTCAAAAAGTTTCAACACTCTCATCGTAATGGTACAATGAATAAAAATTTAAAATTAAATTTTTGTTTTTTTGATCAACAGGCATCTCTCATCTCGATTATAATCGATAAAAATTATACACAAAAATATCAAAGAAAACAACAAAATTATAGTTGTTTTCATAAAATGACAATTTCATAATGAAAACGATAAGAAAACAACATTAGAAAACATAAAAAGCAACGATAAAAATAGAAATTAAAATAACAATAATAAATCGATAAATCATTGACCAATTATGAAAACGTGTGGCGTATATGTAGGTGTGCGTGTGTATCTTTTTCATAAATGTTATCACACCATTTGAATTGCCACAAAACACACCTGGAGTTTTTAAAAATCCGTTTTTTTATTTACTTTTTCATCTTTTGTTATGTGATTTTTTGATCATTAAATGAAATCAAAATCAATAATGTTGGCATGGAAATCGTTTTTTAATTTATTGATTAACAAACACGACTAGATTTTTAATCAGAACATCACACTGGCGACCAGCTGAACAATGAAACAAAGTAGAGTTAATTTGTTTAAATTAACGAATTGCTGTTTTTTTAATTTCCATTGTGTTTTTACTTCATCTGACCACTCTTAGTTGATCAGACAAAGAAAAACTAGGGTGTGCTTGAAAAAGTTATCGCTTTTTTTGCGGCCATTGTTGATCGTACTCAAAACACAGACTAAACGAAAAGGTAGAAAATTATAATCAAATTCTATGTCATTTTTAAACATTTTTAATCGTAAGAATCATGAACCCATAGCCCCAAGAAACACTACCCATATTTGAGCAGAATCTATCTATAGAGTGAGTTTTGCACTCCCAGAATGAACTTTGTTTTTCATGAGACTTTTCTGGGCTTTGAAATGGTTTAAATATCTATGCAGCAGCAGATTTGGTATGTCTTAAGGTAGTTGGATCCAATAGCAATTAATTTCACTTTATATAGGCTGATCGAAGTCGCCATAGTCCAGTAGGCAGTGTGTTTGCTTATGTGAAGCCACAATTCAAACCGAAATATAAAAAAATATATCAGCGACTTCCTCTCAGCAGAATTCTGCCATAAATTCTCAGAGTAAAATAAAAGTGCCATGCCTACCAAATATCTGTCTTTCGGAACCGACTATAAACTGTAGGTGTCGTCACTCATGTACAACACACACAAATTAACACACACAACATAAGTGGTGTGTGAAACTAAGTCACATGTATTGTCCATCATAAGTTAGTCGCCGTGGTCGTACGAAGTGTGTTCCAATTATTAGACACGAGATCTCGGTTGAAACCCAAGGTCAGACATCTCTAAATAAAATTACCATGAAAAAGTTTCTCAAAAAATCTGTCGTTCGGAGTCGACTTTAAACTGTAGGTCCCGCCACTCATGTATAAAAATTAACGCACACAACATAAGTGGTGTGAGAAACTAGGTCGTAATCCTGACTAAAGGGTTGTAATGACCAATTATGTATGTAAGTTATGCGCTTTTCAAATCTTTTTGAAAATTCATGTCTTCCATACCAAATAAACTGTTAGCCTTTAGAGGCCAAAACGAGCCAATTTTTGATACCCTACTCTGAAGAGAAGAGTATTGTAGGCAAAGCATTCTGCTTTGAACGAAGCAAATGGTAGTCAGAAGGCGAAAAGTCTAGGTTATACGTTGGGTAAGGTATAACTTTCCTTCCATTCATTTGTTTCTGAATAGTTTTTGAGCGGCACCGCAGTAAGTAGCCGAGCGTTGTAATGATGGAAAATTACGGCCTCATTTCTAGTTGCATATTCAAAGCGTTTTCCGTACAATACTTGATTCAAACGAACTTATTGTTATGTGTACTGGTCTCCCGTAAAAACTTGTCCCTCATAATGTAGCATAGGCTTCTAATCCCACTAGATAAAAAGCATTAACTTGGCGCAATGATTGTACATCTTGCACTTGCGTATCTTGTCGTAATTAATCCATTTTTCAACGCCAGTGATAATTCAATGTGGAATAATTTCTTTTCAAAGAAATATGCAAAATTATCTTTCAATGTCTCTTGGCTTCTTAGGCCATATAAAAATATGAAACTTGCACCATTCAGTGAAAATTACTTCAGGATCTCCCCAGTATTTAATTCTTTTTAATTACTTTGATCGGACCAGTGGGATTTTTCTCTGGCAGCAAGAAGTCGCCGTGGTCGTAAGCAGTGTGTTCGCTTATTAGACATAAGCTGTCGGTTCAAATCCAAGGTCAGACATCTCTAACAAAACGAACTATAAAAAATATTTCTTCGGTGACTGCCACCTAGCAGATTTCTGGCTAAAACTCCGAGAGTAAAATAAAATTGCCATGTCAAGTTTCTGTAAAATCTGTTGTTCAGAGTCGACTTTAAACTGTAGGTCCCGCCATTAATGTATAAAAATTAACACACACAAAACATAACTAAAGGTTTGTGATGATGAATGACACTAGTGCAGCTTCTAAGTATTCCTTGTGTTCGTATAGTCATATGAGTTTGAAATCCAAATGTAAAATATCATACTACACGCGATACAGTATCTCAAATTAAGTCATGTAATGTCTCTCTACAATATACTTTGCTTCTCTTACATTTGATTGTATGTAAATGTTTACTGGGTTATGTCTATCAATTGGATCATATTACATACGCGTGTAGTAATTAATTTTAGTTTTTATTCTCTTCTTTTTTATCACATCGCAATGTATTCATCAATGTACGAATGAATGAAAATACAAAAAAAAAACAGACTTGATATGATCACACGCAGCATAGCGTGACACTTGATATGAAGCTCTCTGACTGATCGTACACTTAACAAGTCGATCTTTTTACACGTGCTTCTTATTCGATGTTAGTTATGAATTATTAACTTATAGGAGATGTATTCAACAATTGCGTTGACTTGGAGAACTTTACGAACAACAGCAACTTTTAAAAGTTATTTCCGTAGCAGCAATATCGGTGGGCAATGTTTGATGTCTTCTTTTATTTTTCTAATGGAAAACCTCCATTCCTAAAGCAAAAAACTTAAACCTCTTCTCACGAAGTCAATTGGTTGTGTAACTGCAAAGCCATTAAAGAATGCAGTGTCTGCCTTAGGCAGAGTATTCGTTAAGATCTCTGTTAATTATATGCTGCACATCAGTTCCGCCAACTAAATGTATAACGGGGCAGTTAATGGACTTAAAAATTCTAGGAGCTTCAGGGAAAATGTTGTTAATATTTTTCTGTTATTCTTATTGACTTATTTGAATCTTATTGACTTATTTGAAACCTTTTCCTGCCAAGCAAATGTTTATTTTACTGTACCAAGTCCTACGATAATGGCATTATTACCCATTGAAATAACACCTTTTGTTAAATTGTATTGGGTTGGTCCATCTTTCCTAAAGGTGACTCTAGATGTACTACTTAGAGGGGCAATTCAATTTCATTTTTTTGAAGATAGCACCTCTTTCCGTATTCATCTTCGATTATCCATAAGACTGAAACTGCATTTCCCCTAAAAACCTCTGCTTTGTCTAGATTAGTTTCCTCTGGGGTCAGATTTGGCCGTAATTGACACAAATTTTTGTTTCTTCCCCCTCGACTCCAACAATATAGTATAGTGTTTAGAAAGATTAGGCTGCGAGACCCGGATCTCTTTGACAGTGATCAAGAAGTTTCCAATTTCTTATAAATTTGAATTAACATTCCCGAATATTTCGATTACCCTGCAGTGTTTCAATTTCATGAAACTAATCTTTCTAGCTTAGCTGGTAACTGTTCTACTGTAGCAGGTTCTAGAATGATAGGATTCCTATCTGTCGCTGCCCAGAACAACTGTTCTCTGTAAAAACATTTTAGTTTGTTATAATGGGTGCAGTAGTGAGCGAATTTTGTTCAATGAGTTCAGATTGTTTCTGAAGAACTGAAGCTTACTGGTCTGCCAATGACGTTAGTTATTGCCTTAGCCCTATATGGAAGGTCAAACTGCTTACTGAATGAATTATCGGAAGGCGATTAAAACCTTCCTTCCATACAAAATTCAAAACCCGTAATGAAAAATTTGTGCCTTAGAATGAGTATTTGTTTGGGACTAATATGGGTCGTATTCACAGTTGGATCCAATAGTCTTTTTTAAACGATTTCTCGCCATTTCGAATCATTCTATTCCAAATTTGATAACTTAACTAGGCCAACAATTTAGACCAAACTACCCTACCGCCTTTTGTAAAAGTTATAAATTTTTATTATAGAACCCAAGCGTACAAACTAGTTCTTACAAAATCATTGTTCAGGACCTTTTCTTAAACGACTGTTCTATGATGATGATTAATACCCCACTATAAATAGCTTGATAAACTTGACATACATTTGTTTCAACAATTTTGATAATGTATTCAAATCACATCATCTTAAAAATGTAATACCGTATGGTGATCAGAAGTTTTTGACACATCGCTCATGTAGTTGCGTTGAATAATGTTTAGTAGGCCCATAAATACTTATGCGTTTATAAACATTTAAATTCTTATGAAACAAGTCTGTAAGTGCCAGAAACAAAAGTGACATAATGATTGATGGAATTTTCTCTTATTAATGACTCAATATCTATAATGTGAGGTGTATGCTTAAGTGCATTCATTCATTATTTCATTTTACATGTTAAACTATGAATCGTATGCATTTATTGCATGGATTTTCATGTTATCGTGTTTTACTTTAAAAAGTTCTTCGGGGAATTTTGGTTCATTCGCAAGGAGAGAACGTATACGATGAAGTAAAATTTTGATAGAAGTGTTAGAAAATTAAACTTGGTACGATAGGAGTAATGAAGCCATTTTTAGTGTTAAAGATCAATTACATTTTGCGACAAAAAATTACATACGCTCGTGGCACTCACTACCTAGTCCAAGTTGTACATTTAATTGAGTAGAAGTTAAAAATATTTGTTTTTTATTTCTCTAACCCTCCTAATTTTTTTTTACATACAACCATTCAGTCAGGAATATGACCTAGCCTCTCACACCACTTATGTTGTGTGTGTTAATTTTCTACATATGTAGGTGGCGGGACCTACAGTTTAGAGTCGAATCCGAACGACAGATTTTTGAGAATCTTTTCATGTCAATTTTATTAAAACTCAGAGTTTTTGCCAGAAATCTCCTGAGAGGAAGTCGTCGAAGAAATATTTTTTTTATATTTTCGTTTTGATGCCTGTCATGGAATTTGAACCGTGGGCTTATATTACTTGCACTTCTACGGCGACTTCAATTTTTTTTTATTAAAACTTAGTTGAACTTTTCACACAAATTTATTGAAACTTATTCAAATATTTTTGAGCCGATTTTCAAAATTCGTATATTTTTCAGGTGTGACCATTTTTAAATACAAAATTTAATTAAAAAATATATATTATAAGTGCTGATGTTCTCTTGTAAAGAGATCGACACTTTGTTTGATGAAATCGGATAAAAATTGCAGTAGTTTGGAATATTATTACATTCATATGACTGCCGCTGCTAGCCTGGCATCACAGTACCTCATTCGATCGGATGAATTATTGTGTACTTTTACGAGTGTATGGATCGTATCTCGGCCGTGGTATCATGAATGTTGGCCTCTATTGTTTCTGGTTTATTGGCATAACAGTTTTCTTTAACGGCGCCCCACAGAAAATACTCCAACGCAAGCTTCTTGGTAGCCAATTGACATCACCATTTCGGCGAATTAAACGGCCATTAAATGCTTGATGCAATAAATCGATTGTGACTTGAGATGTGTGGCAAGTTTCACCATCCTGTTGAAAAAAAAACATCGTTTACATCAGAGGTCAGCAATGAGTATTCAAAAAGATTAGTAGATTCGAATCATACTCATAATATTGACTCTCCCTTACTCATCATTTACAAGAACCACAATACAAATACGGTTCGCGTACGAAAATTACAATACTCACTAGAAGGTTGTGTGTTTGCTTTGCTTGTTGCTGTCTTTGTCTTTTTCTTTCCTTTCTTTATAAATGCAACAACAAATAAGACTTTAAATTTTAATAAATGATTTGAATACTCGAAGTATTTATGAGTATTATAAGTATTTTTCTAAATTTATGAATCTGAATGAGTAGGCGTATGAATCAAACATATTTCGAATGTTATAAGTTTGTCATCAACGTTGTACTCATACTCATTGCAATCTGTACTTATAAATCAATGTTGTAGTGAGTACGAATGAATCAGAGTAGTTGAATTTCAATACTGTTGACTCACTCATACTTAAAATTTCATGAGTACTTATGAATAGCGGAAAAACAATTCATTGCTGATCTCTGGTTCACATCAATAGCATGAAGAGCGGGTACAAAAAATCGGTTATCATGGTGCGATAGGTTACGCAGTCCTCAGCCAAACAGTCTCTCGTAATGGGCGCATTGGCTTCTGTAAGAACACGTTTGGTTTTTCTGAGCACCAAAATACGGCAATTTTGCTTATTAACGTGCCCACCAAGATGGAAATGAGTTTCATTCGAAAATATGATTTTTTTTTTTTGGGCGTAATCGACATCATCGTGCAGCTTCTCATTGGCCCAATAAATTCCAACGTTACTCAAGAGTAAATCGATTCATTACGTTCAGTGGAGATAATATATTGAATTTTGTGACTGAATAGAATGACATAAGTATTGCCAGATTTAAAATAATGGATGGTTCTAATTTAAACCGATAGGCGACGTACCCTATGCGATTTTAATTAATGAAAAACTCATTAAATTTGTTTAAACCGATAGATGGCCCATTCTATACGTGGCGATTTATGAAATGAAATTTCCTCCCACAAATACACTCACTTTTTTATCATATTCTGTTTGTGCCGACGTCTGCTCATAGGGCACTATGTCATTAATTACTCGGCTAATTATTAATCCTCTTAACCACATACAACATTTCCTTTTTTTTCAATTTTAATAACAAAAATAAAGCACTTAAAGGTATTATTACTAGTAATTAATATACGAAACAATATATTCGCAATCACTTATTTTATCACTATTTTTGATCAGCCAAACACGCTCGTTATAATTGATGAGTTTTTTGTCAAACACTAAACTTATCACATCAATTACGCACCCGCGTACAAGGCATCAATACTACGATATTCGAGAACAAAATTGACAAATTAATTAAAATCATAGAAAAAGTGAACGGCAATAAATATTCAACTCTATTGCATTCTCTAATTAGTTTTACGAGTTTCTATGAAAGCCAAAAACATGATGATGTGAGTTGTGAATTATTTCCGGTGCGTTAACGACTATGATTTGAAATATTGTTTGAACATATATTTTTTTCTCTCTCTCATCATTTCAACTAGCGATAGATAGATAGACGTTATGATCATCATATTGATTAAAAGAAAAAACAATCGTGTCTATACTCTACATCAGCATGGTTAGTAATACGGGTATTATACATTCATACATAATTGGTCAACCCAATATACATAATTGGTCAACCCTACAACCCTTCAGTCAGGATTACGACCTAGTTTCTCACACCACTTATTTTGTGTGTGTTAATTTTTTATACATGAGTGGTGGGACCTACAGTTTAAAGTCGACTCCGAACGACAGGTTTTTGTGAAATTTTTCATGTCAATTAATTTACTCTCAGAGTTTTTACCAGAAATCTGCGGAGAGGAAGTCGCCGAAGAAATACTTTTTGTATTTTGTTTGATGTCTGGCCTGGGGTTTGAAACCTGGCTTTTCGTCTAATAAGCCAACACTCTACCTACTAGACCACGGCGAATACGGGTGCTATAGTGGGTCAAATTAAAGAAAACCTTATCAAACTGGTCTTTCTTGTGAAGTTTAGGGCAATAACGCTTAAATTACATTTCGTCAAATGCTTTATCAGGAAATATTCTGTGGCAGATTTTTGTTACAATTCTATTTTCAATTTATTTTCACTTAAGTAAAGAGTCATTTAAATTTGATATATTACGTCAGTCACGGCGTCTACAAGCTGCGTCATTTACTTTCTGTTTGAGGAAACTGCAAATATCCATGCATTAGCTTACGAATTGCTTCCCGATCTTCCTCTTAATCGAATTTAGAATCGATTGGCAGTTTCTTGTACACAAACCTAATAAAATGTCAACGATGAAGTTGCCTTACAAACAAATCCATTTTGATGACGAGGAACGAGAAGATCGATGTTGAAGATACATTGGACAAAGTGCATAGACGCAAAACACACGGTGTTAAAAAATAAAATGATTTTCTATTCAAAAACCTTTCTAACGCCAATGCATTTCTCAAACTTCAAACCACTTAACACAGGCCTTTTTGAGCAATTCTGTTAAGTAATGTTAATTGACATGTAGAAATCAGCATCGAAAAGCAATATAAGCTAACTGCAGTAAATACCATCGTCATTTTGGAGATGGGAAAGCGGTTTGGTTTCCACAAAAGTGGAAAAAGATTTTTCAACTGCTCTACAGCCCATTCAGCGAACACATATCGTTTTATATGGTGATCCACGGTGGTTTAACAAAACAGACTAAATAAATGAGAACTACATACAGTTACTAAATAATACGTACTGTTAAAAAATTGCCGAAATTTCACAAATTTCTGAACCAAAGCAAAAGACCTTCTTAAAATCGAAGAAAGATGTCAGTCAATTACAAAGATTTTCAACGAAAACGGATTAGTTAAAAAATTTCTGAAATTTGTTATCCGTATGTATACTTTTGTGGCGATGTGTAGTTTGATAGGATTAGATTCAACAAGATGGCGGTTATCCACTATCAAAGTTCTATAATATCATGATCGCCCCCATTATCATAACGCACTCAAACTGTACTGACGATATTTTTCTCTGAAGCCTAGGGAGTGTTAATTCAATTACAAGGTCTCACAGCCAATATACATTTTTATCCCAGTGAATGCCTTTTACTCGCTTGCAAAAATAGAGAGCAGATGACGCCTTAGAGGTTTTGGGTTTTGTAATAATGTTCCAGTTTAGTTTTACTCGTAGGCTAAGTTCTCAATAAGTTTACTTCCAAGGTTTTTCTATTCTATCCTGACAAAGTTCGATTCATACATAATTGGTCATCACAACCCTTCAGTCAGGGTTACGACCTAACTTCTCACACGACTTATGTTGTGTGCGTTAATTTTATCCATAAGTGGCGCGACCTACAGTTTGAAGTCGACTGCAAGCGACAGAAGCATTATCAATACAGACTATAAATTGAAGTCTGAACTTTTTGTTCGTTATATTATCATCCGAAATAATAAATTTTTTATAATTTTTAAATTCTTCACTTAAATACTTCCAAATGCACATTTTTAAATGAAGAGGTAGTCCTCGATTAGTTCTTTATGTCACAATTAATTTAAAATTCTAAAGTAGGGTATAAAACAGTTGTTATAGTCTAACTATGCACGTCTTTATTTTTTAATTAATAATTTTGAAGTTGCACTTGATTTGCTATTTGATTTTAATTATTTGATGTTTCTATAGTATGTTCGTATAAATTATTGAATTTTTTTTGTTATGATTGTGTTTACATGAGTTTTTTTTTATGATTTGACAGCATATAGCGTATATTGTGCTGTTTAATTGCTATTTATGATTAAATCTGCGGTTAAATATTCATAACTAAGATTAATATTCTCGTCAATTTTTTTTCACTTTTTATTTCCATTTTTTTATACCAAATGTGGTCAACTATTAGTGACGTCAACTTCACGGTTTTTTCTATGAAACTAACAGTATTTCATTTGAAGATTAATTGACTGCAAAATTAAGTTTAATTTTAGCGAAAATGTGAAAATGTATTATTAAAAAAATTATATTTGCATAACAATAACGTTAAATCAAGAGTTATGTTGAAGTTTATGGGAATTATATCGTGAGGAAAATTGTTAATATTGTCGGTGAATTGGTAAATATTGAGTTCTTTGTTAGATCTCTCAACTGTGCACTCAGTGTGTTCATCTGTTGGGTGAAATTACAACAGAGGCTCCATAGACAACGTATGGTAAAATAAAATTAAACTTCTCTCAAGACTTTAGACTTTGCCAATAGTATTTCAGTCAATAATTTGTTATTTATACTATGTTCAGACATGTACTTTTATTGAGTCAATATTCGGTTTATTGATTACAATATTTTAAGTGTTTAGACATAACAATATACGCAGTTCAGTTCCTTTCATGTTTTAACCAATATTATAACAATTTATGAATTTATTGAGCAATAATTCATTGAGAAATAATTTATTGCGATTTACTCAATATAACTGCAAGTCTGAACATAGTATTAAGTTCTTCTATATGATAACAAAAATTTAATGAGTCCCAAGCATTACAGATTCCAACTCAAAAAAATTATCATCATAGTTGTTTTAAAGGGAATGCTTTCATTACAGGCAAATGAATATGGTAACCCTAATATCCCAGAAATTCTTCAGCTTAGCTGGATAAACTTGGTCGCCGTAGTCTAGAAGGTAGTGTGTTGGCTTATAAGACAAACATCTCCAACAAAATGAAGTATGAAAAAATATTTCTTCGGCGACTTCCTCTCAGCAGATTTCTGGCGGAAACTCTGAGAGTATATGAAATTGACATGCAAAGTTTCTCACAAAAGTTTCTTTCGGTGTCGACTTTAAGCTGTAGGTCCCGCCACTCATGTATAAAATTAACACCCACAATTAAGTGGTGTGAGAAACCAGGTCGCAATCCTGACTTAAAGGTTGTAATGACCGATCATGTATGTATGTAATAAGCAGCTATTTAACATCGACAATAAAAGTCTGGCAACACTGTTTAATATAACAAATCCAATATATACAATATTCTTTTCAGGAAAATAAGTATGGCAACCTTAATATTCCATAACTTGCCATAGTAATTCCTTGCTCAGCCCGAAACACTTGAAACCAAGTAAATCTGCCGTTCGGAGTTGATTTTAAACTGTAGATCCCGCCACTCATGTATAAAAATTAACACACACAACATAAGTGGTGTGAGAAGCCAGGTCGTAATCCTGACTAACCAATGTCCTGTATTGACCAATTATTTATGTATGTATGTATGTATTAGCCCTATCTACTCTAACAAAAATCTATACAATGTACAGCACGCTTAGCGATTATCTCTTGTACTTACCTGAACGAGTTCGTTATTATTATTATTATTTTTTATTAATAATTTACGTTGTTGTATAAGTTTCATTGTTTAAAAATAAATTCGAAATATTCCCTTTCGAGGAAAAATAAAAAAATTTACAAACAAAGAGGAAACCGGCAAATTTAATTTTAATTTTCACTAATTTTCTGCGTCAACTCTCACACCCTTTGTAAATCAAGCGCTTAATGGAGGCAACAGCAACAATAAAGACAATAAATAAATAAGCAATAAAAAAAGAACAAAATTAATAAAACAAATAAATGAATAAACAAATAAGCAAATAAACACGTATTTTTGTAGTTTAAAATATTGAAATTATTGTGTAGAAAGTCTGTAATAAAGATTCAGGAATACGACCTTACACTTACGTGCTTTGCTTAGGCGCATAAATCTGGAAAATTATTATTGCATACAGAAAACTTATTACGCCGTATATTTGAGTCAAAGTAAAACAGTGTAGTTTTTGCATTAGATTCCATTATATTACCGCAGAATTTATTAATTTTTAAAATATTTTAAAAATTTTCTTAATTGGAAATAAAAAACATCAAAATAAAAAATAAACTTTTGTATACATACATAATTGGCCATTACAACCCTTCAGTCAGGATTACGGCCTAGTTTCTCACAACACTCATGTTGTGTGTGTTAATTTTAAACATGAGTGGCGGGACCTACAGTTTAAAGTCGACTCCGAACGACAGATTTTTGAAAAACTTTTCATGGCAATTTTATTTACTTTATTGATTTTTGCGAGAAATCTGCTGAGAGGAAGTCGTCCAAGAAATACTTTTGCTATTTTGTTTTGATGTCTGGCCTGGGACTTGAACCCTGGCTTTACGTCTAATAAGCCAACACGCTACCTACTAGACTACGACGACTTCATTACTTACTTTTGTGTAGGTCCCGCTTCTCGTGGATAAAAATTAACACACACAGCATGAGTGGTGTGAGAAGCTAGGTTGTAATCCGGTCTAAAGGGTTGTAATGGCCAATTAAGTAAGTAAGTAAGTAACATAAAAATAGTATAAGAAGGGAATGTCCCTTACACGTGATTGCAAGTGATAAGCTACTCGCATTTCTAGGTGTATAGCTCTCATGCTTAATCGACAGTGTCGCTTATTCTGTGCTATATAATGGAATTGTTATTATTGTCAAAGAAGCTCTTTTTTTGTAAATAAAATAATTTATTGTTTTCTTACCCTGACATTCAATAGCGTATTTACTATATCACATATACTATACCTTCTAAGTGCAATTGTTATTCATTCATTCATTCTTGTGTACCTACATACATACGTTAGCAAATTCTAGTGTCCCTTTGTTGCGATACCGACTTTATAAATAAATATTTTGTAGCGTCTATCTATGAAATACAATATTATTAATTAAGATTTTCAGTTGAATTTCAAAAATTTACAAAGAAATTTAATGTGATTGTCATAAAACGTCATAAAAATCAAAATTTCACATTTAAAGGCGCACGTCAATTCAAGCAAAACAAAACATTTATGATCACAACAGTACGCAATAGAAGAAGCAAAGAGTTTTAATTGTTTAAATAAATATTTTGATAAAATGACAAAAATAAAATCAAAACAATAATAAAAAAAACTTTATTAGTAGGACCGTTAAGACTTTGGCACATTTCAGTTGAAGTAATCATTAATCATTTTCGTAGAGCGTCAATTTGATTTGTTTAATAAATAAGTCTTCAAGTTTATTTCCGCTTGCTTAAAATCAAATGAATTTCATTCATTTGATTGAAGTGATAACAAAAAAAAAATATTAAAAATTATTAATTATTGTTGAAGATTTTATAATTTTCAACAATTGTCACCTAAAATAGTTATAAAAAGCCAACTTATTCAGGCATTATACCACAGAGATGCTATCATGAAACAAGAAATTTATTTCTTTCTATAAGTATTCAAGGCCTTCTTTCAAATTTATACACAATTTTTGCCATCGGTTTGTTTTGAGTTGTTTAAATAAAAAAAATTTATTTTGAATTGCTTTTAATTTTGGCAATTGTCTATAAAAGTATATTTTTTATGATTTAGCGCCAAAATGTTTTATACGGACTATTATTCAGTCAAAAATGGTATACAAAGTCAAGGTAGTTTTAACCTTTAATTGGCAGACTCATTTCTACTGCTTTATAAAATATTTTGATCGTGATTTAAACACAATAATTTTTTATATTTTCGGTCCATACGAAACCAAACCAATCAGTTGCATACATTCATAATTGGTCATTACAACCCTTCAGTCAGGATTACGACCTATTTTTTCACACCACTTATGTTGTGTGCGTTAATTTTATACATGAGTGGGGGGGGACCTACAGTTTAAAGTCGACTCCGAACGATAGAATTTTGAGAAAGTTTCCATGGCAATTTTATTTACTCAGTGTTTTTGCTAGAAATCTGCTGAGAGGAAGTCGCCGAAGAAATACTTATAGTATTTTTTTTTGTTTGTCTGGCCTGAGGTTTGAACCCTGGCCTTACATCTAATAGGCCAACACACTAGCTACTAGACTACGGCAATTAATTAACTTGAAAAATTCAATATAAATCTATACTTTGGAGGTTTCTATGTGAATAATCATTATTGTATCATTTGCCGTAATCTAGTAGGTTGTGTGGCCATGGTTCAATCCCTGGATCCGGAACAAAATGAAATATAAAAAATATTTTCTCGACTGCCTCTAAGCAGATTTGTGGCAGAAACCCTGAGAGGAAAATAAAATTCTCATGAAAAGTTTATCAAAAATTTGTCCTTCGGAGTCTACTTTAAACTTTAGTTCCTGACACTCATGTATAAAATTAACGTTCATAACATAAGTGGTGTCAGAAGCTAGATCGTAATCCCAACAAGGGTTCTAATGACAAATTATGTATGTATGTTATATCCTCGCAAGTCATAGCGTAATGGATACGAAAGGATTTCTGACTATTACACAAACTGTTTTTGTCTCCCTTTCCCAAGCGGTGCAACAGCAATTAATAATAATGTTGAGTTCGTACTACTATTTGAAATGCCGAACACCAAGGCTGTTGTTATGATTCAATCATTTGTTCCCTCTGAATATTGGGTATCTTTTGGTTTGCTCATATTTATAATGAGGCGCTGTTGACTTCCACACTCGAACGTTACATAGAAGTGTCTTTGAATAAGACAAACCCTAAGTAAACTTCCAAAGAATATTATAAGAACTCTTCAAGATTGGAACCCTCAAAGGCAACCATATGCAAAGGGATTAGGATTAGACCGACTAGGCCTAACATGGGTTAATTAAAATTAATTTATTAATTAAATAACAATAAAAATGATGCTCGTTTAAGGTTAACGAGCAGTTGAGCGTGTTGACCAAATATTTTGCAAAAAAAAACAAAAAAAATTCAAACAAATTCCCACAACTTTTATACATATTTTTGTCAAATCATCGACTTGAGTTTTAAGAATTTGAAATAATAAGAATTAACCTACTTTTTAACAACTGACATTAACACATAGCCGCCCACACATGTTTGTGCGAAATAAAGCGAAATATTATAACAGAATTCGTCGTTTCAACAAATCTATGCCAATTTAGGGTTAATTGGTAAGCGTACAGCTGCTTTTTACAAATTTTTGTTATTTTTTCTACTTTTCACCTTTTTATCTTTGATCTTATATAGATTGTGTTAATTCTTATTCACTTCCAAATTTAGTCAATTATGTTCAATGGAAGTTGAAAAACTTTTTTTAGTTTCATGTTGATTATGACTGATCGATCGAATGTAGCACGTGTTGCGAACTTATTGAATGGATTTAAAGTCTTTTTTTTTTTTGGTTGTGGTTAAATAAAAATGCAAATAAAATCGTTTCAAACAAAAAACTTAAGACATAAACATGATTTCTTTAATCACAATAAAAAAAATTAATTTGAAAAAGAATTGAAATTAATGAATACGAATTGTTATTTTATTAGATTATAATATTGAGGCATTGTTATGATATATGCACGCATACAATAGCAGTTTAATTCATAACTATTAATACTTAAATGAATGAAAAAGAAAAAATTACGGGTAGAATCCCGGTTGATGAAAAATCTTAAAACTCCTCTCTCGTCCATGGCGACACTTTTGATAAAAATTAGTTCAAGTGCTCTGTGATACTCCACAACAATCTACATCCTAAATATAATTGGGCAATTCACACAAGCCCTTGTATTGTTGTATTTATTGTATTGATGGACGAATATACAGCAGTGTATGCATGTTGTTGATAATTTTCATATAAAAATCTGATACACTTCTACACATTTTTTTCATATGTTTTTAAAAGATGTATTGGTTTCGTGCTCTCAGTTTATGTATGTAAATGCCAGTAATCAAGAAGAAGAATAAAAATACAAAATATTTTCTATGTAACTTGAGTCAACAATTAACATTTCAAAATTATATTTATTCGCACAGATAATTAATTCATTAACTTTTTTCTGTAATATTTTTCATATTGTTGCTTGAAAATCAAATTATGAATGCTGGTCTTCTTCTTCTTATAGTTTTTTAACGTTTGGAATACGAAATACACAATACAGCATACATAGCATTCATTCAGAGCATTCACAAACAAAAAGTGTATTCAATACAACACACACGATACAAAGTCGTGTGAATTGCCCAAATATTGTGTTGTATTGTATAAAAAGTGAACGTTGTTTTTGAAAATTTTTTTTTCTGTTGCAAATCTTTGAATTAAAATTTATTTGTGGTATATTTTACATTTTCTTCTTTATATGAGAAACTCTAGTCCATCGAGTTATATGCGATTCTTCGGTTGATCAATTTTTGTTTTCCTCTTTACCACCAAGAGACTTTTGCAAACGCTGAAACTGATAGATATGCGGTGTAAAATCCAGGCTATTAAAGATGTGTGTGGCCTCGCAATGTCTCTGTAGAATGCAATCCCTTTACTAATTCTGGACTCCCTTTCTTGATAGCTTCATTCGAATTGTCGTGTTGTTAACATCATCATCAGAATTGATTGTTAAAAGTCATGTTTTAATACCGTCCGATTGTGCTAAACAATCAACATCTCAAAGCGTTTCAAAAAATTTTCTTTAATTTATTTATCACTGGCCGACCAAAGTGAGATATATTTTCGATATTGAAATGTCCGGAGTAAAATTGATCAATTCTGATTAGCATACCATTACTTGACTTACATATACGAGTGCTTCTCATATATTTAGAGCTGACTGGGTGTATTGATTCGATAACGAACAGCAGAAACCTTCATATCAGATATCACTCTAAGCTAGCAATGAGCTAAGAACGTACCCAAGAGGTATCTCGCTTATCATTTAGCGTCTCTTTTTGGACCAAATAATAGGCATCAATTCTTATTGTTTAAAAGGAGATGGACGATGTGTGTAGCAGAAATCAGCAATGAATCGCTTTTTCGCTACTCATAAGTACTCATGAAATTTTGAGTATGATTGAGTCAACAGTATCGAAATCCAACTACTCTGATTCAAGGTTGCAATGAGTATAAGTACAAACAACATTCAAAATATGTTTGATTCATACGCCTACTCATTCAGATTCATAAATTTAGAAAAATACTTATAATACTCATAAATGATTCGAGTATTCAAATTATGCATTGAAATTTACAGTCTTAGTTGTTGTTGCATTTACAAAACAAAGAAGAAGAAAAAGACAAAGACAGGAAGCAAAGGAAACACACCCTTCTAGTGAATATTGTAGTATTCGTACGCGAATCATACTTATTTTCTGATTCGTGTATACGATGAGTCATGGAGAGTCGAAATATGGAGAGTTTGGATATGAGTAGTATGAATGTGACATTAAAATAAGTATGAATGCGTATAAGTATCAGAAGTATGATTCGAATCTACTCATCTGTTTGAATACTCATTGCTGACCTCTGATGTGTAGTAGCCGTAGGCTAGTAGATAGTGTATTGGCTTATTGGACATCACGTCACAATACAAGCCCCAGAACAGGACATTTCCAACATAAGGAAATATGAAAATATGCCTCTCAGCATAATTCCGGCAAAAACACTGAGAGTAAATTAATTACCACGAAAAGTTTCTCAAGAGTCTGTCGTTCGGAATTGATTACAACCTAGCTTCTCATATCACTTACATATGTTGTGTGTGTTAATTTTATACATGAGTAGCGGGACCTACGGTTCGACAGAATTTTGAGAAACTTTTCATGGCAAAAATTATGTTTTTCCCAGATTTTTGCCAGAAATCTGCTGGGAAGCAGTTTCCGAAGAAATATTTTTTCATATTTCGTTTCCTTGGATATGTCTGATATGGGGTTTGAACCGTGGCCTCTCGTTTAATAAGCCAACACACTACCTACTAGACTATAACAGTCTTATACGTTTATTTTTGTTACTTACTGTATTTGGATGGAGTAAACACCACGTGGAATATTTTCTTCAGCCTGATTGAACAAAAATTAACTGAAATACTCGTTCAAAGCCTATAAGAAACAATAATCCTTTTCAGCTTTCCCATTATCTGAAATGCTACCAGAATTTCTTCTTGCGAATCAATTATTATTTATAATTTTATATTAAAAAAGTTATTTGAACGATTGAATTGTATTAAAAAATTGCAACATTCCAGTATAAAATAAAATTTTATGCATTCCAAACTGAATTGTTTATTGAGTATTAAAAAAGCAACACAAAAAAATTAAGACCAAATGCAAGAACTTAATTAAATCAATATATTGTTGAATTATTTTAAGCAAATGTTTTTAACAAACATATCAACTCCGTTTTGCATACGATTTGCCTTTATGGAATTTCATAATCAATTCGTAAAGAACTGGGAATTTTGTTTTTTAAACAAACAAATTTTAAATCATAAATCTTTTGAGTAAAAAACCAGAAGCATTCATTTATTTTAAGTGGATGGTATTTCTAAAAATAAAATCGAGAAATATTTTATAAAAAAAGAAACACAAAAATTTTCCGTTACTTTTTTATATAAACTTAATGCAGGAGTACAACAACAAATATTAAACAGATTTTTTTTTTAAATTTCATAACGTTATTAGTATTATAAAATTATCTCAACTGCATCGAGTCAAATAAGTAAAACACGTAAAATTTTCTCAAATCCTACATCTCATATACTACATACCAGAGGTCAGCAATTAGTATTCAAAAAGATGAGCAGATTCGAATCATACTCATAATTTCTGATACTTATAAGCATTCATACTTATTTTAATATCATACTCATACTACTCATATTCAAAGTTTGAAGTACTCATCGTACTCATACTTAACACTACGCATGATGTTGTTGATTTCGACAATCCTTTACTCAACATTTACAAGAATCACAAAATAAGTATGATTCGCGTACGAACACTACAATACTCACCAGAAGGTTGTGTGTTTGCCTTGCTTGTTGTCTTTGTCTCTTTCTTTCTTCTTTTTTTGTAAATGCAACAACAACTAAGACTGTAAATTCGAGTCACTTCCAGCGACAGATTTGAGGGACCTTTCATGGCAATTTTATTTATTCTCAGAGTTTTTGCCAGAAGACTGCTGAGATAAAGTCGCCGAAGAAATATTCTTTCAAATTTCGTTTCGTTCGAGATGTCTGATCCAGCGGTTGAAACGCGGTCTCTCACAGATTACCTACTGGACTACTGCAACATTTTTTGTATTTTATTACATCAGCTTACTAGATTATAGTTTCCGTTGTAAGTAGTGTGTTTACGCACTCATCTAGGATATTGAAATACTTAGCATTACTTAATAATCTCACCTATACATACATAAATAATTAGTCATTAAATTCTTGTCTTCTTGGATTACAACCTACTTTCTCACACCACTTATATTGTGTGTGTTAAATTCTATACACGAGTGTCGGGACCTACAGTTTAAAGTCGACTTCTAACGACAGATATTTTGAGAAACTATTCATGGCAATTTTATTTGCTCTCAGAGTTTTTGCCAAAAATCTGCTGAGAGGAAGTCGCCGATGAAATATTGTTTCATATTTCGTTTAGTTGGAGATACCCGACCTGGGATTTGAACCGAGGTCTCACGTCTAATAAGCCAACATACTACCTACAAGACTACGGCGACTTCACACCTATAATAAATACTAAAACAATAAACCGATAATATTTTCAATGAAGGTCATCAAAGTCTTTTAAATTGAATTCCTAATTTTCAAACCATTTCGAAATATTGTATTGTTGTGAGCTTCGGCAATAACCATTATAGACGGCACGCGTATAGGCTTCTGAGAAGCAAGCTAGTATTTATAAAAAATTAAACCAACATAAAATATTATTGATGCGTAGATGTTGAAATAAAATCATTGCTCATGAAGAATTTTAAGTGCTCCAAAGCAACAAATTCTTGCATAAATCATCGTTAACATACGGGTAATTCAAGAACATCATTTACGTTGCCGATGTTATTTTTTTTTCCTTCTTTTGTATTTAAATAATAACCTACAGAATTGAAAAACATAACATAAAATTATTCTCTGTTTGACATAGTATGGTGGAGAATGTTTAAGTACGTGATGTTTGATCGATAATACCGATAACTATTTGAATATTAAAATTGTTTTAAGCTAACAAAGTATTTAAAAAGTTGGTAAGTTCCAGGAATTGACAAATATTCCCACATCAAAGTGTCTTGGTTATGGTGGATTTACATATGAAATGTTGTACATTAGACTGTCGCAAGCAAATATTTTTACGAATTAAAATAAAAAAATATCAACTTATTCGTTTCATTATAATGATTAAATATGATTTGTGTTGTATATTCAACGAGATTGGGATCGGTAGTAAGACAGTCTTTACAGCCGTTTACATTTGATTGTAAAAATCCATTCTCATGGCTTTTTAATTTGTAATAAATTTTACCGGAATTTTACCGGATATCAAGGCTTATAATACCATGATTCTCTAGAGATTAAATTTTACATGCAACAAATCTGTTCAAAATGTACTCTTACAAGCAAAATTGAAAATAGAAAATATTGTTTGAACTAATTTTTTAAACGATACCATTAATGAAGATTATTTTATGAAGAAATCACCAACAATTCTACAGGCTAAGTTGGTACCTTCATTGCCAGCTTGTTCATTGCTGCTCTACAGAGCTTGAGACTTCTTTCAGTCATCATATGTCATCGTCAGCAATACCAATAAAGGTAATGCTGTGTGTCTACTGTTATTGATAGAGTACTATTCGTTCTGAACTTCTACAAGATAGTTACACGATTTATTCTTATTTATACGATCAATGGTAGTAATTCAATTAAAGTGGGAACAGTTGATGAACAAAAAATTCCATGGCATTGGTGGCCAATTGATGCTACTACTGAAGTGAAATTATGCTTGTTAGGAACTTCTCAGGTAATAAAGAATTCGCTTTAACGGTTCTCCCAGGATAATTTTCTCCAAGTCATAATGCCTACTAAACAGTCTCTTCTTCCGTACAAATGTACAATGCGACAATTTTTTTTCGACTATAGCGACCAAATGAGAAATTTGCTGCATTTCTAAAAAGTATTTTGTTCGAAAAATCAGCATTGAAAGCCTGTTGTCAGTATTTCTAAAACAATGTGAATGATTGGCCAGCTTTAAGTTTTGCGTGAGTTGGAATTTATGTGGATGAAATTATAAATACAAATCCATATGCACAAGTCAAAAGATACTCCCAATTGCTGAAAACGTTGTAAAATTGACAAATTCCACTTATCTTCTACATTCTAGCATACGCGATATTTCCGGTTTGCTTGCTTTGCAATAATGCTAAGATCCTATCACCGTAAAGCTTCCGCATACATACATACATAGTTTGTTACTACAACCCTTCAGTTAGGATTTCGACCTAGCTTCTCATACCACTTATGTTGTGTGGATTAATTTTATAATGGCGGGACCTGCAGTTTAACGTCGACTCCGTACGACAGATTTTTTAGAACCATTTCATGGCAATTGTACTTACTTTCAGAATTTTTGCCAGAAATCTGCAGAGAGCAAGTCGCCGAAGAAATATTTTTTCTTAGTTCGCCTACTGGACTGCTACCAGTACTTTTCTCATATACATGCTACTTAAGAAAGAAAAAGTCTAACATTGTAAAATCTCACGATTTCGGTGGCCAGTTCAAGTCATTTTCACATGAGATGACCATGCCCTCAAATCGATTATGCAGAATATTAAATGTTATTGTTGTTTAGATCATCTAATTCAAAAGAATTTGATAATCATTGGCCTATTGTGGCCATCGTTGACAGTGATGGCCTGACCAAAGTTGTTCTCAAAGAAATATTGGCCAATTACTCGCCAGCATAAAATAAATACGCACTAAACAGTGACTTTTCTGGAGGCATTGGACTTTCTTAAATTTCATGTGTATGGGTGTCGTTCCAAATTTAATAATTGTTTGTTCAAGCATACATTCATCCAGAAATGGGCCTCATCACTGAAGATAAAATAAATAAATTTTTATATCAAATCGCTTAAGATCAGGAAATATTTATGAATATGTATGAATATTTGCTTATATTAAATGTTTTGATATCTGACCTGGGGTTGGAGCGTTGCCTTACGTCTAATAAGCCAACACACTACTTACTAGACTAGAGCGACTGTAAAGCTTCCAGTCTGTTTAAAAGTCTTTATAATCTTGCCACTTCTTTACACAATTAGACGCGATTGGACAGCCCGTAATACTCGCAACGTAGCCAATTTTTTGTCACAACTTTTGCAATAAGTTTTGCCTATTTTTACTCATCATTCGGTTATTGAACGATCTTTAGTCGTAAATACAAAAGTCAAAACAACGGTTTTGAAGGCCCAAAACATATAACCCAGTATCTGGAACTTTTCTGAAGTTTCTACCTGATATATTATAGAAAACAAAAACTCAATTGAAACCTTTCGTCTACAAAAGTGTAGACGGAATTAAAAGTCATACAGAGAAGATAATTTTATTGATTAATATTTTAATTTTTAATTTTAAAATTAAATTCAACCTGAAAATATATGTCTTCATAGAACATATTAAGAACTTAAAAAAAAAGTAAACCAACAGCAAGAAGTGCGTGGTTCGGCATTGAAATTCAACATAAATTCAGGGCAGTACTTCTAACATGCTTCCAAACTTAACACAGAGACCAGAATATAGTCTCATCAAAAACAAGTTGTGTATGGGATATGTATGCGAAATAAAAATAGAAAGAAAAGAAAAAAAAATAGTGAACAATTAAGTAAATACAGAAAAAAAACCTGTCACTGTTAAAATATAAGAAAAGAAATTTGAATATCAAGTGATGTTTTTTCTTTTTTTTTTTTTGTTTTGTTTTGAAACTGAAGAAGTCTTTCAATAGAAATTAACATACATACATACAATATTTGTCAATAATAAAACAACAGCATATGGGGGGACAATAATAGAATTTTAAATAAATTTTTTTCATTTAAATTTGTTGTTGTTTTTCTTTTTTTTTTGCAAATTGCAAACTAAACCAAAACCAGCTTTATTTATTATTCGCGTGCAAAGAAAAAACAAAAGCTAGAGAACTGAAGAACTGAAGAACTAACAATAGATGGTCCGGTCCAATGTTTTCATTCGTAATCATATACAGAAAAACAAAAACAAATATGTTAGCATCATAGACAATCGGCAATTAGCAAACCAGCTGGAGATTTAATGCAGTATTACGATAAATTTTGATAACTTTTGTTAAGAAAAAAGTCCCTACAAATAACAACAACAACAACAAAAATTAATCAATTCATAGAAAACATAATTTATGACATTTGGAGACCAGTTGTCTATGAATTCTGAAAAGAAGAGAAACAAGCCAGCGGAACAGCAATGAAAATTACGTTCTAAAAATCAATTTTTGAAAAAGAAACAAAAAAAAAAACAAAAAAATGAAGAATCATTTCAAATTTAAATTATTCATGGAAATAAAACAATAATGAAAGAGAACAAAAACAGCAACAACTACCAATCTATAGGTCGTTGAACAATTTGTATAACTAAACAAACCGCATAGAAATAGAAATGCAAAAAGCGGTTTCAAATTAAAATTGTTTACCAAAGGATTTCTATTTGTTTGTCTATATGCTGACAGCATTTTTTTTTTAAATTTTTTAAGTGTCATTCTCCACATACTGGTTATAAATTCTTTTTTTTTCTTTTTTATTATCACTACAGAAGTCAGTCAGTCAAAACAGTTTATTGACATCATTTGAGCTTTGAAGGTTATTTTATTTTGACAGAAGGAGTCAGTCAGTCAGCATTATCATCATAATTATCATTAAATTCTTAATAATATTCGAACAAACATGTTTGTTGGCAGTGTGTTAATACGTTTCATTATTAATTAAACACTTACAAATGACCGACCGACAAATCCTTGTTAATTATGTATTAAATTATAAACGATTAACTTGTAATCTCAATTCAAATTGACACAAATAAATACCCTTTCATTCATTATAATTATTATTATTATTATTATTGTTATTGTACTTGAAAGAAATGTTTATACGATGTATGTATGTACTATTTGTCAATATCAGGGGTGGCATATTTTTTTGCATTTCTCCTTACAGTCATAAGATATGAAATTAAATGTTAAAATTTTAGGAATAGAAGTGTTAAGAAGGGAACTCAAAATGTTGTAGAAGGTGATAAGGTTAAGTGATGGCATATGTCTTCC
This sequence comes from Sarcophaga carnaria, assembly GCA_958299815.1. NCBI lineage: Eukaryota > Metazoa > Arthropoda > Insecta > Diptera > Sarcophagidae > Sarcophaga > Sarcophaga carnaria. The sequence goes on from OY283150.1 coordinate 46,525,966, forward strand.
AGTTCTTGTGCAGTCCAGCTATTTGCAGACAAACAAAAAAGTCTACATTCATACATAATTGGTCATTACAACCCTTTAGTCAGGATTATGGACCTAGTTTCTCACACCACTTATGTTGTGTGTGTTAATTTTATATATGAGTGGCGGGACCTACAGTTTAAAGTCGATTCCGGACTACGGGTTTTTAAGAAACTTTTCATGACAATTTTATTTGATCTCAGAGTTTTTGCCAGAAGTCTGCAGAGATGAAGTCACCGAAGAAATATTTTTTTTAGATTTTCATTTTGAAGTCTGACCTGGGGTTTGCACCGTGGCCTTACGTCCAATAAGCCAACGCACTACAGCGCTGTATTAAATTAAAAAAATGTTATGGCGTTGTTTAATTCAGATACAAGTAAGAATGTTTGTAGACAAAATCGAATATAAAAAATATAACCTAGAAATTATTGGACAAAAAATCAAAAACATTACCGGGAAAAAAGTCTACATATAACGGTGTATGTAGACTTTTTCTGTGACTGTATCTCGACAGCCTATTGACCACAACCGGAGGCTTCCCGATTGACTTATATAACCCGACTGATATATATTTAATATATACCATGTAAATTCGAAAGCAGAAAACACACACCGACACTTAGGAAATTGAAAGTAAATATTGACAAAGCAGCCTTTGAGTGGAATCCTTAGAATAATAACAGCAAAGGCAGACCCTCTTACACATTAAAACAACAGGTTCGTGGTAAAATACAAAGTTCATAAAGTAACAAAGGACAGTAGTATACTCCGCCCAGAAGTTTGAATGACAATCCACACAGATTAAGTCAAGAACTGAGAACTTTTAATTTATAGACCATGCAACACAGTAGCATATTCCAATATTTTCGGGAACATACCGTAGTCTTATAGGTAGCGTGATGGCTTATTTGGATGAGACTTCGGTTCAAACCCCAGGTCAGACATCTCCGACAAAACGAAATATGAAAAAATATTTTTTCGGTGACTTCTTCTCAGCAGATTTCTGGTATAAACTCATGAAAGAGTTTCTCAATAATCTGTCGTCGACTTTAAACTCTAGGTCCCGCCACTCATGTGTAAAATTAACGCACATAGCTTGGGTGGTGTGAAAAAAAGGGTCGTAAACCTGACTGGAGGATTGTAACGACAAATTATGTATGCATGCCACTAAATTACACATCTAATGATTCGAATCGATAACAAACTTTTGAATGAAGTTATCGGTGGTATTTTCTTATAAGCTCGAACCTTTTCGACAGGTTATATTATATTTTCTTACCAATTATTCAAAAACATCCTGTTTTCGATTCGATTAAGATGTGTATTAAGTTGTCCAGAGCCTATCATCATATTATAGAGCTTGTTCCGAACTCTATGCATCGCGATTGAGCATCGATTTTATATTGATTTATCACAAAATTCATCGATGTTTTCTACGCATCGATTGAATTTTGCAAGAAAATCCAGAATGAATTTGTTGTTGCGTAGAGGTAGTAGAGTATCGCGACCTGACGATTTATTGTACTGGCCTCAAGGTATATAGTAGTCTAGTAGGTAGAGTGATGGCTTATTAGACGTGAGACCACTTCCTCCCAGGAGATTTCTGGCAAAAACCCTAAGTGTAAATAAAATTGCCATGAAAAGTTTCTCAAAAATCTGTTGTTCGCAGCCGACTTTAACCCATTTACGGTCACTGTGCCAATTTGGGAACACTTAATTATTAAGGCTGTATAAAAAAACTGTTTACTCTAGTTTATTTATTTTTGCATTATTGAATAGTGGAAAGTGCTCTGAATAAATATTAAATTAAACAATTTAAACTACATTTATTGTTATTGTTGTAATAATCTATTAAACTTCATTAACAATACACATGTAGAGGTCGGTCAATGGTAATCAAAGTTATATTTTCTACCTAAAGCCTATAGTCGTTATTTGTATTATAATATAAAATACAATAAACAGTGAAACATTGAAAAGCATTTTTAGTTTCATACAACAAATATAAAAGATCTTAGAAAACATATAATAATGCTGTTCCAATTAGGTACAATGGCCACAAGTATACTACTAACGACGCTGCAAAAATTAGTGACAAAATGTTTAAAGTACGTCAACTTGCTGATATTCTTATCAGAAAATTTAACCAATGGGGTGTTTTCCACGAACATATTTCTATCGACGAATCCATGGTGAAATACTACGGTCGCCATTCAGCAAAACAGTATATTCGAGGTAAACCTATTCGGTTTGGTTATAAAAACTGGGTTGCAGCAGTTCCTCTGGATATTGTTACTGCTTTGATATTTATTGTGGTAAATCAACTACACCTGCTTCTGAGCCATTGGGTACTAGGGTTGTGGAAATGCTGCTACAAAAATTGACCATGAATCCTGCCACCCACAAAATTTTTTTAAATTTTTTTTTACAAGTTTTGAGTTACTCAAGCTTCCTAAGCGTGTGCGTTGTGTCATCTGCCAAAATAGAAGCCGCTGGAGTTGCAAAAAATGCAAAAAACACTCTGCGTTGAAAAAAAATGTTTTGCTAAATATCACTCATAAGTGGCCATTGTACCAATTTGGGTACACCCCTCTAATGTCCTCAATTTTATTTTTTTTTTACTTTTTTTTTACGTTTCTGTTTTCTTGCATTGTTAAAAATAAATAAACATTGAAATTTAAAAAATTTAACTTGTAGTTTTTGTTTGGCTGTAAATGGGTTAAGCAGTAGGTCAGGCCCCTGATGTATAAAATTAACACACACAATATAAGGGGTGTGAGAAGCTGAGCGCTAATCCTGACAATCTTGTTACTCTGACAGTATGCTGGTAATGTCTCCTGCAATCTTGTTGCTCTGGCAGTAAGGACATCTCCCTGCCTATTACAATCCTTCTAAGATGCATTAACGCTGAGATTCCAAGCACATTTTCTGGTGATTCGTTCAGCTCAGTAAGGAACCTATTATTTTAAAACTTGTATTTTCTGACCCTACTATGCCCGGGAAAATATTGACTCCTATCCTTAGGCTATTTCTATATAGTCTGATGCATAACTCAAATCACTTCTCATTTGATTCTCTGAAGCCTGTTTAACTTGAGGAAAGTGTCCACCACCTCTCTTCACTTTTCTTTTCGTGGAATATAGAATCGCAAACTCCTCTTTCTACTCCCTAGAAAGGTTCTGGTGTGAACGCTATCCTCCTTGCAATATAATCAACGTATTCATTGCTTCTGATTTACCATATTACCTGCGTAACTGATTCAGCTTTCGATTCTAATCATGAGTCAACTTCACAGAAGCTTGGATGACAGCTTTTATTTTTTCAAGTGCAATACCATACCTTCATTTCAATACCTATAATTTTGCCGGCAATTTGAAAAGCAAACAATAAAAAAATTGAATATTTTTTTTATATACTTTATTTAAACAAAATATAATTTCAATTTCAAGGATATACGTACATATTGTATGTTGTATGTTTTATGCTTAAACCATTATAATGTTAACATTAAGTTTGAGTTAAATTTATATAACCATAGTTGTACAGATACCATCATCATTATTTCATTCAATAACATCATCACATCCATTGATTAATATTTTTGAAAAATATTTTTTTTTTGTTTAATAACATTCTTTGTTTATAACAAATAGTAGACTTTCTTTATATCGTAATTAACATTAATTAAAATTTTACAAACAAACTTAACAACTACAACAATTTTAAAGCTTTTCCTAATAACATTTTGATTTTGATTTTTCCTTTAATTCAAAAGAATATTCTTCCTTTCATGTAATCTGTTTCTCTTGATCTCTCAACTTTTAAATCATTTCCATTTATTTGTTTAACTTTAGAAGCAAAATGATTTAAATTAATAATTTATATATTTATCCATCATAATAATGTTGATATTAATATTTATTCTGTATATAATTTTATTTACACATCACTTGTATTGTGTCACAAGATTGTCATCATCAAAGTCCGTCCCCATCATTCGCACTATGAATGCAATCGTTAATCATCAACAATTCAATGGCAAATATGCGATTATCCTACAATTTCAGTTCATTACAGTACAGTTCAGTTCAGTTCATATTCATATTCATATGCAATTTACTTATTTTACAAAGAGATTTATTCATATTATACAGTCATCGACAAAAATTTTTCACCATTGTTATTAAATGTGCATTCCGATATTATTTTTTTTTTTGGTATTTAAACTCATCACTTGCGCTTGAGTTGAGAACAATTTTGAAGTAAATTTATAGATAAGCAAAATTGCGTATATTTATCGATAACATTTTTTTTAAATTTATCGATAACATTTTTATTAAAATTTATCGATAACATTTATCGTTAATATTTAATGTTTTTTTTCAATTTATACATCTCTACTAATACTTAAAAAATTTAAATTAAGAATGTGGAGCGTATGGTATGAATATACACAAACATAATTGATCATTACAACTCTTTAATCAGGATTACGACCTAGTTTCTCGCATCACTAATGTTGTGTGATCTACAGTTTAAAGTCGATTCCGAACGACAGATTTTTGAGAAACTTTTCATGGCAATTTTATTTAAACTCAGAATTTTTGCCAGAAATCTGCTGAGAGGAAGTCGCCGGAGAAATATTTTCATATTTTCGTTTTGATGTTTAACCTCGGGTTTGAACCGAGGCCTCACGTCTAATAAGCAAACACACTACCTACTAGATAACGGCTACTATGGTATGAATATAAGGTCCTCGAAAAAGTTCGTTCACATATTTCTGGTGGATGGTTCTAAAGTAGAGCTTAAATTGATGAGATAATGTGGAAAAAATTTGAGAAATACCAGTACATAAGCAGCGTGGACATAAGCTAGAAAACTAGGCATTCTTTATTGAAAAATTATTAGGAATTTGCACAGAGCTGGGTGTACAAAGAAGCTTGCGTGCCATATAAAATAACAGTGAAAAATTTAATAGAACGAATTTCCATTTGCGATGTATATTTCTTTGAAAACAAAGTCATCCAGGCAACCACTATCAACGACGGTGTGCACTATAGGCCGATGATTGCCAAATTCTTTTGGTCTGAACTGAATGATATGGATTCAACAGAACAGCGATACATTCCACAAAGTTAATGTCACAATAAATATTTTGCACGAGCGATTTGAGGGCATGGTCTTATCACTTGAACGATTCACATCACCTCACCTATTCTCCGAGATCGTGCAACGTGACACTTTTAGCCTTTCTCTTGTGAGTTTTTCTTAAGTCGTAGGTCGTTTATGCGAATAAGCAACACACCACAGCGGTTTTCACAGCCAATATCATACATGTAATCGTTCAAACTCAGCCTAATTTGTGCTTCAGAATTAAGGAAAATTAAACATTTCGTTTGCGCTTTACCCAGAGCAACCGTGACGAACAGTCGGCAATGGGTCTTAAAAATGCATGAAACGCTTGTTTTATTTAAATTTAAAGATAGGAAGTGCTTAAAAAAGCCGCGTAAGGCATAATTGAATTGACAAAAGAATAAAAAAAACAATAATAATTGACCTAAACTTACTTTCGAAATCGCCGTAGTCTAGTAAGTAGTGTGTTAGGTTATTACTTGTGAGGCCACCGTACATGCCCCACATTAAACATCTCCAGCAAAACGAATGATGAAAAAATTTTCTTCTTCGGTGACTTTTTTTCAGCAGATTTCTGGCAAAAACTCTGAGAGGAAATAAATAAAAATTGCCATGAAATGTTCCTCAAAAACCTGTCTTTGCATAAAATTAACACCCACACGGTGGGTGATGTGCGAAGCTAGTTTGTAATCCTGACTAGGCTTTGTAATAAACACTTAAGTAAGCAAGTATACAATTCTTACCGCTTTTTCAGGCTGTTAATACACAAAGTGTCACAGGTGTCAAAGTGTCGTCGCCGTAATCTAGTAGGTACTGTGTTGGCTTATTAGACGTAAAGCCAAGGTTCTAACCCCAGGCCAGACATCAAAACAAAAATACAAAAAATATTTCTTTGGCGACTTCCTCTCAGCAGATTTCTGGCAAAAACTCTGAGAGTAAATAAAAATTGCCATGAAAAGTTTCTCAAAAATCTGTCGTTCGGAGTCGACTTTAAACTGTAGGTCCCACCACTCATGCATAAAATTAAAACACACAACATAAGTGGTGTGAGAAACTAGGTCGTAATCCTGACTGAAGGGTTGTAATGACCAATTATGAATGCGTGTCACAATCAAAGAGAAGCACAGTCCGGCTTTGAATATATGTATGTAGATTCGTTTCGACTTTGTTTGTGCTTGGGTTCCGTGTAGGTCTCGCCATTCATGTATAAATATTACACTCCCAACATAAGTGGTGTGAGAAGCAAGTTCTTAATCCTGACTGAAGGGTTGTAATGACCAACAAAAATCCTTTGAATTTAAACAAGTTTTTATAAAAATATTCCTGTTGATAACAACCGGTATTATTTTCAATATTTTCTACAGCTGAAGATTTCTTTTTTCAATTTAACCTCTGTATGTATTACACATTTTTGCTTTACACTGTAGCTTCCTCTATATTTTTCCCACTGTTTACATATCACATCTCTTACGGTGGGTGGCTACATTTTATAATACTTTCTGATATTTTTGTCGTTGACTGTATAAAGCCTACATTAAGCTTAACAATACCTTTAATAAATAATACATTTATTATGAAAAAAAAATTAAAGAAAAAAATATAATAAAATTATAATAATAAAATCCCACTTAACTATACAATTGATATACAATACATAGATAAAAGAAATAAAATACCAACAATTCAGCAATCAGTCATTCATTTTGTCAATATCTACTCGTATATACTATGCCTACTGCTTTAAAAGCTTTATAATAAGATACTAAATAAAACAACAAAAGAAAAATAAAAAAAGACGAATGTATCCATCGTATACAATTACAAACTATAAAACTTTCATATTGAAATATGTATGGTCCTTTTCGGTTTTGTTTTCATTGTTGCAATATTTTTATTGCCTCAATAATTTATTCAATAATTTATTTAAATTCTGTTTTTAATAAAATATATACAAAGATATGATTGCGTGCGTCTACCTTTGTTTTGTATCTCTTTATCTTGTTTGTTGCTTGTTTATTATGAATAATTTTATAAGTAGAATAATACCTTCTCATTTTGTTGCTGTCATTTCGATTTACATTACAATGGAATTGAAAAAAAAAAGAAAACAAAAAGCGTAGAAAAATTTCAAAACCAAAGCAGCCTTCTTGTCCCTTTCATACTGAAGCATTTGGCGATACAGGCCTTCCACACACTGCCAATGACTCTTGAAATACAGTTATTTTCATTTGCAGCAGGATGGTTATACGAATATACATACATACATATGTATAGGTTTTAATAATTGTACATGTGTGTAGATTTATTTATATGTATGTCGTCTCAATTACCTGCCATCATGCAAATATTTTTTTTAAGCCTTTTCTTTTATTTTCTCACTTAAACAGACGTTCTGGTTTTCATGTGCCAAACATAAATGACTTCTCGCATTTCACTTCCATTTAACGTTTACTTTCATATGTGTTTGCAAGTCACGGCTATTAAGATCGGCTTGATATGCCTTAGGCAGCGTATGATAATATGGAAGCTAAAGTTTTTTTTTATATGTTTTTTTTTATATTTAATTTGGTTGGAGATTTGAAAGCCTTAGTGGTTTATGTTAGTTTTAATTGTTACGGAAGATATTTTTCTTATATTTTTATTTTTATTTTGTTTTTTTTTTAATTCCAATTTATAATTTTGAGCATTTAGAAAGTCTAAGAAGATAAGTTGTTTTTGTTAATTTAACTATTTGTTAACCAGGTTTTTAAATGGATGAATATATACTCGCCAACTTCAGAAACTTTGTTCTTAAATGCTGAAAAGAAGAAGGAAAAAAATTATTTTAAATTTTATTACAATAATGTTTCGAAGTCATATATTTTCTCAAATATCAAACATTTTAAATTTCAGAATTTACAGCTTATGATTGATAATAAATGAAGCCAATAGTTAGTGCATAAATTTATTAATTCCTATCAACTGATTCACTAAGACCTTATGCTCCGGTGTACTGTAACAGACCAGAAACTCTGGTAAGAATCGAACTTACGACCCTAGGTCTAGCACACTATTTAATAGACTACCAGGGCCTCCTAGTGAAAAAATTATTTTTCTGGAAATGTGGCAAGAAGCTATCAAAAATAAAGTGAATTTGAGATTCCTGTATATTTCTTCTCTCGGTTATCGGAATTCTTTATTATCGCATCAAGTTTTCCACTTCATTGAGTCACACCCTTGTAGCTTTGGACGCCTAATCCACGATATCTACTAATTGCTCAACGGATCAGAGAAGTGTACAGTCCGTCGTAAACGCACTTCGCACGTTCCTTTTCGACGTGTAGAACGGTGGATTTATTTATCATGCATCTTGTTAATTTTATCACATTTCGAATTATTTTGTGTCATTTTAACAGAAAACTACAGGAGAACACGTGTTTCTTAGCAAATTGCAATGGAATAATTTCATTGTCCGTAATCGCTAACAAACTATATTTGTCCCCTCAGAGCGGACAACCGAGTGATATGCTAGACTTACGTTGTCCCCTCAGAGGGGACAGCCGAGTGCAAAGGGTGAATTTTATTCACCAGTGGCGAGACGTACAGTTTAAAGTCGATTCTGAACGACAGATTTTTGAGAAAGTTTTCATCACATTTTTTATTTACTCTCAGAGTTTTTGCAAGAAATCTGCTGAGAGGAAGTCGCTGAAGAAATATTTTTGAATTGCCTGTGGTGGGGTTAAAGATTGGAAAACTGTATAAGTGCAGTGATTATCCCTAGTAGCATACAACAGAGTCGTATTTGACTATGTTTCGCAGCTATAAGGCTGAATTTTTGAGTCAATACGTAACCGTGTATCCATTACTTTCATCAAAGCTATGAAACAAGATTGGAAAAGACAAGTAAAGGTGTATCTATCACATGCATAACATAAATAATTGGTCATTACTACCTTGTAGGCAGGATTACGATCTAGCTTCTCACACCACTTATTTTGTGTGTGTTAACATTATATGTGAATGGCAGGACCTACAGTTTAAGGTCTACTCCGAATGACAGATTTCTGAGTAACTTTTCACTGCAATTTTATTTACTCTGAGAGTTTTTTCAAGAAATCTGCTTAGAGGAAGTCACCGAATAAACACTAAATGAGAAACAAGATCGCAATTCTGATTAAAGAAGCTGAAAAGGGTGATAAGTGGCCCTAAGGGACACTAAATTTTACAAATGCCTTTGAACAGCATAGAATCGAGGAATAGCATCGAACATAAGGCGTGAACGTGGACGTATAAGATCCTAATGTTGCACAGAAAACACTTTATCACATATTATTTGGGTAAGATATCTAAATTGCATGATATATTGATTTAAGGGTTGGTATCTATTATGCGGTTGGCCATAATAAGCTGATGCGATGGCGAAAAAAACCGATTAGATGGAAAAGAGCGCATTCTACACATTTAAAAACTCCAACATGGGCATATGCGAAACTCTACTATATACAATAGATAATGCAGGTTGATAAGGGCTCTACATTAGAAGAGCTAATTGCTACATAAAACGGCGAGATACTGAAACGGAAATCAAAACAGCGCTTACGATTTAATAGAGAACAGCAGTATAATTGCTTCGCAACGTCAGATCATCAAAATCTGTCTTACAAGACAACACGACGAACTAGATTATTACTTCACACACAATCGTCTGGTCACGTGTCCATACTTCCCTCGAAGCATTCGAACACATGACTTTCGTGCCAAAAGATATCATGCTTTAGAGGTGGTTCTTGCCCTAATGTTAAACTTTGTTTGCCAGCTAAATGGCAATCACCTCCAGATGAGTTTTATGCAGACTCTACATAGTCGAAAAAGAGTACAGGTCGCTGCAAAAATTGGACGTGAAAACGAAGTTAATATTAATGCTAAGAAGATAATTTTGTTGAGCTGAAGCGAAACTTTGATTACAGATAGTATCGCACCGTCGGAAGCGGAGTGATGTTAGTTGAAGAAAGTCACACAACACTTTCAATAGCTTAATAATCATTAACAATAAGTCGTATGAATGATGGCTTCATATCTCTTATTCACTTACTTAACTACCTTATTGAGCACATATTACTTGACATCTACCAAAAAACAAAAAACAAAAAAATACTGTCAATGAAAAGCAAATTCTATCGAAAAAGGAATACGTACTGAATATCCATCATAATAAAAAGAATAAGGGCCATTATTACAGGCAGATAAATTGTTTTTCATTATTATAAGTGGACGATAAGGTAGAAGTGAGCGTTAAGCTACAGGGAAGATCATACTACTGGTAACTTTTATGTTTGAACTTGCCATATTTTATATTATTTTCAATACAAAATGAAGAAACACAACAACAACAAAAAGAAGCCTGTCGTTGCCACTGCGTTTAAATAAAACTTGTTTAACTTGAGCAGTGTTATCGACATTGCTCCGGCACTGCCATATTTTTAAAAAAGTTACATTTATTTTAAATGTAAGTTGTAATAACGAAAAGAAGTTAAAGGTGACTTTGAAGTTCACTTTAGCTAAAGTTAACTTTAACTAAACCCAAGTTTAACGGCAAGTTGTAATTATGGCCCTAAAACTTATGAAATGTTTAACACCAAACAGATTATTTTTAATTCATATTGGAAATGTTGTCTTACAATTCCGACTACAGGTCACAAAAAGTTTAAAAAATGTTTTTATTTTCTGGTATTAATAATAATAAAAAGCTACCAACCTATCTGATGTATACAAGTTTAATTGCATTGAATTTAGCTTCAATGCACGTTTTATTAATTTTTCAAATAATTATTTAATTTTTATTGTTGTTTGAAAATAAAAAGCAATTGATGTTTTAAACTTGTCTGGCGCAGGCAAATTCACAACTTAATGCACATGCGCACACTTACATGCCATCCCATTGCATCGGATCACAATGCATTTCTATTTAATTTCATTAACTTTTAATGTTCATTCAATTCAATTCAATATTCAATAATCAATTATTCAATATTTTTAATATTCTTAATATTTATTTATAATAAACTATAGTACCTACCATATACTCGTACAATACAATATAATAATTAAATAATATGTATAGTATGTTGCCATCTTATCAAGACATCAACAACTAATTTTATTTTTTTTTTGTATTTTGTTGTTGCTGTTGATTAATTTTGCATAAAGTATTCATTTAATTATAATCGATAGCAAAATATGATGATTGATTTTAATCGTTAGAAAGTCCATGCAATTATTGGTTGACCTTTTGGGCAGTGATGATTTTGATGCTGGCTGGTGCCACATGTATGTATGGCTGGTGCTTGTATTGTATCCGCATATGAGAGAGGAGACAGACGCCTGTCAAAGACCTGATTGGATCTTTAATTATAATTTATGTATTCAAAACAATTTGTTTCCAATTGTTCGTTTACAATATATTCTGTTGTAATGTTTTGCATTGTAATTTCATATCGAGGAGTGGAGTGTTGTTGTATTAAATTTTTAAAGTTTTTTCTTTTTCAATTCATAATGTTGAATAACATTTTAATTGAAATGCATTGATTGGTGCATAATTAAGTTGTTTTATATTAAATTTGAAATTCGATTAGAAAAAAGTATTGTAAGTGTGAATGAAAAGTCGTAAAATTACGCAAATTTCTTAAAAATTAAAAATGAATTCTTCTATTTTGAATTCCCTGGTATTATAGTGTGTTGCTGTTAGTGTGAGGGTTGTGGGTTCTATTACCACCCGAAATTCTGGTCTGTTACACTACATCCAGCAGAATAATTGAATATAAATTGTAATTGTATTGTAATTAATAAATAAAGCAATCATTCTTCTATTTGGCAAGGTTGATGAGATATCATTATGCACAACTAGAAAATCGCGTGTCAATCGGATAAATTTTCTTAAAATAATTAATGAACAACAGTCTATTGAGATGCAGTCTTTTTTAAATATTGTGGATAATTATAAAGCTTTTGCTTCCTTTCTTGGGGAGGTATATGGGTGTTCTACTGAATATAGTTTAGATAACACGCCACAGTAGTCTAATAGGTAGTGTATAGGCTTATTAGACATCCGGCCACGGTTCAAACCCCAGTTCAGACATCTCCAACACAACGAAATATAAAAAAAATATTTCCTCTGCGACATGCTCTCACCAGATTTCTGGCAAAAACTCTGAGAGTAAAAAAAAATTGCAGTGAACAGTTTCTCACTAATCTGGCGTTCGGAGTCGACTTTAAACAATAGCGCCCTTCACTCAGGTATAAAATTAACACACGCACAACATAAGTGGTGTGAGAAACTAGGACGTAATCTTGACCGAAATGTTCTATGCATTATGCATTATGGGCATTCCACTGAAAATAATTTGGATAGTACTGTGGAGTACATTGAGAAATTTCAGAATGGACAGCAATTGTAAAGACAAAATGTCTAAACATTTTGACACCATTTTAAACGTAAGAAAAACCTGTTTCATATAGCCATTGTTTTTTCCTGCTGTAATTGGTGCAACTTTTTATCGAAAACAATCGAAAACTTACGCGTGTGAAGAGAATTTTGAGTTTAAAAATCCAAGACACTATCCATAAATTTTAGCAGCGCCACATTCGGCATTAACAGAGCAAAAATTTCCTCTTAACAGAACAAAATTGACCCTTAACAGAGCACTGTTAGCTAGTTAACAGTATCCATCTGAACAAGCCTACTAGTTTAGGAACTAATTTTGGGAAACACTCTAGGTCTATGAGTACCATATATGCAAAGGAAGGTTCCAAGGCCTCTTAATATAATCAGCAACATAGTCACATATACTATAAAGTGATATGGTATTGAGAAAATTGGCTTTGAAAATAATAATTTTTTGCTTGAAAATTCTCTAGAAGATCTGTGGCCATTTTGGAGCATATAAGAAATAGTACACCTACCCAACTATATGCAAATGATCCTCTTTTGAACTGTGGTAGTGGAATATCTAGAATAATGTTGGGAGTTGAGAAAATTTCCGTCCTTCACCCCCCCCCCACCAATCATAATTTCAACACTTTTGTTCACAAATAATAATGATCATAATGAGAATTGTATTTTATGTCAATAGACTGCAATAATTGCCAAGTAGAAGACTATTCTACTATTGCCACTGTTAAACAGTTAACAGTGCTCTGTTGATAGCAAAGTTTACAGTGTTAAAAGCAAGAAGTGGCACTGCTAAAAGTGCGGGTTTGCGTCTTTGGTTTTTAAATTCGAATTTATCTTCAAACACATGGAAAACTAGTTACTTGGAATTGTATGAAAATCCATAAACTGCACTATTCAGCTAGAGTCTCATTGTAGTTTGAATGATATAATGGGTCCGCCATATAACGTTTTTTTTTTCAACTAGTGCTTATTTCGTGAATGGTAAGACTTAGCTCATGTCTGATTTGACAGATAGTTAGTTTTATCCTTCCGCTGAACGAATATGGTTGTGTATACGCTTGAACAACGCTGGGAGATATTGCGACATTACTTTGAAAATCATGGTAATGTTGCAGAATGTGTGCGAAAATTGCGTACGGATTTTGGAAGAAGAGAAGCAACGTCAGCTCCGTATGTTCGTTATCTTGTGAAAAAAGTGAAAGAAACTGGCATCCTCATCGATAAACCAAAGCGTGAAAAGCCAAAAATAGTGCGTACACCCGAGAATATTGCTGATGTGGCATAAGGTGTGCGTGAAGCGCCATCAACATCAATTCACCGTCGTTCTCAACAATTGAACATTTCGGAGACATCATTGAGACGAATTTTGCATAAAGACCTTGGTATGACGCCATACAAAGACCAATTGGTTCAGGAGTTGAAGCCAATTGACCATCCAATGCGTTTTCGCTTCGCTAAGTGGGCCTGCGATCGACTTACAGAAGATGCCGATTTTGGCAAAAAAAAATCATCTTTTCAGATGAAGCTCATTTTGATCTTGGTAAACAAGCAAAATTATGTAAACAAGCAAAATTGTCGCATTTGGGGCACAGAAAACCGCTCGCATACATTGAAAAGCCGACGCACCCAAAACGAGCCACTGTTTGGTGCGGATTTTGGTCCAGAGGCATAATTGGGCCATTTTTCTTCGAAAATGAGAAAGGAGTGGCCGTTACAGTCAATGGCGATCGTTATCGGGCCATGTTGAACGAATGTTTGTTCACAAAAATTGAAGAGGAGGATATTGGCAACATTTGCTTTCAACAGGACGGCGCTACGTGCCACATAGCCGAAGCTACACTCGATGGTTTGCGCTCTGTTTTTGAAGATTGCAGTATCAGCCGCAGAGCTGATGTCGTTTGGCCACCTCGGAGCTACGATTTGACACCATTGGACTATTATTTGTGAGGTGCCGTCAAAGATAAGTGTTACGCCGACAAGCCAGAGACAATTGACGCTTTAAAGGAGAATATTCGTGAAGTCATTGGAGAAATACAGCTGCACACAATCGATAATGTGCTTAAAAATTGGACCGATCGTGTACGCTACTGCATGGTCAGCCGAGGCAGCCATTTGAATGAAATTATTTTCTATTATTAACCGGAAGGATTGTACTTTCAATTAAAAAAAAGAAATTTGAGAAAATATTCAGTAGTTTTTTTTAAAGCATTTTCAAAAAAAAAAGTTATTTGGCGGATCCTTAATAGTTCACTCTCCCATAGGCTCTATGAAATGCATAGGAAAATGAATGATCTTTAAAAAGTTAAACTCCATTAAAAATAACTGCAGATCATACGAGATCCAAAATATACGATGCCAATACAATACAATGTCACAACTCATTCGAATTGAAAAGAAAAAACTAAAAAAATATTAAATATTAAAAGAAATTCATAAATAACTTGTGTGTTATATTCTAGACATGGAAAATTATTTCGAAATAATAAAAATAATTTTCTATTCTACGTATAGATATTCCACGTATAGAAAATTATTTCGAAATAATAAAAATAATTACAAGTAAAATATGGAAATTATTGTACATCGATTTGTTGCTGATCATCACTACACAGTCTTGGTATTTTTGAAAAATATTTACATATGAAAAGAACACATTTGTGTACACGTTCCTTATCATGCAAGACGGTAGATATGTATATGCATGCATGTACATATGTCTACATGTGAGATACGTAAACTTATTTGCATACACAAATTACGATATTAATTTACACTAAAATTTACATACAAAATGAACCTTTACAAGACAAGTGAGACAGTCAGTCAACAGCCACCAGCCAGCAGCCATCCACTGGTAATCATTAACGATGAAATGACAGTCATTTATGAGGTACAGACAGACAAATGAGATGAGCATACAACAACAGCAATCCACTAGTCAGCCATTGCTACTGCATTTAACATTTTGAATTATTGTTATTGCTGTTGTAATATGCTTGTACCGTGTGTGCGTTTGTGTGTGTGTGTGTGGCGCTTAAGATAATAAAACCCGGAAACTACTTATTTTATAAAGCGTATCTACATATCAGCATGTTTACATACATACAATACATATGCACATATATGGAGTTGCAGTAGTTTATGTGCTTGCAGGTATTAAAAAATTTCAAAACTTTATGTCTACATTAAAACATTAAATTCTATTTGATTTTAAATTTTAATTTTAATTGCTTAATTGCACGAAATACAGCGTGTCAAGAACATAATGTCAATGAGCTACAATTCTTTTAGAAATCACTTCTCTTAAGATAATGAAAATTAGATTTCGAATACGAAATTACTCTCTCTCTCTCTCTCTCTCTCTCTGAGGCAAGCTTAACTTAGCTCGAGAAATAACAGGCATTCCAAAAATGTTCGAGAAAGTGATTGTCGATTTTTTGGTTTATCATACTTCATCGTTATTATCACCTTATCAACATGGTTTCCGAAAGGGCTGTTCAACAACAACTAACGTGCTTCAGTTAACATCCATGATAAATGCGGCCTTTTCTCAACGGAAGCAAACTGACGTAATTTTTACGGATTTTAGTAAGGCGTTCGATAAAGTGAATCACAAAGTCCTGTTAATTAAATTGGATTTAATGGATGTAAATCATAGGAGTTTAAGATGGCTAGACTCGTATTTGACTGGTAGAAAGCAGACTGTATGTGTGAGCAATAGCTTATCTACGTATATTTATGTGCTATTTGGTGTTCCTCAAGGCAGCCATCTTGGTCCACTTCTTTTTTCGCTGTTTATAAACGATCTTTCCAACATGATTAATTTTGCCAATATCGTGATGTATGCTGACGATGTAAAAGTTTTTCTCTCCTTTAATAATTTCATCGAACATATTTATCTTCAAAGTGATCTCCATAATTTCTTGTTGTGGTGCGAGTACAACATGATGGAGCTGAATATTAAAAAATGCAAATGTATGCGGTTCTCAAGAAATAATTTTATTGCGGTTAATTACTTGCTTAGAGGTCATCAACTGGAAATAGTGGACTCTTTTATTGATCTTGGGATCCTATTAGACACAAAATTAAACTTTAATGATCATATCACTTTGACTGTAAATAAGGCAAGGCTTCATAAAACTTTGGCTCAAAGGAATTTACTGATCCATTTATTACTAAACAGTTATACGTATCGCTTGTCAGACCAATTTTGGAGTATGGATCCATCGTATGGGATCCTCACTATAATATTTACAGTGAACACATCGAATCTATTCAGAAACAATTTCTACTCTTCTGCTTGCGTGGCCTTGGATGGAATTACTTGGATATGCCTTCATATACTAGCAGACTGGCTTTAATAAAACTGCCTACCCTTAAGAGTCGTCGAACAATGTTAAATATATCCTTCATGGTTAACCTGATCAAATGGTAATATTTGCTGTGAATTTCTGTTAAGATCTGTTAAATTCAATGTTCCTCGTTGTAACTTCCTCTGTTATAATCTTATTTATATGCAATTCTGCAGAACTAATTATGCTGTTGCTGATCCGTTAACTAGAATTTGCCGTCAATTTAATTATTCGTCAGACTTTGCTGAATTTTCTTTAAATTCTTGCGTTATAAAACGAAACATTATTGTTTTTCTCAATTGGTAACTTTTCATATTTTTATTGTAACTATTACTTGTATTTTTGAAGAAACTGATTGTAAGCCTACATATTTAATTTTATTCGATTTGTGTTATTAGTCAGTATTGACTTAAATAAATAAATAAA
The DNA here is from genome assembly GCA_958299815.1 of Sarcophaga carnaria. Taxonomy (NCBI): domain Eukaryota; kingdom Metazoa; phylum Arthropoda; class Insecta; order Diptera; family Sarcophagidae; genus Sarcophaga; species Sarcophaga carnaria. Next base: position 46,543,324 of record OY283150.1, read on the forward strand.
TTTCTTTTTTACTTTATACTGGAAGTTTTTTCCAAATTGCCTTCATGGACTGAACGTCCAAGGCAATTTGTCAAGACAACACTAGAAAACTAACCCACTTTTATAATAGTTTTTGCAAAAACTTGTATTTGATTGCGATGAAACGCTGTCAAGCAAGCCATTGGAACAACTTTACGGCAGAATTTTTTTTGTTGCAAGCAAATGAGGCCCATCCCATCCTCATTTTCAAATATTTTTAGTTTTAAATACATTTAGTAGGAGTAGAAGAAACAGCTTTATATGTATGCTAAAATGTTTGAATAAAAATTACGTTCTAAGCTGGGCTTAAAATATTGTTAATCAATTAATTTGAAAATGTATTTCGTTGGTCTTATGTAGACCATACACGTTGGAATCACAAAAAAATATCAATTTCGAAAAAAGTGTGAGTTAGGGCCTTTCTACATGAGACCAACGATTTACTGTTAATCTTACTTAAAATTAGCACAAACTAAACCAATTGATATCTCTTCTTCCTAATGTACGCAAATATTCATAAATATTTCATGATTTTAAGCGATTTGATATAAAAATTTATTTTTAGTCAATTTGAAGAATTTGATAAAAGTAATTCCATAGCATTTGAAATTTTGATACCTTTGACTGCATTACAACCTTTAATTAAGATAAATCCTTGGAATACTTGTCTTTATAGCTAGGTTCTGTAACAGTTAAAATATGCCAACTTCTTCAGACTATACGTGACAAAGATAATTTGAAATCAAAACATTAAATAAGGATGGCTGCCATAAAAAAATATTTTAAAATATTAAATTAAAGTGGAAAGCCAACCACAAATGTATAGGTTTGTGACTAGAATTCTTTAAAAGATTTTCTTAAATATCGGGTCCTCCATCAGGGACTTCCAAACTTTAACAGTTCATAATGGACATTTTGTTTGAAATATTTCTGTCAAATTGCCGTTGACGTTCATTCAGTTTGTTTGGGTAAATCAACATGGATGGCCACAGACAATGACGTGTGTTCGCTGAATAAGTACTAGACCAGTTGGCAATGACCCGGGGAAACGAGTTTCGGACCAACTCGGCTTATGGAGGAGGTGTTGAATTCTTGGATTCTATGGAGCCAATACAGTCAGAGAATGTCTGAAGTTATGATAGAACTCCGAAGGCTGGAGGAACGGAGGCGAAACTTGACTTAGTGTGACCAAACTTTAAAGCTAACCAGCCCTCGGCGAAGTAATACCTTACGGCAGTCACGCGGAGGGAGAGTGGTTCAAGTGTCTTGGGGGTGGCTTTAGTACGTAGGCACCAGTGATGGTGAATCGTACACTCTTTTGTTGGAACAAAAGTGTCTTTCGAAGATTCCCACCTCCGGCCTAAGACAAAAAAAAAAGACCAGTTGGCAATTGGACCTAATTTTCATCGAAAATTCCTCTTCAGTGATGAGGCCCATTTCTGGATGAAAGTATGCGTGAACAAACAATTATTGAACTTGGAACGACACCCATCCACATGAAACTAAGAAAGTCCAATGCCTCCAGAAGAAGTCACTGTTTGGTGTGTATTTATTTTGTGCTGGCGCGTATATTTATATAATATAATATCAATATTTCTTTGAGAACAACTTTGGTCAGGCCATCACTGTCAGTGGTGACCACAATAGGCCAATGATTACCAAATTCTTTTGAATTAGATGATCTAAACAACAAAGACATTGAATATTCTGCTTGCACGATTTGAGGGCATGGTCATCCTACGTGAAAATGACGTGAACTGGCCGCCGAAAACGTGAGATTTTACTATGTTAGGTTTTTTCTTGTGGGGTTTTCTTAAGTAGCATGTGTATGAGAAAAGTACTGGCCGCAGTCCAGTAGATAGTGTGTTGTTGGCTTATTAGACGTGAGGCCACGGTTTAAACCTCAGATAAGACATCTCTAATAAAACGAATTATGAAAAAATATTTCTTCGCCGACTTCCTCTCGGCAGATTTCTTACAAAAAATTTAATAGTAAATAAGTTTGAAATTTCTCAAAAATCTGTCGTTTGGAATCGGCTTTAAACTGTAGGTCCCGCCACTCATATATAAAATTAACATACACAGCATAAGTGGTGAGAGATGCTATGTCGTTAGCCTGATTAAGGAGTTGTAATTACCAATTATGTTTGTATGTATGTATGCAAAAAGCATGCAAATCCCAGCAGTCCTAACAGTCTACATAACCCATCGGTCAAGTTCAGCTCGATTTTTGAATCAGAGTCACGGAAAATTCGATATTTAGGCTGCTCTCTTTCCAGAGAAGCTGCGGCGGAAATTTTCACGGCTGTATATTTCACAAGTAATGGAATCAAGAGGGCTTTCAAAACAAATTTCTATGATATCTCACACACAAACACTTTATTTTTGTTGAACTCAAGGATAAAAGCATCATATGAATATTTCTCCAGAATTTATTGTATGTTTAAATCGAATGCTTTCTTATTAATGAATTATCCATTTAATTTGAAACATTAACTTTCCTAACGAAATAACCTAACTAATCTATCTTGGCAATTATAGCATATGATAGCCTTAAAATAATCATGTTAATTAGAATTTTATTAACATATCCTGTCCTTATATGTATGTATGTATGTACAAACTTATATATGTGTAATCATCATTCGAGTAGAATACTTTCTAAAGTTTTTATTGTTGTATTAAATGAACACAACATTAAAACCAACTTAATTAGATATCTTAACCGCACAGTAGAATGTTTAATTTGTGGTGAATTTTCTTATTTTCGTTCATTAAAGTTTTGGTTTAAAGTTAAAATTTCCTCTTAAAATCATTTTAAATTCAAATGGTAGCCAACTATTAAAGCCAATTTAATTATAAATGCACACTTGGCAAGTAACCTTCATATACCTGCACTACTTCATTCATTCATTCATTCATTCATTCATTCTCTTCGGTTCACTTCCTGTGTAAATTTTCATTAATTTTTTTTTTGTTTTTTTCTTTTTTGCTTTCGGTTTGTTGTTTTTGTTTTTGCTATTGTTTTGTTTTCTCATCTTGTTGAACTTTTGCATTTCACTTTGGAAAATTTCGTTAAATAAAGTTTTATTGCCGTCCATTTTATGAGGGGGCTATAATTTCTTATTATGCTAATTATACAACAACAATAATAACAACAACAACTGTTGGCTGCATCTTCATTTAAAATTTCTATTCGTTGCCATTCTCTTACACTCCGTTCTAAGCCAAAACCATTTATGACCACACAATGCAACCATAAACACATTTATTCTACCAACTTACCTTGTGGTCGGTCGGTCGTCATTATAAAACGAAAGAATAGAAAACAAGAAAAACCAAAAAGAAAAAAACAAAAACACGAAAAGAAAAATATTCTCTGCAAAATTTAAAACTGAATTATATTCGAAATAAATTTCATTCTATATGTGGTCGAATGAACGTGTAAGAGTAAATACTCAAAAATTATTCGCCTCCTGTAGTAATACAGTGGGTTAGCGAGTGTTTGAGAGTAAAATTTTGTGATGACTGGACGTTGCAGTAACTGATTCCAAGCCGCAGTCGAACTGGTCTAATTTTTTCCCTGATACTATGCAGAACTGTTTTGATAGATCAAACTGTAGTAGACGGTTCAAAGGCTGGGAGAAGACTTGTATGGTATGACTGGCATCGACAGAAAGACAATCAAAGGCTGATTTTAAGTCAACAAACAATGTCCCACTATTACAAAGCCTAGAATAAGCATATTGTAGAAGAAGCTGGAATAAACATGTCCATTCAAATTATATTCAAACATCAAATCCAGGATGCTAAACTGACAATAAGCTACCAGATAGTATTCAGTCAACTTAGCTTAGTATGGAAGCCACATGTAATGTTCTTTAATTCCTGTGTGAAACGCCTTAATATCTATGGATCTATATGGACGGAATACGGCTACGAAAGATGTAAAACACCTTGCAGGTTTTCATCAATAAATGCTTGAGAAGATTACCATAAATTATCTACATACATACATACATAATTGGTCATTACAACCCTTCAGTCAGGATTATGGACCTAGTTTTTCACACCACTTATGTTGTGTGAGTTAATTGTATACATGAGTAGCGGGACCTACAGTTTAAAGTCGACTCCGAAAGACAGATTTTTCGAGAAACTTTTCATGGCAATTTTATTTACTCTTAGAGCATTTGCCAGAAATCTGCTGAGAGGAAGTCGCCGAAGAAATATTTTTTCACATTTTCGTTTTGATGTCTGACCTGGTTTGAACCGTGGCCATATGTCTAATAAGCCAACACACTACCTACTAGACTACGGCGACTAGTCTGTGGAACACTCTATTTCTTACAATGGTGGAGAAAATAATAGGTACAGTAATAAACTACCAAGTCAAAGTCCTTTTAGATCAACTAAATCTAAGATTATCCTTTGGACCAGTACTGTTGTACTATTCAGACTGAACCGTTAATAAAAAAGGCTGCCACCGAGAGAATCTAATAGCAGAGTATATCGAGTAAATTGATGATGAGTGTAAAGTGACCACTATATCTGTAAGTAGTGTGTATACCACATGCGCAATTGTCGTTAAATGCCGCGCATCAAGGAAATTTCAACACATTACCCTCATGTGGAAATGGGGTCTCACTTCCTAATGCTGGTAAAAATAACAATTTTAATGAATTCATATGCGAGAATCAGCAATGAGTATTCAAAAAGATGAGTAGATTCAAATCATACTCATAATTTCTGATACTTATACGCATTCATACTTATTTTAATATCATACTCATACTACTCATATTCAAAGTTTGAAGTATTCACCGTACTCATAATACTTAACAATACGCATGATGTTGTTGATTTCGACTCTCCTTTACTCAACATTTACAAGAATCACAAAACAAGTCGCGTACGAATACTTCAATACTCACTAGAATGTTGTGTGTTTGTTTTGCTTGCTGTCTTTGTCTTTTTCTTCCCTCTTTTTTTGTAAATACAACAACAACTAAGACTGTAAATTTTAATGAACGATTCGAATCACTTGAATCATTTATGAGTATTATAAGTATTTTTTTAAATTTATGAATCTGAATGAGTAGGCGTATGAATCAAACATATTTCGAATGGTATGTTGTTCGAATGGTATGTTCGAATCAATGTTGTAGTGAGTACGAATGAATCAGAGTAGTTGAATTTCAATACTGTTGACTCACTGATACTAAAAATTTCATAATTACTTATGAGTATCGGAAAAACCATTCATTGCCGATCTCTGTTCCAAACCCCCAGAGATCATATTCGAATTTTTCGTTCTATTCACACACAAATCGTTGACTTTAAATTTAAATATCACTATGACTGCTTTATTTTATTTTAGTTCCACTGTAAATATCAATGTATCAAACTTTAGATCTTTTAATTTTATCTCATCCAAGAATTAATGTTCATTTGCAATTTTATCCAGTTGCTATGCCAGTTAACTAATAAAGCATTACGAGGCATTTACAAGAATAACAATGGAAATGTACATTCTCTCTGCAATGTGCACGTACATACATACATATTTGTCTATTTTATTTACTACGTCAACAGTATTTCATACATATTCATACATACATATTCCTTAGGTACACAATAGAAGAGTACGTACATCTGAATAAATATGTATGTCTGCATGAATAATAATGTTATTATTAAAGATAATACACATAATTAATGTTAGTTAGTTAACTAACTAATGTGTTTCCTTTAGTGGTTTTTTTCTTATTTGTTGTTTTTGTTGTTGTATTTATTATATAAACTAAAAATATTTTAATTAGAATAGCATAGGAAATTAAATACAATAAAAAAAAGAACAAAAAACAAAAATATTATGTCTACAGCATACGCATACAAATGCATACAAATGTATGCGTATGCTAGTGTATGGGTCGTTCTGTAATTCAGGGAATTTAAACTCAACAATTCCAGACTAGAGTACAGTAGGCTGTATTGTAATCGAGGTTGCTTCGATTTTTTAGAACTTAAGGGGCTTCATTTATGCCTTAACAATTTAACTAATGTGGACTCCCCCAGACCCCTTGTTGAAAAATATCGGCTAGAACTTCATCTACATACTCGTACATTACACCTAATGCATCTGATGGCAAAGTAAACACTGTAACAAAAATAACTCTGTTGATAGGAAAACTTGATGCATCAAACTGAAACAAAGCCTAAAAAATGTGAGAACTCTAAGACAACTCTGTGCTTTTTAAACCAATTAGAGGAGACTTGGTCTAATGCAATATCCATCAGAGGACATCGTGACCTGGCAAATCGAATATCTAACTGTTCTCATCTTAATTGGTCCTTTATATAATAGTAGATTACAGCACCAAACTCTATGATAATTAGAAATCTTTCACAACGACATACTCTTTTAATAGAGAAACCATTCTATTGTATACATATGCTTCAGCATATGGACCCATGCAGAAATTTGCAAAATGCTCCTAAGCGAATGTTTATGACATCGTAAGATGTGTTCAATAAAATTTTGACACGCATTATAGAGCACGGCATTGTAAAACAGTGTGACATTCAGGGAGTTATCCAACGACCACACAGCTTTTATAAGGTTGACTAGAGATGGAATAGAATGGAAAATTGAACCAGCTAAGCAGACCTGAATCCCAGGTAATGTGGTAATCCGCTGCAATAAGTAAACAGATCATACCGCGAGAACGGTAGCTTTTACGCCACTAATGATGCCAGAGTCTTTTAGCGGAATAGGTAAAAGGTGATGGAAAGGGTATACTCAATAAAAAGTAAGATTGAAAAGACTCGGACATACTTCTCAAATCAAACAATCTACATCGCCATCAAAGCGAAGTGTGAAGAAAATATTTCTTCGGCGACATAATCTCAGCAGAAACCCTGAAAGGAAATAAAATTGACATGAAAAATTTCTCAAAAGTCTGTAGTTCGGAGTCGTTCTCAAACTGCGCACACAACAAAAGTGGTCTGAGAAGCTAGTTCGTAATCGTGATTTTATGTGACCATTTATGTCTGTTTCCATTCCAACTATATTATATTCCTGTAGTCTTAAAACTAATTGTTGCTTGCTTTGACAGAAGCTTTTTCCCACTTGTAGATTTATTCTCTAACAAGTTGAGTTACGGCATGGTCGGTTACGGCTCGGTTCAAACCCCAGATCAGGCATCTCCAACTGAACGAAATATGAAAAATATTTCCTCGGCGATTTCCTCTCAGCAGATTTCTGGCAAAAACTCTGAGAGTAAACAAAATTGCCCTGAAAAGTGTCTCAAAAATCTGTCGTTCGGAGTCGACTTTAAACTGTAGGTCCCGCCACTCATGTATAAAAATTGACACACACAGCATAAGTGGTGTGAGAAACTAGCTCGTAATCCTGACTAAAGGGTTGTAATGACCAATTATGTATGTATGTATTTATGTCTGTGGTATGTATTGTATGTATGTAATTGCAATTAGAAGTGATTCGAGTTATATATCAGGCTAGTGAGAAGTAGCCTGAGAATAGTAACCTGTATTTTACAGGACACTGTAGATGCAAAAAGCATGTGTTTTAGAATAAGGTTCGATTCAAGCTTAATATGTAGAATACATGAACGAACCCCTAGAACATGCGTATATTTCGTGCTTGTGCGTCGTTAGCGAATCTCAGAAGGAAACACTTGAGTGTTTATCAAGTACCAAGTAGTGAGTTTTCCTTACAGGACGCCCAACAGCATTCTGAACATCGATGTTCTTTGCATTACATCGAAAAAAACATGGATGTTTTTTATTAAATTTCATTACTACAATACAGACCTACTAAGTCGCCATAGTCTAGTTGGTAGAATGTAGGCTTATTAGACATGAGGCCACGGTTCAACCCCCGGATTAGACATCTCCAACAAAACACGAAATATGAAAAAATATTTCTTCGGCGACTACCTCCCTCAGCAGATTTCTGGAAAAACCTTGAAAGTTTATAAAATTGTCATGAAAAGTTTCTAAAAAACCTGTCGTTCAGAGTCAACTTTAAACTGAAGGTCCGCCACTCATGTATAATTTTAACACACACAACAAAAGTGGTGTGAGAAACTTGGTCGTAACCCTGACTGTAGGGTTGTAAGGATCAATAATGAATGTCTGTATACAGACCTAATTAATGTAAAATCTCTCAATCGAATCTCAATCAGTTGTATTTACAAGCTTGCTTTAATGATGTTGGTCAACAAAAGGTGACCAAACATTAACCAAATATTGAAATTAAAGTTCATACGATTTGCAGTAATGAAACTACGTTTATAAACTATTTCGTAAAATAAATTTCATCTCAATATTATTATTATTTTTGCAAATAAGCTCAGCTTTTGACTTTATAATTAATTTTTTGTGTTCGTAAATAATTACAACCAATATTGTTATTATTTTTTTTAAGTATATTTTATTATATGAATTTTTATTGATTTTTGTATTTTTTGTTTTTTATTTGTTAGTTTTAGATTCATATCATATTTATTAGTTGTCTCTGATATATAATTTTTTGTTTTTTATTTTATTTTCTTAATTGTTCTTATTATTTGTTATTATTATTATAATTATAATAGTTTAAAGTTGAATTGTTTGTATGGATATTTTTCCTTTCTTTTTCATTTAATTTGTTATAGACTTTTAGTAGAGTTTTATATTTCATAATTAATAACATTATTAATATAATATTTTGTTTATTTAATAATTGGTTTTATGTTTCAATAAAATGATCCCTACAATGTTTAATATATAATATTTTTTTTTAATTTTTATTTGTTTTTATATTTCTTTTTATATATTTTGTTGCTAAACACATGTAAAGTGTTTGAATAGAATTTTTATAATTTTTTTAATTTATTTTTTATTGAAATATTATAAGTATGTATATATTTTTCTATTTATTTTCTTATTAGGTTTTTGTGTTTTGTTTTTATATACTAAATATATTTTATTTAATAATTTTTTTTAACTAAAAAAATAAAAACAAGGATATGCTGAACACTAAAGCCATATAATTTTTTTTTTAATTTATTTCATCTTTATATTGTATATATAAATATAAAATAATGCCTTTTAATACTAATGTTATTATATGTATAATAATAATTGTAATTTATTTCACATAAAATTATTATTTCTCTTAATTTTATTTAATTTATTTTTAATTTAATTTTTTTTTTGAGGTTAGGTAATCAAAATCGAAATTAAAAGAATGAAGAAAATTATAGCAATTAATTTAAACAAGTTAAAAATATAATTGAATTTATTTGTTCAAGTATAAAAAAGTAAATTAGAATTTAGGAGTCGAGTCTGCAATATAGAGAGTTATTCCTTAAGCCAAAGAGTGTAAGTGTTACTCTTAATTTTGTTTTTCAGTACATACTTATTTATATGGATTCTATTTTGGTTATACTTCATGAGAATGTCTATAATAATTTTGTTTAATTGTTTTTTCTTTTTTAATACTTGTTTATTGAAATGTTTTATGTTTCATTTTATAAAAAAAAAACAGAAAAAAATATTATTTATTAAATATTAATCTGTTCAACACAAAAAATGCCTCTACAATAAAGTTTAATGTTCTTTTTTTTCTTAATTTAATTGATTATAATTAAATTTATTTTTTGTTTTTTTTTTAATTTTTCAAATTCTACTTAACATATCCCTAATGTTTATTATTTTTCATTTTCAAGTACCGTAAATTAAAAAATAAATTGTAATTGAAATAAAAACATATAAAAACACTTTCTTTACTAATTAAGAACACATATTGATTTCATTGCACAATAATTTATAGTTTTTTCAATAATTTATAGTTTTATCAAAAGCGTTTGCTGTTATCAATTAATTCATATTTATTTGCATAGGTTGCGATAAATTTTTTATATAAAGTTTTTTTTTACTAATTTTTAAATCAATCACGAATTGTAATTATGGTTTGTTAGGAAAAATCAAAAATAGTTTTTTTGTGAAAATAATTTTAAATTTCAATGGTCTTGAGATGACAGGAAATACGAAATATAGTAGTTTAAATAACTTGCACAATGATACAGCTTTTCCAACATACAAACAACTTGTTGCTTTAACCTTTTGCACTCTGCACCTTTTCGGACTTTACCTACCAACAACTCGACTTGATCATATAATAAAAAAGGAAAAAAAAAATACTTTAGAAATAACTAATGGTAAATTACGAAAACACAACACTGTCTTATTACTGCAGAGATCTTTTCCTTTCGAAGCTTCAGTACCAACTGAGATCTTTAACATATCTTCTCTCGTTTATCGGATTTCTTTATTATCGTATCAAGTTTCCCACTTCATTGAGCCATACCCTTGTAGCTTTGCACGCCTAATCCACTATATATACAATTTGTTGAACGGATCAGAGAAGTGTACCGGTCGTCGTGAACGCATTTTCGACGGTCTCATATATATTTGATTTTTATCTTACATATCTTTTCGAAAATTCAGAAAGAAAAAAACTCAGAATCTGTTAGAGACCGAAATATTAAACAGTAACGTTAACTACTGACATAAGCCTTAGAGGCTCATATAAAGTAATTCATATTTTTTTTAAATTTTTGAATAAATAAATCATTCTAAATATCTTTGTAAAGAATCTTTTATTTAAAAAAATTTTTATATTTTATATAAAGAAAGTAAACTTTCATACGCAATACCTCTCTTTTTCTGTTCTGCCTACTTTAACGTTTAACGTTGGCTATAACGAAAAGTTCTTCAGAGGCTGCGATAACAGAAAATACAAAAAATGAAATACACCCGAGTAACTACCTTTTCTAAGTTGTTCTGTTAAAATAGGTTCAAAAATATTTGGGTAATCAATAATTTTGTGTGAAAAGATAAAAAAAAAACCGTTTTTGTCAAATAAAACAAGTATGGAGGGTTCGAGAAAAATAAAAATAAAGTATTTTTGAGTTCTACTCAACTAACTGAACAACTTAGACTATGTAGTTACTCGGATGTATTTCATGAGGCCGCCGAGAAACTATGTAGACATTAAAGGCTCGGTAAAGTAATATTGAGGTCCTAAATCTAACTGAAAGTTATTGTCGTAGAAAACATTCTGCTTTAAACTAAAATATTTCTTAATCCAGACTTGTAACTCATCACACTAGAGGGACTTTAAAATCAATAAAACTAAAATATCAAAAAAATATAATGTAAGTCCGGCTATGAAATCATATTCCAATGAGAAACTGCTGAAAGAACCTGGTCGAGCTTAGTTATAAAGTCCTGGCCCAACAGAATTTCATTGCATAGGAAATAATTTATGTTCTTATAATACCGTGATACTTTTAGCAAAACCTGTTGCTTTTAAAAGTCATTCTGTCCGCATTTATTTTTTTTTCTGTATTATTTTTCGAGCTCTATTGCTTGTGGTCCTTTCTTTGCACTCTTTCTGGAAGTTGTCATTCTGTCACACTTTCTGTAATATGGTTGTTTTAGTAGTCTGACGTTCTACAGTCCTATTTAAAAGTTTTAAACAAATTAACATTTGAATTATTTTAATAGAAGTTTAATAATGTTTTTCGTATATTTTCGCTTCAAATTTGAACACATGATATTCCAGTATTTTACGGAAGATACCCTGGATTACTAATTTAAGAGAAGTGGATTTGGAACATATTGCGGAAATACATTAGGATAGGTTAGGTTAGGTCAAAGTGGTAGCTTTGATTACCAAAACACACTTGAGCGTGCATAGTGGACCTTTGTGATGCCACAGGTAATACGAACACGGTGTAGATTTCATATAAAACACATATCTTATCCTTTTCAAGGGATTTTTTGCGTTTTAAGTATTCTATATATTACCTTCCAAATTTTTGTTAATTTTTTTTACCAACATCTGTTCTTTTCTTTAGTTTTGAGTTAAGTTAAGCGTTTATAATAATTTTTTTGTTTTTAAATTTCTATTTTTACAAGAGGTATTAAAAATGTGCTCTCGTGTATCATTATATCAAAAGTTAAATGCCATGAATTAAAAAAAAAGTATTTTTAACTTTAAAGTTTAAATGAAATTAAATGAGTTTTTTTGAATAAAAATTCTATTTTAGTCATAAAACTTTATATAAAAATTTTTCAAAATCCGTAATTCAATTATTTTCGTTTTATACTCCAAAAAATTGTCTTTTAATTGAAATTTTAGTAGAAATTGTGTTTTGTTTTAACAAATTATTGTTTATTGTTCTTACGTTTATTATTTTATTTTCTTCTGTTACTGATGTTTTAGACAGGTGTTGGTGCTTTGTTAGACAATTTTTGTTGTGCAGTGTTTTACATTTAAATAAAAAAGTCATTCTAATATAAAGTTCGTTTTTTCTTCCATTTTGTAAAGATTGATTTTTAATATCATTTTTTTTTCTTTTTCTTCTAAATTTTTTAATTTAATTTTTTTAATACATTTTAAAATAAAATAATAGGCCATAAATTGATATGTATTTGATATTTATACATCAAAACCATTTTAAACTTTTTTTTAGTTTTCTAATAAATTTTTATCATTTATTGTAATTATTTTTTTATTTTTTATTTTTCACTGGAAATGCATTTTCTTCTTTTTTTTGTAAGTGTATGTGTGTACTTTTGTTACTTTTTATTAAAAAGTTTCATTTTTTTATTCCTTATTTTATGCGGTGCTTTTTATTTTTATATTTAAAAAGAGTGTATATTTTTTTTTACTGTGTTTGTTGTTGTTTTTGGTAGATTTTTTTTAAGAAAACTTATATTTTTATTTTTCTATGTTTGTTTGTTTTTTTTTCTACGTTTTTGTCTTAATAGTTTTCAATTTTACATTTAATTTTCTTTTTATACTCTTTTCATGTTGTGTTTTTTGTTTTTTCTTTTACTTTATTATCAGATGTCGTAGCTGATATAAATTAATTAAAAAAAAATATTTTTTTTAATAAAAAATTATTATTGTTTTTTTTTATGTTGGCTTTTCGTTTTCTTTTTAGCAAAAAAAAACTTAGTATAATATTATTACAAAAACAATTTAAAGAAAATAAATACATTTTTTTTTTTTTGTTATTTCTTATTTTTGCTGTATAAGTTTAAAAATTTTTTTATTACTAAATTTCCTTAATTATTTACACTTAACTACACATTTTTTTGGGTTATGTTTTATAATATTTTTTGTATTTAAATGAAATGAAAAACCTAAATACGACAAGAGAATCAGATTAGGAAAACATTTTTAATTTAGAAGTCATAAGGTTTTTTTCAGTACAAAAACTGTATTAGTTTTCAAATACGCAAAAGTTTTTAATAAACTAACGAAATAATATTCCTTTAAGGATTTTAGTACTATTGTTACTTCTAACCACTTTATAATTGGTTTATATTAAAAGATTATTTAAAATAAAATTTGTGTAGCCTACTTTCCAATCACTTTTACTCTTTCCGATAAAAGAATTTGTTTCTCTAGCTTGTAGGTACATTCTCATCAAATGAAAACAATTACCGCTAAAATTTGAGGAAAAGTACCACCATATAAACGTTGCTTAGAAAAATTCAATATCTTTCAAAGTCCTGACTGATTTAGAAATTAAACAGAATACGTCCAGAACTTCAAACGAAAACGCTGTCGAAGAAAGATGTCGATGTATGTTAATTGTTTTCTGTTTTTATGTTTGTTTTTATTTTTTTCGCACCTCAACAAAAACATAAAATTCTTAAAATTCAGTGAAAGTACAGCAACCAGTATTGAAAAATTCAGTACTTTAGACCTTTTTTCTGTACTTTTCCATTTCAAAAATACCGCAATACCCCCACGACACTTACGGTACTTTATATTATTATTACATATTTTATGTTTTGCGCTTTTCTACTGTTAATGCGTTCGGAACATGTTCAACGTAATGCTAAAGGTGGAATTAGTCTTTCGCCCCGGTTAGCCAGACGTCCACGGAACGTCCGTTAATTTTTCTATTCCATGCATTAATTATAAATAAATATTTTCTTTACAAAAGTACCATTTGATGCAAAAAAGTACTCTTTCAGTTAGAGTTCAGTACGATTTCAAAATTTCAATTTTGCAACACAGACGGCAACACCACATACAGATTGTGAGAGCACAATTGAGAGAGTAAGAAACTACGACGTCAAAATAAAATAGATTTTATCTTGCGACTGCTTTTGCCAACGATTTATTAGTCATTTTGTATGGAAAAAATCGTCAAGCTCTAATTCTGTTTCATCTCTTATAGTTAATCAAAATATAAGCGAAAGGAGATTTTTGAAGATTTTGTACCAGAGTCCTTTCCGCACATTTAATATTCTAACAGTTATAGTGCTTTTGTATTTTTAATACTGTACTGGTACTTTATACACCTTTTTACTTATATTACTTATTTACTTTTGGTTGCAAATTATTTTTCAACAAAAGGGAAAAGTTACATTTAGATAAGACGTTTTTATTTCAAATGATCCTCATTAAAAGCTAGACTATATATGTACTTGCATACATAACTATCATAGACAGGTCGAAAGCAATATATGAAAAATAATATGAGGTAAAAAACAATCTCTTTTTGAAAGCACTGTGGTACTTTTTTGTCGAAATTGTTGAAAATATATCTTAATTCTAAAAAGGTACTACAGTGCTTTTCATAATTATAGTACCACAAGCATTTCAATAATAACAAACAATGAATGTAAAATTGTTTGCAGTCAGGTCATATTTTCTGATAAAAAAAGAAAGTGGAACTTAAGTGGACCAGAGGGCTATCGATACTACTGGCGTGACCTTAGAAAGGAACCAAAGTATTTTACTAAAAGAAATTTTGGTTGAAGTAGTCTCATGGTTTGGGGGGCTATTACTTCAAATGGTTGCTTCGAACTTCAGTTTCCATCTGCGCGAATAAATAGTACAGAGTACATTACTGTCATTACTGTAGTTTTCTCACCTTCTTGAGAGAAAATAATGAAAAAAATAAAAAAAAATTTCCGACAGGACAATGTCAGAATTCATGTCAGCGGACAGAGTGTGGAATGGTTTCGTAACCAATCTATTGAGGTTTTATCATAGGCAGCTTACTCTCCTGGCATGAATATTATTGAAAACGTTTGGGGAATTCTTGTCCGAAGAGTGTATTCAAATAACAGACAATTTACCAGTGTTGAAGATTTGAAATTAAGAATAATTTCAAACTTTTCTAGAAATTCAAAAAATTAGGGTCGTGCTATAATTATGTAGAGCACTTTATTAATATGAAAAAAGTATTTTATTTAAATCTTATTTTAAACATTGATTTTATTTTAAACATAATTATCTTTGCAGCAAAGCATATGCAAAACAAATAAAAAATTAACACTTCATTAATTCTTTATCAATTATTAATTATCAATTTTATAATTATTCTTTATGATGCCATAACGTTCTTTGACCTCTATTTCATGTACACTGAGCGCCATAAGTGAGTTAACACTTTTGTTCTTAAGTATAAACAGTTTTGTTCTTAAGTACATATAAAAAAGTTCCTTTATCATGAAATGTTGTTTTTGTTTTAACATTTTATAAGCAATAAATAAACGTTTTTATTTTTGGAAATTTATTCGACTATTCTCATTTACTTTTCTCGCTATCATAAGAAAATGAATTATTTCAGTAGTGTTTACTCACTTTTGGCGCTCAGTGTATATTATTATATTGATAGTACTAGTCCTCTCATTGTTAGCACTAATGCCATCATTGCAAAGCAGCGTTTATTGTGTTTATAGCATTAGTTTTGAAATGAATATCTCAGAATTAATATAATATTATCTGTTAAAGTTAACGAGCTTAAAAGAGACGCCGAATCTGTATTTATAGTCCATTTAATCGATTTTTGTTATCGATTTATTCTTTCTTTATAAGGATATTGTCAATATTGTTAGTAAGACCTGACCTAGTGGGTTGCAAAACCTAAAACAATCTGGACTACCAAACCGTTAAGTAAATTTATATCTTTGCACATTACTAGCACTGCTCTGCTGATTACGATGCATTCTGGAAAAGTGAATTTGCCATACAAAGCAAATTGCTTTATTCAAATACGTAAAGCCCAGACGTATAAGATGACCTTTGTTGAAGTCTTTCGTTTTTTTAGAAACATTGCCAACCAGAAAGCTTTCAATGAATCTATTATATACATACATACATATGTATGTATATTGATTTTCGTAAACTGATTCTCTTCTTTTTTTTTCAAATAATAAAAATAGCATCAATTGGAAATGGAATGAAAATTAAGAATTATTTTTTCATTATGCGTCTTCTTCTTCTTTGTTTGTTTTTGATATACAATTTTATTGGGGGAGTATAGAAAAATGTATTTTTTTATTAAGGCGAAATATTATATTGTCAATTTGAATTTTTGTTGGCTTGAGCCGAAAACCATGCAAAAATATGACAAAAAAATATTTCTGAAAAATAATAACAACAAATAGAATATAAATATAAAATAAAACAGAATTTTGGAGGCCTAAGAAAAAACGTAAGTTTTGGAATATTTTGCAAGAGTTTTACTAAAATATTATTGTTTTGTTTTTGTTTTTTTATAAGACTTACTTACATAATAATTTAATATTAATTTTTATTTATAAATTTTAATTTCTTGTATAAAAAATATAAATAATTTTTATTTTAATCCTTTTTTCTTTATTTTGTTATTATATAATGCAGATTTAATTTATTTAATTTTATTTTTTTTTTAATTTTAATTGTTTAAATGGGTCCTTATTGTTTTAAAAATTGAGTTTATTTTTTCTCTATTTTTTTCTCGTATAATACTAGATTTTATTATTTTCCGGCTGATATATAAATCTTATAATACTTATAAAAGAAATTTAAAAAATTAGAAAAATTTAAAAAAAAAATGTTTCCTTTTTTTTGAAATTGTATAAGAAATAAAATATTTTTTTTAAGAAGTAAGGAAAGCCTTAAAGACTGTCTTAGTTTAGTTCATTATACGATTTTTCTGTTTATAATTAAAGCATTATATTGAATTTATTTTAAATATTTTACGAATACAATGTGTTTTATTTTTTTTTTCCTAATTTTTTGTTTTATTTTGTTTTTTATTTTTTTTTTTTTAAATTAAAAGCGAACATCGCCCATAATATCAATCATCTAAAGATCTAAAGGCTGTTTTAGTTTTTATTATTTTTTTAATTTTTATATATTTATATATATATATATATATAGTATATGTATATATCTATTGTTTTGTTGTATGAACATAAGACATTTATTTATATGCTAATATGTATGTAAGTATGTATATAATTGATATGTAGCTTGATATACCTTAAGCAAACCAAAAATGGGGGCATACATATGTTATATTAAAAACATAAAAATAAATAAATTAAGAATAAAAAAGTAATTATTTTATATAACTGCCCCTTATTTTGCTTCCTCTGGTATATACTTTTGTTAGATTTTTAATTTGTAACATATTTTTCATAATATATTGTATAATATTTTATGTCTTTTGCTATTTATTAGTTTTTTTTTTCTTTTTAAACTACTTTTTTTGTTTTTCATTTATCCATTTATTTATTTATTTATTTGTTTAAATAATTTTTTTTTTCTATTTCTTTCTTGTGTATATTATATTAGACGCCAATTGTAATACCATTTAATTAGCGTTTTTTTATATATTTAAAAAAGATTACATTTAACTATTTTTAAAAGTGCTAAAGTACTTTCTCGTTTATTGTTTATTTATTGTTAATTTTTTGTATGTCATTTATTTATTTTTTTTTTTAATTTTCAATATAAATCTTGTTTATTGTTTAATAATATTAAAAAGTTTATAATTTGTTTACAATTACAGACATACTCGTTTTATTGTTTTATTGTTGTGTAATATTTAATTTCTTTTTCTTTATTTCTTTAAAGCCAATCTTATTTTATTCTTTTTGTTCAATATCTTGATATGTTTTTATATATAAATTTATTTTTTATTTTATTTTATTTAATTTTTTAGTTTTATAAAAAATTATATAAATAATTTTTATGGATAAAATACATATATTCTTCAATGATTAAAAATTCCATGAATAAAAAGAATTATAGAAATATAATAACAGTAGTAAATAAATCAAATATTTTAAAGCAAACAAATTAAAAATAACAAATTATTAAATAAAAAACATCTCTCACTGCTGGCCTTTCTTTATTTTGTACTCTCTTACTAAAGACAGCTGATTACAGTTGGCTATATTCATAACCACTCAAATATCTGCTGATATTTACAATTATAAATTATATTATATTTATAAATTATATTTATTTAAGAAACCAGAGTTTCTGGTGGCAATCGAACCCATGACCCTCACGCTAATAGTCTAGCACACTATCTACTAGACTACTAGGGCATTCTGCTAATTGATTATTTATTTTAAGTTTTTTTTTTTAACTCAGATCACGCTATACATCGACGCCTCCGTTCTATAACATTCTAAGTCGAAAAAGTGTGTTTGGAGTTATGAGCTCTTGAGTACACTTAGAACGTCTAAGTGTACTTAGAACGTTATAGAATCGAGGCGTCGACATTATGTGGGAAGTTAGAACAAAAGTTCTAGGAGAGGGAAAAAAGTGTAAGAGCTTCTGCTGGTGATCCAACCCATAAGACACACACTCACAGACTAGAACTCTTCCTATTAGAGTTTTAGGGAAGTTAGAACAAAAGTTCTAGGAGAGGGAAAAAAGTGTAAGAGCTTCTGCTGGTGATCCAACCCATAAGACACACACTCACAGACTAGAACTCTTCCTATTAGAGTTTTACAGAACACATAAAATTTATAAGAAATCACTTTCATATACGACAGCTTCCGCAGTCTTCCTAGGATGCATGTTAAGAAAGTACATGTTAGGAACGTATACCTTATTGTTAACAACTCTTTTTTCGGAATACTTAAAAAAATTTGAGCCTCTAGCATATTCCCCTGTTGTTTTTAAAGTATAAAATTGGCTTAGCTCAACATTATAGTGCAGTTCGAAACGTTTACAAAAGAAGCATCATAGTAATATGGTATATAAGTTTATAATACCTCGAACTGTTGGATCGTCTCACCAAATATTAAATTTTTAATCGATTTTAAATTATATCCTAATGCGCAATTGATTTAAGTTTGGTCGCTTCATTCAAAACATGTAATATGTTATCTTTAAAAATGTTCAGATATCAAAGCGACATAAAAGTAACAAAAAATGTTCCTGTAGAACTAAATTATAAATCAAATATATAGAGCCGTCAATTCCCATATTACCGAGTGCACGCAAAAGTTATTTCGACCATTTTGATAGCTAAGCAACGTTAAAAAACATTGGATGGCATTTACACCCCAATCGTACTGTCGGATATTTCCCAGTAAGATGGTAAGACATTGTGGGTCTTATGGATCATTTGGACAGCTAAGCAACGCTAAAAAACATTGGCTGGCATTTACACCCCAATCATAGTGTCGGATATTTCCCATTAAGATGGTAAGACATTGTGGGTCTTACGGACTATGAATATAACCTAATGCCTAATACGTTAGCTAAGTATTTGTAGCTTCCAATCATACGATTAAATTGATGTCACTCTCTTTTTCTTGAATTAATTCATTTAATTAAAGCAAAAAAAAATTTACCAAGAACCTTCCTATGCTATAACGACGCAAATTAGATTTTCTGTGATCATCGTTGATAGTTTTCTTTGGCCATGCGACCTGCACATGATGGTTAAAGTGATTGCATACCAAAAGACTGATTCTTAGAAATCACAGCTTCTGAAGAGTTTGTGGTGATATGAAGAAAGATTAACATCCTCTGTAATTAGCCAACATTGTGTATAGAGAAAAGGTTCTTGTATATGCAAACTTCGGACAGCTTAGTTGCGACTTTCACTATAAACTCTAAACAAAGTTGAGCATGACCTGGATTTTTTTGTTTAGCTAACTCATTTCAATTCTAATTGGTTATGATTGAGGAATGGCTATACCCTGGATGTTAAGTTTTTCTTGAACGTTGTAGCGTTAAATGATATTATTTACTAACCCATATGATTGGCCAATGCGGCAGTTGAATATAGTTTTTCTAGAGATAGTTTTTAACATTCACAAATATTGGGTTCCTTTCCTTTCTCTTGAATTTAATCTAAATTGAATACCAAAAAATACCAAAATATTCAAATGTCAGGCGAGATTCAAAAGTTATATAATATTTAGCGCTACGTTTTATCCTTACTTAAACTATCAAGTTTAGAGGCGTAACGAAATGTATAATTTAAATACGTAAAGATGTTTATTTTTGTCAAGAGAATTGGGCAAATAATTGTGATGTTTTAAAGCTAATTGGCTTATTATCATTTTCCCATTAAGAAGATTTCTATTTCTTATACAATTCAATTAAAAATTGTGTTTTTACAAATCAATTTTGGGTGCCCTGGTAGTCTAGTGGGCGATGTGCTAAACTATTAGAGTGATGGCCTTGGGTTCGATTCCCACAAGACACTATGGTCTGTGACACTACACGGAGCATATGGTCATAGTTACTCAGCTCTTATATAATTAGAATATAATTCATAATTGTATTGTAATTAATAAATAAATAAAATCAATTTTATTAATAAAATTAAAATGGTGACTCCGAGTGAATCCGAATAACTTAACGTTGCATTGATCGCTAGCAATCAACGTGTATTATTCTAAGACAATGAGTTGGCTCTTGTAGCAATACAACCCAGTATATACTTATAGCCGTTGAATGCTTATCACTCTATAGGTCAAGAGCAGCCTTTTTTCCTTTTCTTAACAGTGCTATAAGAACCTTTGTATACAAAATACTGAAAAACATTTCATATCAACTTGAACTTAAGCTAATTTTTTTACCACAACTGTTCCTATAAATATTTTCAGAGCAGATTTTTATAGCATTACTTTTGTTCAGGGTTACTGTTAAATAAAAACAATACTTCCACTGGAACAGTAATCTAAAATCAGTTTCTAAATATAAGCATAGTTGTGCTAAAGAGCACTTGTCTTTAAAACTATTCTCCCAGAATTAAAAGTATTATTAACGTTCGTAATACTTTTTCGTTTGACACTCCACATCCATTTGAAAAAAATACCAACAAATTACCTGCCTACCATCGTCAATACAATACTATCCTCAAACTTAAAATAATTGGTTAAATCGTTATATTCATTGTACTGTAGGACGACTATACAACAGTGGATGCTTGTTGTTGATAATTTTCATGTAAAAATCCGATACACTTATACACATTTTTTTCATATGTTTTTAAAAGTTGTATTGATTTCGTGCTATCAGTTTACGTAAATGCCAGTAACCAAGAAGAAGAATAAAAATACAAAATATTTTCTACGTAACTTGAGTCAACAATTAACATTTGAAAATTATATTGATCGCACAGATAATAAATTAATTTTCCCATTTCCGGATTATTTTTCATATTGTTGCTTTAAAATCAATGTATGAATGCCGGTCTTCTTCTTCTTATCGTTTTTTGACGTTTTGAATACGAAGTACTCTATACAGCATAACATTGAGCGTTCACAAACAATACGTGTATTCAATACTACATACACGATACAAAGTCGTGTGAATTGGCCAATTGTTTTCATATGTTTTAATAAGTTGTGTTGGCTTCGTGCTATTAAATTGTTTGAATACCAAAAATTATGAAGAAGAATACGACATACACATGCTATGCTGTATTATAGCATTGAGCGTTCGCAAACAACCAAGTGTATTCAATACAACATACACGATACAAAGTCGTAAGAATTGGCCAACTATTCACGAGTTAAGAAATACAGTCAAAGAAAAGCATACACCAGTGTATGTAGACTATTTCCTCCTGCATTTTATGAAATTAAAAAAGATGTAGCGTTGTTCAAGGCATTTACAATCAAGAATGTTTGAAGAGCAAAACGAATAGGAAAAAAATATAACAGAATGTGTAGACTTTTTTCTTTGACTGTACAACTGCATGGCGTACCTATAATTTTTTTTTTGTTTTTTTTTTTAAGGAAAATAAATTTTTAACTGAAGAAATGTAATCACAACTAAAAATTTTGTAAAGAAAACAAAAAACACAAAAAAGAATTGTTTTTTTTTTTTAATTTCGTTTGATTGATTTTAATGAATCATTATTGTTTATTACTGTAATAATGTTAAAAATTAATTGTTTAATTTAAATGTAATGCAATGTATTGTTATGTTGGAGTATAAATATTAAATATTTTTTATGTGTGTAAATATAACAAGTATTTTTTTATTTGATTTTCATTTTTTAATTATGAAAATAAAAATAAAAAGAAATGACTTTTCTTAAAAGCTAATTATTTGCAATTACATTAAAAAAAAACAAAAATAAATCAAAATTAATATCAAAAAAAAGATGATGAAATATAATGGCTTGTTACAATTAAATGGAAATTGTGTAATAATTTTTTATTGTTATTATTAGCATTATTGTTATTGTTAATATCATGTTAATGGTTTTAAAAAATAATAATTTAAAAATGGGAGAATTTTTTTATCGTTGCTTAATTACTTTTTTTTTTAATTTTTATTGATTTTTATTTAGTTTCTTTACTTTTTTTCTTTTAATTGTTTTTTTTTTTTTATTAAATACTATTATATGCCACTATTGTTGTTAATAATATATGTATGTATTGTATTGTATATATAAATAATATAAATTGTTAAATTTATGTATTTTTCTATTTAATTAGTTTTGTTTTTAAGATTATTAGAAACATGTTAATATCGTATATTTATTTATAAGCAACATTAATTTTCATTACTTTTTTGTTTTTTTTGTTTTTTAATTATTATTACTGTCTTCATATTTCAATAATTATTGTTTTATTTTTTAATGGCTTTATTAAAAACAAAGATATTTTTTTTAATTTAATTTAATTTTTTTTTGTCTTCAGCTATAATTTTTAATTTAATTTAAATTTTTTGTTTTTGTTTTTTACCAAATGTGTACAAAAGGTTTTTCTTTTTTTCTCAGGTTTAAAATTTCTTCGTTAAATTTAATATTTTGTTTTTTAAATTTATTTCTACAAAACTTACAATTTTGGTTTGTGGTGAGTATAAAAAAACAAAAATTTTAATTCTTATAATTTTTAATAATTTTTTTTTTTTTGTCAATTAAAAATTTGTTCTTCATTTCTTCTCATTATTATCAAAAAAAAAATTGTCTTGATTTTAACTCTTGTGTCATGTCTTTTATCAACAATTTGCATAAAAATTTTATTTTCCAATCATTCAATTGTCTTTACATTTTCTAAATGTTTTAAGGATCTTTGCTTTATAAAATGAAAAACACAAAAAGCTTTATTTGGGGCAAGGCTTTCTAAATAACAAGTCCTAGGCCATTACTACTTGATGACTTGGTTTAAAACCCGAATTGTGTGTCAATTTCTTTTTGTTTTCTAAGTAAGAGTACAAAAAACGTTGTGTATAAATTTCTTGGTTTTTAACATATTCTTCTTTCTTCCCCTTGCAAGGGGGTCTTCATATAATTTAAAAAAAATTTTTTTTTTACAAATTTATTCGTAGTCTTAAATTTTTTTTTTGTGGGGGGGGGGCGTTTTGCTTATAAAAAAAAACATCATGCATTTGTATTGATTTTTTTGTCTTTAATTCTGTTTTAAAAAGTCTATCCTTTGTAAGTGTTTTCTTTTAATAATTAATTTTTTTTGTTTAAATCCTGTCAGTATTTCTTGTTATTTTCTTTTTTATTTTTTTAACTACAATTTGTGCTTCATTTTTCTAACACGTTTTTAAAACATTTTTTTCTGTATTTTTTTTTAATTATTCTGTCTTGTTTATAAAGTATTTGTATTTGAATTTTTTGTTTCAGTTTTTAAATTTTCTTATGTTTTTATTGTTATTGAATTTAAATTTAAATTGTTGTGTGTGTTCTTATTATTTTAATTTTATTTTTATTGAAAAATGCTTGTAATCATTATTGTAAGCATGATGATCCATTTCAGCAGTTGCTGTTGTCCATTGGGCTGTATGTTTGATGCCGCTGATGCCACATTATTGGCTTCACATTCAGAACCTGCAAAATATAAAAATTAGTCTGTTATTTTCTTTTAGAAACGATGATGATGAATTTGTTTAATTTTTTTGTTTTTGTATGGCTTAATCAAACTTAAATATCAAATTAAAATAAACTGAAATTATTTGAGCAAAAAGTAATTCATTTATTTGGGATTTTTTAAGTTTTCTATGTCAAAAACATAGATTGAAAATTAAATTGAATTTTTCTAATTAATTAAATATAATTTATTTAAAACGACAAATATTTTGTATTTAATTAAGGCTTTTATTTAATTTAAAAATTAATTCATTTTTAAAAAGATACTGAAAATATTTTTCTTTTCCATTTCGTTTCAGGTAAGACCGCCTAAGATTGGCCACACTATATGGACGACAATAACCATATTTTTCATTGAATAAAAAAAAAACACCAACATTGGACTTTAAATTTGTGTATGGATTTAATATTTCATAAAGAAGATGGAGTAGCCGACAATAATTATAGGTGAGTGGGTAGGAGCTTATAGGATTCTAGTGATGCTATGCAAGGAAAGTTAATGCGTCTTTAATTAAGCATTCCTGTTGTTCTCTTCTTCCAATTGAGCGTCTAGCTTTGGCTAGGAAATGTGCAGTTCCGTACATTAAAGAACTTCGCAGACATTAAATTGGTGTAAGTCGATTGCTCTGTAAACGCGTAGCAGTTTTGAAGCAACGCAAACTAAAATACAGCTACTTCAACGCACAGAAAAATCATAAAATAAACATACTTTTTTGCACCCAATATACGCAAAAATCTTTGCGGCATCATTTTTTCTTAATTTTATTTTGATGGAGCTTTCAAAATACCTTTGCGTTTATACGATGATATTACTTTTTACTTTTTACTTGCACTTTTAAGCAGCATAGCCACACATCAAATTAACTTTTTCACATTTTTGTATATGTAGATAATGTTTTATGTTTTACTTAGCACAACAACACATCAAAATTATGCCTTTGTAGTTGAATATGATTTAATCATAAAAATTTCGATTTGATGAATTAATTTGATGAAGCTGCTTTATTACACTACTTCAAAGGAAGGAAATAAGTCTCCGTACACCACGCAGGTGTTGACAATTTACACATGATTATTTTAAAAAACTACTTACCAGATTTAAATAAAATAAAATTGTTTTAAAAGCTCAATTTATATTTGTAATAATTACACTATGTTCAGACATGGACTCATATTGAGTAAATCACAATAAACGGCATTATTTATCTCAATATTTCATATAAAATGTCAATTAATTATTGCTCAATGAATTCATAAATTGTTATAATATTGATTAAAACTTGAAATACAGCACTGCCATAAGTACGTTCAATGACCATATTACAATTATCCGAACACTTTCTGTTGATATTTGACAACTCAAATGTCAACAACGACAAACAAAAAAAAAAAAACAATCATATTAAAACAACCAGCTGTTTTGTTTACCAGGTGTCAAATGAATATTGAATAAGCAGCTGAACTGCGTATATTGTTATGTCTAAACACTTAAGCTATTGTAATCAATAAACCGAATACTGACTGAATAAAAGTGTATGTCTGAACATAGTATTAAATACAAAAATTTTCTTTTAAAGAGTTTGATTTTTATTTTTTATGAAAAACCGAAAAAACAATCAAATATGCTGACTCAAAAAAGTCATCGTGCAGCTTAGATAGAAAAGTTGCAAATGAAACGCCGCAAAAGTCATCGTGTCAACATATGGTGTTATGTGCTTTATTCCATTGGATATTTCTCATTTAAGTTGGCTACTTTTGACGTACATAAGTCGAAAACTATGACAGTTACTGTCTTTTTTTTTTTCTGTTTGTAGGAAAATTTTCTTCTGTCTCTCTCCTTTAGGATGAATTTACAGACCTCTTGGTATTGTACTTGGCTTTGGGATAAGTTCTGAAACTTAACCTAATCTTGAAGGCATATTTAATGCTTGTCAAAGTACTAAAATTGTCGCGATCTAGTACGCTGTATGCTGGCTTATTAGAGGAGATCCCTTACTCAAACCCAAATGTCTGGTAATAAACCAGAGAATAAGTGAAATATTCATGATATGTCTCTCAAATCTGTCGTTCCAAGTCAACGATACACTGTAGGTACCGCCACTCAGGGATAAAATTAACAAACACAACATAAGTGATATGAGAAACTAGTTCGTAATCCTGACTAAAAGTTTAAAGCGTATAAAATGTTTGGAATTGGAAACTAAAGAATTATTCCATTAAAATTTTATTTTTGAATTAAAAATCCATCATTTTTAAATTTTCTAAAAAGAAAATTATTTTTTCAATCGATATCTTATATTCCATAAATTTTTTTTCGATAACAAACTCTATTAAAAAAATGGAATTTATCAGAAACAAATGTTTTAAAAAATAATTTCAATGTGACGATGTGACAATGCTTTTTTGGCAATTTTGTTAGAAGCTTTAGTAAGTGCGTCTACTAATAATTAGCATATAATGGCAGTAGACAGTAGAATTTTAATTTATAAATAAATAAATATACATATAACGAATGCATTGTTTGATCCACAGGACAAGATACAACTTTTCTTAAAAACATGTTGTAGAACGTACACACAAGAAGTGAAAAAAAAATTAAAAAAAAAAATTTAATTATTTAAATAAATAATGTTTAAAAGAAATTAAAAATAAAAATAACCAAAAACAACAACAATAAACACAAACACAGATGCGTAATTTAGGGTGCAGACTGATGTTATAATTTAGCTTACTTACCTTCAGCTAATTTCGTTTAATTTATAAATTTCTTTAGCTTTGTATAGATATACTTAAACAAATTTTTTGTATTTTTTTTAAGCTGACATTTACTCGTACATGTTTAATATTTTTTTCTCTTCATATACATATGTATATATTATATTATGTTATTTTTCTTTGTTTTTATATTTGTTTATTATTTTCAAGAGTTTAAAAACAATGTACATCCTTAGTATACATTTGTATGATTAATTCTTTAATTTATTTTTCATTAAAACTTAAATTTAAAAACAAATTTAAAATAACAAATAAAATACTATAACAACGTCACAACAATAAAACAGCACTCAGCATATGGGGTGTAAATACACAGTAAAAACACAGATTATGGTATTTGTATACGAAATAATTAATAAGTGAAATTGTTGTTAATAATTTCCATTAAAACGAAACAATAGGCAAAGTGTGCTTCTTTTTAATTTTTTTTTTTAATTTAATATCTTGAAAATTGCTTAAGCACATCAAACACATACTACAATAAGTAAGCCTTAAATGGCATACTGGTTACATCCGTTTAACATTAGAAAGGCCGGAACTCAGTATACACCTACAGTGGACAGCAAAAGTCAAAGTAATCCAATACATTTTAGCAAATTTATAAATTTTAAGCAATAATTTGTTTAGATTTGTTTCTTTTTATTAATTATTTATTTATTTATTAATTACAATACAATTACAACTTATATTATAATTATAAACGAGCTGGACAACGTTTACCATATGCTCGGTGTAGTGTCACAGACCAGAGTCTCTGGTGGGAATCGAACCCACGGCCCTCACGTTAATACTCTAGCCCACTAGACTACCAGGGCACCCTTTCTTTTTATTATTTTCTTATAAAACAACAAAAAATTTAATGTTTTTCACAAACCAAGAGAAAAACATTCGGGATGCTATTCTAATAACTCCTTGCTTATTATTAGATAAACCACCTTAAGCATTTTTGTTATTGTTATTTGAGTCTAAGGCGAAATCAAACAACTTCTCAATATCCTGATGTCGAACTCAAATCATTTTTCATTATATTGGGTTGTTCGGAAAGTAATTTCTTTTTCCCGACAGAGGATTTAATTGTATGTTTTATACCCTACTTCACACTTAAGCCGTATAATTTTTATATGCTTTGAGAGCTCATATAGCAAAGCTTGTTTGTGAAATTACCTTACAAAAATAGCCTCCACATTTTCTGTCTTTCCTTTCAAGCTTTTTATTTCCGCCACAGTAAGATTACGCTCTCATTAACGTTGTGGAAAATATCCTCTTCGCAATGTGATCTGCCGAATCATTCCTCCAATTCCCATATGATTTGGGACTCAGCTCTGTCTTGCTGATTCAGCATTCCATTTTAATCTCACATCAAAAGCATTGGAGATAAGTACTATGGCAGATAGCATTGTTATGCTTCTTTCTCTATACTTTTTGTACAAATATAATGAGCACATTCTTCAATGACGTAAACAAGGGGCCGCATACCCTGCACCCTCTCATAAAATAGTATGCAAGAACAATATTATTTCACTCCCTCTTATTACTCATTATCTCTGCAAAGCATTTCCCAAAATCAAAGAGTTTACTGGTTATAACTTGGAGACGGTTAGGGGGTGCTATCAGCAATCCAATATGTCAGCATCGTATCAGTCTTGTGATCCTGATACATACATACCAGAGATCAGCAATGAATCGTTTTTTCGCTACTCATAAGTACTCATGAAATGTTGAGTATGAGTGCGTCAACAATATTGAAATTCAACTACTCTGATGCATTCGTACACACTACAACATTGATTTATAAGTACAAGTTGCAATGAGTATGAGTACAACGTTGATATCAAACTCATAACATTCGAAATATGTTTGATTCATATGCCTACTCATTCAGATTCATAAATTTAGAAAAATACTTATAATACTCATAAATGATTCGAGTGATTCGAATCATTCATCAAAATTTACAGTCGTAGTTGTTGTTGCACTTACAAAAAAGGAAGAAAGAACAAGACAAAGACAGCAAGCAAAGCAAACACACAACCTTCATACACAAACCATACTTATTTTGTGATTCTTGTAAATGTTGAGTAAAGGAGAGTCAACTCAACAACATCGTGAGTATTGTTAAGTATGAGTACGATGAATACTTCAAACTTTGAATATGAGTAGTATGAGTATGATATTAAAATAAGTATGAATGCGTATAAGTATCAGAAATTATGAGTACGATTCGATTCTACTCATCTTTTTGAATACTCATTGCCGATCGCTGATACATACATACATAATTAGTCACTACAACCCTTCAATCCGGATTACGATCTACCTTCTCGCACCACTTATGTTCTGTGCGTTAATTTTATACATGAGTGGCGGGACCTACAGTTTAAGGTCGACTCCGAATGACAGATTTTTTTCACCAACTTTTCATGGCAATATTTATTTCCTCTCAGAGTTTTTGCCAGATATCTACTGGGAGAAAGTCGCCGAAAGAAATATAATTTCACATTTCGCTTTGCTCGCAATGCCTGAGCCAGGGGTTGAACCTCGGACACGTCTAATAAGCCGACGCACTACCTATTAGACTATGGCGACTTTGTAATCAAGAAAACAAGTGAAATTGAAAAACGATATTCCATAATTGAAATGTTATTTCGGAGCGGAGGGAAGCCTTTTTCTCTCAATTTTATTTCATCATATATTCATATGCTTATATCATATCTTATCAAATAGGTTTCTCTTAATCTGAAGTCGCCGTAGTCAAGTAGGTAGTGTGTTGGCTTATTAGACGTAAAGCCAGGGTTCGAGACATCAAAACGAAATATGAAAAATATATCTTCGGCGACTTCCTCTCAGCAGATTTCTGGCAAAAACTCTGCCATGAAAAAGTTTCTCAAAAAATCTGTCGTTCGGAGTCGACTTTAAACTGTAGGTCCCACCACTCATGTATAAAATTAACACACACAACATAAGTGGTGTGAGAAACTAGGCCGTTGTAAAATCGGTCATTTCGACCTCCGGGTACTGTACTTGTCTTAATTGACAAGTACACGTCCTCTAACCTAACCTAATCTTCATATGCTCGCATTTTATTTGTTTACTAAATTATATGTACATACATATACAAAGTCTGAAAATATAAAATCCACTTAGAGACCTGTTTCAGACAAATCTTTATTTAAAAATTTATTAAATTTTTTTCTCTACAAACATTTTTTTTACTCACCAAACCATTGTGCATTTCAAATAGACACACGCAATTATTGAAGCAAATTAATAAAAACACTATTAAGGCGTGTTAAAAATATTTTTTTTTACAAATCAATAATCGATAAAGACATTCAATTAATTTTGACTTCTTTCCCTTTAAATAATTTGAAAAAGAAGCCGATTAATGGTCGGCTTCAGGCTTAATTTAATAAAAGAAAAAACTGTTTAACCTTTTATAGGAGCTTAATAAATTGTGGGCAAATATATTAATGTTTCAATTAATTATATTCTATTTTTAAAATTATAAATATCAAAAGGCGATTTAAATGAATTAAATTTGAATTTGAAAATTAAAAATAAATTTCGAAAATTTTTGAAGAAAATTAACATAATTTTGCCATTGAAACAACAGCGGGATGTTTTAAAATGAATGGGGCATTCGGAGACCATAAATTAGAGTTATGTGTACAACGTATATATGTATATATATATATACAGTATATATAAAACCTTAAAGAGAGATGTACATGTATGTATGTTTCTGTGTATCTGTGGTTTATATAATGCCACGCTTATAATATTATTGTTAAGTTAATTTAAATTAAAATTTTATACAATTTTATTACAACGATTGATATTGATTTTAAATGTTAAAAAGCCTTTTTTTCTATTGTTAATATTCATAAATTTTTGTTGCCAATTTCTTAAATTTATTTTTTAATTTTTGGGACACGTGCCACTTTGTCAAAAGAAAACACAATACACACTTCTTTCATATTTTTTTCTTAAAGCCAAGTTTTTTTTTCTTTTATTTTACCTCTACGTGTACCTTTTTGTGTAAACATGTGTTAAATTTTTTTTTTTTTTTCAAATTAATCTGACATTTAAAAATTGTTAGAGAGAGCGAGAGAGAAAAAAATTATAAACAATAAAAAACGGCGCACACTTTGAAATGGAAGTGTGCCCAATAGCATTTTTTTTCTTTTCCTTCATGTTAATTTGATTTAAAAAATTAATTTTATTTCTGTATATTAATTAGGCCAAAACCGCAAAAACTGTATTTCTTTAGAAATTTAATTTCATTTCATTTCGTTTTTTTTTGTGTCCCAGTATATATATGTAAATGAATGCAAGTTTTAAAAAATTTTAAAACGTCGTCCAATAGTCTAGTGTAGCCAGATTAGAAATTTTAATTAATTTTTTACCAACACACCGTGATCGTTAATCAATATTTTGGTAAAATGTTTAGCATACAGCGATCAAATTTGTCAAATGGTTGTTAATTATTGCTGAAGTCATCATACTTGGCAACAGGAAATTTTTATATGATGATTTTTATATATTTATTGCCTGCATACTCACAAATAAGAAAGCATCACTACAAAATAATATTACGCTCTTACTTACTTCATTCAAAGCCTAATGACCCTAATAATCATAAATTATTACGAAATTTATTCCTTGAAAAATATTTTCGCAAGGAATTTCCTTAAAAAGGTTTTTGTTTATTAACTCATTCGCTGCCAAGCCTAAATTATATGAAGTCATTTCCATTGCCATTTATATTTTGAGTGTTATTGTTTACCAAAACCCTGTTATTTCTTGATAAGAGCACATATATTATCATACATAATCATTTGCAAGCAGAAAACCAAAGTCGAGTATACTCGTCGTTATCAGTAGGAAGGCAGAAGGACTCGATAGCCTTTTTCGTATTTGCGTACGTTTTAGTAGAAAAACAAATAATAAATCACGCAGATGGATAATATAAAGAAAATGGAATCAAACGAGACAAATTGCGAAAATTGGCAACACTTAGAAATGTTTGTGTCAAAAAAAATACAAGACGAGTATACTCGTCCTTGGCAGCGAATGGGTTAAAGAATTGTTCTAACCCCACTGTCAAAACTTAATTCAACCAGAATACTTTAAGTTAAGACCAGATTAAGTTAAACTTTTGCAGTGCTCAAGTGCTACTTGTTATATGAAATCTTAAAACCATAAAATCTTTTAAGCTATGAATTCAAGTCGTTGTTGGTGATGATAATTGATCATTACTACCCTGTAGTCAGGCTTACATCCTAGTTTCTCAAACCTGTCTGTTAATTTTATACATGAGAGGCGGAACCTAGAGATAAAAATGCAATTTTATATACTCCAAGACTTTTTGCCAGAAGACCGCTGAGGAGCAGTCGCCGAAATTTTTTTTTTCATATTTCGTCTTTGTTGGAGATGTCGGATTTGGGGTCTGGGAAACCGAGGCCTCATGCCTAATTGCAACAAAATGTATCTTTAAAAAAATAGGAAGTAGACGAAGAAATATTTTTTTTTCATATTTCATATTGATTGCGATGTGTTACTAGACTACCTACTAAACTACTTCGCTTTCCTGGTAATAATACATTTTTTCTAAAATAGGCGGCTACCTAAATATTTGCTCAAATTTTATGTTTAGATTGGAACACTAATGGAGGCACAAACGTATATCGGTAGTGTAGGCAATAATTTCTGTTCAGACGTTCATATCACATCTGTAATACTCATTCTATCCAATTATACTCCCGTTTCTTCTCTTAAGGAATTTAGGGCTGACACATGCGCTTTACTTGTTATTAATCAAAGTTTTTCCAGCTAAGCAGGCGAATAATCTATTGTACCAGTCCCTAGCAGATGATGGCATTGTCTACAAACATCGTTCTGTGTGAAAATATGTTGGATTGCTGCATTATGTGCAGTTGTAAGGAACCCATTTAGGTTCATCAATCACTTTGCTTTTTATGTTATTACTTATTATTAATAAATATGTAGCTTTGAAAACTTTCCTACTTGCCAAATTAGCCTTCAGTCAGCTTTACAACCTATCTTCTAACACCACTCATATTGTGTGTGTTAATTTTATTTTAGAGTGGCGAGACCTGCTAGGATTTTCATGACAATTTTATTTCATCACAGAGGTTATGCCTGAAGACTGTTGAGAGGATGTCACCGAAGGTTAGGTTAGGTTAAAGGACGTGTACTTGTCAATTGTCAAAATGTCGGAGTTCGAATTGACCCATTGTACAACGTCCTAGTTTCTCACACCACTTATGTTGTGTGTGTTAATTTTTATACATGAGTGGTGGGACCTACGGTTTAAGGTCGACTCCGAACGACAGATTTTTGAGAAACTTTTCTTGACAATTTTATTTTACTTTCACAGTTTTTGCCAGAAATCTGCTGAGAGGAAGTCACCGAAGAAATACTTTTTGTATTTTATTTTGATGTCTGACCTGGGACTCGAACCCTGTCTTTACATCTAATAAGCCAAAACACTACCTACTAGACTACATCGACTTCAGTCTTGAAAACAAACATACATACGTAGTTGGCCATTACAAACTTTCAGTGAGGATTACAGCCAAGCTTCTCACACCACTTATATTGTATGTGTTAATTTTATACACGAGTGTCGCTAAATAGAGTTTAAAGTTGACTATGAGCAACAGAATTTTGAGAAACTTTTCATGGCAGTTTTCATTTACTCTCAGATTTTTTGCCAGAAATCTGCTGAGACATAGTCGCCGAAGAAATATCCTTCATATTTCCTTTTTTTGGTGAAGTCTGACCTAAGGTTTGTATCGTGGCCTCACATCTAATAAGTCTTCCCATTTCCTACTAGACTACGGCGACAACAACCTTGACAACATACATACATAAAGTCGACTCCGAACGACAGATTTTTGAGAAACTTCTCATGGCAATTTTATTTACTCTCAGTGTTTTTGCCAGAAATCTGCTGATAGGAAGTCGCCGAAGAAATATTTTTTGTATTCTATTTTGATGTCTGGCCTGGAGCTCGAACCCTGGCTCTTCGTCTAATAAGCCAACACACTACCTACTAGACCACGGCGACTTCACAGCCTTGACAACGCTCTCCATAAAACTCTGTGAATATCACTGGAAAGTAGTAGGAGCACTTTAAAATCACGGCCTGGATAGGGAAATTTATGACACTGCCTTTGCAGTGTTATTACGTTTCAGTTAGAGAACTGGGTTATCTTAAATTAAAATAAACCCATAGTAGGGTGGCACATGATATAAAATGCTTCTCTGCTGGTATAACAATCACAAACAAAAAAAAACCATAACCTCAGAACTGATTTAACCAGTTTAGATTTCGAATCGTTATTAGTTTAGAAGTGATGAATATATCGATAACTCCTCATATACCTATCTATCTATCTATCGAATTTCATTTCATTGCTTGTTGCATAATATAAAAATAAAAAAAGATTCTCTTATTTTTTGTTCTTTGATTTGCTGCTGTTGTTTCAATTTTAACACTTTCAAAACAAGATAAAACAGGATGATATTTTAATTTCAATTAAAATCAACACTATCGACTAAAACACACTCCATCCATCCACTATGCGGCGATTCATCTGTAGCAAAAGTAAATATTTTATTAAACGCGCGAATACTTTTTATGTCAAAGACGGGAGCAAAAAAAAAAAAAACAAAATATGCACGTTTAAAATGAATGTGAATTTGTTTATTTTATTGTTATTTTATTATCTTTTTTCTTTGCAGCAACAGCAAAAAAGATAGAAATTTTTTAATTAAAAATTACCATAGAATGTCAGCGAATATACGATTTTTTTCTATAACTTTTGTTACTCACAGCAGTGTTTTTTTTCTTTTTTTTTAATTTCTGATGCTTATAATCAAACGTTTTAATGGCTTTTCAAGCGCTTAATTTAATAAAAAATTAATTTATATTTCTTTTTTTGTACAATAAACGATTTTTTGCCTTTAGTTTTTATAACATTTAATGGCAAAGCGATGATATGTATCGAAATCATAATGTGATAATCATAATTGGTATATTTTTGGCTACCAAAGAGGTGATTGGTTTAAATAAACAAACATTTTTTATTCGCTTAATTTTGCGTAACATAATATTTAATGAATAATTTACAGAGTTTGATCAACATTAATATATGATTGATTAGTATTCAAAATACTTCCCTAATGATCAAAATTTTATATTTCAGTGTTTTCCTTTATATTTTTGTTAATTAAAAATTATTATAATTTTTATTTTTTTCTAATTAAATTATATCACAGTTAAATTACATAAAAAAAATCCGATATTTTGTATATTCTACAGAAAATTACATTCTAATTGGATTACAGCAGATACCTTAACTTATTAATTTATTTTATTTATTTATTATTAATCATAGCACAACAAGATAATAATCTTATAAATGAAAGTGCTATGGGAGTACATCAAAGAGGAAAAAGTAATAACAAATCGCTCATTATATGAGTAATGAATTGTTTGAATAAGAACATGATTTAACCTCAGGAAATAGCAATCGATACAAAAAAATTAGGATAAGAAAATGAGTATATGTAAAAAACTAAATTAGGAAAGATACAAATATAAAGAAAAATACCAACAAAGAAAATGAAAATAATTAATTACTAATAAAAATGAAGAGTAAAAATGTATAAAACAATCAAAATATATTACAAACTACTTAAACAGAATGTATAGCTCCTTTTTGAACTTAGTTGCATTGCCTATGTTCTGAATATAATTAGGTAGTGTATTCCAAAGACTGATGGTGTGTATAAAGAACTGTCGTTTCGACAAAAGAGTCCTATGCCTTAATTGGATAATTTTCCTACCGCGGTTGGATCTAGCAAATCTAATCCTGCTAAATAAGTATACTGGCTGTTCCAAAATAATAATCTTATGGAGGAGAATTAGGCACTTAATATTCAATAGATTATCAAAATGAATACCACATAACTGGTAAGAAAATTGTGATATATGGTCCCGACGTCCCTTAATAAATACATATCTGGCTATGTTATTATAAGCCAAGTTGAGTTTCCGCCTATCATCCGCATCACAGTTTACGAAAATTTCCGATCTGTATAAAAGAACAGGAATCAAAAACGTTTTTGCCAGTTGCAGGCGTATAGCGAAAGGAGTCGAATCTATAACAGCCCATAAGTTCCTAAGCATTCCGTAAACTTTACCAACATGACATTAATGTGGCTAGACCACGTTAGCCGACCATTAAAGACAACACCCAGATTAGATGCCGATTCAACAAAATCAATTTTATTCCCCTTGATAATAATATCCGGCACATCAAACGCTCTCTTAGACCTGGAGAGCAATAAACATTTCGGTTTAGAGGGATTTATACAAAGTCCATTAGCACTAGCCCAGTTGTCAATTTTCCGTAAATCATCGTTAATCGTATCTACACATAGTCGGATATTATCAATACAAGCGCTCCTATAGAGCTGAACGTCATCAGCGTACATATGTACGCTACAATTTTCCAAAACATCAGGTAGGTCGTTAATGTATATACAGAACAAAAGGGGCCCTAAAATTGATCCCTGACTAATACCTCTTCCAACGTGTACCGAATTCGAGATGTTGCCGTTTAGGTAAACTCGTTGTGATCTGTTAATGAGATAGGAACGTATAAGGCTACAAGCTGAATTAGAAAAATGAAAGAGGGTCTGTAGCTTCCTCAATAATATTCTGTGATCAACTGTATCAAAAGCCTTAGTGTGATCCAAAAGAACCAAAAACGCTATGTAATTTTCATCCAGTTTCAACCTAAGGTCATCAACTACTTTGACTAAAGCAGTAGTGCAGCTCCCAGCTTTCATAAATCCCGACTGCTTATAAATTCATCAATTTATCAAATAATCAAATCCAGTTTCGTTGTTAATATTAATGAATTTTGGAAGTTCAACTAGTGATATAGTCCGCTCGTTTTAAGCATCATAAATCCTACAGGAAAGCCAGTCGACTTTTTTTTATGAGTTATTGTAATTGTTTCATAACAACTGTCATCAAATTTTCAATGAAATATTCCTTAGTCTCAGTACATATCAGAGATCAGCAATGAGCATTCAAAAAGAGGAGTCGATTCGAATCATACTTCTGATACTTATACGCATTCGTACTTATTTTAATATCACACTCATACTACTCATATTCAAAGTTTGAAGTACTTATCGTACTCATACGTCATACACTATGCATGGTGTTGCTGATTTCGATTCTCCTTTACTCAGCATTTAATAGAATCACAAAATAAATATGATTCGCGTACGAACACCACAATACTCACTAGAAGGTTGTGTGTTTGCTTTGCTTGCTGTCTTTGTCCTTTTCTTTCTTCTTTTTTTTGTAAATACAACAACAACTAAGACTGTAAATTTTGATGAATGATTCGAATCACTCGAACCATTCTATATTTTTCTAAATTTATTAATCTGAATGAGTAGGCTTAGGAATCAAACATATTTCGAATGTTATGAGTTTTAATGTCAACGTTGTACTCATACTCATTGCAACCTGTACTTATAAATCAATGTTGTAGTGAGTACGAATGAATCAGAGTAGTTGAATTTCATTACTGTTGACTCACTGATACTCAAAATTTCATGAGTATTTATAAGTAGCGAAAAAATGATTCCTTGCTGATCTCTGGTACATATCTTATATAAACTGATTACAATTCAATGACAACCTCTGCACCAGTTATGTTGTGTGTGTTAATTCATACATGAGTGCCGGGGCCTACAATTTAAAGTCGACTTCGAACGATAAATTTTTGAGAAATGTTTCATAACAATTTTATTTACTCTCAGAGTTTTTGCCAGAAATCTGCTGAGATGAAGTCGCCGATGAAATATTTTTTCATATTTCGTTCAGTTGGAGATGCCTGACCTGGAGTTTGAACAGAGGCCTCACGTCTAATAAGCCAAAACACTACCTACTAGACCACGGCTACTTACTGATACAATTATGCTCCAGAAAATTCAGTCACTATTATCAGTTTTACAAAAATTATAAAACCCCTTCAATGTTAACGGAACAATTTTTTAAAGGATTGGCATTTAGGCGATATTTTTTTGTGTGTTTTAATAAGATTTGTTATGGAAAAATTACTCAAAATTTAATCTATGAATCTGGTTTAGCTGGAACTAGCCCCCCTGTTTTCATTAGAAAATAACGTTTCTATTAAACTCTCGTATGTATACATATACCCACCCATATATCTTGATGTTTACTATCATTTCTTTTATATAAATTTTTATTACTAATTATATATTATAGGTTATAAATAACAAATTATTCAAATAAAATACATTTATGTGTGTATTCAAAAAAAAATGAAAACCGATAAAGGAAAAGAAAATGAATGATTGAATAACAAATGATTTGGTAGACACAATGGCGCGCCTAATTTTGAAACTCCACAATCATATGACTGTTTCACAGCCAGCCCCAGATACATATTTTTTTTTAAAAACGATCATAAAAAACGATCATAATAAATTTAAGCAGTAAAAATTTAAACAGTTTTCTTAATTATATTTTAAATAATTAAAAAAAAAATACCGTCGTTAATATCGGTTGTCGTAATGCGCTACACTATTGCGATACCGAAAGTGGTGAAGAGTTTAAGAATTTTAACAAAGAAATATTACTCACTGGCAGTTGCAAAAAGGATAAAGCTAATAACCTTAAAAACTACCGTCATATATCAAGGAGGGATGCTGTTTCCAAGGTCATTGAAGGTAGAATTTCCTACCAACTTGTGACTAATTTAGGATCTATCAGTCTACCACACTTAGGTACGGTTACTCAAGACCCATCCAATCTAGATTTATACATTTCCATAGTAATCGACAGGGTATGTTACGCTAAGGTTTTATCGAAACATATTGCTTTTAGTGTGGGTTTTCATTTCACTCGAATTGTATCGAATTTTTCAAGGATCATGATGTAGATTATTGCAGATGTGATAACATTAGCAACATTTAAGGCTCCATTTGTAATTCTGTTTCACTACTTTAGTCATAATATAACCAATACATACATACATACATACATAACTGGTCATTACAACCCTTCATCTCAGGAGTACGATCTAGTTTCTCACACCACATATGTTGTGTGTGTTAATTTTATACATGAATAGTGGGCGACCTACAATTTAAAGTCGACTTCGAACGTCAGATTTTTGAGAAACTTTTCATGGTAATTTCGTTTCATTAATGGAGTTTTTGCCAGAAATCTAATGAGAACAAGTCGCCGAAGAAATATTCTTTTCATGTTTCTTTTTGGTGGAGATGTCTGACCGAGGGTTATGAATCGTAAACCCACGTCTAATAAGCCAACACTCTACCTACTAGACTACGGCGACTGTATGTACGTATGGCCAATGTGACGCTTATATTCCATACATCGTATACCAAACAGATTGTGGTGAAAAGACGTGAGAATAAGACCAATTTTAATGCATATCCATCTCTATGTAGTACATTGAGTCATAAAGAAGGTATGAATAATAATTCATCTGCAACTGAAGTTGATGTGAGTAACAGTCAGAAGCTATTGATGTCCTGAATATGAAAATCGAATGCGATATTCGCTAAAGCCGGCACACTCTTCAAAGGAGAGAAAGAAGCATTTAAGTGCTTTAATTTCGTAATATGGTGCAAGATCTTTGCAATATACACCCGTTTTTTAATTATCCGTGAATAAAATGCATACAACTTTTGCGAAGTCTGTTTGAAGGCATCCATGACGCATATAGGAGAGGGTAAAAACGCTCGTTAGTGCAATAGGGCATACAACTCTATGGCTTCATTAAAAAACCCTTGCTATGTGACAAAGAGATATTGCTCTAGTGAAATAAAGAAACTGGGTTCTAAAAATTGGTTAATTTACACCTTCCATCTCAGTGATCCATACAGTGAAGCGCCCATAAACACTGCCTTCCTTCACTTTTCGTCCTTCAATGATATCTTTTCCTGCTTTCAACGCATGCGGTTACGTGACTAAGTGTAATTCTTTGAATAGTGGTCGTGTATAGAATATAATACGGATTGTGATAAGAAGTCATTCGACCTTTCAACAATCCGATATCATGAGGTTTCGCTTTATTTTCCTCTACAATATCTTCTTTTAGAGTCGATGACCTTTCTGTTGATCCAGTGGATCCTACAGCTATTTTATCTGTTGTATTATGATAAGATAAGTCGCCGTAGTCTATTAGGTAGTGTATTGGCTTATTAGACGTAAGGCCACGGTTCAAATCCCAGGGCAGACATCAATACCAAATATGAAAAATATTTCTTCGGCTACCTCCTCTCAGCAGATTTCAGTCAAAAACTCTGAGAGTTAATTTAAATTGCTATGAGAAGTTTTTCAAAAATCTGTCGGTCGGAGTCGACTTTAAACTGTGGGACCCTCCACTCATGTTTAAAATTAACAAACACAGCATGAGTTATGTGAGAAACTAGGCCGTAATCTTGACTGAAGGGTTGTAATGGCCAATTATGTGTGTATGTATATATTCTGATAAGAAAAATAAATCAATATTAAACAAATATTCATGTTTAATTAAAATTCTATTAACACAATACGATTTTTATAGGGTATGAATCTAATTTTTTTTCTTTTTTATTTAACCTGCGGTCAATGAAATTGGATCTTATCAATCTCCATCTCTATCTTTAGCTCCATCATCATCATCTAAATTTCTGTTTTTTTTTTAAATTTTATTTTTAAAGATGAAATTTATCACACACACACACACACTATTTCTGCATATTTCTCTCATTAATTCAGTCGTATTTATCATTGTGTCACAAAGAACAAGATTGTATCGCCTGGTTTTAAAACGTTTCGAAACTTTCCTTCATCTCGAATATCTGTTTAGTCATAAAAATTTTAAATTATGGACTGACTAAAGCCATCCGATGGCAATTAATTAAACGTCTTGTCATTTGGAATTTATGCGTAAATTTGTGGTTTTTAGTTTCTTTTTCTTTTCTTTCTTTCTTTGAAATTTTGTATAACTCCTTAATACGTTTATTTATTTTAATAATGTAACCCTATTAGTTGGATTTTAATTTTTAAATAAAAATATTCATTTTCATATTCACTCATAAATATTTAAAAGATGATGATGACTTTTTATTCGAAATTCAATTGAGTTAGCGACAGTCATATCTCGAACATTGTTTTTTTGGAGGGTTTCACCAAATTTTCAACTGAATTCATTGTTATGGTCTACAACCATTTTAATTAATTTAAACTGTAGCTTGAATTATGGTCAGATAGTTCTTTAGGCTCAAAAGGAAAGTATACGAACGAGAACTAGTCATTAGCCTATCATTTGATTTGACTTTAAATTGCCTCATTTAAATACAAATTTATATGGCTGCTGGCATAGTATAATGAACTGGTCTACACATTTAACACAGTCGTAAAAGATTACAAAGAATTTTTTAATATTGGCTTTGCACAAAACTCTTCACAGTTATAAAAGGTCATTGGATCACATGACAGACCTTTTCTGATGAGTCAAAAGTTAGCCATTAAGTTATTTCAAAAATTAATTGATTGTATTTTAATAATAATAAATAATTAATTAATAAATAATTAAATAAAGTTTTGACCTGCACTTTGTAATAAAATTCCATCTTACAAATCAACTCTGGATCGATGTAATTACATCAAATTCGGTTTGAAATTGTTTTTAATGGTATACCGTTCAATTTCGTCCTAGACATATTCCACAACTAATGGATATCAGCACTACCATTGTTTGTTTGTTCCGGTTAAGGGAAGCCAAACTATTGCTTACAGGAGGGTGGATCTTGTCCCAAGGCTTATTTTATTTACAAAAATTTTATAACCAAAAAATTCTGTTTTAAATGACTAAGTATCACCCACGCTATCTTTATCTCCTTAGAGCTTTCATAGAAGCCATTAGAGATTACGATGCCATCCCATCATTTTGGCGTATAGACCATCATGTCTCTTTAGCGTCGCTTTTAAATTTGTATAAAATAGTTTTGAAAAGGCAATCCATCTATCGACTGAAGATAAAATTCTTCCTTTTAAGCGGGTCTTCAGTAGTGAACACCGCCTGCAACTACGACCTGATGGTAAACCAGCAATCTCGTAAAATTCGTGTCTGCAAACCTGACCTGATAAATATCAAAAATTTT
Source organism: Sarcophaga carnaria (assembly GCA_958299815.1). NCBI lineage: Eukaryota > Metazoa > Arthropoda > Insecta > Diptera > Sarcophagidae > Sarcophaga > Sarcophaga carnaria. Next base: position 46,585,557 of record OY283150.1, read on the forward strand.
TTATATTTGGTTGGATGGTGTAATAGAAAAACGATCTCTCATCAGGCCGTGTTTTCAGGCGAAATTCGCCAGTGTAATGCCTGCTTTACACAACACCTAAACATCAGTCATATTCACTAGTTTTTTCGCATTCAATTATTGAAAGTGTGAAGTAACTTTTGTTAACATCCAGTGTCCAAAGTTAATAAATATTCACTCCACTTATGTGGCGTGTGTGACTTTTATCCATAAGTGGCAGTTTAAAGCCGACTCTAAAGGACAGATTTTTGAGAAGAAACTTTTCATTGCAATTTTTTATTTACTCTCAGAATTTTTGCCAGAAATGTTCGTTCTGTTCGAAATGTATGACCTGGAGTTTGAACCGTAGCTTCATGTCTAACACACTACCTACTAGACTACGACGATTTCGTAGTATCCCAGGTAGTCCTTGTTATTATCACTACGCTAGCCAGCCGCATTCTCCATCTGTTGTTCTAGAGATTCCAATCAACAGCATGCATTAAATATACTTCACTGGTCTAAGTAATGTGTAGCCTAACAAGTTCCACTTAATGTTTTACTACTCCACTACATAGTTAGACTTGATCTGCAGTGCAATCGCTTAAAAAACAATATTCAGCAGAAATATATTCAATATTTCTCTTAAGTGTTGATTAAAAAATACGATTAGATTTCATTATTGTGGGAACATTTTTGTTGATCTAGAGTGCATTCCATGCTGTTTTTAGGAGGTCTAAAGAAGAGCTATGTACCATTTATTGAATTTTCGATTTAGTTTTGATACTCCCACATTGTCAATGATATTCTATGGAAAGATTTTTTTTTATTTTTTGTCACAAGTAGAGTGCAGAGGTTCATTCACTTTACGATTTCGGATTGAGATGAAACATTTATTTTATTTGAATGCTTGAATCTTGGTATTTTGTAGGAGATGCACATACATACATAATTGGTCATGACAACCCTTCAGTCAGGATTACGACCTAGTTTCTCACACCACTTATGTTATGTGTGTTAATTTTATACATGAGTGGCGGGACCTACAGTTTAAAGTCGACTCCGAACGACAGATTTTTGAGAAACTTTTCATGGCAATTTTATTTATTCTCTGAGTTTTTGCCAGAAATCTGCTGAGAGAAAGACGCCGAAAAAATACTTTTTGTATTTTATTTTGATGTCTGGCATGGGGCTCGAATCCTGGCTTTTCGTCTAATAAGCCAACACACTCCCTCTAGACCACGGCGATTGTAGGAGATACAATGTAATTTAAATGACTGCCTCTGAAATTTTTGCGCAGCGGGTTTTTTAAGGTAGTTATGGACCACTTTTTGCACAATTTCGCAGATTCACAAAAAATCTTGATTGTCATGGCAGTCTACGGTTATTCGACAATGAACACCATAAAGTGTGCTAAACAGCGACTGAGTCTTCAAGTCCTATACTCAACAATGTTATTGACGCCACCAAATTTTATTCTAAAAACCAGAATAGAAGGCCAGTTGCTTGAGCAATCAATTACTATTTCTACCGTACTGCTTTAAGTATTGAGTGGTTTGGATGTGGGTGGACGTGCAAATTGGGGGTGTGGTATAGACATGACACTCCTGATGGCTATTCTTACGGGCTACTGTAGATTGAGAGCTCTTCTATATTTGCAGACGCACTAAACAGTGAAAGATAATTTATACGAATGTAGAATTCTTTATATGGACATTTATGGGTAGACACAGAGGCTGCCTTCCAAAATGTATCAATACAAAGTTTGTATGCAGTTCTACTACTGTATATAAACTATGTGGATATGCAAAGCATCACCGATAAATCCGATGCCTGATTGCTTTTTGACTGTGTTAAAAATACACATTGACGACGTTTTGAAATAGAATACATTGTATATTTTTTGTACAGCGGCATTATGAAACACGATACTTTGTTCAAACACAAAGCAACTAACATTTTCGAAGGCAGCCAGAATCTCAATGAGCATAACTATCATTTGCTAGCCTTACTTGAGAACGCCGTAAGCCATACGAATGAAATAAATCTCTTTTAAGCCACATTAACCTGACTGCAACATTGCAAATAAATCAAACACCTTTTTAGAATCAGAGAACGTTTGCAAATGTATGAAGCAAATACTTTATTATGCTGCCATCTATCTTATGCATATTTTCTCTACATCCCATTGTGCACTCATGGTTTTTTACCACGACATTTGTTTCTTACCTTTGGTAAGAGTATTAAAAATATGCCGTTACAGTTTAAAATTAAAACAAATGGAATTTCTTATTACTTATCAAAATCTAACCACAATTCACTGGAGTGATTAACAAAAAATTGTTTGCCCCGTATAAATTACATCGAAAATAAAGGAGAAGTAATCGATCAAACTGGCCTTTCATTTAAATACGAATGATTCTGGTGAAATGACTCACACAGAGCAGTGGAACAGAGTTGAACTGAAAAAGAGGAAAACATGTGCAAAATATGTTTTTGTATTTTGTTGTTGTTGTTGTTGTTTCTTAAATATCATCTTTTCATTGTGTGTTGTTTTGTGTTCAAAATAATGAACAATAAAGCGCTAAGAAATCTGTAACAATAAATCTTTTTTATGGCTTTTCTTTGTCAAAAAAAAAATTAAGATTTTAGCCGTAAAACAAGTGTTTCTTTGCGAACATATTCACCATTAGAAATGTTTTTATTTAATTTGTATTAAATTAATGGAAACTTTTTTAAATTTATTCTAAAACAAAACCTGGTGAAATAATTTATAAAGTTTTTTAAAAAAAATTCATCAGCCACTTTGAAATATTAAAATAAGGCGTGTCTAATTAACGTCTTTATTTTACAATGAATTTTATAAATTTATTGCCTTATTTTTCTACAGGCTTTCAGACTTTTACATTTCGTTTTAAATCTATTGTGTATGATCCATTCCCAAAATTTATAATTTTATACGATTTTTTCTCATTATTTCCTTTGAAATTTTTTATTTTTTTTTTTAAAAATCATGAGAAGCGTCACTTAAATTTTTTAAGAGCAATAATTATATGCAATAAATAGTAATAAAACAATATTATGTTGCTAATTTTTTAATCATTTATAGCAGACTTCGGATTATTCGTTAAGTGGTTTTAAAGCTACCGCTTTGGCAAGCCCAGCATGCCTGCTATTAAACATCTTTCATTAGAAACATCATTTAATTAGTGACCAAGTTTTCCATTAACGAATGTGGATCAGAAAATAAACGAAAATGAGTAACAATAAAGCCGATTCAAACTTGGCTACTTTATTGGATAGATTTCTATGTAGAGAATTTGTAAAATTATGAAGAAAATTTAAGGAGACTAAAAGCGTCGCAGATATGATATGAATATTGCTTCTCTTAGTGAAAGTGCATCGAATAATTTAAATTTGTCGATTCCAACAATTAGGCCAGTATTATGAGTCATTACAGCGTATTTGAAGTATTTGAAATATTAATTGACTTCTCGAGCAATTGGCCTTCAGTTTCCGATTTTGCGAATAAAATTTTCGTCAGCGATTTTCTCAGTGGGCGCAAGCAAGATTAATGCAAAAGAGGCTCGAGGACTCAGTGACTGTTTAGCACACTTTATGGTGTCTTCATTATCGAATGAACTGGATTGTGTTCAGTTACCAAAACAGTACCACGAGTCAGACAACACTTTTGCTGTAATTGCATGAGAACTGTTCATATCGATGACCTCAATTGACCACAAAGACTAGGAAATCAGTAGTCTAGTAGCTAGTGTGTTGGCTTATTAGGCTTAAGGTCACGGTTCAAACGCCAGGTCAGACATTAAAACGAAAATATGAAAAATATTTCTTCGGTGACTTTCTCTCAGCAGATTTCTGGCAAAAATTCTGAGAGCAAATAAAACTGCCATTAAAATGTTTCTCAAAAATCTGTCGTTCGGAGTCGATTTTAAAATGTAGGTCTCATGTATATAATTAACACACACAACATAAGTGGTGTGAGAAACTAGGTCCATAATCCTGACTGAAGGGTTGTATTGACCAATTATATATGCGGCTATGCCATCAAACGCCATTGCATTATTTATTGTGCAAAATGTGGTCCATAAACGTTCTCCTGCAAAAAAGCTCCTTAGGCTGTCTTTTAAATGACATTTTATTTCCTACACAAATACTAAGATTTTAGGATTTAAAAGAAAGTAAATGTTTCCTAGCATAATTTAACTTTACTTTTGCAACCACGAAGTGAATAACTCTTTGCACCTTACGTTTGAAAACAGACGACAAGAAAAATTTTTCCATAGAATATCATTAACAATGTGGAAGTATCAAAACCACATCGAAAATTCAATAAATGGTGCCTCGCTTGTCTTTAGATCTGCTCAACATAGTGTGAAACGCAGCCTATATGTATAGGACAACAAAACTTTACATATTAATTGCCACAGTAATCAAATCTATTCCAACTTTACTCCAAGTAATTTTTTTTAATCGATGCTTAAGAGCGATATTGAATATATTTCTGCCGAATATTATTTTTAACAGTGATAGTACTGCAAATCAAGTCACACTATTTAGTGAAATAGTAAAACGTAAGTGGAATTTGCTGGGCTACACATTACATAGGCCAGTGGAGTACAATACGTATACAGCTGTTTAATGGAATCAATAGAACAGCAGAATAAGACAAAGATCCGTTTTTTTCACTACTCATAAGTACTCATGAAATTTTAAGTATAAGTGAGTCACAGTATTGAAATTCAACTACTCTGATTCATTCGTACTCACTACAACATCGGATTTATAAGTACAAGTTGCAATGAGTATGCGTACAACGTTGACATCAAACTCATACCATTCGAAATATGTTTGATTCCTAAGCCTACTCATTCAGATTCATAACTTTAGAAAAATATTTATAATACTCATAAATGATTCGAGTGATTCGAATCATTCATCAAAATTTACAGTCTTAGTTGTTGTTGCATTTACAAAAAAAGACGGAAGAAAAAGACAAAGACAACAAGTAAAGCAAACACACAACATTCTAGTGAGTATTGTAGTGTTCGTACGCGAATCATACTAATTTTGTGATTTTTGTAAATGTTGAGTCAAGGACAGTCGAAATCAACAACATCATCTCTGTTAAGTATGAGTGCGATGAGTACTTCAAACTTTGAATATGAGTAGTATGAGTATGATATTAAAATCAGTATGAATGCATATAAGTATCAGAAATTATGAGTATGATTCGATTCTACTCATCTTTTTTGAATACTCATTGCTGATCTCTGATCCGCTCCAACATGGAGATTGCAGATGACTAGCGTGGTGGTCACATTTATAATGGCGTCATGCCCAATGTGGAAACGAGAAGAACAAATGTATACAAAGAACGAACTGTCGACTGTACTACCAACTCAAACGTTAGAAGATATTTCTTGTAAGAACATAAACAACAAAATCTCAATGCGGTTCACTATGCACATAACATACACAATTGGTCATTACAACCCTTCAGTCAGGATTACGACCTAATTTCTCACTATACAAGACTTTAAACCTCAGCAGATTCCTAACAAAAACACTGAAAAGAAATAAAATTGCCATGAAAAAGTTTCTCATAAATCTGTCGTTCGGAATCGACTTTAAACTGTAGGTCGTGCCGCTCATATATAAAATTAACACAAGTGGTGTGAGAAGCTAGGACGTAATCCCGATTGAAGGGTTGTAATGGGTAGTTATGTATGTCCGTATGTATGTTATGTATACAACACTTTCATTATTTCTGCTGAAACATTAAAAATCAAAATTTTAATTTCCAAATCTTCTCTCCATTAAAATTATTATTGAAGGTTTTAAAAAATTTATTAGGAATGATAATAATTTCACAAATTAAATTTAAACAAATAAATTTTATGTAGGAATAATAACAATATTAGTTTTGTCTCGTTCCTATATTTATGTATTTTAAAACAGCCCATTAATTACAATCCAGTTAGCAGGCCAACACATCCCCAAGATATTGTTTAATTGGTGGGTTGGGTAGAAAATTAACAAAAAAAATGTCATAAAAATTAATTTATTTAAATTGTTATAATTTATTGGCCAATAGACACAAACAAATAACAAAAAAGAAATAAATTTATTTTTAAATTGAGTTCAAATGAACAACAATAAATATTAATTGTAGAACAGAAACAAAAACAACAAAAACTTTAAATATGTAGAAATAAATTAATTCCATATAATAATACATCAATAATGCACTGTGCTTACTCTACTGTATGGTTCAAGTCTTTGCTGTTATAAACTAACACTGAAAGCTTGTTGTTTGCATCTTTGACGTTCTAACACTTATAAATTTCTAACTGTTTATAAAAGATTTTATAAGAAGTGTTATAAAATATTTTTCTTTTTTACTTACCAACCCAACTTCGTACTTTCGGCAGATAATCATTCCAGAATGAGCATCGTTTGGCCAATGGGCCTCTTTGTAATTTTTCAGTTTTTTCATCGGTACTGAAGACATAATAAACGGGATCCTCTTTAGAGAAATTTGGCCATTCCTCACCATCAACAGCTGGATTACTGTAAACGATAACAAACAAAAATTTACAACACACAGGAGCAATTAATTCAAAAGTCTGAAGTAACTGTAACTGTTATAAATAAAAATAATTCACCTTTTCAGGGTGTTAAAAGGTGAATTTTTTAGTTCATATCAAAAAAGCTTTGGTCCTGTACACAATTATAGATAAATTGAATATTTATCTGATGGTATATGTCTGTGCTAAGGTTCTTGATTCAGCTACGTTTTGCATGTGAAAGTTTATAAAAGCACGCAAATGTCTTCTTAACATTTTCATCTACTTTTCCATTGCCAATAACCGTTATGTACATACTCGTACATACATTGCTCTTAAAATAAAAATTATCCTTGAGACTTTCCAAATTGTATGTGTATTTGAAATATTTATATGTATGTGTGCGTGTGCCGTTAACAGAGATTTTAATTTTTAGTCCTAATTTTTAATTTTAACAGAAGCTACTCTGACAGATTCTAGTTCTTCGTTTAGAATTGTAAATTATTTGTTGGCCTATACGTGCTGCAACTGTCTTACAGTTCAGAAGATAAAAATTTCAAAAGCCTGAAATGACTCGTTACACGTGCACAATTGATTCACTGTACTGTTATTTGTTTTTCCGACACAAATTCTGTCAGTTCAAAGAAGATTCGTGGCATGTAGCGATCAAAAATGCTTCGAAGAATTTGACATTTCACCATGAATAGACTAATAAACGTTTGTAAAGAATTGAATATTATTATAAATCCTCGTTCTGTGTAAAATATGTGTTTTGCATCGAAATATTATCCTCGCCATAGTCCAGTAGATAGGGTGTTGACTTACTAGACGTGAGCCCGTTTTAACCGCAGCTCAGCCACCTCGAACAAAACGAAATATGAAAAACGGATTTCTTACGACGACTCCCTCTAAGTAGATTTCTGGCAAAAACTTTCAAATTAAATAAAATGGCAATGAAAAAATTCCCAAAAAATCTATCGTTGGGAGTCGACATTAAACTGCAAGTCCCGCCACTCATGGATAAAATTAACACACAAAACATGGGTAGTGTGACAAGCTGGGTTGAAATCTTAACTCAAGGGTTGTAATGATCAATTTAGAAAGTAAACGAAACCCATTTTTGTCTCGATTCTGTTTACCCTGAATTACCGGATTTTGGTGTGAAGAACTATCTGTCAATGAAGCAAGATACCTTAAGATTATTATTAACTTTTTTTGACCGAATGGAAGAGTTGGACTTGATTCACATGTGGTTTCAACAAAAAAAAAAATTCAACAACAAAATGCCACTCGGTATGTGATACCAGACTATTTATTGTCGGAATACATAAAGTCAATGGATTACAAGGACAAGTTGCATTACAAGCCCTGAAAGACAAAATTACAGCCGACATTAGCCGAATTGCTGGATAAATTATACCAAAAATTGAAGCACCCTGATGGAACACCTACGACGACCTGCGCCAACCTCTTTCTGAAATTATCTTTCAAAAGTAAGTGGCCCCCCAGTAATGTAAATATTTACAATTTGTTTTCTCCATCTTGAACTTTAGTGATTACTTGTAGTCATCTCAAAACTAGACGAATAAATTTAAATCGAGGGCTGTAATCTATTCTAGATTATCTCTCATAGAGAACTGCCAGATAATTGGAAATTCCTTGAAACTGAAATAAATGCAATTTATATGGCACACATTGAAAATTTAAGATACTACAGATAATTTAGAGGACAAGCCTGTGCCAAGACTTTTTGTCATGTTAGCACTTTTTTATCATTCGGATTTATTTGGGACTAGGTTTCGCAGATCAATAATATTGCTGCCTTAAGTAGCTCCGCTGTATTCAGGTTTCGCAGAAGCCAAGTTCTTTAGAAGCTCTTCGGAGATTACTAAACAGAGTCAAAAAAAATTCTATGGTAGATTCGAATACAGCTGAAGTCGAACAGTTTTTATTAACGGTTGTTACGAGTTTTATAAAATAAAGAAACTGCATTCAATAAATTGATTCAGAAGCGTACTGATCCTCTAGAGAAGGTATTTATATAAATAATAAATGTCACAAAAAAAGGTATGTACTTGGGAAGGTGCCTAACTAATTATTATTTTATTATTACTGTCGTGTGTCCCCTTGACCTTTTCTGTATGGGAGTGGCTGCTAAAATAAGTAAACGTCTCTGGGCGACTGGACAGTGGCATGACTCTGATATCGGCCACGCAAAGATTCTGAGGGAAGTTGGACCTGTCGGGAGCAGTGACTACATGACACCGCGGTACGACTTCACGAGGAGATTCAGAACATCAGTCCCGGACAAATATGTCTGGAAGTGTGGTGTAACCCACCCGGTAAAGAACTCCGTACGAATCTACATCGACGGTTCGAAACTGAACGGGGCTGTTGGCAGTGGAATTTTTTTCGGAATCTGATGGAATAGCCTAGTCTATAAGGCTGCCAGACCACTGAAGCGTCTTCAAGGCGGAGGTGGTGGCAATATAGGCTGCGGTGAGAATTATTGGGGACGGAATGGTCTCCAAGCGGAACGTCACCATACTTTCTGATAGCCAGGCGGCTGTCAGGGCACTAAGTTCCAACGTGTTGAACTCCAAGACGGTGTATGACTGTCGCAGATATCTCGACGGGATAGCGGAACGATATGATATCCATATCGTATGTGTACCGGGACACAGTGGTATTCCGGGCAACTGCAGAGCTGATGAACTTGCCAGGCGGAGCACGACCATTGAACTCTCCGATGAGTTCTCGAATCTGGGCATCCCTATGAGGACCTGCAGGCTCATAATTGATAATGCGATCGTCGATTCCGTCAACGACAGGTAGGCGGTTTCGGACACGGGTATAACGGCTCGGAAAATCCAAGGCTGTATGAGCGGCGCACAATGAGTCTACTTAAACTACAAAGAGGCGCGCTCAGTGTGGTTGTCAAAACTTATGGATAAAATTAAACCATATAGCATAAGTGGTGTGAGGCACTAGATCGTAATCCTAACTGAAGGGTTGTAATGACCAATTACTAATTTCGTTGAGTTAACATATGTGCATATTGGTTGGAAGCGATTCCGGTCAGACGGATGCTATTTGCAAACTATTTCCGGTGATCCTAATGCTATACTCAAATCTCTTCTATTTCGATTGTCTTTAAACCGTTTGAATTGATAAGACTCTCTCTATCTTCCTTTCGACAAGTATATTCTCCCATGCCTCCTAACCAATACATTAAAAATTTTTATTCCTTTTTTTCTAATAAAACTGCAGGGTTATAAAGACTTTTCTTTGCTACAAGACTTTATCAATTGATATTGAATTGATTGATTCGATTGATTGAAAAATAGAAAACTTTAAGTCACTTGAACAAATCATCAACTAAACTTGTCGCTTAAATTGTGCATTCAACAGCAGAATTCAATTCAAATACAATTCTTTAAGAAATATTTTCACAATTTGCATGCAACACAGAATTTAAACTGGAATGAAACTTACCCCGTTTTGGCAAACTCAATAACTGAGTTGAGCATACGTTTGCCTAATTCTCGTTCTACGGGCCGATATTGCAGTGATGTATTCAATGGTTGACCAAAGAAATATTCTATTTCATCGCCGTGTAATACGCCCATCCATTCGCCCCACAATGATGTGCTTGTACGCTGCAAAAAAACGAAAAGAAACGAAAATTAAATTAAAAAATTTTTTTAAATCGAAATCAGAATTTTTTTTTGTTCTTTAATCGCTGATATCTGTGTTAATACCCCAACTATTTGTGTTTGACTAAGGGAGGCTTAAATATTGCGAATGTCCAGATAAATTGAAGTGATAAATAAAAACGTTTTCCATTATTTTTCTGTGTTTATAAAACCTTCTCTTTTATGTTTTAATTTCTATTTTATTTTATTATTTTTCTTTCATTTTCTTTTTTTTTCTTGTATTTTTTTTTGCATTTACAGTCATCAGTAAATTGGCACAAGTGACTCTGTTGCTTGATTGCTTTACTTCAGCTCGTTTGCCTCAAATAATCCTCTCATTGCCAGGCCTGCTTTCTTTTTAGCATCATTTTGCTTTTTAGTTGCGCATTGGCTTTGTTTAATGGAAGGAGGCTTATGAGTATCAAATGTTAAACTTTCATGCAATGGATGATGATGATGATGATGATGATGATGATGAGACTTTTCCACTTGTTTTATTCCACCATTGTTGTTACTCGACTCAACTGCCAGGACAGTTGATAATGATGCTACTGTTGCATTTTTCAACAACAACAACGACGACAACAACATACATAATAATATAAAGGACTTTGGAGAACTTTCCATGCTATTGAAGCACAAATATGTATACGTGTATGTGCCTGTGTGTGAGAATGTAAATGTATAAGTTTGTTTGCAAACTTTTTCAATTTTTTTATTTTTTTTTTTTAATAGAAGCATAATATCCAAACACTTATAACTCAAATAAACAAACAAACAAACAAAAGAACACAAATAACTTCTTCACCTACACTACACTATTCACAGTGAAGCGTAAAATACTGACGTAGAATTTTTAATACATGAAATATAAGAAAACAATTGAATGAATTTTGCTTCAATAGAAACTGTAAACTTCTCTTAAATGTCTCTTAAATTCTTGTAGTCCCTAACAGGAACGTAAAATTAAGTTTTTAATTTCCCCTGATAGCCTCTCTGTAGTGCTTCCTTGTCTACCAGTCTTCCTATTGCAAATGTCTTGTAGTTTCTAGGTCAGAGCTTAAGGTTATATTCCGTCTTTTAGCTTGTTTAGGGCATGGCCAATTGGCGGGAAAATCCATCAAATCGCGTTGGTGATGATGGTCGTACCTTAGTCTAGGGCTTTACGTGAGTATTGCCATGGCGGCACACCCCACAGTGCTCTAAGCCCTGCCCCACACAAAATAACGCAGCCTCATCGTAAGACTACGATAGATTGCATCATCGTACGTGAATACCAATTCGAAGCCATGCATTTGGATATGACTTCCCTCTTAGTCAGGGGTTGGCCACTATGTAAACTCCTTTTTGGACAATGGGTAAGAGTGCAACACCTTACCAAGCTTGCGCTACACCTCGTGATTTGGGTATAAGATGGTCGTACAGAAGAATAACGTGACTTGTCATAAACTTGCAAAGCCTACCCGTATTGCAGCCGCAAAATTCCACAAAGATCTGTATAAATTTTAAATTGGTGTTGTTTTTTATTTTGAAATTGTAATGTTTTTAGGGATGTAAGTGGACCTGCATGTCCTCTCCAGAGAGTTAAGGTCTGCTCGCCTTTATTAATTCGGCATCTGTTGTTTTCGGCAGTAACGACGCTGCCTGAATAACAAACTGAGTCCGCATTGACTATTATTTGAGTATTATTTACGTTTATGGGCATTTTTTAGATTTTAGGTAATTTTATTGGCAACCCTACTCAAGCAGCATATATGCTTGCATATACTGCATTTGCTTACTTTACACGATTTCTTATAATGGAAAATTTTTCAAAAAAAAAAACACATAAAATTCAGAAAAATGCATGAAATCTTTATTTGAATCGATAGTACGGTCGATATAATTTAATGTTTGAAGATTATTTCATGCAAATGTTGACCGCGACTGTGCCTCAAATGGTCCATCCGCTTAGTCCAATTTTGGCATACTCTTTCCAACATTTCGGCCGGTATCTCACGAATAAATGCTTCAATGTTGTCTTTCAATGCGTCAATTGAAGCGGGCTTATCTGTATAGGACATGAGCTTTAACATAGCCTCACAAAAAATAGTCTAAAGGCGTTAAATCGCACGATCTAGGCGGCCAATTGACCGGTTCCGAACGTGAAATGAAATGTTCACCGAACTCGCCTCTCAATACGTCCATTGTTACGCGTGCTGTGTGGCATGTGGCACCGTCTTGTTGAAACCACATGTCATGCAAGTCAAGCTCTTGCATTTTGGGCACAAAAAAGTTGGATATCATCTCACCATTCACAGTTTCGATACGATTCGCAACGTCTTTGTAGAAGTACGGTCCAATGATGCCACCAGCCCATAAACCGCACTGACTTTTCTGGATGCATTGGTAGCTTTTGTAATGGTTTTGGCTGATCTTCACTCCAAAATCGACAATTCTGCTTATTTACCTATCCATTGAGACAAAAATGAGCTTCGTCGTTGAACACAATTTTTCGATAAAGAAGTGGATCTTCGGCCAACTTTCCAAGAGCCCATTCACCAAAAAATCTGCGTTGCGGTAGGTCGTTCGGCTTCAATTCACACACCAGCTGTATTTTGAAAGGCTTCACACCTAAATCCTTTTGCAAAATTTTCCAAGTTGTTGAGTACCAGAGGCCCAATTGCTGCGAACGGCGACGAATCGATAATTGATGGTCATCATTAACACTGGCCGATACAGCTGCGATATTTTCTTCAGTTCGCACTCTACGTAAGCGTGTTAGTGGTTTAATGTCCAACAATGTAAATTTGGTGCGAAATTTAGTCACAATAGCCCGAATAGCCGCTTAAGTGGGTCGATTAAACTGACCATAAAATGGAAGAAGCGCGCGATGAACTTTCTTAACAGAGCTCGCATTTTGATAATAAAATTTAATGATTTGCAGGCGTTGTTCGTTTGTAAGACGATTCATGGTTAAATTATAGACCAAACTGAAGATGTTTAACAGTGAAACAAAATACGAAACGTGCGTAAGCTGTTTAAACCAGTATTGCCAAAAAGATAATAGATGTAAAATCACCCGCTAGAATAAACGGATAATTTCATTGTCAAGTACATACATGCGTAATTGGCCATTACAACTCTTCCGTCAGGATTACGACCTAGCTTCTCACATCACTCATGTTGTGTGTGTTAATTTTATATGTGAGTGACGAGACCTGCAATTTAAAGTCGACTCCGAACGACAAATTTTTTTGATAAACTTTTCACAGCAATTTTATTTACTCTCAGAGTTTTTGCCAGAGATCTGCTGAGAGGAAGTCATCGAAGAAATTTTTTTTCATATTTCGTTCTTTGTTGGATGCACCTGAACTGTAATTTGTACCGTGGCCTCAAGTCTAAAAAGTAAACACACTACCTACTAGCCTAGGACGTCTTCAGTGTCAAGTACGATTTTAAAAAGCATTGGAAGCTGGATTATAACCTAGGCGCGTATTTTTTTTTTTTACTGGAATTTTGACACTAAGTTGATGTTCATACTGCATACGGCAGATGGCGCCATAGTAGGTTAGTGTAGGTTAGAGGACGTGTACTTGTCAATTTAGGCAAATACAGTAGATTTGACCCATTGTAAATACATAACGTCCTTAAGAAGGAAGAATAAAAGAGGGGATAGGAAAAAGGAGCGGAAGTAGGAAGGGAAAATTGGAAGGGACTACACCGATGAAGCCCTAGCACTTCTCAACCAGCTCAAGTTACTAATGAATCTGTGGAGAGCCTTGATGTCGGCTCTCGACACAGAATTCAAACCATCAAAGAAGCCCCTGTCAAGGGTCCTCAACCTCCACCTACCAAGGGCTGGGGAGTTACAGAGGAGGTGCTCGACAGTCTCCAACTCCTCCTCATCGCAATATACGCTGCAGTAGTCCGGCTGGGATCTGTGCCAGATCCCCGTCAACGACCTAATCTCGCAGTGCCCTGTGATAAACCCTGTAATTAACCTTAAACTGGCCTTATCCAAGTCCAGTAGCCAACCTGTTCTTACACTGTCCATATCAGGCCATAGACATAGAGAAACATAACAACCCCGAAATAGTAAAAGCTCCTGATTATGTGAAGTGAGTTTGATGGCAACTCATTTGTGTTTTCTGTGATTTCTGTGTATATCCTGATCCATATTGTCCAATATTTTCTTGAAATCTTTAAAGCGCAATAGAGTGGTATGCTTCATTGGCGGATATTTACGATGTGTTGACATGGTCAATATGCATTTTTATATCCTTTTTTCTTCATTCACCACATGATTTTTTAACAATATTACTCGTTAATATATTGAACATCATTTCCATCCAATTTTGTTCCCCACTGTCCTCTGTTCGTTTTTGTTCACATATTTTATATTCACGGCAGTTTGTTTGTGCTGCAACTAACGTATTGCTTTCTTTTAAAAGGAGATTTTAACGTGTGTGGCAGCATGGAATAAGTATGTATATATGTTGTTGTGTCGTAAAGTATGCCACAGATTAAAAATTTTTTCCTTCCATTTTATATTTTATTTCTTTCCTTCTTCCTTCCTTGCGCCTTCCTGCCATTATCCACAAACTGCAGTTTCTTTTGAATTATTATTTTCTTTCTTTTCTCGTTTTTTTTCATTTTCATTTTGCTTTGTGTGCTTGTCACGTGTTCTCGTACAATGTCTGAAGTCCCAAAAGCAGTTTTTCATTTTATTGTGTGTTAGTGTAAGCTTCTCTCTCATTTTTCTTTTAATTTTCATTTTTATTTTGGTGCAACATTCATGACTCTTTGGCTTATAGTCCTAAAGAATAGTAGCACAAGAATACACAATGGAACACACATAAACGATTTTTCTTTGCCATATAAACACTTACATATGTATGTACGTTTAAATTATTGCTTTTAATATGATTTATAAATATTTGATGCAGGTTTATAAAACAAATTACAGGTTGGAAGTTGTAGAGATAAAAAGAGATAGAGATAATAGTGGAATATCGAATAAACAATAATTAAATGCAATTAAACAATTGCACAAAGTAAAGTTGAAATGATTCTTGGAATACATTCAGAGTTGAGCTACATTGAAAAAACTAATTTAAGCATACATTTTCACGCCTTTATATGATACAAGATTTTACTATTTTCCTGGCTATTCTTTTACACTTAACTCGTCATCTGAAGAATACGAATTGCTTATGCTTTGTTGCATATGAAATAACACAACTAAATTTATTTGTTTTAATTTCAATCTCTATTCCGTCTATACAGTCGATAATTCTTTTATGATACCAGACTTTCAAAATATTGCTCCAATATTCTATATTGAGTTCGTTGATTGCAAACAAAATAAAAATAAATTGGTGTTTAGTTTCAATGAAACTCTTTATTGTTCGCATTAATTTTTAATCCTTTTTTTGAATTTCGCGTAGTCGCCCTAGTCTAGTAGGTAGTGTGTTGGCTTATTAGACGTAAAAGCCCAAGGCCAGACATCAAAGCAAAATACAAAAAGTTTATCTTCGGCGACTGCCTCTTAGCAGATTTCTGGCAAAAAATCTCAGAGTAAATAAAATTGCCATGAAAAGTTTCTCAAAAATCTGTCCTTCGGAGTCGACTTTAAACTGTAGGTCCCGCCAATCATGTATAAAATTAATACACACAACGTAAGTGGTGTGAGAAACTAGGTCGTAATCCTGACTGAAGGGTTGTAATGACCAACTATGTATGTCTTTATTGTTCGCACTACTTTTATGTGCCACTATTCACGACTTGATGTTACAACAACAATAATTGCTTGTTCGCTACTCTTCTTTGTATACAACGCAGATCTTTTCAACGGCGATCTTCAAACCACGACTGTTCTCACGCAACACGTCATCTTCACACAAGACGAAATGAATTTTTACTACTCGTTGCCTGCTTTGTCTTGCCTTTTTATATGCTCACGTAAACAGTCTGATGAAGGTTCTTGAAGTAGAAAGTTCGTGAATTCGCCTTCTCTGTTTGCGACTTCATTGTTGTTTGTGTATTTTGTTCACATTGCTTGTTGTTGGGTTGTTGTTGTTGTTGTTACCGATGTTGTTGGTTTACTTGTAACAAGATCGTTGTATTTGTTAGTGTAGCTTTTGTTAATAATGTTAATGTTAAACAATGTTTCCATTTTCGTAACAATATTGAACTTTTGAATATCTTTTGAATAGAAAGTCTTTTTGCATTCACACAAAAATAAAATTAAGACTTTATACAAGCATTGTAGCTATGTATGCTTATAGTATGAGAAATTCAAACATATAGCTTTCTGAGGTATTGCAACTGCGGAAGTATGTATGTATTGTATATGAAGTTCTGCATAATAATTCCTTTCCAGACGTTGCCATCTCCTAATTTACAATAACATATTCTCTTTTAAGTTACAGACAGCCTCCCTCCCTTTTAGTTCTAGGTGTTAGGAGGCTGCAGAAGTTCAACTATTGTTTCGATGTCACTGCGTAGATTTTTAGCTTGTAACGGGTGATTTTTTAGCTATTATCTTTTTGGCAACACTGGTTTAAACAGCTCACGCACGTTTCGTGTTTTGTTTCACTGTCAAACATCTTCAGTTTGGTCTATAATTTAACCATGAATCGTCTTACAAACGAATAACGCTTGCAAATCATTGAATTTTATTATCAAAATGCGAGCTCTGTTAAGAAAGTTCGTCGCGCGCCTCTGCCATTTTATGGTCAGTTTAATCGACCCACTGAAGTGGCTATTCGGGCTATTGTGACTAAATTTCGCACCAAATTTACATTGTTGGACATTAAACCACTAACACCCTTACGTAGAGTGCGAACTGAAGAAAATATCGCAGCTGTATCGGCCAGTGTTAATGACGACCATCAATTATCGATTCGTCGCCGTTCGCAGTAATTGGGTCTCTGTTACTAAACAACGTGGAAAATTGTGCGGAAGGATTTAGGTGTGAAGCCTTTTAAAATACAGCTGGTGCAAGAATTGAAGCCGGACGACCTACCGCAACGCAGAATTTTTAGTGAATGGGCTCTTGGAAAGTTGGCCGAAGATCCACTTCTTTATCGAAAAATTGTCTTCAACGACGAGGCTTATTTTTGGCTCAATGGATACGTAAATAAGCAGAATTGTCGATTTTGGAGTGAAGATCAGCCAGAAGCATTGCAAAAGCTACCAATGCGTCAAGAAGTCCAAAAGTCACAGTTTGGTGCGGTTTATGGGCTGGTGGCATCATTGGACCGTACTTCTTCAAAGATGCTATGAATCGTAACGTAACTGTGAATGGTGAGCGCTACCGTGAGATGATATCCAACTTTTGTTTGCCCAAAATGCAAGAGCTTGACTTGTATGACATGTGGTTTCAACAAGACGGTGCCACATGCCACACAGCACGCGTATTGAGAAGCGAGTTCGGTGATCATCTTATTTCACGTTCGGGATCGGTCAATTGGCCGCCTAGATTTAGCGCATTTAGACTATTTTTTTGTGGGGCTATGTTAAAGCTCATGTCCTATACAGATAAGCCCGCTTCAATTGACGCATTGAAAGACAACATTGAAGCATTTATTCGTGAGATACCGGCCGAAATATTGGAAAGAGTATGCCAAAATTGGACTAAGCGGATGGACCATTTGAAGCGCAGTCGCGGTTAACATTTGCATGAAATAATCTTCAAACATTAAATTATATGGACCGTACTATCGATTCAAATAAAGATTTCATGCATTTTTCTGAATTTTATGTGTTTTCTTTTGGAAAAAATTTCCTATAGCTCTTAAAAAATCACCCATTATTATTACCTTATCTCTGCTTTAAACTGAGAAGATTTTCTATAACAAGAACGATTATCAATAGTCTTGGTGTCTTAACAATCAATGTTTGATACTTTAATTCAGTTTTATGTGCTACATTCACTTTCTATTATTAGGTGTGAGAAGCTTTTAGTCGTCATTTGACACACGTGAAACCTAAACAGTGTTGTGTCTTCGAACTAAGCAAATACTTCTTTATCTTTAAGAACAGGAAATGGCTATTTAAGCTTTCAGTTTTTATTTTTTTTCCCTAGATAATATTGACATTCAGTCTTTTTTCCGTTGAGTATTTGAGTATTCGCTAATGAACCTGTTTAGCTTCCATTATTATTGTTGCCATAAAATGTCATTCTTATTATTATATTGTACAGAACTCATGTAGAGTTTCCAGCCTTATTCCCTTGACGAACTCAAATCTCTTTCCACTGTAACTATCTAGCAAAAGCTTAGATTCTCTCAATCCTGTCATTATCTATTTCAGAAGATATAAACTTATTTTCGTGAAATATATTGCAATTCCAGAGCTAAATAATAAACATTTCTTTATTATATGAGTAAAATGTCTTTCCATTGCCCATATACTTCACTCGAAAAGAAAACTACCACCCGCCCCACCTCTCCGTTTAGATCATTGCGCATACACTAGGAAATTTAGGGTTTTAAAGATCTAGCTTATAGATCAGTCACTCTTTAATTACTTTTATTTCCTTTATGAAATACAAGTCTGACACATAACACTGCCTCTATTCTTGTGTTGAAATTATTTTCTTCATTAAGTTGATGGATTTACAATAGCGGGTCCTCCAACCACATAATTATTCCAATTTATTCCTTTAGCTGGAGGTTTTTCATTTCATAACATACATACATACATAATTGGTCATTACAACCCTTCAGTCAGGATCACGGCCTAGCTTCTCACATCACTCATGTTGTGTGTGTTAATTTTAAACACGTTTAAAGTCGATTCCCAACGACAGGTTTTTGGAGAAACTTTTCATGGCAACTTTATTTACTCTCAGAGTTTCTTTTGCCAGAAATCTGATGAGAGGAAGTCGCCGAAGATATATTTTTTTTGACATATTTCGTTTTGATGTCTGACCTGGGATTTGAACTCGGGCATTACGTCTACTAAGCCAACACACTACCTACTAGACTGCGGCGAGTCGATTTACTATTTCAACTAAAACACAAATGCCCTTTTCCTAATACTGTTTCAGCGCCTATTTTGTCTGTTTTTTATATTCTGCTTGCTTTTCTTTGCAGTGGGTATTATTTTCACCATGCTTTGGAATTATTTTTACTATTCTCCCATGTTTTATTAGACGCCATAATTTTATGCACCGAATATATATATCAGAACCTCTTTGCACAGTTGGTAAGTTTACTGTTACATATGACCATAGTTTGAAGTCGCTGTGGTCTAGTAGGTATTGTATGGGCTTATTAAACGTGAGGCCACAGTTCAAATCCAATGTCAGACGTCCCCAACAAAACGAAATACGAAAAAATATTTCTACGGCCACTACCTCTCACCAGATTTCTGAGAAAAAGTCTGAGAGTAAATAAAAATAGCCATGAAAAGTTTCTCAAAAATCTGTCATTCGGAGGCGACTTTAAACTGTAGGTCGGTCTCGGCACTCATATATAAAATGAATACACACAACATAAGTAGTGTGAGAATTTAGGTCGTAATCTTGTCTGAAGGGTTGTAATGACCAACTTTAATTACCCGGTATAATTAATATCATAAATTACTTGTAATTTTTTCCTTTCGTTTCATCCATAATACTGGCTATCAATGTCATCATTTTTCTATTTTCACTGTGGCATCATTTCTATGAATGGTGTATACAGTTTCTTTCAAGGCTATCGTTGAAATATTTTTCCAGAAATAATTTGCCATTCGCCGAATATAAATTACTTTTAATATTCACATATTTACACACAAATTATTGTTCTTATTATTATTTTTCTTTCCATGTATCCATGGACGCTTTTAATTAAAATGGCTGCAACTGTAAAAGTAATTTCTTGTTTGTTTTCTTTGCGCTACAATGCGTATGATTAATATTTCTTATTTATAAAGAATAAAAGCATATTACTCATACGCCTTAGATACTAGTTAAGAGAGAGAGAGAGAGAGAGATTCTAATTAAAAACGGTTAGTTTGCTAAAAATGCAATTTTAATGTTTGTAAATCAGAATGTAACAGTGACAAAAGGAAAATAATTTTTTTTCAGTAGTTATTTTGGCAGATTATTATTCCATTGTTATGTTCTACAAACATTTGGACGATGAGTTCTGCTAATACAATAAAATATGGGATAGTGAATCTGAATTTTGAAAAAGTTTTTGTTTTAAAACAAAAAGTACCTACAAGAGAAACAGATACTGACTAAAAACGCATGCGATATTTGGAAACAAAAACCCTTATTTTACTTCAACGTATTTCAATGCTCTATCGTAAGAACAGTGAAATACATTTAACATTTCACATTACAACGGTCAATTAATGAATATTAAAGGCACAATCAATTAAACGGTACAAAGTAATTACACTAAAAAATTTAAGTATTGCGTTCACCTTAAACAGGCCAAGGATAAGCATTTTTATCAAAGAATTGTGTTTAGTGATTAAGCGAAGTTCCCAACGAAGTTCGTGTGTTGGTTTATTAGACGTGAGGCTAAATGAATACCTCAAAAAACAATCGAATTTTGTGCAAAAACAGTTTTAAAGTCGCTAACGATTGTCTTTTACAGATTAATTGCCGATCGTATCAGCGCTCCTCATTTTTTTCGAAATAAGCAAGAAGCTGTTACGGTGAATGATGCGCGCTATCTAGCCAAACTGAATGAATTTTTATTTTCAAAAAATTAATCTTCTAAACATCGAATGTAATGCATTGCGAAGAAATAATACGATGGTACACTACACTACACTTACACTATAATTTATTCAAATATTTGTAAATAGCAGTTCTGCCTTGACCTTTGAGAAGTAAGCAGATACATGTCAGTTAGAAATGAATTGGTACGCTGAATAATTGCTTCAAATTTTATTGCTTAACAGCCTTAAATTCACGGTGGCCTAACACCAACTGTGTAAACAATGTGGCGTCCGTTCGCCACCGATTTGCATCAGTGCTACTCAGAATTTATTGTTTGTTGCTGAAGATGTTGCAGGTGACTTGCAACAAACAGGAATACTTCTTTACATCAAAACTTATAATGATCTAGTTGGAGTTCCATCAAGGTTAGGTTAGGTTAGGTTAGGTTAGAGGACGTGTACTTTGTCAATTAATACAAGTACAGTACCCGGAGGTCGAATTGACCCATTATACAACGTCCTAGTTTCTCACACCACTTATGTTGTGTGTGTTAATTTTATACATGAGTGGTGGGACCTACAGTTTAAAGTCGACTCCGAACGACAGATTTTTATTTATTGAAAAACTTTTCATGGCAATTTTTATTTACTCTCAGAGTTTTTGCCAGAAATCTACTGAGAGGAAGTCGCCGAAAAAATACTTTTTGTATTTAGTCTTTGATGCCTGGCCTGGGGCTCGAACCCAGGCTTTTGCGTCTAATAAGCCAACACACTACCTACTAGACTACGGCGACTTCTTCCAGTTCCATCAAACAAATAAAAAATTTCGATAATACCTCACACATTGCGTTTTACATATGTATGCATACATGAATTGTCATCACAGCTCTTCATTCAGGATTACGACCTAGCTAAGTGGCGGAAACTACAGTTTAATGTCGACTTCAAACGACAGTTTTTTTTTCTACTTTTCATAGCAATTTTATTTATTCACAGAATTTTTACAGAAATCTGCTGGGAGCAAGTCGCCGAAGAAGTATTTTTTCATGTTTCGTTTAGTTGGAGACGTCTGAGCTGGGCTTTGAACCGAAGCCTTACGTCTAATAAGCCAACACACTACCTAATAGACTACAGAGACTACGATGCTACGTTTTATTTAATTTAAATAAAGGAAGCTTAAAAATATCCTGAATTTGTCAAACCACGTTTGCTAGAAAACAGCAGGCCAAACTGCCGTTCTTGCTTGCATTCGGTAAAAACTGTTTAAAACAATCGAAGTAAATTCAATGTTAGGTCATACGCATCTCTGTTATATGTATATCGCCTTAAAATAGCATGAAGTTAGGCCTTAGGCCCACGGCCTTGCTTCTCACATCACTAATGTTGTGGGTGTTAATTTTGTATCCGTAGGCAGTGGGACCTACAGTTTAACGTTGTCTTTCTATGGCACACTTAAGAAGCTTATTCATTATAATTATTTACTCTGAAAACTTTTGCTAGAAGAATGCTAAGAGAAGGATGCCAAAAGAAATTCATGTTGATTTATAAATTATGCCAGAGCTGAGGCTTGAACTCTCCTCTCGTAAACCAACACACTACGCACTAAATTGAGGGGATCAGAAACTTATGAGTATTCAAGCCTGATGACAAGGTTATACAAAACCCTTTAAAATGGCTGAACTACATATACTCGTACATACTTTTAATTTTTCAAAATATTAAAATATTTATAAAAATCGATTATTTGCATAATCTCTGCATTAACAACAAAAAAAATATTGAGCAAAAAATCAAAGCGAAGTATAAGTGCTGACTTTAATATTTGATTGACATTTATTTGTAACGTCAAGGCCATATATTTGCAAACAACACTCTCTATTCATTGTATATTAAAAACAGTTTCGATTGATATTTTATAATAAATTTTTTGGCAAAAATGTTTGTTAACAATGTTATCGATTACTTAGTATTATTGTACAATACTTCTGTAACAATACTTCCTGTCTTCGATAATAAAACCTCCTCCCTAACCCTGGTCGTAATCTTAATATTCATAAAAGTAAACACGAAACATATACCATTAAACATACTTGCAAATACATAAACACACCCACATCCACACCTACACTGATAGATTGAAACAAAAGTAACAACAAATCCATCAATCTCTTGTGTCAGGACAATAGCAGACCGAAAAGAAAAAAGAAAAAAACCGAAACGAAAATGAAAATGAAAAACATTTTTTTTTGTCAAGACAAAACAAAAAACAAAAGTTTTTCTGAAATGTCATTCGGTTTTTTTGGGGGTGAGGGAATCGGGGTAAAGTAACAGACGATATGTATATGGAGTGCAGAGGTTTGAATATGAAACAAAGCATTCTTCATTATTCAAGTATAATTTGTGGATTTTTATTATTTTTTTTTTTCCTTTTTCTGTCTTACCACTGACTGTCACTGTTGTTCCATATTCAGTACGAATTGTGTCAGAGTGAAAATTAAAAATGACACTTCATAAAAAATACATGCACAGGTTCATAAAGAAAAACATAATAACGAGGGTAGTGCTCTCAATTAAATTTAATTCTTTTTTTTTTCAAAGGAAAAAATTGGTTTCACACATATCAAAAATTTTATTCCAAGAGGCTCTGCTGCGCTAGTTCTTGGTTTATTTAAGTTTACTTTAGCGAAGACACTCTTATATTCCAAGTTAAGTTTTCAACCATTACAGTAAACATAACTGGAATCGTGCTGATCCGATGAACCGTTCAACCATACAACTCATGGTCTACGAGTTTATATACAAACATCTATTTGCTCTGTTAGTAACAAACTGGCCGTTCGAATCCAATATTTTTGTTCGGTTACCTTCTTGAGTGCAGCGAGTACCCTGCACTTCAGAATAGACCTGATCGGTGGCAGAACGTTTGGAGATCTAGGCGAACATGCCGCTAAGAGAACTGGTTGGTTTCATTAGAAGCTCTGTCTGGTTCAATCCCACTACAAACGGGCCATGACAAGGGGACTTACCCGATACTGGATAACACAATGGGCCATACTCTAGCCACGCACTCATCTAACCTTAAGTGCATATGACTGCTTCAAAGCATTATTTTTTCAATCACTGGAATAGCTCTTCGATTGTCGTGTTTCTTCATAGTTCTTAGATCCATCATAGCTTCTTGAGGCTTAAAGATTGCACTCTAGCGCCACGCTCATGGGGCGGGTGATTCATTTAATTTGCAATCGTCTGGGTATCTCGTTTCAGAGAGAGTTTCAGAGATCCGTGTTGCTCTAATTATAGCCCATATAACTCTGGATATTTAAGATCTGCTCCATTCTGATCATCTCAGTATAGCTCTCGCTTTGTTGAACCCGTACCTTATCAATGCTACGGCGTTGCCATTCATTGTCACTATTCTAATCATATATGTAGCTGCAGCTATCTATGTATTCGACGGACTAGCCATTTAACATAATATTCTCTGTACCAACGTTGGTTATTAGCATGCCTTTATATAACCAAATTATGTGATACCCTTTTCAAATTGTCGAAGTAGTTTTTGTTTGCTTATTCCAATGTAAAGGTTTTGTCCCCAAAATTCCAATCCTCTTCTCCGAACAGAGTTCTGTTATGGTATCGTACAGTACGATGGTAAACAATTAACGTGGTAGTGAGTACCCAAAATTGAGTCCTCTTCTCCGAACAGACTTCACTCATGATATCATGCAGGTCCATGATTGTTTATAAAATTTTGACGAAAGATTAGAAATTAGCGACGACACGTTATATTTAGTCCTTCGGCATTCTTCATCATACTCAAAATTGAACCTCTTATATGGTAACAATATGGAAATTATTCCGCACTGTCTGGGTTTTGAAAGAGGTTTCTCTATATAGTACTAGCTGGACTATCATCTCTGTATACAGGGATTTTAGAAAAAAGTTGCAAGTAACATTTGCCTTCACACTTGATTAGTAGGTTTATTGATTGTAATTTTATGAATCAATTAGCCAGGAAATAAACAACCTACCCTCGTTGAAAGGCAAATGTACAACCACAAAAACAAATTAATGAACTTTTCTGTATGACATATTCCACTTTAGTTTTTGTCCTTTTTTTTGGCATTCGAAGGTACCACAGAAACACACTTTAAAAGAGGGCGTCTTAATGTCACAAACGACTTTTGAAAGAATATTTGAAATGAAAATGTATGGCAGGAACAAAGAATAAAAAGACGCTTTTGAAATAACAAGTAATCACAGTGTGTGAGTGTATTATTATTTAATTACGGCAAAAATCTTTAAATACGTTTTATTGCAGAGCATAAAAGTTAAAATTGGGCCAAAATAAACTGAATTTCTGTTTAAATGTCGACGTTAAGAACGTCTTAAAATTATAGAAAACTTATTACCATATTTACACAAGAAAGTTGGTTCAATTTAACCTCAATTGTGATGTTTAAATTTGACATTTCAATAGAGGGTACAACAATGAGTGAGGCTAGTGTGTTGGCATCAGAGATCAGCAATGAATCGCTTTTTCGCTACTCATAAGTACTCATGAAATTTTGTGTATGAAATATTGAAATTCAACTCCTCTGATTCATTCGTATTCACTACACCATTGATTTATAAGTACAAGTTGCAATGAGTATGAGTACAACGTTGACATCAAACTCATAACATTCGAAATTTGATTCACACGCCTACTCGTTCAGATTCATAAATTCAGAAAAATTCTTCTAATACTCATAAATGATGCTAGTGATTTGAATCATTCGTCAAAATTTACAGTCTTAGTTGTTGTTGCATTTACAAAGAAAGAAGAAAGACACATAAACAAAAAAGAAAAAGACAGCAAGCAGAGCAAACACACAACCTTCTTGTGAGTATGTAGTGCTCGTACGAGAACCATACTTATTTTGTGATTCGTGTATACGATACGAGTCATGGACAGTCGAAATCAATAACATCATGCGTATTGTTAAGTATGAGTACCATGAGTATTTCAAACTTTGAATATGAGTAGTATGAGTATGATATTAAAATAAGTATGAATGCGTATAAGTATCAGAAATTATTTTTATATTATATATTTATTATATTTTTGAATACTCATTGCCGACCTCTGGTTGGCATATTAGACATGAGGCCTCGGTCCAAACTCTAGGTCAGGCATCTCTAATAAAAGAAAATATGAAAAAATATTTCTTCGTCGACTTCCTCTCATCAGATTTCTGGCAAAAACTCTGAGAGTAAATAAAATTGCCATGAAAAATTTTCACAAAATTCTATCCTGTCATTCATGTATAAAAATTGATACACACAACATAAGTGTTGTGATAAGCGACGTCGTAATCCTGTCTGAAGGGCTGTAATGACCAATTATGTAATGCAAGGCTATTGCTCTCAAGGGCTGTTGTACTCTCAGCATCAGGTTCAGATATTTTTGTATTCGTCAAGAGGCTAAGAGGATATAAATAACTAACTAATCCGGAAAAAATTGTTTTTGTTAATTGAACTTAAACCGGATTCCTGGTGTCTTTGTCATATCCAAGTTCATGTGCGAAATCAGAGCTTTGAGCAGGCAAGGAGGGCCAGTTTTCCAAAATACAGATGTGATGATAAGCCATTGTATTGACGAAAGAGATTTGCACCCTGGCATTCGACTATCCACGACTACATTGAAAAAAATAACCGAATACCTGACTAGGCATTGTAGACTAAAAAAAAAATTCTTCGAAACAGGAATCGCTTCAAGCGCAATATGAAGTTTCCGTTAAGAGGAATGCGAATCACAAGAACACATGCAGACATGGAACTTGTGCGGCATAAATACATCTCAGAAGAAAACACCTGATTTCTGGGCAAGGAATTATCCTGACTGCCATCGAATATTATTATTTTGAGGTTCATCAGAGCAGCAGGATTGGAAGAGAGTTTTTACGTCGTCTGATCGCAGTACTTTAGTATCTCTATGCAAAAATAACAAGAATTATAACTGCTTGCGTAGTCTACGCAATAGATGCACTAAGTAATCCGATTGACTCTAGAGAAGCCGCTGTATTCTGGTAGGTAGTGTGTTGGCTTACTAGACGTGAGTCCATGGTTCAACCCCAGCTCAGACATCCCAAACTAAATGATATATGAAAAAATATTTCGGCGAATTCTTCTAGCAAAAACTCTGACAGTAAAATAAAATTGTCATGAGAAAGTTTCTCCAAAATCTGACGTTCGGAATCAATTTTAAACTGTATGCCGCGCAACCTATGAATAAAATTAACACACACAACATAAGTTGTGCGAAAAGCTAGGTAGTAAGCCTGACTGAAGGGTTGTAAAGACCAATTATGTATGTCATGTATGTGAAGATTCGTTGTAAGATGTGGATTAAGTGGACAACATTTATGTACACTCGTGAAAGCAAAGGCACATTCTGAGAATACTAATTATTCCATCCGATGGTACCCTTGAAAACGTACAGCCTCTTCAATTTCTTCGGCTCTGTTATTCCGAAATCGACTGGTACCCCTTAGGATATTGAAAACAGTATTGAATAAGCTAAGTGTGCATGTAGAATGCTTCTCCAAGTCTTCACCACTAAGATTTCAATATTTTATTGCATAGACCTAACAGTTACATGACAAGATGTCGAAAGGACGCAATCTGCTATCAACCGTAGGTTAGAGGACGTGTACTTGTCAATTAAGTACCCGGAGGTCAAATTGACCCATTGTACATCAACCGTAATATTCGTAGAATATTGGGATTATGTTGATCTGCACATATTTAAAGTCAAACACTAGGGATTGATGTATAAAACTAACAAAACTACAGGGGGAATAATGTCAGAACTGTGATCTGCATACACATGGAAAAGGCAAACTAGATGACAGATTTGTCTGGTACCCGAATAAAGTGTTTTATGGCCTTACAGCCTTTATGTGAAAATGTTAACTTAATTTTCTTTTAAAATGGAAATTTAAGCTTGTAAAACCTCGTACTACCAGTGTGTAGTCTATTGTATATTGTTTTTTTGTTGTTTTCGTTGTAATCTAATAAACATTACAATTATAAGATAAATTCAATACACAACTTCATTCAATGCCAACGTAACAAAATTTACAACCAGTGTTAACAATTTTAATTACAACGAAAACCCAACAAATAATAGGCCAAGAGTCAGTAGGGAACCCCTGTGTAACCTTGACCATAATTGGTGGCAACATAAAATGTTTATTTCCCTAAAAATTATTGCCCATAGTGGGTGGGTGTATGTGTAATACAAAACACACCCACTTTATTTAAATAACAACAACAATTTCTAAGACAGGTTAATACAATTACAGCAATTATGGATGGCATAATAAAAAAAAAACAA
The DNA here is from genome assembly GCA_958299815.1 of Sarcophaga carnaria. Classification (NCBI taxonomy): domain Eukaryota; kingdom Metazoa; phylum Arthropoda; class Insecta; order Diptera; family Sarcophagidae; genus Sarcophaga; species Sarcophaga carnaria. Next base: position 46,613,864 of record OY283150.1, read on the forward strand.
AAAAAAATTAACAAAAAAAAACAAAAAAACGTGTACAAACAGAACAACAAATTCATTTTCATGTAAAACACGCACAATTTAACCACAAATTGCTGGTCTTGTTATTATTGTTGTTATCGACTATTTAATTCTAGTCCACGTTATCCATATTGCTGTTGCAGACGACAGCAGAGTGCAGGGACAACAGTCTAAAGCAACTGAAACGGGCCTATTAGAACAACATCAACCTCAATAGACTAAAAGAAATGAGACCAATGTCACCTTAATGGCACAAAGTGCCATTAATATTGTTATTTTTTCTTTGTTTTATCTACACATTATTGTTGTATTTCTAATGTTGTTGTTACTGAAACTGAACTCAGGTGTACTGAACTCTGCATTCATTGGGAAGCACTTCAACCACTCAATTAAAAGTTTTGTTTTTTTTTTATTTTGTTTCTCATTTTGTTTTTTGGGTCAAATATTAAAGTCGTGTATTAAATTTTCTTTAAACGACATTTAATTAACCACAGAATTAATGCTTTAATACAGATGTAATGCGGGAAAAAGGATTTATTCGATAGAAACTTTAATTCCTCTTGTAATACGAGAATAATATAGGGTGGGTCATTTAAAAATTTAAATTTAAAAATGCAATAAAACAAAAACGGTTCGAAATCTTTCCAAATTTATTTTGTTGTTGTTGTGAATTTGAATTCCGGTTAAAAATGTAATATTATTTCACTTATATGACTGTCGCGGCTGGCCTCACAGTACCTAATCTAATATAACGATTGAGGTGATGGAAACCTTAAGCTTGGTTTGATGCAACAGATCAGAGTCTGTGTTATGAATCGAAACCATAAGACTCTCTATGGCTGCCTAACATAGTTTCCTTAAGAACATCAAGCGTAAAACGATTCGAAACATATGGAAAAAACTTCAATACGAAGTCAAATTTAAATCAAAAATTAGGGAAAAACAAAACGAAGGAGCCTTTAATATAATTACTCACTTACAAGTATAGGTTCTTTTATTAACCGCTTCCTATCTTTAAATTTTCATTAAACCAGGTATATTCATCGAGATTTTTTATTCCTTAGAAAGACCTATTTATTGATGCCATTATGTGTGGCATATAACATCGTTCACATATCCGCTACAGCTTCTCTGGGTGGAGCACATACGAAATCTCAAATTTTCCGTGACTTTGGCACATAAATAACCCTGAATTTATCCGAAGACTTGGGTTTGCTTCGAGGACTGTTGAGGTTTGTTGCTTATTCACACACTCACACATACCTAAGGCTTAAGGAAACTACACAAGAAAAAGTCTAATGATGTCAAATCTGATGATCTTGATGGTCAGTTCATTGGTATCCATACATACATACATAATTGGTCATTACAACCCTTCAGTCAGGATTACGACCTAGTTTCTCACACCACTTATGTTGTGTGTGTTAAGTTAAGTTTATACATTTATGGCAATTTTTATTTACTCTCAGAGTTATTGCCACAGTACCTCATTCGATCAGACCAATTTTCGTGCACTTTTTCGAGTGTGGGGGTCGTATCTCGGCAATGGCATCACGCATGTTGACCTTCAAATGCTCAATTGTTTCTGATCTGTCGGCATAAGACTTTTCTTTAACGGCGCCCCACAGAAAATAGTCCAACAGTGTCAAGTCACAGCTTCATGGCTGCCAATTGATATCACCATTTCGGCTAATTAAACGGCCATCAAACGTTTGACGCAATAAACAACGATTGTGGCATACAAAAAACTGTTGAAACCATCAATGCCATTAAGAGCGGGTACAAAAAATTGGTTATCAGGCTGCTATAGGTGTCTCCATTGATCGTGATGGTTGCACCGTCCTAATTTTCATAGAAATATGGTTCAATGATACCTCCGCTCCACAAGCTGTGCTCGCAATGGGCGCATTGGATTCTGTAAAACCACGTTTGGTTTTTCTGAGCCCCAAAAATGGCAATTTTGCTTATTAACGTAGTCATTAAGGTGAAAATGACTTTCATCCGAAAAGATAATTTTTTTTGCAAAATCGATATCATCGTGCTGTTTCTCATTGGCCCAAAATTCCAACGTTACTCAAGTGTAAATTGATTTATAACGTTCAGTGGAGATAATATACTGAATTTCGTGGCAGAATAGAATGACATAAGTATTGCCAGATTCGAAATAATTGATGGTTCAAATTTAAACCGATAGATCGACCCACCCGATATATTAAGTGACAAGAAATTGAGTACATTTGCACTGTAAGCAATAGAGCCTTTGCAGGAAGTGCGTTCCACATACGAATAGAGCCTCTACAAGCAGATTTCTGCTTATAATGCATTGTGGGATCTAGAAAACAGACGAATACTGTATCGACATATGCGTACAACTAATGTATGCCACACTCTATTAAATGCTTTAGATATACCGGTAGTTACAGCCTCGTGCTCTCCCAATTCATTGAATAGAATAGAAAGGTCAACAAATCACGACTTGAGCGGGCCTTATGAGTGCAGGGCGCTCGCATAAGAGGTGTTGTACTGATTCCGTTTCTTCCACGTTTCTGGCACCTTCTGCAGTAATCCTGGTGGGGCAGATCGACTTGTCAGCGAAACTGCCAAAAGCCTTTAGAATTCTTGTTAGATTGCGAACCGTTCTCTTGTCAAACTCAAGTAGTTCCTTAGTTTTCCTTCTGTCCACTGCTGGACAAACGCTTGGAATATAAAATTCAACGAATTTTTGGTACAAAAAGTTTGCTATCCTGGTAAAATGTGTGTTCAGTGGCCAAAAACCTATTCAATTGAAATCTTTTAAAATTATGTTTCCAATAAAAGCAATTTCATTGATTTCTCAAACATTTTCTGTTCAAATCAAATTTTTTAAAACGAAGTTAAGTTTTTTAGTTGATGTTGCTGTTGTTGTTAACTTTTTTCCTTCCAATAAACTTTTGTTATTTAGGTTGTTGTTGTTGTTGTTGTTTAATATTAAACTTTTATCTCGACTTTATTATTATTTTTCTCAAAACGTGCCCCCGTGGCACATTTCACTTGAATACTTTTAAATATTGCATAAAAAGTTCGTTTCTATTTTTGATTTTTTCTTGTAGTTGCTGTTGTTGAAACTTTAAAGCGTATTTAACAATTCTAAAAATTAAACAAAATGTAAAAAAAAGAACAGAATTCTTAATTATGCACACTTTAATGGAAAAATAAAAGTTAAAAGCATTCACTGTTTTGCTATGTTGAAAAGTTCTCCGCTGTACCTCATTTAACCCTGGTAAAAGAACTTGTATTTTTTTAAAGAATTAAACGAATCTTACCCATTACGAGTGTGTATATTTATAGTAAAAACAGAGATTCTAATATAACGATTGAAGTGATGCTTGGTTTGATGCAACAAATCAGAGTCTGTGTTACGATTCGAAACCATAAAGAAAACACTCTCTATGGCTGTCTAAAATACTTCGTTATAGATCATCAAGCTTAGAAATATTCAAAAAATATGGAAAAAAACTTTAATACGTAGTGAAATTAAAATCAAAAGTTAGAGAAAAACAAAGAGAAGGAGCCTTAAAAATAATTACTCACTTACAAGTATAGGTTCTTTTATTAACCGCTTACTATCTTTAAATGTTCGTTAAACAAGGGGTGTGAAAGGTATATTCTGGAGATTTTTTATTCCTTAGAAAGACCTATTGATGCCACTATGTGTAGCATATAACATCGTTCAAATATCCACCATAGCTTCTCTGGGTTGAGCATATACGAAATCCCAAATTTTCCACGACTTTGGCACATAAATCACCCTGAATTTATCCGATGACTTGGGTTTGCTTTGAGGACTGTTGTGGTTTGTGGCTTATTCACACACTCACACACACCTAAGGCTTAAGGAAACAACACAACGAAAAGTCTAACGATGTCAAATCTGATGATCTTGATGATTAGTTTACATCACTTCTATTTGAGATCACGATGGTCTTAAATCACTCATGTAGAATAACCAATGTGGCATGAGCGATGTGGCGCTGACCTGTTAAACCACATGTCCTTGGTATCCATACATACATACATAATTGATCATTACAACCCTTCAGTGAGGATTACGACCTAGCTTCTAACACACACTGTTGTGTTAGTTAAGTTAAGTTTATACATTCATGGCAATTTTTATTTACTCTCAGAGTTTTTGCCAGAAATCTGGTAGTCGCCGAAAGAAATAATTTTTCGTATTTCGTTTTGTTGGAGATGTCTGTCCTGGGGTTTGTACCATAGCCTCACGTCTAATAAGCCATCACAATACCTACTATACTACGGCGACTATCCAGATAATCGAATCCAGGCCAAAAGAAGTTGGTAACCATCAACCCATAGTGCTTTTTGTTGGCAGTGATGGCCGGACCTCAAAGAAATATGAACCGTTTACGCTACAAGCCCACAATCCAAACTAAGCAATGATTTTCACGGTATGTATTGGACCCTTTTAGATCTCATGTGTACAGGCATTGTTCAAATTTTGTTTGTTCACGTACCCAATTGCTATGAAAAGGGTCTCATCACTGAAAACAATTTTTGGGGTCAGTTGTCTTGAGTTTTCTTTGTTATGTTCGATTATTTTTACTCCACCTCCTCTTTATGAAAATAAAGCATTTATATGCGGTGAACTAATATGTCTGCCACTACTGTAAAAACATAATTTCTTTTTAATAAGATTTAAAATATTTTCTTTTCTTTTTTTCTTTTCTTTTTAGGTAATTAACCAAAATATTGAATATTTTTATATTTTGCTTTATGCAAAATACATAAGTCACTTGATTGTGTATGTGCTCTAAAATATTGGAGCGAGGTATTCGTAGTCCATTTTGTCAACAAAGGTCAGTAATCATTGTATTATTTTTTTATTTTTTTTTTTATTGTTTAATTCCAATAGAAAAAAATACTGCTCAAGCTATTTTCAATTTAATCTGATTTCCCAGTTATTATTGGAAAATTAAAAGAAACAGAAACATGACAGCACATGTAAGACATACATACATAATTACAACCCGTCAGTCAGGATTATGACCTAGTTTCTCACACCACTTATGTTGTGTACGTTAATTTTATACATGAGTGGCGCGACCTATAGTTTAAAGTCGACTCCGAACGATAGATTTTTGAGAAACTTTTCATGGCAATTTTTATTTACTCTCAGAGTTTTTGCCAGAAATCTGCTGAGTCGAAGTCGCCGAAAAAATACTTTTTGTATTCATTTGTATATCAGCTTGGCAGGGAAAATAAGGTCACCATCTTCCCTACTTTTGTATGAGCGTTATGAACGGAGAGCTGAGCGTGCCAATGGAAGGTTCTACATATCCGATGTAGCCGAAACCTTATTGTATAATGAGTAGAGGTGTTTGACGACAGAGAAGACGAAGAAAAACATGGAGACGGCAAAGTCTCCGTACCATCAAACAAAACTTCTGATTTCAATTTTTGTAGACTTGATGAGTAAATATTTGAAATATACTTCGAAGGAATGTAAATTTGTCACGGAGTGTTTTTTAGATAAATTCGAAGATTGTAAGGTTTTCTCTGAAACAGAATTGCATTGTTATTGTGTAAAAATTAATTGCAATACTGTGAAATGTTACATTTCGTTTAATAAACTGAAGGCATGTTATCGATAAACTTGTGCAAAATGAAAAATTCCAAAATGTAACACAATATTTAAAAACTAAAAACAAAGAAAAAGAAAGAAAAACTTGAAAATATTTTACATTCTTGCTGAAAATTAACTTTTCGCCATAATTCAAAACGTATGTCAGCTGTATTGTATACGAGCATGACTTTGGAGGCAGTAGAAATAAAAAAACCCAAAAAAAAATCCTAAAAAAAAATGATGAAAACAAGGAAGAAACATTCAGAAACTTTTTGGATCAAAATAAAGGAAACAAGAAATGGAAAAAAATTGAAAAAAATGCATTAAAATCAGCAAAAATGAAACTATTTTGGTGCTTGATATTCAACCATAAAGTATACAACCAGCAGCCAAAACTATTTCTCTAGAGAGGATGAAAAAAATTCTCAGCATGAAGCGTAAGCAGAAATAGAAGGAGGTTTCGCATTTTTTGTTTTTTTTCTCCCACTTTTTAGTTTATATTTCCCGTTAAGTGCTCGCCATTAACAATAATGGCGTTGATGATCACAGTGATAATGATCATCATCATCATCATGATGATTATGGCAACGTTTTAGCACACGTGCCATGCTCTGTGTAAAGAGTGTAGCTACTGCATATGCAACATGCCACACCGAAAATAAAAACAAAAATTCTTCACAATTCTACTTAAACGCCCGCGGTACAAAATGTAACATTTTTTTCCCGTTGCATCCGTTTTTTCGCGTAAAATTCTTTGCGGCTGTTCTCCTCGTAAATACTTTTAACTGGCAGTTTAACAGCAAAAGCAGTTTATAACTTTGTAATAATGATGTAGTCAACATACATACATACATATATACATACATTAGCACGTATGTTTCTCTAGTCTAGTCTCTATTGTTTAGAGGAGATACTCTATTAAATGTAACTAACGCAAGTAACGAAGAACATACTCGTAAAAATGTTGAAAATTAAACTGAAACTGTACTCTTAACTACCCATTTAAAATGGTTTCCAAATAATGTTGCTCTCGTTGTTGTTGTTGTTGTTAATAATGTGTTGTTATCTTTTGTTTCGTTTTGGAAATTTATGTCATGTTGTTGAAAATGTATACCCTGAACTTAGCTAAACAATAAATTAAAACTAAAATGTATTTTTACTTAAGATTTTCGAAGGCTTCGTTTCCAAAGTTTACTTTAAAAATTATACAGGAAATGATAACATAAAAATGCGCAGTTTATAGCTGTGATTTTATTCCACAAAGTATTGCGTGAGCAGCACTCTAATAAAAACTGGCCGCCGTAATGACAATAAAATGCAGCGATCGAAGACCTGTATTAAAGTCGACTAGCTTTCTCGTTATGTTGAAAGATCAACAAATTGAATTCCAAATCGACAAATAATATTGTCCCTCCTTTAGGAATGTAATACGGTGTTCAGATATGTACCTTTATTGCGTAAATCGCAATAAACGTCATTATTGAGCTCAATTATTAATTATTATTATTTATATATATTATTAATTATTGCGCAATAAATACGCAAATTGTTATAATATTGAGTAAAACTTTAAATGCTACACTGTCGTAAGTACGTTCAGTGCGCATATTACAATTATCCGAACACTTTCTGTTGATTCAACTCAAATGTCAAGAACGACAAACAAGAAAACAAAACTAAATAAAAACAATGTTGTTGACCAGCTGTCAAATGGTAATTGAATAAGCTGCTGAACTGCGTATATTATTATGTCTGAACACTTAAAATATATTACTCAATAAACCAGAAATTGACTCAATAAACGTGCATTTCTGAACATAATATAAGCCATGAAATATAACATCCTTGAACGCCATTAAACTCGCTGTAGTCTAGTGGGTAGTGAAAAAATATGAAAAAAATACTTCTTCAGCGACTTCCTCTCCACAGATTTCTTTGCCATGAAAAACTTCACAAAAATCAGTCGTTCGGAGTCGACTTTAAACTCCATGTCATGTATAAAAATTAACGCACACAACATAAGTGGTGTGAGAAGCTGGGTAGTAACTCTGACTGAAGGGTCGTAATGACCAATTATGTATGTATGTATGTAATATAGTGGTCCAGCTTCATCTCTAATACATACACAGTTCAGGAAACGTTCAATCGACATAAAGTATGTCACTCGGAGAACAGCGCATACCTGAAAGCAGCTAATTGAATCCCAAATCAAATAAATCGATTGAATTTGAAGTGAAATCAGACAAACTGAACTGACCACAACTACACTAAAGGAAGTTTGTTGCCGTTTATTTTATTGCTTAAAATAAACATCCAACAGGATGAAGCAATAGGATACACTAGACGATCTACAACAGAAATCTGAGGTTACAATTTTTTGATCGACTCACATGTTGGTAATTTGGCCTGCAAAATCATATGTTTAGACTTTTCAATTCTGCTTTTAGAAGGTCATGAGTCTAGGTCAAGAAGCCCCCCACATTTTTTAAATCCTTAAAGATAATATCTGTTAAGAATGCGGGCATCTCTCTTGCGGCGGCCACTTGAGCGATAATAAATAAGATCTAAAATATAAGGCAAGTACGGCTATACTTTCCAATAACAAATTGGTTTCAAATGGTTTTAAAACAATTGTATGGGCATTATAGTGCGAAGTATATATTTCCTTTTCATCAATTTAGCTCATCTAGCCAAATTGATTGATAGATCTGATCCTTCTAGTCACATCAAATAAAGAGAAATATCTGTTTAAATAGACATATATACATACATACATACATAATTGGTCATTACAACACATCAGCTTCTCGCACCACTTTTATACATGAGTGGCAGGGAAAGTCGACTCCGAACGACAGATTTTTGAGAAGCTTTTTTCATGGCAATTTTTTATTTACTCTCAGAGTTTTTACCAGAGATCTTCTGAGAGGAAGTCGCCGAAGGTATATTTCTTCACATTTCATTTTGTCTGACCTGGTGTTTGAACCGTGGCCTCACGTCTCATAAGCCAACACACTGCCTCCCATGCAATGGCGACTAATTCGACAAATTTTATCCTACTTGCCCCATCAAATAGAGCGAAATACCTGTTTAAATGGACATTCGGTGGTTTGATGTCATTGAAGCTCTATTTATCGCTAAGGATAAACAAATAAAAATTATTTGTTTTTGTGACACTCAAGCAGTAATTCGCTAAGTGTTCTCCTTAAATTCTAAGAATACATTTTGAAGGCCAATAATTTTGGTCATTTTTTAATTGAACCGCATTCGAAAGCTTTTATTTTGATTTGAACGATTGATTTAAATTCCATTTCAAAGTTTCAAGTCGTATTGGCATACAAAAAGATTGCACCTACATCTACACATACAAATTTAAAAATAAGAATATAACGACTACATACGTTAACAGATCAAGCTGATCTGAATCACTGATTGTGTGTGGCGAATTGCGTCTAACCACCTTTGAATTTGTTATTGAACATTTTTAAATTTCTTTATTGCATTCATAAGTTTCCAAATTTGAATGACATAGTTCAGGATGTGATTTTCAAATAAGAAACTTTAAAAGTTATCCAAATTAAAGTGTGCAATTGATAATTTCACTGAATCATCCTCTGTGTTGTTGCAGTACATATTGATCGAAGGGATATCAATCTCTAATCTTAGAAACACGCCTATGATTGGTATTTTTTTTCTCACTAATGCAGAATGAAACCGAAAGAAAACTTAAATATTATGACCTGCTAAAAAATTAATTCCTCACAATGGAGAACTAAATATACGAAGATGATCGCCGTAGTCGAATAGATTATGGTTGGCAAGACAAGCTAACAACTGAGGATGAAATGAGAATTTAATAGGTCTGTTTTTTCTTTAAAACATCACCATGGAATATTTCTTAATAAAGTTTATTTTAGTGCCTTCAATTTGTTTTGTAAATCATTTCGCTTCGAGAAAATTACCACAATATCATCAGCATAAGTCAGATCGTTAAGATTTTCCATACAAATTGATTGCCAGAGAATTACCAGAAATATGAGTGGGGAAAGAATACAACTATATCGGACACCTGAAGCGATATCAATAGATTCAGAAAACACCCCTCCATGAAACACTCTTCATTGCAATGATCAATTTTGTATGTATGTATGTACTTATGCATGATTCGAAAGGATACGACCCTTTTTCATGATCCCTTCTGGGTTTTTCGAGCCTAATGTACGACAATTTTGCTTATTGATGTAAGCACCGAGTGAAAATTTAGCTTCATGAGCCAATTATCATACCATATGGTGCTCAGAATGTCCATCCAACTAAAGGGTGTTTTTTATAGAGGTATAGAACTTTAAGTTGGCATTACTTTTCAAGATGGCGACCGATTTAACAGCTGTCAAGTGATTTATTCTCAGTTTGGTTTGGCAATTCGTCATGAATAGACTCACGCCTAAACAACGCTTGCAAATAGGGCAATTTTATTTCGAAAATAATGGTTTTGTGCGGAAAACGTATCGCGCACACAACGTCGACAAAATCGTCCATCAGAGCAGTTAATTCGATTAACCATGGAACGTTTTCGCACCACGTAGCATTGAGGAAGACCCGCATGTGTCCATCCGCCATCGAGCACAGGAATTGGATCTGTGTCCATCCACTTTATGGAAGATTTTGCGGAAGGATCTTGGTTTGCGTGCTTACAAAATCCAACTCGTGCAAGATTTGAAACCAAACGATCATCAAGTAAGGCGTAGATTCGTCGAATGGGCCCAAAACGAGATTACGGTTGTTCCTGATTTTCATAAGCGAATTTTGTTTAGCGATGAAGCGCACTTCTGGTTGAATGGCTACGTCAACAAACAAAACTGATGCATTTGGAGTGAAGGTAATCCTCAAGTGTATGTGGAAACACCGTTACATCCAGAAAAACTGACTGTTTGGTGCGCTTTATGGGCTGGTGGAATCATTGGTCCGTACTTTTTCAAAACCGATGGTGGCCAGAACAGTCAATGGTGATCGGTATAGAGCCATGATTACTAACTTTTTCATTCCTGAATTGAATAGCCATGATGTCCAGAAGATGTGGTTTCAACAAGACGGCGCAACATGTCACACAGCTCGTGCCACAATAGATTTATTGAAAGACACGTTTCGTGACCGCCTAATTTCACATTTTGGACCTGTGAATTGGCCTCCAAGATCTTGTGATTTAAGACCGCTACACTACTTTCTATGGGGCTATGTAAAGTCATTGGTCTATGCGGTAAAGCCACAAACGCTTGACCATTTGGAAGACAACATTCGCCGAATTATTGCCGATATACGGCCACAAATGTTGGAAAAAGTCATCGAAAATTGGACATCCAGATTGGACTACATACGCGCCAGCCGTGGTGGTCATGTGCCAGAAATCATATTTAAAATGTAATGCCACAAGATTATCTTTCGGATAAATAAAATTCATGTCAATCGAATAATCCATCGTTGTTTTATTGCAACATAAAGTTCTATACCTCTATAAAAAACACCCTTTATAAATGTAGCCTGAGTGAACTTTAAATGAATGAAAATACAAAACTAATTACAAAGCTTTTGGTGAAAAGCGGTAATTAAGACCAAAAAGATGAGAACTTTCCATTAAATAAATATCACATCAAATGAAAGAACCACTAAATGGATAACCCGATATAAAAAGGAGTCTTTTTCTGGTTGCTGTATTGACCCGTATTATTTTAAATACAAAATCGTTTATGTTCATGAATAAAAAAAAATTTAATACTTCTCGTTTAGATTTGTAATTAATAGCGTTTAATAATAATTATTTTCAGTTTCTCTGTGTTGTCCATTTAATTTTATTTTCCATCATGAGTATGCATTTATTTCAAATAACAAAGCGTATGTGTGTAAGTGTGTATGTGCATTTAAGTTCAAGAGAAACTTGCTACAGTCTAAATGGCAATTATTTGTTAATGTATAAGTGTTAATGTGGAAACACAGTATAAAGGAAATAGAGGCAGATTGAGTGAAAGAGAGGGAAAGTCGAAATATTTCCTGTTCGTAAATTCGTAACAGTGAATTACACATGATGTTGACTGCATAATATGAGTTGATTATTGTATGTAAAGTATGTATACATATATAGGATGTATATGGAAATGTTTATATAAACCATATACATACATACAGCGTATGTAGATAAACATACCATATAAACAAACATGTACATACATATGCAAACATGTATACATTATTTATATACAGAAACATTTCAGTTTATTTAATGATGTTGCCAGTTTCATTCATGTCGTTTTTAATTTTGCTTTTACAACTCTCCTTCTATCTCCCTCTCCCTCGCTCTCTTTATCTGTCGTTTATTTGTTGATGATGGAAAACATGATGACGCTGCTGTTACTAGTCGTTTGTTTGAATTCTTTCATTACGTTTCGTTTCGTTTCGTTTTTGAAAAAGGTCAAAATAAAATCTTTTTTTCTTCTATTTACCGTTTTTTTTTTGTTTCCATCAGTATATACCATGTAAGCATATGTATATGTATGTGTTTGTATTAAAATTCATTAAAATTTTATAAAAATTTAACACTTAATGTCCTTGTTCGCAATATATTTTCTCTTTTTATTTCAAATAATTTATTTAAGTTCTTAAGCATGAGTATAAGTGTATGCATACATACGAGTATGTATGAGAGCGTATAAGTTTCGTTTGATTATGTATGGGGTCTTGTGTTTGTCATTAAATTTATTCACTACAATAATTATTTCTTCAAATGCAAGCAGACATCGTTTCATTCGTTTATTTTTTTAAACGTTGTTGATTCGGATGATGCTGCCGGCAAAAAAAAAAAGCTGCCTGCAGGCTCTTGCCTTTGAACAAATTTTATTTTTTCTTTCAAAAAATTTTTCTTTTAATTTTTATTATTGAACAGTTCAGGTTTACGAAAAGGAAATAACTTTTGTGACCTCGACTAAAGAGAGTTGTTAAGTGCTCACTGGTTGCTTTAGACTTAACACAGTCGAATAGTTTTCTAATTTCAAAGATGATTTTTCGTGTTCAATTCCCCCCTTCCTGTATATAATTCAGCTCAGAAGAATATATACAGACAGGTTCTTAAATCGTTTAGAGAGCCGGAGTCTATTAGGTAGTGCCACGTTTCAAACCATAGGTCAGACGTGTCAAAAACGAGGTGAGGTTAGGTTAGGTTAGAGTACGTGTACTTGTCAATTAAGACAAGTACAGTACCCGGAGGTCGAATTGACCCATTGTACAACGTCCTAGTTTCTCACACCAATTATGTTGTGTGTGTTAATTTTATACATGAGTGGCGGGACCTACAGTTTAAAGTCGACTCCGAACGACAGATTTTTGAATTTGAATTTTTATTTACTCTCAGAGTTTTTGTCAGAAATCTGTTGAGAGCTCGTCGCCGAAAAAATACTTTTTGTATTTTGTCTTTGATGCCTGGCCTGGGGCTCGAACCCAGGCTTTTGTGTCCAATAAGCCAACACACTACCTACTAGACTACGGCGACTTCAAAAACGAAATATGACAAAATATTTCTTCGACGACTTCTTGGCTGCCTTCCAAATGATATCAATACAAAGTTTGTATGCAGTTCTACTACTGTATGTAAACTATGTAGATATGCAAAGTAACCAAACAATGCATCAACTATAAATACGATGCCTGATTGCTTTTTGACTGTGTTAAAAATACACATTGACGACGTTTTGAAATAGAATACATTGTATATATTTTGTACAGCGGCATTATTAAACAGGATACTTTGTTCAAACAAAAAGTAACTAACATTTTGGAAGGCAGCCCGTCTCAGCAGATTTCTGGCAAAAACTGTGAGAGTAAATAAATATTGTCATTAAAAGCTTCTCAACTATCAGTCGTTCGGAGTCGACTTTAAACTGTTGTGATGTGAGAAGCTAGGTCGTAATCCTGACAGAAAGGCTGCAATGACCAATTATAAAAAATACGACTGCCCTGAGATTGACAGAGTCGGGTAAACTGAAACACCTTTTGTATTGATTATCTAACCACTCCGTAGAAACCACAAGATTATAATACTAATAATGCAACGATTTGGTTGTGAAGCCTTTCCCGAAAGACATCGCATTGATGGTGATTATTATTCAAGGGGAGAGGACGTAAACGTCTACATACATACATACATACATACATATATACATAATTGATTATTATAGCTCTTCAGCCAGGATTTCAAAGTAGTCTCTCACACCAATTATGTTGCGTGCATTAATTTTATACATGAGTGGTGGAACCTATAGTTTAAAGTCGACTCCAAATGACTGCTTTTTCAGAAACTTTTCATGGCAATTTTTGTTTACTCTCAGAGTTTTTGCCAGAAAACTGCTGAGTAGAAGTCGCCGAAGAAATATTTTTTCATATTTTGTTTCGTGGAAGATGTCTGATCTGGGGTTTTAAACGTGGCTTTACATCTAATAAGCCAATACCCTAGCTACTAGACTCAGGCGACATTCACGTAAAAGGCTACGGGATATCATGTTTCTTTTGATAAACTTGACCTTTTACTCTCTAACGTAGTAAGATCTCAGCAATAACAGCTTCTGAGCCAATCTGACAACCGCGGGAATGCCATTAAACTAATGGGATTGACATTGAACGAATAATAGTGTGCAAGTGTAGGGCAACATATAAGCGATTTTAGTTTAGTGATTGAACTTGATAGATGACTGATCTTTAAGAAAAATAGAACCCAAGTCAACTAAAATCAATTCTCGCAGAACTTTCTAAATTGCATTACAACATTGGCTATTATAATCCTTTACTCAGAATTATGGTCTAGCAACCGAGCAATATTAATAGACTATTGCAACCAACGGATCTAGCACATTCTAGTTCTTTATGATGAGGCATTGATCTTCAGTAGGCGACAGGTTTTAGATTCATCATGCAGAGCCATGCGTTCTAATATCAAACCACATTAATTCGATTGTTTTAAATGAACACGTGATTTATTTTTAGTGTAGAACTGTAATGAAATCCGTCATAGTCAGTGATTGGTCCCTGTAGCGTTAAGGTATTTCAAATACAGCAATTGTCAGCTTCAATGGAATTCTAGAAAGGGTAAAAATATAGTAAAATAAAGTCAAATTATTCTAACCATATTGCTAATTTGTTTTACCGATTTACTGATTATTCGATCTTTAAAGCTACCCCTATGATGTGTCATTGCCCTGATAAATTGAAATACGATTGTTTAATTTTGTTAGCTCTCCTGTTTGGAGGATACAATTAGCCTTTAGTTGAAAGATATGAAGCCACTCAAGCCATAAATCTCATGGGCATTTATGTCAGAAATCGAGTCAACAGCCTGCAGTTGTAAAGTAATAAAGTAGTTGGGGCAAGAATTACTCACTTTTATCCATTTCATCTTTTTGTTTGTTATGTTATACCTACACAGTGTCCGAATCAGTCTGTTCAGGCTACCTCCTCTTTGAAAGCACTCTTGATCCATAAGGTTTTCAGTTTTGAACTTATTTATCCAGTGACATAATAAGTTATTTAACTCTTCCATCTACATACAGTTGGCATTTAACGAAAAATGTATTATAATCTTAATCCTTTAAATGTCTCTGATAAGATAGTTTCCTTGAACCCAATGTATGATTACTTTACCGTCTGATTTGAGATGCATAAATTTCTTTCTTACATTGCATGAATAACTGTTTATAGAACTGATGACAAAGCAAGAATTTCCGCCTGTTTATCAACAAATATCACGACATTCTCACTTGCAGTTACGAATGTTGGTACATCAGCTGCGTTCTCTACAGAAAAACACTTCAGCAAATAGAAATTTATCAGATAACCCAGAAGTTTAGCTTGACAACTCAACGGGGGAGCGTATATTTCATTGTGATACTCTAAAATAATCCCACTTTCCTAATCCAGTTCTACGTACATTCCTTGCTACAGCACGTTCCTAAAAACTACGTGCATCTAGATTTCCAAGGGAAGCTTACCATGGAACAGGATATTCGCACAAAAAGTGCTGTTCCGATTCTCCTCACAATCATCTGAGTAGCCAAGGTATTGTGAGCATACATCCTACCATACAGTCTGCAGTATTCCATACATACGAAGCCAAGAACCAAACACAATTAATAAAATCTTATCGACCATTGTATAGTGATGCCAGATTTTATAATTTTGATACGCAAAAAATAGCAATTTTGTATTGAGATATGGCAACATAATAATCCTCAGACATGCTATTTAACTGAGCCTTTACGTTTCAACATATTTTCAATAATTTTGAATACTCTTGTGAGCCTTTACTGAAATATTTTACACTTTTGGTGTCGAAAGATCTCCCGAGAGCATTAAGGCTCAAATTTTATATTTTATTAAAGGTGTTGTTGTTGTTGTTGTTTTGTAATAAATCGTTATATGCATACTTACATGTGTAAAGTAGTAATAATGCACTTGTGCACCTCGTTCTGCCAATGCCTGGGCATATTCATTTGTTGGGCATGTAAAGAAATGATCACCTACAGCTCTGCCAATTTGCTGTTGATTTTGATATCCTGGATTACCCTCCCAGCTGGTGTACTGCAAGTGAATTACAGAAAAGTGTATAAAAAAATTAATACAACAATTTATAGACTGCACAAACATATGTTTGTGCTATTGATTATGTACATACATACAGATATATGTATGCATGTACATACATACATATATATAAAACAGAAATTAAAAGTATGCAAATATTGTAATGAGAGATCTACTGTTATTAAAGAGTTTTATTACTGCTGCTGCGCACTTTTTCATTTCAGTTCATAATTAAATAAAGTTTTTTTTTTCATTAAGTTTTCATTTACTTTCATAAATAAAATTAAATTTATCATGAATTCAATCTCTTCAATTAAAAGTTTTCACAAACTCATGTTATATTTAAAATTTTTTGCAAAACTGCTGAATAGTTTGTTTAACTTTTTTCGTAATTTTCTTTTTTTTTAGCCACAATTACATTTATTGTTAGCTTTTAAATACATTTAATTAAAGCTATGCAACATTGTAATTAAATATGATTAACATTTATTTGCTACATACACAATATCGGCTTAATAAGGTTCTATAATGTGATGGTTAGTTGAAAATGATGCGAACTTTATTGGTAAAGAATGATTCATTCTATGCTATGACATCCCTATACTATCTCGAGTCTTTGTCCTAAAAATCTAAAGCATGCAGTAGTTTTTCATTCCCGACATTATGTTTATGATTTTTGAAATCCATAAAAAAGATTCCTTTATACCTCCTCTATATTTTTGTTTGAAAGACAATGAAAATCATTGCAAACATCCAATGTATAAAATCAGATATAATCAGATATAATGTAGTCGCAGTAATCTAATGTGTTGGCTTTTGAGACGTGAGGCCAGGGTTCAAACCACAGCTTAGACATCTCCAACAAACCAAAATACGAGAAAATATTGTTACGTTTTTACCTTTTTAAAAACGTTTAGAATATGAGTTCGTTGATTGCAAAAAAAGTAGAAAGAAATTGGTGTTTAGTTTCAATTAAACTCTTTTATTGTTCACACTACTTTTGTGTGCCACCGTATACATCTTAACGATACAACAACAATTTGTTTATTCGCTATTATTCTTTGCTTGCCACGTAGATCTTTTCAACGAAGATCTTCAAACCACGACTGCTTACTTCGAACGCAACGCGTCTTCACACAAGACTGACTGAATTCTTACTGACTGTTGTCTGCTTTGTCTTGCCCTTTTATATGTCCACAGAATCAGTCTCATGAACGTTCTTGAAACAGAAGGTTCTTGTTCTCGCCTTCTCGAGGGTTCTATAGCGACTGCATTGTTGTGTTACGTTCTTGTTTATTTGCCTATCTCCTTTTCTTTCCTACTTGTTGTTGGTATACATATTTAAGCAAGTTCGTTATATTTGTTAGTGTAGCTTTTGTTAATGTTAAATGATGTTTATATTTTCGTAACAATATTTCTTCGGCGACTGCCTCTCAGTAAATTTCCCAAAAATCTGTCATTCGGAGTCGACTGTAACTTGTAGATCTCGCCACTCATGTATAAAATTAACACACACACAACATAAGTGGTATGAGAAGCTAGAATGTAATCCTAAATGCTGGGTTGTAATGACCAACTATGTATGTACATACATATGTAATATCATATATTTTACGTTTCAATAAAACTTTGTTTAAAAACCAAATTAAAAGTTACATTTGTCCAGTAAAAAAAAACAAATAAATTGACTCGCATTAATTAAACAATTAAGGGAGGAAAAAAATTGACAACAACAGCATATAAATTAATATGAAACAAAACTCCATTATATTTTAATCACTTTAAAATGGCAACAACAGCAGTTGATAACACATACATATGCGTTTAACGAGTTGTTATTATAGTATTTAAATGTTATTATTTTTAATTAATTATTTTTAATTTTACAAAAAAATACCTATAAAAACATACACGATTGTGAGTAAATAATTAAAGGCGTCACTCGCACTCGCATTAAATATTTTCTTGTTTTTTTTTTTTATTTAACATGAGAGTGACAGAGTTAATTAAGACCAAAACTAAAAAACAATGCAGTTTTTCATGCAACACACAGATATGTACATATTTTCTCTGTTTTTTTTAAGTTAAGAGAATTTTTGTTTTAATTAATGATTTAATGATGAAATTAAATAATAAGTTTAGTTGTGGTAATCAATTAAATTAACTAAACAAATAATGAAATTTCTATTTTACAATCTACGATGACATAAAATCAACCGAATAGTCATTTAGAAGAAGTGCTTGGTAACAAAAAAAATGCAGTTTGGGCTCCTCATATTCGTTATCCCAATAGTAGGACGTATTAATACCGTCCATCATCATAATTGCTTGAGGCGATCGCTGAAGAGAGGTTCTTTATCAGAAACACGAATCGGCTTAATTTTCACTCCTTATTACTTACTTGAAACCATAAAAATTGAAGTCGCCGTAGTCTATTAGGTTGCGTGTTGACTAGACGTGAGGCCTCGAGTCAAACCCCATATCAGACATCTGAACCAAAACGAAATACGAAAAAATATTTCTTCGGCGACTTCCTCTCAGCAGATTTCTGGCAAAAACTCTGAGAGTAAATTAAAAATTGACATGAAAAGTTTCTCAAAAATCTGTCATTCGGAGTCGACCTTAAACTGTATGTTCCGCCACTCATGCATAACAAAAAAAATGACAAGCACAACATAAGTGGTGGGAGAAACTATGCCGTAATCCTGACTGGCAAAAACACTGGGATTAAATAAAATTGCCGTGACAAAGTTTCCCAAAAATTTTTCATTCGAAGTCGACTGTAATTTGTAGGTCCCGCCACTCATAAATGGTGGGAGAAGCTTGATCGTAATCTTGACTGAAGGGTTTTAATACCAATTATGTATGTATTTAAGTATGCATTACTTACTTAAATAGTCATTACAATCCTTTAGTCAGGTTTACAACCAAGCTTCCCACACCACCCCTGAGTGGTGTAACCTACAGTTTAAAATCGACTCGGAATTACAGATTTTTTTGAAGAAACTGTCACTGTTTTCACTGTCAATTTTATTTACCCTGAGAGTTTCTGCCAGAAATTTTCTTTCGTCGAAAGAAATATTTTTTATTTCGTTTTGTTCCAGATGCAGGAGATGGAGTTTGAATCACTTCCTCGTATGTAATTAGCCAACACACTACCTACTATACTACGACTATTCTTCAGTCCTTATAGTTTCAGTTCTACTCGGGAACTCCACCAGGGAAAATAGATTTTATTCAGCTTATGACTTCAAGATTTTTACTTCTCAAAGAATGTCGAATGCCTTTACAGACTATGAAGAAAATTGAGAATCATTTAGTCGAATACTCCAGATAAGTGCAGTCACTATAGCATCAATTTCAAAATGTTTGCTAGTAAGCAGCATAGATTAATTTGTGTTTTACTTACATACATACATAATTCGTCGTTACAATCCTTCAGTCAGAATTACGACCTACTTACTCACACCACATGTGTTGTATGCATTAATTTTATACATGAGTGGCGGGACCTACAGTTTAAAGTCGATTCCAAACGACAGATTTTTGAGAAACTTTTTATGACAATTTTTGTATACCTCCCAGAGCTTTTGCCAGAAATCTGCTGAGAGGAAGATGCCGAAGAAATATTTATTCTTATTTCATTTTTTTGGAGTTGTCTGACGTGGGGCTTAAACCGCGGCCTCATGTCTAAAAAGGCAACACACTGCCTACTAGACTACGGCGAATACGGTTGTACTTACAACCTAGTAAGTGAGTTCATTCGCCCCCTCTATGGGCCAATGTGATATCCTCAAAACTCTACCTCCATAAAAGGCTAAAGGTCATAAACCAAGGTCATACCATGGCAATAAATCAACATTTGTTTGAAAAAGAGATCCATTAAGACAATAGCTAAAGCAGTGGCCCGTGTTTGCAAAAATCCTGACCCAATCTTATTCCATCTGCAGGCACAATCATGGCGTCTGGTTTTTTTTTTGGGATGAGCAAGGGCGATGTCTTATTAAAAAAATTCAAAAATGAAACCAACCAGGTTTCCTAACTTACTGCATCTTGCAAGTAATGAAATAAGAAAAATAAAAACAAAGTCAAAGGAGATCAGAATGATTAAGCGTCCTAACATTATTTTCAATTCCTAAACAAAAGATCACTAGGATGACTGCAAAAATAAAGATGTAAAGTCTGTAGTTGGTGGTTGTTTCAAGTAGGTAGACAATTGTAATTATAAACAGAGTATTGAAGCAGTTGATCTCGGGAACCGCTCCTAGAAATACATTGAAGTGTACCACCTTGTAAAAGCGTAAAGATGCGAATGCTGTCTGTTTTAAAGAATTTTGCTAAAAGTACAATTTCTCATATTACAATTACAATCCGAACACTTTTTAAACTAAAATTGTGATGCATTATGGAAGAAAAAAAGAAAATTTAAAACAAGGCAGTTCCTTTTAAACCATCATTGCCATTAGCGAAATTGTATTTTATTATATGCTCCGCAATGACTCAGTAATATTTTTTATTTTATTTTATTTCGTATTATTTTGCTCTACCATCGTTCAACAGAATTTATTACTTCCGTCTCTGACACTTAATTTTTAACGAAAATAACGAAAATAACGAAAAACTGCGCGCTTAAAATGCACACCCAACAAAAAATAACAAAAAAAAACTCTGAAAATTTAATTCCCATGTGATTTTTATATCATGTGCTTAACAAAATTTGTTGTTTTTGTTCCCCCATTTTTCTTTTTCCCTTTTTTTTTCACACACATAAGCACACAAAAATAGCAGAGTTTTGATTGTATATGTTTTACTCTCTCCCTTTCACTCACTCTCTCTTCCTGCTACCATTACTTGTACAAAAATGAAGACAGAGACAAATAATGACAAGAAGAGAAAAAAAGCGAAATGGAAGACGGAAGTATTTTTGTGAAGCAAAAAAGAGAAAATGTTGGCAACAGGAATTGAATCGTACAGAGACAACATTTCAATATACAATGACGTTGATGATGACACATTGAGCCGTTATTGGCATTTTATAATTGAGTTGTTTGCTGTTTATTCTCTAGCAGCTGTTGTTTGGTTTAACTGGCAACACTTGCTTGCAGACACATTAACAGGACAATCAAGTGAAATTTTAAAAACTACGTCTCCATGATTTATTTCTGATGTCTGCTGCTGTTGCAAAGCAGTGATAGTCGAAACAGAGTGGTGGAGGAAGGAAAGAAACAGTCATTTGATGGGTAAAAATTCTTGGCATATATTGGAATAATTTTCAGAGTTGTCAATTTGTCAAGGAATATATGTACATATATTCATACCTACATAATTGGTCATTACAACCCTTCAGTTAGGATTACGACCTGCCTTCTCACACCACTTATGTTGTGTGTGTTAATTTTATACATGAGTGGCGGTACCAGCAGTTATTGAGAAATTTTTTCTTGGCAGAGTTTTTGCCAGAAATCTGTTTTTCATATTTCGCTTTGTTGGACATGTCTGACCTTGGGTTTGAAGCGAGACCTCATGTCTAATAAGCCAACACACTACCTACTAGACTACGCCGACTACTGCAAGGAATATACCTTAACACAATCAATATCGTTAACTGCTAGCAATGCGTCTACCAACGCCTCCAACAGAATGATGCAGCCTCATGGCAAGCCTACCATAGATTGCATCATCGTACGTGAGTACCAATTCGAAGCCAGGCATGGCTTCCCTCTTGCTCAGGAGGCGGAGACTATCTAAACTCCCTTTTGCCAATGTTGTTATTAATGTTAAAAAAATGTGTTCGCGATTTGGGTATAAACCACAGCCACTGCGTTGACCCCACAAGAAGGCCTCACCATTATCAAGCATAGACGAGTCTCTGGGGCTCCCGACACCAGTGGTACTAGAAATAAGCCTCCGGTCAGGCTTCGCAGTTTAATCAGCTACCACCCAACAAGGAAGGGACTGGCGAGACCTACAGTTTAAGGTCGCATCCGAACGACAGATATTTGAGAAACTTTTCTTGACAATTTTATTTTTTTCTCAGAGTTTTAGTTGGAAAAGTCGCCGAAGAATTATTTTTCATATTTAATTTTGTACGAGGCGACTGAGCAGGGTTTTATGCCACCTGCTAATAAATCAACACACTACCTGTGACTTCAAATTTATGCTACTCGAAGGAGTATAAAAAGTTCTGAGAAAATTAAAAATAAAAATTGAGTCTGAGAAGCAAATGTTTCCATTCTGTTTTTATTATATCCGTGAAGATTTCTTACAAAATAAATTCTAAATTAAAACTGCATTGAATCTTTCAAATTCTTTTGAATATCTTTCAGAAAATAATGCAAAATTTTACAATAAAACATGTGACCTATTAAGCAAATGTTTACAACATGAAATGAATTTAACAAAAAAAAACCATTTTGGAAAGATAAACGAGAAAAAAGCCATGACCGGCGCATTATATTGACTGATAATTTTGATATTGCAGCCACTCTGCTGTGCCATTTTATCTCTGCCATCAATATTTTAATCAATTTTGTTTACAATCATTCTTTTTTTTTTTTGCCTCAACTTTTTTTAACCTCTAAAAACAAAAAACGTATTCAATATAAAATAAAACACGATAGAAATTGTATTTTAAAATCCATAGGAATAGAAAATAAAATTGAAACACGACAACGAAATGCATGCCATTTAAACGATTGTACAGGTATGTTTTCGCTGCGCTTTTAATTTATGGGAAACATGGGTATTGTAAATTTCAAATATTTTTATTTATTACTCATGCTCTTGTTTAAAAAAAAATGCACGCTTTTTTATTGTATTCCTATTTTATTGTATTATTTTTCTTTTTATTTTTTATCAATAACAGGGTTTTTTTTATTTTTTTTGTTTTGTTTGCATCATAAAAAATTTGTCCACAATAAATTTTATGGTTTATAAACGATAATAAAATAAATAGCAGAATAAGAAGTAGTTTGGAAAAAATCATTAAAAATTTAAATTAAAAATCTTTATTTAAAGACCACACAAACACATTATTAACATACATACATACCTGGAATATAATTGCCTCCCGTTCAGCTTGAGTGGCTTTATTGAAAATATTATTCATTATTTCTAAATATTTATCACGTGGCAATGATGTTGCTTCATCTTTATCAAAATAATCAATAAAATCGTACAATAGAAAATATGTGCCTGTGAATGAAAGAAAAATAACCGATAACAACAATTTTATATATATTCATACATACATAAATTATGATATTAAAATTAAATATTATTTATTATTATTTCAATACAAATATATTTACATCCTCCGTATCAGAGATCAGCTATGAATATTCAAAAAGATGAGTACAATTGAATCATACTCATAATTTCTGATACTTATCCGCATTCATACTTCTTTTAATATCAGGGAACCTCTACTCATATTCAAACGACTCTCCATAACTACTCCATAGAAACCACAAGATTATGATACTAATACTGCAACGATTTGATGGTGATTATTACTCAAGGGGAGAAGACGTAAACGTCTAAATGCATACCATAGATCAGCAATGAGTATTCAAAAAAATGAGTAGAGTCGAATTATACTTATAATTTCTGATATTTATACGCATTCATACTTATTTTAATATCATACTCATACTACTCATATTCAAAGTTTGAAGTACTCATAGTACTGATACTTAACAATGCGACTGATGGTGTCGACTCTCCGTTACTCAACATTTACAAGAATCACAAAGTAAGTATGATTCGCGTACGATACTCACTAGAAGGTTGTGTGTTTGCTCTGCTTGCTGCTCTGCCTTTTTTTGTAAATGCAACAACAACTAAGACTGTAAATTTTGATTCTAGTAACTCGAATCATTTATGAGTATTGTAAGTAATTGTCTAAATTTATGAATCTAAATGAGTAGGCTTATGAATTCTGATGAATGGAAACTGGCTAAGATCATTCCCATTCCCAAATCGAACAATGAGTTTAGGCCAATTGCTATTCTTCCTTTTTTGTCGATGGTAATGGAAAACTTTATAGCCAGACAGATCAATGGTTATCTGCAATGTCACAATTATTTATCAGTCAGTCAGTCGGGTTTCATGAAAGGTAGGAATTGTACTACCGCTCTATTGAATGTAGTTGAGGATCTTAGGTTGGAGCTAGATGTAAATAGTGTAGCGTTTTTAGTTCTTCTCGACCACACCAAGGCATTCGATACAGTCAATCATAAAATTTTATTGAATAAACTCCGGAAGCTGTTTAATTTTTCTAATTCTGCCGCTAGTCTAATATTTTCTTATTTGTTGAACAGATGTCAGAGGGTTCATTTAAATGGGAATATTTCAGATTCGCTAAATATTTGTAGAGGTGTTCCCCAGGGATCAATACTGGGGCCACTGTTGTTCTGTATGTATGTTAATGATCTACCGGGTGTTTTGGTTGGCTGCCGTGTTCATATGTATGCTGATTTGGATAGGATTGACAGTTGGGCTTCGGCGAATGGACTACGCATTAATCCCTCAAAGTCCAAATGTTTAATACTTTCGAAGACCAATGTTTCGTTTGCCTTACCTGGATTGAGTATCAGGGGAAATAAAATTGACTTTGTCAAGTCTGCTACCAATCTGGGTATTGTATTTAATGACAGATTATCGTGGTCTGGCCATATAAGTGTCGTTGTTGGCAGAATATATGGCATGCTTCGGAATCTATGGGCGGTCATTGATTCAACTCCTTTTGAAATTCGTATGCAACTTGCTAAACCTTATTTAATTCCTGTGCTATTGTATGGGTGCGAAATTTTTGCAAACTGCGATAGTAATGACAATCGGAAACTAAACTTGGCATACAACAATATAGCAAGATACGTCTTTCTCAAGGGTCGCCGGGATCATATTTCTCATTTAGCGTACCAGATATTTAGTGTGAAATTTGATAATCTTCTGAAAATTAAATGCCTCATTCTATTCCATAAAATTATTAATACGGGACAGCCGGAATATTTATTAGGCCGAATTAAGTTTGCTGTGTCATGCCGGGGCATGAAGATTATTCAACAAAGTTACAGGACTCTTTTGTCACAGCGACAGTTCTTTATACACACCACTAGTCTCTGGAATTCCCTACCAAATTACATCCAAAAGATAGGCAATGCAAATGCGTTCAAAAAGGAGTTATTTAAATTGTTCTCTTAATGAAATGTTTGTTATAATCTTAGTATGGTTATTATATCGGTTACATATTTATCCTTACTTATATCGATTTTTGTAAATATTTCTTTTTTATATTATTGGAATTCTTTATTTTTTAAACTTTTTTTTTTTCTTTTTATTTCTGTAGTATTGTTAGTTTTTCTATATTGTTTTAAATTATATTTCTAAATTTAAATTTTAATAAATTTTATATTTTAATCAATTTGTTTTTTATATTAATTTGTTATTTTTGCTTAACTTCTTATATTTCTTATATTTCACAATTTTTATTATTCTTTTATGTTTTATATCTTATTGATCCTAAACATAGCACTATAACTTATAAGATTAAAATCTTGTTGTGTTATGTTAATTATAATAAATAAATAAATAAATAAAAATAAATAAATAAAAAAAAACATATTTCGAATGGTATGAGTTTGATGTCAACGTTGTACTCATACTCATTGCAACCTGTACTTATAAATTAATGTTGTAGTGAGTACGAATGAATCAGAGTAGTTGTATTTCAATACAGTAGACTCACTCATATTCAAAATTTTGTGAGTGCTTATGAGTAGCGAAAAAACGATTCTTTGCTGATCTCTGCTGCCTATGCATGTCATTGGCATTAAAACTTTATAGCCTAGAGCGTATGATTAATTTATAATTCATATAAAAATTAAATATTATGTATACGCTTCATAGAGTCTTTAATAGAGAGAGCAAGAGAGAAACAAATTGTATTGCAAACTAGAATTACAATTAAAAAAAGAAGAATTATGATGTGAAGCTCACATAGCAATTGAAGTAAATAAAGTCTCACCTTGCTGTGGAATATCGTTGTAAAGGACTTATTGGTAGAGCTCCAGGGCTGTATATAGTTTTAAGATCAATAGTTATGCGAGTAATCCTGGCCATTTTGATATCAGGTCTTAATCCACAACATTTCCTTAAGAGGCACATACACACATATATAATTGGTCATTGGTCAACCCTTCAGTCGGGATTACAACCTAGCTTCTCATACCACTTATGTTGTATGAGTGTTAATTTTATACATAAGTGACGAAACCTACAGTTTAACTCCGAACGACAGAATTTTGAGGAACTTTTTTTCCATATTTCGTTTTGCTGGAGAAGCTTTCAACTGAATGGTACCCATCGTGTGGTTTTATTCGGAATTCATGCTTTTTGTCAGGCCATACAATATACCTACTTTTAATTTACCGTTCCTTTAATGGAATTCAACTCTCATTATCCAAGAGATTGAATTATTCAGGGATTATTCTGGATGCTAAGCTCTCTAAGCTAACATTTTTGAGTTCACTAAAAAAGTATGAGTAGCGAATGTACCGTAGGCAAGATATGAAGACTTAGAACAAGCATTGTATCCTGTTTTTATCGGGCTGTAGTGGAACTAAACTTGTTTTGTGGTGTACATGGGTGTTTCAAATGCCACTGCCGTCCTAATCGCCAGGCTACTTTGATATTCAGGTATTATTTGATATCCTCAATGGTCTGATCTCTACCCTCTATTAAAACAAAGCGCTGCGTTGATAGCAATAAGACTCTGTGCAATTAAATCCTGGTCCAATCTTAAGTATGGGCATGCCGCTAAACATATAAAGGTTATAAGGGTTTCTTATAACTTGCTGAATAGAGCATTTGATTTTAGAATACCAACTAGAGTCCTCTGGTATAAAGATCACAGTGGAATCCATGAAGTTTACACTGATGGCTCAATAATGTGCAACAAAATGGGTTGTGGTATATTTATTAAGGATTCTGATACTAAACTATCTTAAAGGTTGTAGTATTTTCTAAGCAGAGATCATGGCAATTTCGAAAGCGGCGCAATGCTTGTTAAGTGGCACGATTTTCCCTGAAAATGCATTTTAGAATACCAACTAGAGTCCTCTGGTATAAAGATCATAGTGGAATCCATGAAGTTTACACTGATGGCTCAATAATGTGCAACAAAATGGGTTGTGGTATATTTATTAAGGATTCTGATACTAAACTATCTTAAAGGTTGTAGTATTTTCTAAGCAGAGATCATGGCAATTTCGAAAGCGGCGCAATGCTTGTTAAGTGGCACGATTTTCCCTGAAAATGTCTTGAATTACTCTGGCAACCAGGCTGCGATTAAATTCTTAACGGATGTAGTTTCAACGACCATCCTCGACTCATGGTCCTAATTCCGATGACTTTTCGGAGAAATTTTTAATCATTCAAAGGTAACGCTTACTGGGGTTTCCGTGACATATTTAGAAATATCGTTGGAATTTGAACTGCTGACGAGCTGGCCAGGGCCGAAACTGAGCTCACAATCTTCAACATGTTACACGACGTAGGTTTTCCGATTGCCTCAGTTAAATTCAATGTTGTCCACTCGTTTTAAAGGCAGACTCCAACTCGTTGGCAGCAAAACGATACATGCAATATTATTAGACTCTGGTGGTCATGTATAAATAAGAAGATGATAAAATCACTTTTAGCCTTAAACCGCATGGCGATTCATCGCACAACAGCGATCCTCACGGGTTACTGTCCTTTTGGTAGGTATGACGATTTTTAATATTTGTAAGCAGCAGTATTCATTCATTAAAAAGCAAAGAAATTGAACACCATATGAGTAAAAACCGTAAAGGTAATTTAACACAGAGAAATGATACTTTACGGCCAACCAGCCATGTCAACATCAAAACCGTATATCTATAGTTTCAAAATATTAGATGGAATCAGAAGCATCACTCACGCATCATTTAGACTAAATCAACATTTTAATAGACAACAAGTCCTGTAGTAAAAAATGTTGTTATTGTTTTAAAATTAGGCTTTCAAGCCAAAAAAAAATGTTTTTAAATGACAGAACATTTTTCTTATTTATTTGCTACCATTGTTTGCCTTATGTGTATATTCTTGGCCTTGGCACATCTTTAGTAGAGTATTTATTATTTTAACTTTTACTTTATTATACACACACACACACACACGTGTGCTTTGTTGTACTTTATGCAGCTACCTTAAGGATTAAAAAACAAACAAACAGAAATACGAAAACAATTGACAATACTCTTGACATAATGTACGTGTAATTGTTGTGTGGTGTAATTAATGCCGTTACCACGTTTTATATTTTATTCTTGTTTTTGGTTTGTTTTCTTATGCTCATATTCTATCATAACTACTCATACGTTTAAAAGAGATATAAAGAGAGAGAGAGAGAGAACAAAAGGGAGCGAGAGCATGTAGTATCAAGCAAAGTTTACATTTTAAGTACTGTGTTATACTGTCAATTGTTCTTTATTGTTTTGTTCAGTTCAACTCTGTTCTGTTCTGCTCTCTTCTGTTCTGTTCTGTTTGTTGTTTCTTTTTTTTTTTTATTATTTTGTTTACATTGTTTGAGAAAAAAAATAACAAAAACAAATTATTGTTGTGGTGTATACACACATAATGGCTGAATTTATTATTGCGGTAGTCACCGTTAGCTTTATTTTGTAGTACAATTGTAACGACAATAATAACAACAATTTCTGTTACTTCTTTTATGAGGAATTGTTTCTTCTTTCGCTTAGTATCCCTCTCTCTCTCTGTCTCTATCTCTGTAAGCTGATGTCGTTTTAACGATTATCATTTGTGTTTACACGCTTGACCTCATAGGCTAAGCGAATTCAAGAGAAAATGAAATACATTCAACATCTCTGATGCGTGGTTTTAATTTCCAGCTATTTTATGTTATTGATTCGAGGAAAATATTCATGGTAGGCTATTTGAATCAGTATTACATTATGAAGTAAATTATTATTGAAGAAATCAAATACCTAATAGTCCCATTCACCAAAAAATGATGAAGAAATGGCAGATAAGTTTACCAATTTTGTTGTGAAAAAAATTATTCAGAGAGGAGCCATTCTATTTAAGATTAAAACCATTGAGGACTTTTTCACATTCATTGAGAAGAGAAGAAGAATTATGCGCATCTATCTATCTACTCTCACACTCACAAGAGTGCAAGTAAAATTTGAAGATCCAAAAAGTTTAGCGCGTAATGTTGGACTTCAAGAAAAAAACAAA
Organism: Sarcophaga carnaria; assembly: GCA_958299815.1. NCBI lineage: Eukaryota > Metazoa > Arthropoda > Insecta > Diptera > Sarcophagidae > Sarcophaga > Sarcophaga carnaria. The sequence continues at coordinate 46,643,403 of OY283150.1, forward strand.
ACAGTGCGTCCTTTCTTGGGTAAAAATAACCGCGAATATGGTGATGTCTTTTGGAAATTCATATGCTTCGAAGAGATTTAATAGACGAAGAAAATTAAGTTAACGTCCATAAAAAAACTTACTATTTTCAAAATAGCTCACCACTCCGAAATTCTGCATATAATTTCCCAAACATTAAAGTACAAGATTGGCATTCCTGCAGCTATGTAATCTTTACTTGTACAGTCATTGCCTTGGTAAGTAGTGTAATAGATTACTACTACTATGAGGGTCCTGGTTTCGATTACTACCAGAGACTCGAATCCCGTACACTATACCGAACATAAGGTTCAAAGTAATTATTGTATTGCATTCTAAATTATATTTAAATAAATAAAATAAAGGATCTTTCATTAAGGGCCTTTTACCTTAAATATAACGTTTAAAAGACCTATTGTTGCCATTATATGTCTGCCACAGCTTCTCTGTGTGGATTAAATTGGGAATGTCCGATTTGATGTGACTATGGCGCTTATATTAGGCTGAATTTGACCGATGGCATGGGTTATGTTGGCTTTGAAGACCATTGTGGTTTTTGGTTTATGCACATGCACCTGCAACTTAAGAAAAATATCCAAGAAAAAGTCTAACGAGATCAAATCAAACGTTCTCGGTGGCCTATTCGCCTCACCTCCACGTGAGATGAACATGCCCTAAAAGCAAATCTGGTCAATGTCGTTTTTAAACAAACATAGACCGATGATACCGCCAGCCCAAAATCCAAACCTAAGTAACTTTTTATTTGAACTTCATCGCTGAAGATGATTTTTTGATGAAAATTAGTGTTCGTTACCAACCACTCCAGATCCCATTCAGTGAGTACACGTCTTTATATGGTAATTCGACAAAATGTACTGAATTAAATGTATTGAGCTCTTTACATACATTGTGAACGGTGAGTCAACTTACTCACAATTTGATGCACATTTTTTTACTTACATACATACATACATAATTGATCATTACAACTCTTCAGTCAAAATTACGACTTAGTTCCTCACACCACTTGTGTTGTGTGTGTTAAATGTATACATGAGTGGCGGGACCTTCAGTTTAAAGTTGACTCCGAACGACAGATCTTTTATAGAAACTTTACATGACAATTTTATTAACATTCAAGGTTTTTTGCCAGAAATCTGCCGAAGTCACTGAGGAAATATTTTTTAATATTTTATTTTGTTGGTGATGTCTGACCTGGGATTTTAACCGTAGCCTCACTTCTAATAAGCTACTAAGTTGTTGTTCATACTTCATTCGGCAGTTCGTCTAATAAGCCATCACACTACCCACTAGACTACGGCAATATTTTTCATTACCGTAGCAAACCCCACAAGTATGTCGAGTACTGGAATATCTTTAGAGAGTATACACCATCATAAGACGTAAAAGTATCAAGTGGGAAGCACTTAGTGCATGACAGGTAGAAGATAATACTGCTGCACCCTGATTTTAGAAATAAATTCAATATGATACCTGCGTGAGAAGAAACTAATCTTCTAGTAAATCAGCAGTAAATAACCAGTAGAGCCTACATAATATCTAAATTTGTATAAAACCACAGAGAGATTTTATTAGAATAGACGCCAATTTATCTTAGGCGGTTCTAACTTAGAATAGCAGCGAAGTAATAGTTTTCTTTGGCTACACAAAAAACACATTTTAAGAAACAGTCAGCTCAGGCATACTAAAGCATTTAAAGCTTTATTTGTCAGCTTCATTTCATTCATTATAATTATTAGATAAACTTACCCTCATCCCTAACGTTGCCAATCATGATGTCGTATCCCGACATATCAGCCGTTTTCATAAGAGTCATAGGATCAGCGGGTAAAAATGCACCATCTATAGTGGGCCCTGAAGGAAAACTTAAAATACCCGAATACGAATTCCATTGTTGAACCGAAATTGTTTTGGCATCCACCGAACGCATGCAAGCCATGACTTGTTGAGGATTTTCCTAGAGACAACACAAAAAAACAAAAAAGAAATTCAATGTTTTCCAGCAACACGAGCGCAAGGCACAAGCAAAAGCAATTCTATTTTGGATTCATATGCCATAACAGCGTTAATCAAACTTAATTAAACTTACGGTTAATAATGAAGCATTACAATTGCAATCGTTTATTAAAGCTTTACCAATTTCCACTGCCTTCTCGGAAGTCATATGACTCCAGGGTGCGTTCATGGTACCCGATTGCATCATGCCACGCTTAACCAGACCCCTGGTCACAGGTGACACCAGCTGAGCATTAACAGAACTAGAGCCGGCCGATTCGCCGAATAGTGTCATCCACTCGGGATTACCACCAAAGGCTCGGGCGTTCTCCTTGAGCCAACGCAAAGCTAAGGCTTGATCCCAAAGACCCACATTGCCGGGGGCCTCCTCTTCAAAACCTGGCATAACCGGTGAAAGATGTAGAAAACCAAATGCACCAACACGATATTGGAACGAGGCTACAATCACATTGCCCACCGCCGACATAATGTCCGCATTGTAGATGTCCAAAGTGGCCGAACCGGTCATAAAGCCACCACCATAAATCCATATGAGTATAGGTAAACCGTTTGTAGTATTTTGTGGTGTTGCACTATGGATTAAATGATCGGGATCGGTTTTAGACGCATGCTGCAAAGAAATAAAAGAGAATGGAAGACAAAAAAAATTTTTTTTTTAGCCCCAAGTCACTTTAATTTATCAACACAGCTGTATACACACCTCACCACCATTGGCTCCACGACCATGTCTTAGACGCGCTTTAGCTGGAGCCCATAGATTCATGTAGAGACAATCTTCTGATACATTTGTGTTGGGATTCCATATCTCTTCACCGGAAAAGCCAGGGAAGTATTCATATCTAAAAATATACATGAAATTACCACACATTTATTATTAACAAATTAACCACAATTGATGTTCTTTAAATAGATTTTCAATGAAAACAAAAGCACTTAAATTGCTCTGCAGGTATGTGAATATTTCCAATACTTCGTTGCGAATGCATATGAATAAATTATTATTGAATTACTTGCCACGTATAGAAGACACCTCAATGCCAATTTTTTACAATACTACCCACCTACCTACCTATCTAATTACCCACACTCTAGTCATTTTTATTATTGACTTTTGAACACCTCCCTGTCTACGACTGAAGCCATTAATGTAGACCAAACTGCAGGGATGAGGAATTACGAAATATCAACACATTCTGCTTGCACAGTGCATAGTGAGTGAATGATATTTGTCTGGACATAATTCAAGTGGCAAAGGCCTATAGTCTGACAGATCTGCTGGCGTTTGGATTTGAATTGCACATTAAGGAACGGTTTTATGCTCATTTCGAGCACATCAACGTTGCGACAGGGTCCTGTTTACAGATATTAATATTTTTCTCACTAAACTCATTTCAATTCCTGCATGGCGATTCCGTAGAGTCTTAGAGCATGCGTTCACTTTTTTTAAACTCCACATTGGCTACTCGAGAGAGATTTCTTTAAAAGTCTCAGTTTATTGTCTCATTGAGTACAGTCCGTTCGTCTTGCTTTTATCAGAAAGGAAGCATAACTTTCGAGTCCCCTTGATCTTTAATTTAAATTATCAACAACTCAATTTAGGGGTTTGGTTCTTATCTAATATCACCACTAAAATTCAAGTTCATTACGAAAACGGCATAATCAATTGCCAGACTTGCTGAGTAAGTCACTTGGTTTAGGAAATAAAGGCCCTGCTAGCATTAGACTAGGAACGAGTACTATGTAAGTGGTTTTCTGGGTCGTAAAAGACAAAAATAGCTTAAAGAGACAACATCTACGAACATGCGTGACCCTCGGGTGGGCCATCTATCGGTTCAAATTTAAACCATTAGATATTTCGAATCTGGCAATACTTATGTCATTCTATTCTGTCACAAAATTCAGTATATTATCTCCACTAAACGTAATGAATCGATTTACGCTTGAACAACGTTGGGATTTATTGGGCCACAAAGAAACTGAACGATAATGTCGATTTTTCGAAAACAAGTGACAGTTTAGTGCGGCTAGTAGAGCGGAGACATTATCCATTATGGTCTATGGAGACACCTATCGCACTATGATAACCGATTTTTTTGTATCCGCTCTTCATGGTATTGACGTAAACGATGTTTGGTTTCAATAGGGTGGTGCAACTTGCCATGCATCTTATGCCACAATCGATTTGTTACGTTAAACGTTTGATGGGCATCTAATTAGCCGAAATGGTAATATGAATTGGCCGCCAAGGAGCGGAGATTTGACACCGTTGGACTATTTTCTGTAGGGCGCCGTTACACAAAAGTGTTATGCCGACAAACCATGGGCAGTTGACTATTTGAAGGCCAACATTCGTGACGCCACTGCCGAGATACGACACCATACACTCGAAAAAGTGCACGAAAATTGGTCCGACCGAATGAGTTGCAATGAGGCCAGGCTCGTCAGCCATATGAATGAAATAATATTCCATTTCTAACCGGAACAATTGTACTTTACAGCAAAAAAATAATAATTTCTCAAAATTTTAAACCGTTTTTGCTTTTTTGAATTCTTAAATTTAAACTTTTAAAATCACCCACCCTATATTATCTTATAGGGGTGGCTAATGGAAGCAATTAAACGCAAGCACTACATGGAATTACGGATAAGATGGAAAAGCTTTGATCGTATCCAACAGCTCGGTAAGAAAAACAAAATTGTGCTTTGCAGGGTCCCGGATCACTCCGGGACCGCTAGCATTGAACTTGCTAAGAGACCAAAGTTTATTGTTCCGAAAACTTATTGTTGAACACTCCCAGGGTCAGATTGAATGAACATTCGAGGACTGAGTCTCGTCAAGCGATTGACATACATTGTGATGTTAGTTAACACCTGAGATATGTCAAATTCGTCTCGTGAAACTGAGAGTGAAACTGAGTATGGATCCACATATTTTGTAAAATTATGCCGAGCTAACTACAACAAGATTGCATGTTTCCAACTAGTGCCAATTAATTGGACGGGTATCAGATCTCTTGAAGTCGCCGTAGTCTAGTAGGTAGTGTGTTGGCTTATTAGACGCAAAGGCAGGGTTCGAGCCCCAGGCCAGACATCAAAGACAAAATACAATAAGTATTTCTTCGGCGACTTCCTCTCAGCAGATTTCTGGCAAAAATTCTGAGAGTCAAAAAAAATTGCCATGAAAAAGCTTCTCAAAAATCTGTCGTTCGGAGTCGACTTTAAACCGTAGGCCCCGCCACTCATGTATAAAATTAACACACACAACATAAGTGGTGTGAGAAACTAGGACGTTGTACAATGGGTCAATTCGACCTCCGGGTACTGTACTTGTCTTAATTGACAAGTACACGTCCTCTAACCTAACCTAACCTAACCTCTTCCTATCAAATATTTAATGCCCTATTTATGCGTTTTCTTTTGCCGCGTTATAACTAAGAATTTTCATCAATGCGCGTTAAAATTATTCGCCATCATGCATAAATTTCACGCTATAGTATCTGCAAATTTCTTAAGACTATCACCTTTGGCCGAGGCGTATTCGAATTCCTTTTTCGAAGTTAGGTGTATCCCATTGATGGAGTATTTCATAACCGCCATTAAATAGTAGTTGGATGTTTTATGGTCTGGACTGTAAGGCAGGTGAAGCAAAACTATCCCTTATTCGACACATAACATTCATACATAATTGGTCATTACAAGCCTTCAGTAAGGACTACGACCTAGCTTCCCACACCACTTATGTTGCGTGTGTTAATTTTATACATGAGTGGCAGAGCACCTACAATTTAAAGTCGTTTCCGAAAGATAGATTTTTGAGAAGCTTTTTCATGGCAATTTTTTATTTACTCTCGGAGTTTTTTTTTTTTTTTGTCTGAAATCTGTAAATATTTTTGGTATTTCACTTTGTTGGTGATGTCTGACCTTGGATTTGAACCATGGCCTCACGTCTAATAAGCCGAAACACTGCCTACTGGACTACGGCGACTTTACAGTCATGCAAAAATGTTCCTCAACATTTATTATATTCCGAGCTTACATTTGCAAGATTTCTAAAATTTATCATCTGAGAACTTTTTAGCGGATCTGGTGAGCATTAGGTTTTGTGTTAAACCCACCACAGCCAAGAAAAAACAGAAAACGACGGTTTTTTTTTATTTAGACTTTTTCGTTCAACGTTTAACTACAAATATAATGTCATATAAGTCATTAAAGACACAAACCTTATGTAAAAGATATACAATCTGTTATAAGTCCCAGTGAATTAAGTATCCAATTATATTTGAAATTTTCTTAAAACTATCACAACCGTTTGAAAATTTTAAGTTTTCTTTTACACGATGCCATACTGCTTGTAAACTTAAATGTAATAAATTCTTAAATTAACTTAAATTATGTTAAATTAAAGAAACTTATGCACTTATGTGTTCTTTATTTAATTGCCTTTCAACAACAATACACCCACTACAGGCGGCCACTATGGGAACAAAATTATAAAATTTATCATAATTATTTTGTACAATGGCGTGCTAATGATTATGCCCCTATACTGTAGGAAAACTAAATACAAATACAAATATATTGTGTGTTGGTATGTGTATGTATGTATGTGTGGGTGTTGAGTTGATTTCAGGCTAAGATGTGGGTCGGTCTACTGATAATAGGTTATTATACTACTGCCCCCGCAATGAAATGAAATTGTCTCCTGCAATTTTAATTCACGAGCAGAAGACACGCATTCATTTCGTCGTTGCCACTTAAGTGGCTTTGTACAAACATCATCGGCCATCTATTTATCCATCTATCCGTCTATCAATTTTCAAATTGATGGTAAGTTTTTAAAGGCTTACACACACACACACACACAGATGGTATGCTTAATATAAACACACCATATGCTTGTGTACGTATAAATACAAACTCACATACACAGTTATTAACGTCGGGCGTACAATTATTTATTAAATCTTACACGTTTGATATGTATGTATATATTGATTAGCGTTACGTTACTTTACTTAAGTCCGTTATATTATGCGTGTAAAGGTGCCCTCAAATGTATACATTTATGTATGTAAGTACGTTTGTATATGCATGTAACATGTAACAGGATTTCTATGGCTATGAGCGTTCTTCCCTACAGTTGTTGTTGTTGTTGTTGTTGTGTTACAGTTTCTCTATTTGCTTATATTGTGCTTAAATAAGGGCGGCAAAAATTCGTTTTCTAGTTATGAAACCATAACGAAGAACATGAACAATAAATATTTCGTTACACGTGTGTGTAAATTATGTATACAATGAGTATCATAAATTACATTAAATACGTCGTTCTACATATGGTGTAAAAAAATTTAGTTTCTTTTGTTACAATTAAGAAGAAGAAAAAAACAAAGACTGTTAGAAGCTGTCCATATACAGAATACACCAACTATGGTACAAGTTATAAATATGATAAGGAAATTAGGGAATGACTCAGAATAAAATCAACAATAAATTTGAAATTTACAAGCCTTCATGTTGGCCTTCAGCATAAGGCATTATTAAATTATGGTAAAACACAATTGCTACACCATGGAGGCTTTTAAATTCACTCAATAGTTGCAACTATCAAAACCCAAGGGTTGCCAAGACAATCGTTCTTGTCTAGCTAGAGTTAGCTCTTGGTACCGTCTTATTGAAAACACAAAGCTTCCAGTCCATAATCTTCAATTTCAGACCGAAATAAGTCGATTATCATACGAACATTATGCTATAAATTGACGGTATCGCTCATTGCCGGGTCATTTTTAAAAAATGGCAACCTAATAACACCTGCTGACCACACAATGCGTATCAAGTAGTCAATTCTTTCAAATGCAGTATCTTTTCCACAATCACTTCTAGTTCCTCGAATGACTTTGTCCGGCAATTTTGCTTGTCAACTTAACGAATGAGTAAGAAATAACATTGTGTCGTTGTCAGCTGGCTTTGATTGTTGCGTGCATTGAATCCCATGTCTCAGACATCTCCAATAAAACGAAATCTGAAAAAAAATTTCTTGAGTGACTTCCTCTCAGCACATTTCTGGCAAAAATTCTAAGAGTAAATTTGAATTGCCTTGAAAAGTTTCCCAAAAGTCTGTCATTCGAAACCGGCTTTAAACTCTAGGTCCCGCCACTCATGTATAAAATTAATACACGCAACATGCATGGTGTGAGAAGCTAAAGGAATATAAAAATCAATTACATATCCTTTATAAGGATGCAAATCTAAATGCATAACTGAAAATCTAACGAAAGCAGTATTTTCTGTAACACTTACACTCTCTTCAAATTTCTTATTTCTCGAATTTCTGATTCCTTGAAAGTATTTCAAATAGATCGGAATTTTATAATAATTGGAGTTCCTATCCCACAGTGCTCTTAACTACTGTGAATAAAATTCATCGGCGAACGTGTCTAAACTCCAATGTGTAATCTCACTATCCAATTCTCATTGATTTACACATATGTAAACCATTGGCAACATAAGATCCTTTCCACTAGACCACACTATAGTCATTTTGAGATCCAGTTCCAGAGGTACCTGATTACCATAATACCATAGCAAGCCCCTAGTCAGACTTTTTAATATGAATACTACTGCCAATTGTGATTCTAGTAATACCAGTCTTGTGAACTTGCTGTTTATTTTCCGATATATACCACAAACATTTCTAGACATGGTAGAATTCGGCACCATTAAGCAACGTTGATGTGAGCACAACTCATAGCCACCACCAAACATGATTTAGCAGAACAGCATATAAAGCTGCTAAATCAGCATATAAAGCACGGGCTACTTCAGGAATACCAAAACCAGTAGTATTGGGAATCTTCCGAACGTTTTCTAAGGGCCAACTGAAATTCTACTTCAGAATACAGATAATTCCCATACTATTTAAATCTCCAATGTCATCATAATTCAATATGAAGTCAGAAAATGTTGCCTATCTTCAATTCTTAACCCGCACCGATCGTTTAGTTAGGATTAAAAGCTTATCACAGCACCTATGTAATGCGTATTAATTTTATCCGGAGTGGCGGGGCCTATAGTTTAAGTTCAACAACAGATTTGGGAAAATTTTAATGGTAGTTTTCTTAAAATTTTGTTCATATTTCATTTTGTTCAAGATGTCTAAAAAGGAATTTGAAATTCAGGCTTTTGTCTAATAAGCCAACACAATTGTTATCTCTTCCATTATCTATCCTGGGGTTACCTTATATTATAGAACATTATACAACAGAGCGTTAAGGAATATATTAGTGCAGGTATCTAGACTAACTTAAGCAATGTGTTCGCTTAAGCTTGTGATAGAAATGACGCATCTATCTGCGCTTGAATTTCTTGTTATGATTGTTGTTGGCTTTACTCCTGCAGAGAACGTTTAAACGGGGTAAGAAATTTTTTAAAATTCGAAACAACCATAATGAAAAACTGTTTGTGTTCCGTTGTATTCGTAAATCCAATCTATTCACCACATTACCTTTCCTACGGTGCCGTCAACTATTGTCATGCATTGCCAAACTAATTGCTCCACATATCACATGCATTAGACTATTGAAGGTCGCTCGATCAACGAAAATATTAAGTTTCATTACCTCGATTATCAACTCCGTCAACCAACACCTATAAAGTGGTCAGAATTACAAAAATCACCTCAAATATATTCATCTCGCCTGTATATTTATCCACCTTGCTTCCATACATTCATACATAATTGGTCATTACAACCCCTTAGTAAGGATTACGACCTAGTTTCTCACATCACTTATGTTGTGTGCGTTAATTTTATACATCAGTGGCGGGACCTACAGTTTAAACTAGTTCCCGAACGACACATTTTTGGAAATTTTTCATGGTAATTTTATTTAATCTCAGAGTTTTTGCCAGAAATCCACTGAGATTTAGTCACCAAAGAAATGTTTTTTTATACTCTGTTTTGTTAGAGATCTCTGACCTGGGATTTGAACCGTGGCCTCATGTCTAATATGCCAACACACTACCCACTAGTCTACGACCATTTCAAAATTATCAGAATTGCAAATATCACCTTTAAAATATTCAACACGACCGTATTTGCAACGATCTTCTATACTTCCATTAAAATACCGTAAGTATCTTGATGCAGATATCCCAAAATCTATCTTTAAGACACTATACTGTATTTAAAATATTTCTTCTCCATGACTTATCTGTTCTTATGCAAAACGTCAAGGCAAATGGTAGAAAAAATGCTTCAAGTAATCCTTAAACTGTCTGTTCTGGTCTTTTTGGATTTTTTATTTCTCCACAAATACTCAGGGCGATTGTGATGCAACTCTGGTGATACTATTTAGCTGAGCTCTTGCATTGCTCGCTTACAATCCTTATATTACCAGAACAGACCACAAGTATAATGTTAGCATTGTTTGCTACTGTGTGTTTTTAAAATAATCGCATAAAATATACGAGAGAGAGTTTAACCTACTTTTTTAATATTCTACCCTAGAACGTTACGAGTACATTTTTTTTCGCTTTTGTTTTTCGTTTTGTTGTTGTTGGTCTTCATTTATGATTTATTTTGTTTTTGCAGCATTTAACATAAATTTTATTGTTTATACATGTTGGCTTTTATTTTTTCTATTTGTTGTTGTTGTTGTTGCTGCTGTAGTTGCTGTATTCATCTGAATGGTTAAAAAAAAACAGTACAAAGAGTGAGCAAACAAAGAAAAAAACAAAATAAACAAACGTGTTCCACAATAATATCGTTTGGTTTTCATAGTGACGTCAATTCAATGACGTCATTACTGCTCTACAATTTTGTGTTTTTCATCGAAATTGTTTTCTTGTGTACTTTTCTTGCACTCTCATGTTTTTTTTTTTTGTTTTTTATTTATTTATTTTTTTTTTTTTTTTTTTGTTGTACAACAAAGTGAAACCTGGCATATAGCCAAATTGATTATGCATTTAGCCCTGTTTCTTTCTCTTTCTCTTTTCTTGTGTATTATCATGGCAATTTTGTTTTTTGTGTGTTGCTAAATTGTTGAGTTAAGTAACGAATGAATGATGCTTTTGTACAGAGAGAACCCTAATGGTAATTCATCTCAAGGGAAAAAATATTGGGTGTATGATAAAGTTTGTGCCCGTAATAATTTTCATGATATTTTGGGCAATGAATAGTTGCCTTGTATTCTCATTTTGTAATAAAAAGAAGAAAGAAATTTTTGCTTAGAAAATGTTTAATTTGGTAAGGCTTATAGACGACATAGACTATACAACTTCACTTTAAATTTTATCAATGGAATAAAGGATAAAAAAAACCTCTGCATACGAGTATGTGTCATGTAACTGCTCTGCCTTTGGTCCTCACAACCAATAATTTTTTAGATGGAAAGACATACCATTGAAAATTAGCTATTTTCTGCCATTGTTGTGTCGGCTAATGACAGGTCAAATGGTTTCTAATCCTAAAAATATTGATCTTGCATAAGGTGCTTTTAATCTACTTATCTTTAATGTATTGCAATGGCTCGTAGTCTAAGGTACAACTTTAACAAAATTAGTTTATCCCAGTTCAAAGTGTATCGTATTTGTTGAAGTCAATGCGCATTATTTATGATTATGCAGAAATACGCTCGATATGCAGATAATACGTAAATAATTTTAATTAAAACAAAACATATTGCATACATACATAATTGGTCATTATAACCCTTCAGTCAGGATTACGACCTAGCTTCTCACACCACTTATGTTTAAAGTCGATTCCGAACGACAGATTTTTGAGAAACTTTTCATGGCAATTTAAATTTACTCTCAGAATTTTTGCCAGAAATCTGCTGAGAGGAAGTCACTGAAGAAATATTTTTTCACATTTCGTTTTATTGGAGATGTTTGAGACATGGGATTCAATGCACCCAGCAATTATAGCCAGCTGACAACGACACAATGTCATTTCTTACTCATTCGTTAAGTCGACAAGCAAAATTGCCGGACAAAGTCATTGGAGAAATTAGAAGTGATTGTGGAATAGATACTGTATTTGAAAGAAATGGCTACTTGATATGCATTGTGGTCAGCAGGTGTTATTAGGTTACCATTTTTTTTTAAATGATCCCAGTATGAGTGATGCCATCAATTTATAGCGTTATGTTCGCATGATAATCGACTTATTTCGATCTGAAATTGAAGATTATGGACTGGAAGCTTTGTGTTTTCAATAAGATGGTGCCAAGAGCTGACTGTAGCAAATTGAAGTAAACAAGAATGATTGTCTACAAATCGTTTTTTTTTTTGACAACCCCTGGCTGATCGTTGCAACAATTGACTGAATTCAAACGCCTCCATGCTGTAGCAATTGCCAGCTCTATTTTTTTTTGCTGTATTCCGTAACAACGGTTGTAATCTCGTATTATATAGACGGAATTTGCAATCCAAGTTTCTACTTATAAGCCAGTTTATTTTATACCGCTTTTAATATAATTTTTACACCAAATTAGCATCGCAACCTATAAGCCACGATATACGCTAAATATTTAACCACACAACTCTAAGAAATCATTTGGTTGTTTACTACAACATGCGGACAGGACTCCTTACCCATTGACCGCTATTCTCCAGTGCCTGAACATAAAACCTTTAGCCAAAATATATGGTCTTGCAAATACCTCGTCACTTTCGAAATATATTCATAAGAGCTTGGATTAAATATATATGTACATACATATATATAATCGCCTAATATCTAGATAATTCTACAACTGCGTGTTGGCATATCGGAGATCTACATCCAATATAAATTATATACTGGCGATTATTTAACTAAAGGGTCCGCCAAATAACTTTTTTTTAAAGATGCTTTAAAAAAAACTACTGAATATTTTCTGAAATTTCTTTTTTTATTTGAAAGTACAATCCTTCACGTTAATAATGGAAAATAATTTCATTCAAATGGCTGTCTCGGCTGGCCATGCAGTAGCCTACACGATCGGCCCAATTTTTAAGCACATTATCGATTGTGTGCAGCTGTATTTCACCAATGGCTTCACGAATATTGTCCTTTAAAGCGTCAATTGTCTCTGGCTTGTCGGCGTAACACTTATCTTTGACGGCACCCCACAAATAATGGTCCAACGGTGTCAAATCGCAGCTCCGAGGTGGCCAAACGACATCAGCTCTGCGGCTGATAATGAGATCTTCAAAAACAGGGCGCAAAACATCGAGTGTAGCTTCGGCTGTGTGGCACGTAGCGCCGTCCTGTTGAAACCAAATGTTGCCAATATCATCCTCTTCAATTTTTGTGAACAAAAATTCGTTCAACATGGCCCGATAACGATCGCTATTGACTGTAACGGTCACTCCTTCCTCATTTTCAAAGAAAAATGGCACAATTATGCCTCTGGACCAAAATCCGCACCAAACAGTGACTCGTTTTGAGTGCGTCGGCTTTTCAATGTATGCGTGCGGGTTTTCTGTGCGCCAAATGCGAGAATTTTGCTTGTTTACATACCCGCCAAGATCAAAATGAGCTTCATCTGAAAAGATGATTTTTTTTGCCAAAATCGGCATCTTCTGGTGTAGGCTACTGCATGGCCAGCCAAGGCAGCCATTTGAATGAAATTATTTTCCATTATTAACCGAAAGGATTGTACTTCCAAATAAAAAAAGAAATTTGAGAAAATATTCAGTAGTCAGTCAACGCTTGCAAATCGTTGAAACTCTTCATTGGATAAACGCGTACTTCAAGAAATACAACTGCCGAATTGGAAGTGGTGAGTAGCCGTAGAAGAGCTATGAAAGCACTCTGATTTAGTTCATGAGCCAGTTGAATCATACTTCTTCAAGTCAATAAAGGAATGAACTTGATTCATATGTGGTTTCAACATGAAGTGGCACATGGACACTGCACCTTATACGCTGAGCGATTACATTCACATTTTAAAGCAGTCGATTGGATGCCGGTAAATTATTTTAGTGTTTTCTTTGGGTAGATTGATTCGATCTTTTTTGTTACTTGTATCTAAATAGAAGTGTATTTTGTTTACCATCGGAGCCTACTTTCTTGAAAGGAATTGCAGACCTCAAAGATCCGTGCAAGATTAATCTCTATTCTCTGTTTATCTAAATCGATAATAAATCTCATTTAAATTTTCGTATCCAAAAAAAAGACAAAACAATTTTACTCTCTAAAGTGCAATACAAATACAAAAAAAAATGAAAATAAAAATAAAAATTACAATAGAAACTTACCTCTCCTGTACACATGTCGCCGGCAGTCGTGTTGCATCAAGAACGCCATGCCATGGCTCTGCTGGTACTGGCTTACGAAAACGTAAATCATCCACGGGAGGTTTTGCATACGGTATACCGGTAAAAACGTGCACTTCACGACCCTGCACCGTAACCGCACGACCACGTACTGGGCCACTTGTCGTTTGCACAATTAAACGGTCCGTTATGCCGTATGCCAGCGAGGACATACGCAACAGTATTACGACTGTGGCAAGAAAACCACGATACAAATCATTAGACGGTGATGACAACGATTGCGTTAGGGACGCAAACGAAGGTGTCAAAAACGCGAACGCGCATAACAAGTGCCGAGAGGTATTAAGGGACTTGGATGATCTCGAACGGGAAGATTTCGATGTGCTAGATGCAGGCGAAGACGTTTCACATGATGATGCTGATGTCGATGCTGAAGGCGAAAGCAAATGTGATGACAATGACGTTATAAAACGAGCCATAATAATGAACGTGCCACCGCTTAGTTATTATTTATAAAGAATTTTTACAACAACAAAAAAAATCTTTTTTTTTATATTTTTTTAAATATGTTTTTCAGTATAGTTTTCACTTTAAATTGACGTCACTACAGTATATTCTTAAAGAATTTATTTTTTATTATTAAAATCATTCGTTGGGTTCCTGGGAGTGCATATGTATGTACATATATATACACTAGAGGTGTGTGTATGAGCTTGTTGTTGTCGTTAACAATTTATAACACAGTCACTTAACAATATGACAACTACCGTATGAACGTGTCCTTTAGGCAGTTGACTGACTTGATATACCAATTTCTCCTGCCATAAACAATTATTCACTGCACCAAAGAGCGTGGCTCACATACATACATTTTACTTATGATTTTTACACACACACACACACACACACTTACTTGTTTTTATTCTGTCGTTTACTTACTGCCTCGTGTTCTTTCTCGCATAAAATACACGCTTTAGAACTGTTTCTTCTTCACTACCGGGAGGGTCAGTAGCAGAACACAGCATTTATTTACGATTAACGGTATAAAAACACACGAACACGTAAACGTAGACGTACACACGCAACGGATACGGAAACTGTGGTTTTTTTTCTCCCTTTCTTTTACTTGTTTCTTGCTTTTCTATTCCAAAAGCACTTGTGGCTCCAACAATTTTTGGGGGGTTTGTTGGTTGTGGTTTTAGTTTTAGTTTTATGGCTGTTGTATGGCTTTTAACTTTGAGCGTAAGTAGCTTTTTATGTTTTCTTTCTTTTCCTAAATTCTTCTCAATGTTGTCAGCAGTCTTGTTTCTATGATTTCGTACTCAATAGTCGCTTCAATTAGTCGCCATCATTAGAAATTGTAACACTTTTAATATCTACTATCTCTCTCCCTCTCTCTCTATCTCTCTCTTCCGAGTGCAACTGTCTTAAGTGGTTTTCTAATGCTTTGGCTAAGGATGCTTCTTTCGAATTCAATACCTTCTGGCAAGTTTTCGTAGCAGATTATAAATCGTTTTCAAAAGAAAAGATGAAGCTTAACTGCTACTACATGTTATTTTTAATTTGTTTCTTTTTTAATTTTTTGAACTTAATTTTAAACACCTATTTACCACTACCGTTTTAAGAGCGATGATATGCAATGACTTATTCTGTTTAGTTGTGCGTAAAATGCATTCAATGCATCTCGATTATCTTGTTAAATTCATGAGAATATTTTTCCTTTAGTTGTGGAAATTAAAGACCTGAAAAGAAAAACAGAAAATAAAATTTAAACCAAAGCTCTTAGCAAAATTTTTAAATAACTTTCAATACAATACAAAATGATTTTTTCTTTCTTTCACTCTCAGAACCATGGAAACTGTTCCATCACCCAAATTTTTACAAATATCTCTCCTTTTATGAGTGTCCTAAGTATTATTGTTAGTGTGGTGTAGTGGTTGGGGTGCTGAGGTTGTGGAAGAAACTCTTCTCCACTCTGCTACAAGGTGATGACGATAACAATGCCGCCTTTAGAGATGATGTTCCGAACCCAATTGACGATGACGGCGTGGAGATTCCGTCGCCTAGCCATGAAGAGGTCAAAGTCGTGATTATGTGTCTTAAAAACAATAAAGCCTTCCCGCTGAGTTGTTTAGGACCGGATGTAATGAGTTGGTATGGCGCATGCACCAGCTTATTTACAAAATATGGCTAGAATAAAGTATGCCCAACGATTGGAACCTCAGTGTCCTCTGTCCTCTCCTGAAAAAGGGAGACCCTACGATATGCGCCAACTAAAGGGTTATAAGCCTTCTCCCTATCGCATATAAGGTTCATACAGGCGTATTGTGTGAACGACTGAAGCCACTCGTCAAAACACTGATTGGACCTAATCAATGCGGCTTCAGACCTGGCAAGTCCACCATCGACAGATCTTCACACTACGCAAAAACCTAGAAAAGACTCACGAAAAACAAGTCGACACACACCATCTTTTTGTCGACTATAAAGCAGCCTTCGATAGCCCCAGAAGGGATCGTGTTTTTGCCGCATGTCTGAGCTCGGTATACCTGCGAAGCTGATAGGGCTATGTGGGATGATGTTGAGCAATTCCTGCAGCTCCGTCAAGATAGGAAAGGACCTCTCCGAACCTTTTGGTACCGTGCGAGGTTTCAGACAAGGCGACCCCTAATCATGCGACCTCTTCAACTTCGTCATGGAGAGTGTTCTGCGAAAGGCAGGAGTGCATCGCAGTGGCACTATTTTTCAAAAAAGTGTCCAGTTGCTTGCGTACGCTGACGACATTGATATCATAGGACGTACCAAGCGGGATGTTACTGCTGCCTTTAGTGCTATTGAACGGGAGTCTAGTAAGATGGGTCTGGCAGTAATTGTATTGATTCTCAGATTACGGCCGATAACTATACTTTTGATACGGTCAAGGAATTCATCTATATTGGCTCCGCTGTTACCACCAGAAATGATGTCAGTCTGGAGATCAAGCGCAGGATCACTCTTGCCGACAGGTGCTACTATGGTCTCAATAGGCAATTGAGTAGCAGAGACCTCTCTCGCGCTACAAAATTAACACCACAAGACACTCATCCTACCCGTGCTTCTTTATGGCGCACAGGTATGGACCCTATTAAGTACAGATGCAGCGGCCAGAGAAAAGTTCTGCGCAAGATCTTCGGTCCAGTGCGAGTTGGCGATGATTTCCGTATCCGATCCAACAGTGAGCTGTGTGAGCTCGTCAACGACACAGACGTTGTACAGCTGCGTTGGCTCGGCCATGTCGTTCGAATGGAGGAGGATGCTCCGGCGAGACGGGTATTTGATGCGGGAATCTGCGGAAGTCGGCGAAGAGGACGACCTTGCATCCGTTGGAAGGACCAAATCGAGGAAGCCCTGTCATCGATTGGTGTGACCAACTGGCG
Source organism: Sarcophaga carnaria (assembly GCA_958299815.1). Taxonomy (NCBI): domain Eukaryota; kingdom Metazoa; phylum Arthropoda; class Insecta; order Diptera; family Sarcophagidae; genus Sarcophaga; species Sarcophaga carnaria. The sequence continues at coordinate 46,661,138 of OY283150.1, forward strand.
TAGGCGCGCACGAAGCAGAGGCGCTTGGAAGGATGTGTTGCGGCAGGCCGAAATCCGATAAACGGGTTGTTATGGTCAATTAAGTAAGTAAGTAAGTGGTGTAGTGGTTAAAAATACAAGCATTCCAATGTGTGTGAAAATAAATTCGAATTTAACTAGCACAGGCAAAAACCAAAAATTTTAACATAGCTAATGTTAATGCTAACAACAAGGACTTTTCCCCAATATCGATTACTGTTAACAAAGTGAATTTTTCAAATCCGATTTCTCAGGTTCAAAAATTATTTGGGATATGCCACTAACTGGGTATTTATTAGGCACACCTTAGGCTACAATTTGAATATAGTGGGGTACCTGTAGCAAGTCCCATTTTTCCACAATGTCTCATCATCATCCTCCTCAGACGTTATTAAAACAAATAAATTTCCAAATTACCAGAGTGGCTGCTCCACTCAGGAACGCGTGTGACATCATTTTTAATGAATGAAGTATGGATTCTATTCTCTGATATTGTATATTTGGTTGATTACTTCTTTGAGGCATTTTTTATATCTTCTGTTAACCACTCAATATTTCTGTTAACCAGTCAATGCTCGGTTAATTGAGTACAATATTTTAAGTGTTCAGACATAATAATATACGCAGTTTAGCTGCTTATTCAATATTCATTTGACAGCTGGTAAACAAAACAGCTGGTTGTTTCAACAATATTGTTTTTATTTTGTTTTTATGTTTTTTTTTGTCGTTGTTGACATTTGAGTTGTCAAATATCAACAAAAAGTGTTCGGTTAATTGTAATATGCTCACTAAACACACTTATGACAGTGTTGCATTTTAAATTTTATTCAATATTATAACAATTTCCGTATTTATTGTGCAATAATGAATTGAAACTTTATATGAAATATTGAGCTCAATAATAGCGTTTATTGCGATTTACGCAATAGAGATGCATATCTGAACTCCATATAACATTGCTCTGTTCAAATCTTTGGTTTTTGTCTTTGCTATTTAAATCCGAATCTATTTTCCCATGCATAGCCTTCCAATCGTTCAGCGTCTTTGTATCGAATTAAAAAAGGCATTAATTGCTCTATAAGCAAACTATCTAGAGGTCCACGACAGAGCTTAACATCAACAATTGATCTCATAAAAAGGACAGTGAGAAGCCACCTCTTGAGAATACAATAGTCAAATATATGGCTACAAATAGGTGGCAGCCCTACTACTATAGAACTTACCAAAGAATGCCTAAGACAATGCAAAGAAATAAAACATAATCGAAAACCGAATAAGAAAGTGGAGAATGTTCCATACAACTTAAAAGTACAAAAGGCTTTAAACTAGAAATGTTTTGGTTACATAGTTTTAATGATGTTTTTGGTCGCGAATAACGCTAAAGCAGCAGGTTTGAATTATTCTTTTGTAATATGAAATGAATTGAAAATTGAAGTAGTCTAGTAGGTAGTGTGTTGGCTTATTAAACGTGAAGCCAGGGTTCGAGCCCCAGGCCAGACATCAAAACAAAATACAAAAAGTATTTCTTCGGCGACTTCAGCAGATTTCTGGTAAAAACTCTGAGAGTAAATAAAACTGCCATGAAAAAGTTTCTCATGAATCTGTCGTCCGAAGTCGACTTTAATTTGTAGATCCCGCCACTCATGTATAAAATCAACACACACAACATAAGTGGTGTGAGAACCTAGGTCGTAATCCTGACTGAATGGTTGTAATGACCAATTATATATTTATGTAATATGAAATGTACTTTTTCTCCCAAAACAGTAATGTTACTTCAATCAAAGTTGACCTATTTTCTCTATCTTGGGTCCTCTCAGCTTTTTTACTACAATATTTAAGTTTAGATTTTGCTTTCCTAACTAACGAGACCGATTGTTGAATATTTTTTACGCTTCAAAGAAAATTTTAAACGGATTCACGTTTCATCCTCAATATATTTCAAATAATTGAGGACAAAACACACCTCATGTCTTTATTTGATAATACGTGTCACCACTAATATTTCATTTAAATGGAGTACACGCATAATAACTTTGTCGTTCGTCACTTTAACCGTAGTTCTGGACATCCACTCCCTAAGACACACTATTAACGTGTTTTTTAGACTTACTTGGCTATGGAAAATTGTAGATGAAAAAATCGATTAGATTTGTATGGCCGGAGGGTGCGCTAATTTAAATAAAATTTCATTTTCAGTTCCAATGTTCAATGATCTAACACTATTCTCTAAATTCATATCTTTATGCAGCCTAAGATTTTATGATCATCTCAATCAATGGCGCATTTTATAAAAAATGTCATCACTTAAAATAAATCCAAGCGGATTCAAAACAAACAAAAAAAGTATTTTAGATGGTACTCCCTTTGGTACTTAAATGCTTTAAATTAAAGTTTATTCTCGTTTTTGTTGCCTTTCATTTAAAAAAATTTTTTTTTTATTTTATTATATTTTTTTTTTTTTTGCTGTGGTTTTGTCTACTGAGTGTTATTTACACGACCACAGAAAACACAACCAACTCTTCCATATGGACGAACACACACTGCATTCATTGAGTGAAAAAGAGAAAACATGACAGCATACTCTGCCACATATTTTTACATAAACAAACACAACGCGACATGCATCACATTACGTATGAGCAATATTTAATTCAAAAATACACCATAATATTACACATACGCCATGTAAATCATCTGAATAAACATTGTAAATGGTGGCAGTAGTTTGAAAAAAGTTTGTGTTTTGATTGGAGACCTTATATGTATATAAACAGTTATAATTCAATATTAGCAATAGCAATTTCAGAATACATTTAATATAAATGCCGAACTAGATTTTTCTTTGATGGAAAGTCTGTCACTTCTTTAATGTCCACATAAAAATTTGGTGCCGGAGTTTAAAGGCGAATTTATGAATTGAAATCTTCTGAAAGGATTAAGAAAATTCCTAAAATTTATTAAACAAATGCTATACATTTCTTTTTAATTTTTGGCTAAGCGCCAAATGGGTACCATTTTTGCCATTAATTCAAAACTAATATAAATAAAGAGTCAAATGTCTACATTAGTGTAAGAAAAGAAAACAATTATGGCGTCAATTTTTAAAGATGCGTATGCAATGGTTCTATGGAATCGGTATATGAAATCGCCGTAGTCTAGTAGGTAGCTTGTTAGACGTGAGGCCTCGGTTGAAACACCAGGTCAGACATCTCCAACAAAAGGAAAGAAGAAAAAATATTTCTTCGGCGACTTCCTCTCGGCAGATTTCTAGCAAAAACTCAGAGAGTAAATAAAATTGCCACGAAAAGTTTATCAAAAAAATCTGTCGTTCGGAGTCGACTTTAAACTGTACGTAGCACCACTAATGTACAGTAAGACCCCGCTTAACGCGGGGGATACGTTCCAATAAGCTCCAGCGCTAAACGAATACGTATATACATATGTACTGTGATTGCGACTTCGGAGAATACAGTTGGAGTCTTTATTCTGGGCAGACTAACAAAAGAGCTTTGAAAAATATACATAGTACACAGCATCGCTATATAGTGCACAGCTTTTGGTTGTTTCATTTGCACACATATACAACAAGTATCAATATAGTGTGCGATTTAGAGGAATCCCAATACTACCGCGTAATACTGAAATAGCGTTAAGCGTAGCAGCGTTAAGCAGGGTCTTACCGTATAAAATTAATACACGCAACATTAGCGGTGTGAAAGCCAAGTCGTAATTCTGACTGTTATGTTATGTACGCTTATTTTAGGCGTTTAAGTGACGAAAAGAGCAGCAAGAGGCCGTAATTAAAAGCCGTAAATAAAAAGCCCTTGTTTCATCAAGAGAATGCATCTATTTACACAGCCGGAATGGTAAAAAAAGCCCATTAAATTTATATTAAAAGTGTTATTCAAGCACCAGATATAAAATTTAATTTCCTTGGAATTATTTTTCATTTCTAAACCAGAAATAATAAATCGAGATAAAAATGTGTTTACAGTGAAGCCGCTTATAGTTATTTTAATAAACAATACTTTTTAAGTCTTAATTTTCAACTTTCAAATCCCGTATATGTATAATTTAAAACTTGAAAAAATCATTAAAAAATCATGCAACATGTTTTGTTTGAATTTTCACTTTCCAATCAAATATAATACGTTGTTGGTGCACGATTAACCTTTTGATTTAAAAAATGAAAACAAAAACAAAATTAATCCCCGTATTGAACTCATCGTATAGAAGAAGGTTCGTATTAAAATGTCATGCCACTGTAATCACACTAAATGTTAAAGACAATAATGAACAGGCACGAACATAAAACACACAGAAACATTTTATATGACTTGTTAACTTCCGTTCTACTAAACACAATAAAACAACAACAACAACAACATCAACATGGTTTGAATGTATAAAACAACCATGTACTGATACATAAGTACAAACGAAACAACAACAACAACAACAATGACAGCAATAACATTAGAGAATAAAAATTAAAATAAAATGTTGATAGAATTCCCTGGCTGATGTTTAACGGCAAATAGTGTGAAAAAAGAAGCACACACGTATACACACATGCATTTGTTCAAATGCATTTCTCTGTGAGAACATGTTGTCGTATTTGTAGAGACGAGGAACACAAAAAAGAGCATTAAATGTTGTACATTCATTTGTTCACTCACATATATGTATATAACGGGTCTATAGAGAGAACTTTAGAAAAAGAGTGTTTTTCTTTTTTTCTTTCTTTCCTTATTTTGCAGTGTTTGACTCCATTGTAGTAGTTGTTGATTTTTTTGTTTTAGACAATACATCTGTGTATTAAAGCAGTAGGCAACTAACACAATTAGAAAGTAAAGAGAGATTAGAGGCATGTGAGCAAGTATGTATTGTTTGTTTTCACAAAACAAAGGGTGGTGAATTAAATGCATACAAATAATGCAATGATTATATAGTGATTGTAATCGTCATTAAACAAATGATCACCATTATCATTATTATCATTATTTGTAATGACAATCATATTTGTTGAAATGATGACACAACAATCATTTATTATTATGATCAACTCAGCTAACAATTGCATGCATCGCAATTAGAGAATTATTAGACAATAAAGGGTTTAATAAACTATGCTTTGTACGTATGGTGGAAACGTTTCAAACGATACAAATGTACACATGCACATACTACATAGACGTTGAGAGTAATTTGTTGTGAATATTTTCATTTTTTTTTATTAAATAATTTCAATTACGCCTACGCAACTACATACGCCAACTAAAATTACAGCTAAAGAAAATTATACGGTAGTCTGGCGGCATAATTTTCGAACATAAGAACATAAATTGCGTGTGAGTATAAGTGAACAAACAGATGATTGGCTGGTCAAATTGATCAACGCATTTTGTTGTTTAACACTGTCAATGAAAGTGTTTTTCATTTCTGACCCAAAAAAAATACGTTTTATTGTACAGTTTAGTGCTGGAGTGGTGTGGTGTATTGACAAGCATTACAGCAGAAAATAAATTAATTTTCATCATTGTTATATTCGTAGAAAGTAGAAACTCTTTCTTTGTCAATGCCCATCTCTTGTGAACTGCAGATTTAGGTTAATTGCCTCTCCATTTCTTGAGAGCTTAATGCTGTTATCATTCATACATATCATGGATTTAGCTTCATTCATTAAACTTTCAGCCGGGTTTCCAGTATCAGGTGGTCGTACTTTAGTGTGCACGAACTTCTTCGATTACACATACACATACATAATTGGTTATAACAACCCTTCAGTCAGGATTACAACCTAGCTTGTTACACCACTTATGTTTTGTGTGTTACGATTATACATGAGTGGCGCGACCTACAGTTTAAAGTCGACTCTGAACGACAGATTTTTGAGAAACTTTTCTTGACAATTTTATTTCCTTTCAGAGTTTTTGCCAGAAATCTGCTGAGAAGAAGTCGCCGAAGAAATATTTTCTTATATTTCCTTTTATAGGAGATGTCTGACCTGGGATTTGAAGAGTAGCCTCACGTCTCATGAGCCAACAAACTACCTACTAGATTACGGTGTTCGTTAAAAAAACTGTTTCGATTAGTTTGGAGGGACTACGCTTACTTTTTGTAATGTTTAAACAGATCACTTATAATATATGTACGTAACGTAAAATAACGAAAAACTTTATTGAATTAATTAATTGATTTATTGTCTTTCTTTTTTCTTTTCAGGTAATTTTATATGTACATATATAACAGCTGTAAAATGACAGAGTAAGTTCCCTATTATTAGATTAGATGGTGATCACAAATCACAATACATTATATTAACGGTCCACTAAACCAATAAAGCCCTATTGCCCTGAAAGAATACTTACTTAATTGCTCATTACAACACTTTATGCAGCATTACGACTTAGCTTCTCGCAACATTTATGTTGTGTGTGTTAACTTTATACATGAGTGGCGGGACCTACAGTTTAAAGTTGACAGTTTTTTTTTTTTTTGAGAAAATTTTCATGGCGTTTTTATTTACTCTCAGAGTTTTTGCCAGAAATCTGCTGGAGAAAGTCACAAAAGAAATATTTTTTTCATATTTCGTTTCTTTGGAGATGTCTGTCCTGGGGTTTAAAACATGGCCTCACGTCTAATAAGCCAACACACAACTTACTACACTACAGCGACTTCAAAATCATTCAAACAAATTCGCAATTAATGAATAGTAGGTATTACTTCACGAATATTGTTGTTATGATAAAGAAGAATTTGCAAACATTTTGAAGACTTTTTTCCGTTTCAGAGCCATAAATGGAAGTAAATTTTCTTTTTAATTAGTTACTGCTTATGCAAAATATATCCAGTATGATAAAATCAAGTCCAAGCAATCTCAATAACTAGCCAAATTAGCGTCAATGCTAAATATCTCTGACTGTGAGGTATTGCCCTCTATATATAGGTTGACTAGAATAACTGCTGTAATCGTTTTGGACGATCACCATGGACCTTAACTGAAGTTTGTTGATATGTTTAAAGCCAGCATTGTACATAAAATCCCAGAACATGTAACATGATAATGATCAGCCACATGTTGCATAACAAGTTAAAAATATTTAGAAAGTCGTAGTGGTTGGAGACTTGCCCATTCTGAATACTATAGAATACAGCTTATGAGTTAAGTTTTTGCAAAGGCTAGAAAATCTCCTGAAAGTCTGCTTGTGCAACTGACATCATATTAGGAAAAAACTTTCAATGGATGTCTCTTCCGGTGTTCTTAAGCTTTATATAACTGCTGTTATCGTATAAGAATGCTTATAGAACATTAATCACAATAATTTATATTAACGGTCCACTAAACCTCTAAAGGGATATTGCCTTAAGGAGCTCCTTATAACCATAATTATACTCATATCTGTATATTCAAATTAGACACTCAGATGCATTTAATTTCCTAAAAGATAGCATTTAATGGTACGTTTTTTTGTATTCCTTGTATATATTTCCGTATGATGATGTTTAAGTTATACTCCTGAATTTCCACTGGATTTAAAGAGTATTTAACATGTGAGACATAAATGAATAGTCAGGAGGTATATGTACATACATACATAACACAGCCCTGCATGGGTTTTGCAAATAAGATGGCTCCATGCGTTTCCGAAGGCATTTTGCGCGCTGAACACGAATCTAGGTTCCATCACGTCAGGTTTTCGAGAAAAAGGGGGTTGAAACCCCTAAAAATAGAGTTTTTTGGACATTTTTAAGTAATTGTAGAGCTAAACACTGACGTGCTAGAACCATCGCTATTGTCAGAAATTGACAATTGATCTTTGCTCTTTAAAATGAGCCCAAAGCCAAATTGTTTGCATGCACCCTTAAAGTAGGGAGTGGGTTTATGTCAAGGGGTGCATGAGAAAAAAACACATTCCGGAGGTCCTTAAAAATTAATTACTCAGGGGTTTTTGGGGTCACTGATTACAGATCTTCATTCAGATTTAAAAAATTCAGAATGGCGGATCCAATATGGCGGTCGAGGTTTATAAAACTTAATCAGATTTACTTGACCGCCATATTGGATCCGCCATTTTGAATTTTTTAAATCTGAATGAAGATCTGTTCGTGTTCAGCGCGCAAAATGCCTTCGGAAACACCTGGAGCCATCTTATTTGCACAAAAAAAGTCCAAATTTGCAGGGCTGTGTAATTGGCCATTACAACCCTTCAGTCAATATTACGGGCTAGCTTCTCGCACCACCCATGTTGTGTGTTGTCATTTTATACATGAGTGGCGGGACCTACAGTTTAAAGTTGACTCCGAACGACAGATTTTTGTGAAACTTTGCATGGTAATTTAAATTTACTCTCAGAATTTTTGCCAGAAATCTGCTCAGAGGAAGTCATCTCAGAAATATTTTTACAAATTTTCGTGCCGTGACATTACGTCTAATAAGCCAACACACTACCTACTAGACTATGGCGACTTCGGGAGGTATATAATAAGACTTAATCCCACAATAACGCAATTATTTTGAAATAAGATTTTTATAAAAATTGTTCAAGGCAAGAATAACTTCTGTTAACAATTCATTTTACGAGAGTGATTACAACTGCAATTTCTTTAATACAAATTCAAAATGCACTCGTGCAGGACTACTCTTAAGTGTGATTAAATGTAATAAAAGGTAAGAACAAAATACAAACAAATAAAGTTTGTAAGAGGACAAGGAAAAGAAAACAAGTAATTAACTTGGCTTTATTAAAGTCATTAACAACTACAACAACAAAAAAAGACGAAGAAAAGTGTGTTAAGAAAACCAAAAATCAATTCGTAATGCATTTTTAATTGTCATTCTTGCATAAATTTGCAAAAAAAAAAAACAACTTTTCCTTCATATTACATCACTGGACTGAGTGACTTAAATTAAAGTATTTCGAGTCGCAGATACAAAGCCAAGAGCCAAAAGCAAAAAAGGAAAATGCAAGTAAAACGAACGAACTACTGCAGTCACAGGCACATATGAAAAATTATTATGCACGAAAGTGTCAACTAATGGGCTTCCGTCATGCAAATAATCATCATCATGCCACAGTGCACCAACAACTAAATCGTCATCGAAAGCAAGAATCAAAGCCAAAACATGTGTGTGCCACTCACTACTCAATTTGAAAAACATTTTTAATGGCAACTTAACAGCCATATGAACTCTGTGGAGAAACGAGCTCTACTCAAAGGGGCTTGCACACAATCACAAAAGTGCCATTGCCAGTGACGATGGCTTCAAGACTAGTGATGGCGATGATGATGATGATGGCTATGATGACGTTTTTGTTAAACAAGAATAATAGAAACAAAACAACAACAATAGCAAAAATAAGAAAAACATTACGATTTGCATTTCCTTCATTTATTTTTTTTGCTGATTTTCTGATTTGCCATCATTCTGGCCATAAAGTTGAAAGCCAACAAAATCCAAGGTCTTGCTAAATAACAAGTAAACTAAACAATTTGCTTGTTCTCCTATAAATTGTTCAAAATAACAACAACAACAACAGCAACAATAACAATAGCCAAAAAAAAATTTAAATATTACTTCTACTGCCTTAAGTTAACCACCGTTTTTTGTATTTGGCTTGCAAGACTCAATATTATTTTGAAAGGATTTCAAAAGCAGAAAAACGATAGAAAATTAAAATAAGAAAAAAAGAAACTAAATTGTGCACGAAACAATTTCCTTTTTCACTGAACGACTATAATTTAGTAAATTTTCTTATTTCTTTCTTATTTTTTCACTCTTGTTTTTTAGCAAAAATCTTAAATCAAATTTTATTTTATTTTTCTAAGCACTTTAAGATTTTCAGCATGTCACTTAAGTAATGCACTTTAAAAATGCATTAAATGTACTTTAAAAGTTTTAAAATTTTGTAGAAATATTTCAGACACATTTTTTCTTTGAAATGCGAAACATGGAGTCGGTATGTTAGCGTAGCTAGGATGTTCTTCTCTCGGACGCGAAGTATCCAACATTTTGTTCGATAACTCGTTGTAAATTTAAACGAAATTCTTTTGCCAACTTGACAGAAACCACCGCCTCAGTTGATTTTCCCAACCTTTTTTTTTAGACAGTATCAGTCAAATTGTTACTTGCACGTCACATGCGCATTATAAGGTGGTTGGTTAAGGACCTTTCAAACGAGCTATCGGAACCTTAAACGACTCACGAGTTTTTCTACAGCTTCATAACTTTGGCTACATCGCTTTATTTGGCAACCGTTTTAGCAGCTCAGCAGATTTCTTGCAAAAATGCTGAAAGTAAATAAAATTACCATGAAAAGGTTCTGAAAACTCTGTCGTTCGGAGTAGACTTGCAACTGTCGGTCCCGTTTCTCATTTATAAAATGAAAATACATAACATAAGTGGTGTGAGAAGTTAGGTTGTAATCCTAACTGAAGGGTTGTAATGACCAATTATGTATGTACAGTGAGCGCCATAAGTGAGTCAACACTTTTGTTCTTAAGTATAAAACAGTTTTGTTCTTAAGTATAAAAAAAGTTCCTTTATCATGAATTGTTGTTTTTGTTTTAACATTTTATAAGTAATAAATAAACGTTTTTATTTTTGGAAATTTATTCGACTATTCTCATTTAGTTTTCTCGCTATGCTAAGAAAATGAATCATTTCAGTGGTGTTTACTCACTTTTGGCGCTCAGTGTATGTACGTAATGTACTATATGTATGTATGTACGTAATGTATGTATGTATGTACGTAATGTATGTATGTATGTACGTAATGTACTCATGTATGTACGTAGTGTATGTATGTATGTACGTAGTGTATGTGTACGTAATGTACGTAATGTATGTATGTACGTAATGTATGTATGTATGTATGTACATAATGTATGTATGTATGTTTGTAAATGATCCTTGTTTAACTTACAGTGTAAAATCTTTTGAAACTTTCAATCTTATTCGGTTTGTAGTTTCCGTTTGCGTATTTCTTGGTTTTATGTACGATTTCCTGAAAATTACAGGTAAAAAGTTTTCCCATGTCAAGTAGGTTCTTCCTATTGATCGTGTATCTCCAAAGGAATGGCGTTTAGACCACACCAACTTAATGTGGGTGTTAATTTTTATTCATGATTAGCGGGGCTTATAGTTTAACATTAACTTCATGGCACTTCGTTTACTCTCGGAACTTTTGCCTGAAGACCACTAAAAGGAGGTCGTCGTAATAAATATTTTTTTAAAAACCTTTAAAATATGAGCACGTAAATTGCAAATAAAATAAAAATAAATTTTTATTTAGTTTTAATTAAAATTCTTTATTATTCGACCAATTCTGTGTGCCACTGTTCACAACTTGATGTAAACAACAACAACTGCTTCTCTGTTTATACCCTTTGCATAAACAATAACGATTACTAGACAATTATTCGACAGATCTTTGTAAGGGAGATCTTCAAAGCACGATTACTGTCTTCAAACGCACCACATCTTCACACAAGACTGACTGAACTTCACAAACTCACTCTACTGCTTTGCCTTGCCTGTTATATGGCAGGGTAAACGGTCTGATAAATGTTCACCTTCTCAAAATCTCTATAAATGTAAACATTTGTTTACATTCATTATTGTTGTTTGTGTATTTTGTTTACATTTATCCTTGTAGTGTTGTTTGAGAATTTTTATTTACTTGTTTACCATTTCTTATGCTTGTGTTTGTTGTTATATTAAGCAGTACGATAATTTGTAAACAGGTTTGTTTACAGCATTGTTTTGTTTTTGTAGCTTCTGTTTATAATTTTAATGTTAAGCGATGAAATGCAAAAACACCAGTATCTAGATTTTTCATTTTCGTAACAATATATTTCTTTTCATATCAGACATGAGAGCTGCGGTTTAAACTTTGTAATTCTTGTAGTATATGGCGATCACGTCTTATTTCCAATTATCGTTGAGTGAAAACATGGGCGTAGTATCTTATCTTCTGTCCATCGAAGCGTAGGTTAAGAGGCGAAATACTCATACGACATATAATTCGTTCTTTTCTCTTCTGGTTCTAAGGATTTGCTGATGCTCTTAAATCTCACTTCAGAGGACGGTATGCATGATTGTCTCTTCTCGGTGTGTATCCATGTCTGACTAACTCCTCGTTTTCTTTGGAAACAATAAGTATAAATACTTGATTTTAGAAGCAAGTAATACATATTAGAAGATCAAAACTACATTAGTATTACCTATACTTTCGCTATATCCGTTCATTTAATTGGATTAATTTACGCACTATATAACTAACACAACATATAACGCTTTTAAACAACGTGGAGTTAAAGTGATTGAGTACAATTTGAAGCATTTCAGATTCAACAAAACAGAAGATAAAGAATTCAACTTCATAGTCCTTTTAAATTTAAAAAAATTAATCGCTTCATTTGCCCCCCCCTATTAATCTAAGCAAAAGCTTAATTATGATATCAATTATGAATATCATGTTAAGGTCAGCCATGGTCAGAGCTACATGCAATACAGTATTCAAATAGGTTTCCCCAAATGTCGTTGCTTTTAAGTCGCATTATGTGGAAAGCCTGTTATTCTAAAGCCTGTCACACTAAACTAATTATCTGCTTAGCTGCAAAAAAAAACCTGACTAAACAAGCAAAGAAATATTAAGAGGATGGTAGAGAATATATGAAAGGATATCCATGGTCTATGCTTTCAAAACAAATACATTCTTTATTTCACTATTTTGTTTAAAGTAATCATTTCCTTTTAATAATTTTATTCTTTCAACAAATTGGCTCTTTTGATTGTAATAAATAAAACATTCTCCATGACGAAGTTGAAGAGGTCGCATGATAAGGGGTCGCCTTGTCTTAAAACTCGCACGGTATCAAAAAGTACGGAATACTTGACGGAGCTGCAAGAATTGCTCAACATTATTCCACATAGCCTTATCAGCTTCGCAGGTATACCGAGCTCAGGCATTGCGGCAAAAACACGATCTCTTATGGGGCTATCGAAGGCAGCCTTATAGTCGACAAAAAGATGGTGTGTGCCGACTTGTTTTTCGTGGGTCTTTTCCAGGATTTGGCGTAGTGTGAAGATCTGGTCGATGGCGGACTTGCCAGGTCTGTAGCCGCGCCGATAAGGTCCAATCAGTGTTTAGACGAACGGCTTCAGTTGTTCACACAATACGCCTGTAAGAACCTTATATGCGATAGGGAGAAGGCTTATACCCCTGTAGTTGGCGCATATCGTAGGGTCTCCCTTTTTCATGGCTCATGCGTAAAAAACAAAATTTGTTCTTGTCAATACGGTGAGAAACTAGGTTGTAATCCTGACTAAAGGGTTGTTAAAAGCTCATAAGTAAGTAAGTAAGCTACTCACGATATTTTAAAAATCCTACGTAGGCAGTGGTTTATGAGTGAATGAGTTGAGGCATTTCTAGTTTCACAGCCATACGAAATCGTATGATTCCTAGTGTAACCTCCTGTTACTCCTTTAACGAACATGAAAACTTTAATCTCGTTAACTAAACTTTTTTCCTCCGCAAAACAAGTGATTGGTCTAGTGAAGCATGTTCTGGAACTATAAAGTTGCCATCTACATTGCTTAAAGGCTATCCTCTCTGTAAAACAGTGTTTGCGGGTAGTAGTGAGGATCGTTACTCATTAAGACCTACTATTTACCAAGAGCTGAGCCTAATAAAATTTTCGTTGTTCTTTTTTTTTTCTGTGTAATCGATTAAACAATATTAATGGAACCGGTTTTTTTTTAACCGTAAATCTCAATTGTAACGAAAATCATTGTTGTTCCTCAACGTCTCTCTCCTTGACTATTCTAAACAACAATAAAATATTCTTGTTTTATTGCATTTACAATTTAAAATTCATACTAAAAGAATCAGCAGCAGCAACAACATTGAACTGAAAAAAGAAGAGTAGAAATAAAAAAATAATAAATGCAACTCCAAGGACAACAATAAGTACACACCAGTAGCAATAGTTGTTCCAATTTAAGAACTTATTTTTCTTTCTTACGTTGCCACAAGATGCACAAGAGGAGCCAGACTAGCAAATGAAAAAATTGAATTGAGGAGCTTTTACAGGTAATACTAAGCAGGTATAAGAACAAGTTATAGTTGCTGGAGTGCAAATCACATTCACTACTTTTGAGATCAAAGTTGTGTTATGTTGTTCTTCAGTTTTGCACTTCACTGCTTGCAGTTTTTATTTCATTTCATTTCGCTTCAATTCAAATCAAAATCTAGAACATGATCTTGGTTTGTGTGTTGTTGGTATTGGTGTTGGTGTTGTATGTTAATATTTATCAGTACTTGCGAGCACTTCTGTGTGAGTGCCGGTATATGTGTTTGTGTGATTTTTTATGTTTTTTTTTTGCTCCTCGTTTTGACTTCTTTAACAAATTGAAAATAATATTATTTTAACCTACATTTTCCTTTGGAAAACCATCAAATAATAAGAAAATACACACACTTACACACACTTTTTTAAAATATAAACTCAGCGTGGAAAATACGTGAAAATTTTAAACTAAGGAGTCGAAGCTTAAAATGATTCGGAGAGAAATATCATTTTTTAAAAGCAGAATAAGACTAAAAATGAAATGTATGGCATCAGAAACAATTTCGCCGTCCTTCCTTTTAGAATTCTATTCGTGGTGTCGTGGTGTAGTTGTTAAAGTATTTGGCTTACTAGAGGCTGCCTGTTCGTGTATCACAAAAGATACACATTTTTCATCACGGATGTTTTGAATTTATAAACAAAATCAGAGGCTTTATTCACACCTCAAATAAGCATTCCAGAAAATGCCAGATAGGATAACATTACCAACAGATTAAGGTCTGACACCCTTTGGGTAACAGAGCAGGATATTTTTGAATACACTATGTTGTCACCTTACACTATGTTCAGATATGTACTTTTATTGAGGCAATTTTCGGTTTATTGAGTACAATATTTTAAGTGTTCAGACATAACAATATACGCAGTTCAGCTGCTTATTCAATATTCAGTTCGCAGCTGGTAAACGAAACAGTTGGTTGTTTTAACAAGATTGTTTTTTTTTTTGTCGTTGTTGACATTTTATTTGTCAAATATCAACAGAAAGTGTTCGGATAATTGTTATATGCGTACTGAACATATTTATGACAGTGCTGCATTTTAAGTTTTACTCAATATTATAACAATTTAAGTATTTATTGCGCAATAATTAATTGAAGCTTTATATGAAATATTGAGCTCAATAAAGGAGCTTACCTGAACACCGCATTATAATGTTAGAACAGAATAATACAGGAACCAAAACAGATAAGAAAAGCATCGACAGTAATAACATTCGAAATGATTAAAACTAAGCAGACGTTTTATTTTTCGCTAAAAATATTATTTTATTCGGTATTACCTACACCCTCCCCTTCGCAGTAATCTCCCTTACAATAATAAAATCTTTTTGTCATTGCTGTTTGACATAACTAAACTCTTTACTGCTGATGGGGATTTTTTACTAAAGTCCTCATACATTTAAAGTATTGAACTTAAACGTTGTAAAATGTCACAGCTGGAGGTACGTGAGCTTAGTTTCTCCACTTTTGACCAAAAAAGCAGGCATCGATGAGATAGCTGGTGTATTGTCATTGTGCAAAACCCATGATTAGTGCTTTTACATCCACTGATCCGGGTGTGATTCTGATCATGATGTGATTTTTATCACTGCCTTATAGAGCATTGGTGGGGACATCAAATTTCTTTTTGGTGTTTTATTTCAGATGTGTACACAGTTGGTAAGATGTGACTTTAATGAAAACTGTTTAACGGACAGTTATGACCATTAAAATATGACCGTTAAATTAAGAAAATTTTTGGATTCTATTGGGCGCTACTTCATTCATTACAGAGCTTAAATTCGTTTTATTTAAGAGATCTGACAGGAAAATGTATCGAATCTCAAAACAATATACAATATATACAATATTTGAAATTTCATTCGCAATTTCCTCTCTGAGGTCTAAAGAGGCCTCTGTTATTTACAGGCAGATATTATATTAACAGAATGTACATACAGTGAACTCGCGATAATGTGAACTAATTTTTACCAAGGCAGTTCAGTTCGAGTTTGTTCACGTTATCGAGTACCTAAATTTAAAACAAAAAATTACCCTATTTAATATGAAAAATGATATTTTAATAAGTAAAAATGCTAAACACTATTTTAAAATAAATTTTTTTTATCAATTAGTCAAGAACTCAGTAACCTAAAGCCAGAAATTAAGTCTTCAGTTTCAAATTTGTCAATTGAAATCCACCTCTTTAACAAAACATTGATGAAACCAGCCATAAAAAATGTTACATGTTATCCATACTGACTTGGAGAATTTGTAATTCACTGGACAAGTAAAGTTTTTGAAACTTTGTGGATTTTTAGATTTTCCAAATACCAGTAGATTAAATTTGTGAGTCCCCGACGCATTTGAACTGCCCAAAGTTAATCGTTTTTCTCCATCCTTGCACCTGGAGCATTTTCTCTAATGATAACACATATGTTTTATCTGGCAACTGCTTCAAATATAGCCCGCATTTATCAGCATTAAAAAGCTGATCTTCACAAAGAGAGAGTTCTTCCATTTTTGCTTTTAACTTTTCCTTAAATGGAAGATTGTTGCGGCTGCGCAGAAAGCTTTTCTCTGGAAATTTTAAGAAGGCGAACAGCAAACCTTTGCTTAAATTTATGAAGCCATACATCACATAAGTAAACAAACAAATAAACTGTAGTTCGGGAATTTCCCAATTTAAAAACAGATTAAAAAAATAAAAAAAGTGTTCAAGTTTTGGAGCTTTCAGATTTTGTTCACGTTTTAGAATACTCTGTGGAAAAATAAATTTGTTCACGTTTCTGAGACGTTCACACTTTCGAGTGTTCACGTTTTCGCGAGTTCACTGTATATAACATACACAGACATATTTGGACATTACTACTAGACGTGTGTACATGACATCTTGCTAGCTTACCCTTCACTAAATTCAATACTGAATTGTTCTCTTTTTTGTTGGTCTTTATATATTATACGAGTACACTGAAATGTGTATTTCTCTTTTATTCACAGTATACAACAGCACTTATTTATCTGTGAAGTAATGGAAATATGCTTTGTGTTGTAAGAGCATATTTCACTACTGAAACGTTGAAAAATATGCGTACATAAGTGTTTCTATACATTATTTGCTTCTGCCATGAACTCTTCCAACAACAATCTCTCTTCAAATTGCTATGTTAATATTCGTTGATGTTCGTGTCCTATGTGTGTAAAAAGCCGAAGATGTTCGGCCCCCGGGGCTATTGCTATTGAATAAATACTCTTTTTTTATTCTGAAAAAAAAGAAAAAAACATTTTTTCTTTCCCACTTACTGCAAAAAGAAATGCACGTTGTGGCACTATGGAGTGTACAATATTTTTGCTGTACTCTTCACACAACTCTCTTTTGTATTGTTGTACAATGGTTTATGAGTGCAGTTGTTTTTTGTTCTCTATCTATGCTTCACTCTTATTTATATTTGCAGCTACAGTAAATATTCGCTCATGAGAAAAATACAATACTGTACAATTTTCAATGTCTTGTGCACACGTTTAATTACTACCTTTCAGTCTGTATTGGGACCTAGCTTGTCACACCTCATGTGTTGTGTGCGCATTAATTTTATGCATTTGCCAGTCATGCCTAAGTTTAAAGACGACTCCGAATGACAGATTCTTTAGAGACTTCATTGTAAATTGATTACATTCAGAGTTTTTGCCAGAAATCTCCTGACAATAAGTCGCCATGGCCTCACGTCTAATAAGCCAACACAGTACCTACTAGACTACGGTGACTAGAACAAGGATCATTTAGCAACTGTTAATTGAATGCTAGGTTTGTTGGATTCTATCACAACTTTCTCCTGTATAACATCTTTAGTAGTGAAGAGACTGCAAAATTTTATGATTTCGAAGGTTCGGTTTAGGGATAATAAAATTCACCCATTCCATATATTATTTCATTATAATGAATCTGCTCTGTGAACTTTGATAACCTTCTTAAAATGTATGCGCATATACATACATACATACATAATTGGTCATTACAACCCTTTAGTCAGGATTACGACCTAGTTTCTCACACCACTTATGTTGTGTGTGTTAATTTTATACATGAGTGGTGGGACCTACAGTTTAAAGACGACTCCGAACGACAGATTTTTGAGAAACTTTTCATGGCAAATTTATTTACTCTGAGAGTTTTTGTCAGAAATCTGCTGAGAGGAATTCGCCAAAGAAATATTTTTTGTATTTTTTTCTGTATTTCCTGTAGTACAGTGTTTTTAATTAATTACAAACGAATAAAAAATAAACACTTGTAATCAAGTCTCGAAAAATAAAATATTTGTCATCATCATCATCATAAAATCATTACCAAAGACGAAAAGAAGAAAAAACTTTATGAAAAAACATACTAAATTTTAAACTAATAAAATAGTTTTACTGACATTAACGCAAATACATCATTTACTGCACTAGTAACAGCACGTTACTAGCATAAATTCTTGGAGAAGACAGTGCTGCCGGAAAGGAAATGAAATAAAGTAATTCGAAATTGTCATAATACACACACTCACACACACACACACACATCAAATTAAACTAAAGTGTACTCAATTCCATTAAATTTTCTACAACAGAGAAAGAGAGTACGTACGAGAGGTAAAGAGAGAAAGAAAATGATTTCTTTTTTGTAATATCTTCTGCAACAAACAAATCATCTTATCTGGCCAGGACACTCAGTTTTCTAACAACGACATGATATAACGCCACCAACTAAATGATGCAAACACACACACACACGCACACGAACATGTTTCTATAAAATGTTGATTATGTTAAACACTATGCTGGAGAAATAAACCAATAGACCAAGAAATGAATGCAGATGAAGATGAACTGCAACAGTATGGGTGTTGGTTGTTTGCTTCGGTCACATCGTTGGCATTTCTGGCGTTGAAAAGACGTGACTGATTTTTTTTCTTTCTTTTTTTACTTCCATTTTTCATTTCTTTTTCTTTTTGCCTTGTCGTCGCATTGTACATTTTTTTTTTTTTGTATAATATACCGTTATAAGTTATAATGAAATATGACAGAATAAGAATGTGTCGAGCCTTAGAAAACTAAATCCTTATGGTTGTTTTGGGCACATGGTATAGTATACGACAAAAGCCAGCATAAATACAATTTGGTCAAAACGCAATGAAAGTTTTTTTCTTTCCTTGTTTTCTCTTCAATTCTCCTGTTTCTTGGAACGTGAATGAAAAGACAAAAAGTCCAAACACGAGTTGCCATTATTTATATGCAGTAAAAACTAAATAGACTTGTTTTAGTTAAGCAACCACATGACTAGCATGACTACCGCGCTACACCATTTCCAACATGCAAAAAGATACAGCTGCTAACAAATAATGGGTGATTTTTTAAGAGCTATAGGAAAAAATTTCAAAAAAAAACACATAAAATTCAGAAAAATGCATGAAATCTTTAATTGATTCGATAGTACGGTCCATATAATTTAATGTTTGAAGATTATTTCATGCAAATGTCGACCGCGACTGCGCCTCAAATGGTCCATCCGCTTAGTCCAATTTTTGCATACTCTTTCCAACATTTCGGCCGGTATCTCACGAAACCGCACCAAACTGTGACTTTTTCTGGATGCATTGGTAGCTTTTGCAATGCTTCTGGCTGATCTTTACTCCAAAGTCGACAATTCTGCTTATTTACGTATCCATTGAGCCAAAAATGAGCTTCGTCGCTGAACACAATTTTTCGATAAAGAAGTGGATCTTCGGCCAACTTTCCAAGAGCCCATTCACCAAAAATTCTGCGTTGCGGTAGGTCGTTCGGCTTCAATTCTTGCACCAGCTATATTTTGAAAGGCTTCACACCTAACTCCTTCCGAAAAATTTTCCACGTTGTTGAGTAACAGAGACCCAATTGCTGCGAACTGCGACGAATCGATAATTGATGGTCATCATTAACACTGACCGATACAGCTGCGATATTTTCTTCAGTTCGCACTCTACGTAAGCGTGTTGGTGGTTTAATGTCCAACAATGTAAATTTGGTGCGAAATTTAGTCACAATAGCCCGAATAGACGCTTCAGTGGGTCGATTAAACTGACCATAAAATGGAAGAAGCGCCCGACGAACTTTCTTAACAGAGCACGCATTTTAATAATAAAATTCAATGATTTGCAAGTGTTGTTCGTTTGTAAGACGATTCATGGTTAAATTACAGATCAAACTGAAGATGTTTGACAGTGAAACAAAACACGAAACGTGCGTGAGATGCTTAAACCAGTGTTGCCAAAAACATAATAGCTAAAAACGACCCGTTACTTATTTAGTCGGCATTACAACCCTTTAGTCATGTTCATATCACTCATGTTGTGTGTGTGTGTGTGTTAGTTTTATTCATGAGTGGCTGCACTTACAGTTATTGTTGACTTCGAACGACAGATTTGAGGAACTTCTCCTGGCAATTTCATTTATTTTCTGAGTTTTTGCAAGAAAACTGTTAAAGAGGAAGTCGTCGAAGAAATATGTTTTTATAGGTTTATTTGAGTTTTTTAATCACGCTTGTAATAAGCCAACACACTACCTAACAGACCAAGATGTCTGAAATACTTCTAAAACTACTGCCATCGCAACATCGTTCGCCAAGAAACACCAATCAAACTCATACTTTCGGACTCTTACGGACTTGCGAACTTTAACAGCTGATAACGGCCATCTTGTTTAAGCTACAGCTGTCATTCATTCAGTCAGTTTTGTCAAGTCATCATGGATGGATATAGCTTTCAACAATAGGTATTCTATTCGTTCAACATACCCAACGATTCGCCATAATCATCCTACAGAGAAGACAATTGGCAATGTGGTAGTAAACGATCAAGTCATACATAAGTCAACGAAATTCAAGATCCAATGAAAACATCGCCGCTATCCAGACAGAATGCTGGGTAATGCGCAACAATGCATTTCGCGTCGGTCACAAGTCATATGTAGACCAACTTGGGCCTGATTAGTAAGATTTAAACTGACCCAGCAACTGAAGATCAACTACAATGTCGTATGTACGCTATATGGGCTCTGGACCCATTGGCAACGAACCCTAATTTTCATCGAAAAATCATGTTTAGAGATGAGTCCCATTTCTGGAAAAAAATTTCGATTTTTTGACAATATAAGCCCGCATAAGATTAAATCGCCTCAAATTTATCCCGAAAAATTTTAGATGGGCAGTTATCGGTACATATTTATGGACGTTAGTCAGACCATTACTGTCAACGACGAGCACTATAGTTCGATGATTACCAATTTTTTATTGCTGGAATTGGATGATCTGGACTTGAACAAAAACCTGCTACGGGTCATACACTATGTCATGCCACAATAAATATCTGCACATGTGACTTGAGGCCATGGTCATCTCACATGAATTTGATGGCCACCGGTATTGTTCGATTTTAGTTCGTTTAACTTTTTCTAGTGGGGTTTTCCTATGTCAAAAGGTGTAGGCAAATAGGATACAAACCACACTCCGATGGTGGTCAAACTAGATTAAATGCAAACGATGTGTACAACACCTGCTATGATTTGAGCCTAATATACCATTAAAAAAAATGTTATCAATCGATCCAGTTGGCAACGGAGTACCTTATCAGCAGAAACACAGATGATATAGTTGGTAGGAGTTGCATACACAATGCCAAAGTGAATACCTAACCTAGAAAAATTTTAATCAAAAACTCCTAAAAAAGATTTTTTCAACCTCTTCTTAGGGCCATTATTACAACTTGCCATTAAAGTTGGGTTTAATAAAAGGTAACTTTAGCTAAAGCGAACTTTAAAGTCACCTTTAACTTCTTTTTGTTATTACAACTTAATGATAAAATACAGTTAACTTTTTCAAAAAATATGGCAGTGCCGGGGTAATGTCCATAAAAATTCTCACTTAAACAAGTTTCTTTCGTTAAGCTAAAGGGATGATCATTCTACCTTTAACATTTAAAGGTCACTTTATGTTTGAACTTGGCATATTATATATTATTTTCAATATGGCAACTTCAAATTTAAACAAAATGAGCATATACAACAAAAAAACAAAGCCCGCGGTTGCCACTGCTTAAAAAAAAAACTGGTATAATTGAGCAGTTTTATCGACATTGCTCCGGCACTGCCATATTTTTGAAAAATTTTATCTGTAATAACGAAAATAAGTTAAAGGTAACTTTCCAGTTCCTCTTAGCTAAAGGTACCTTTAACTAACCCCAAGTTTAGCGACGAGTTGTAATAGACTATTAAAATCTTTTATATAAAATCTATTATAAAATCTAGTAAATCAACAAGGATTTGATCTGTTAAGGTAATCGAGTAAGAAAACGAAAAAAAGAAGTAAAATATATACCTTTTGGAAATGGTGTATTCTTTGCCGTCATCACCATAGTCACATTATAAAATATAAAAACTTTCGAGAGCAAAAACGAAACCAGAAAATGAATCGAGAGCCGCATGCAACTGTTTAACCTATATAAACAGTATTGTAAGGAAAACACGACTATAACAATAACAACAACAATAATAAAAAGAAAAAATGGAAAATAAATGAAAATGAAAATGAAAAACTAATCATAAAACTTGACTTAATGACATTAAAGTTTTTCTTTTGAAATTAAATAAATTTTATACGAGGAAAAAAAGGAAACGACGTACAACAACACGACCAACATTGACAACAACTACAACAGAAAACTGCTGCAGTATTATTAACAAAAGAAACGAGAGAGACGCAATAATTTACTTTGAAAATAAAAAGGAAGCCACATTAATGGCAATGATAAAATAAAGGATATGAAGCGATACTTGATAAAGGAGTACCTGCAAGTACTGCAAAAGCAGCTTTCAATGAGCAAATGGAGACAGAAGACTAGCAGAGAAAGACAAGCATATTTAAACTTTTTGTACTTTAATATTATGATTAAAAATAGTGTCAAATAGATATATCAACCAGTTACCTAACTATACAAATTGATGCCTATTGTAAACCTCTATAAATACAATGGGACCCTTGAAGTCTACACTAATGGCTCAAAGCTGAGTGGCAGTGTGGGCTGTGGTATATTTATTAAGAGTTCTGATATTAAACTTTCTTAAAGGTCCCTGCAGTATTTTCAGAGGTCATGGCAATTTCGGCATGATTTTTCCTGAAAATCCCTTGATTTACTCTGACAGACAGGCTGGGATTAAATCCTTAACGAACGTAGTTTCAACGTCCGCCATTGTCCATGAATGACGAGGATTTTTCAGAGAGATTTCATAGATTCAGCCAGGATTACAACCTAGCTTCTTAACAGCACTTGTGTTGTGCGTGTTAATTTTATACATGAGCCGCGAAACCTACGGGTTAAAGTTGACTCCGAACGACAGATTTCTTGAAAAACATTTCGTGGCAAGTTTTTATTTACTCTCAGAGTTTTTGCCAGAAATCTGCTTAGAGGCAGTCACCGAAGAAATATTTTTTCAGATTTCGTTTTGCTGGAGATGTCTTGATCTGGTGTTTGATTCATGGCCTCATGTCTAATAACACACTACCTGCTAAGCTGCGGCGATTTCAAATGTAATCCCTAAATTGATTACCGGATATCATTGGGAATTGCATTGCTGATGAGCTGGCCAGAGCTAATATGGAGCTTGCATTCTTCGACCTATTACAGGACGTGGGTATTCCAATTGCCTCAGTTAATTTGGATATTATACATTCGTGTTACAAGGAGGTTAAATCTCATTGGCAGCAGAAGGGTGCGCGCTGGACTCCAATGGACACAAATGGACAAGAAGAGGACCGACTCACTTCTGTCCTTAAATCGCATGGCCATGCATCGCAAAATAAAGATTCTTACGGCCCATTTTCCTTTTGGTAAGCATGCCGAAAGGCTTGCTATTCTGATAAAATAACTTCTGCCGGAGTTGTGGGTTTGAGGAGGAGAAACAGACTGTTTTCCTCCTCATGTGGCCATTACACTGCTCTTGTCGTAAAGATACAGAGAGTTTTTAACCTCTCACTGTCTGACATTTTTAACTCAGCTAATCCAAGGAAGTCGCCGTAGTCTAGTAGGTAGTGTGTTGACTTATTAGACGCAAAGCCAGGGTTCGAGCCCCAGGCCAGACATCAAAGACAAAATACAAAAAGTATTTCTTTGGCGACTTCCTCTCAGCAGATTTCTGGTAAAAACTCTGAGAGTAAGTAAAATTGCCATGAAAAGTTTCTCAAAAATCTGTCGTTCGGAGTCGACTTTTCGACTTTAAACTGTAGGTCCCGCCACTCCTGGTATAAAATTAACACACACAACATAAGTGGTGTGAGAAACGAGGTCGTAATCCTGACTGAATGGTTGTAATGACCAATCATGTATGTAATCCAATGATTGCTGCAATTGTAAGAATTATTTTTGTCTCGGATTTGTTCCATCTAGGGAACGTTTGAACCTCTAGTAGAATTTATTGTGGCTTCATAATGGGCCTAAATCCTGACCAGCTTACTTAACCCAACTACCATAAGCCTCTACAAAGCATGATAATAAATGAAAACGATTATTATGCATTAAATACTCAGATTTGACAGTCACTCCCAGCCTTCTGAGAGATCTTATTATGGATTCGACGTAAGAAAAGAAAACAAATTGAAATCTTACTTTATTTCAAACAGCCCCCATATTATTCTTGTCCTATCAATTGCCGACATTTATGGTTCACAATTCAAAGTTAAAAAAACACACACACACACTTTCTCGTGGTTCTCTAACTTTTATGCTGTAATAGAAACACAAAATCTTCTTCTTCTAAAAACCTTTTCAAAATTTAAGAATTTTTTATAGCAAACATGGTTAAACGTTAAAAGGAAACCCAACAACACAGTCTGACAATCGCACCACACATCAAACAGCGGCAATTATTTGGTAGACCTCACGATAGAAAGTCTACAACATTATTACATTACATTAGCAACAACAACACATACATAAAGAGAGTAATATTGTTGTTATTATTTTTAAAGTTTTTGTTTTTTTGCCTTCTTTTCATCGTTTCATTCATTTCGAAACGTTGTATTTTGGGGTTCGGTGATTTTCTTTCTATTGTTTTCCATTGGCAACCCACATAAACGCTCCCTTTCGCTTCTTTGCACTGGAATTGTTCAATAATGGTTGTGGAGAACACGCTGCTTTTGTTTATGACAACCGCTCCTCAAAATAAACCAAAAAACTTAAAAGTTGTAGAACAATAAGCAGAAGATGTAGCAGAAGAAGCAGAAGAAGAAGAAATAAAATTGATTAACCGCAGAGTGAAATAAAACATTTTGATTTGAAACAATGCGGTTAAGGAGAGAAGAACAGACAAAAGTATTTGATTTTATATTCGATATTTTGATGTTACAGTGAATGTCGAAACATAGTGAATTCTAAAGTACAATTTTAAATGTAAAGATTTTCACCTGCTTCTTTCAGGATTCTATCAAACACGTATTTTTTAAATTCAAAAATACCACAAATAATTTCGTCTTGTCGGCCGCTATTTAGCGTTAGCATCCTAAGAAAAATTTCTCTTTAATTGCAATTTCAACATTTCTAATCTAAAATCTTCATTCATATTATTTTGATCACACACTACACGCAATAATAAATTGCTTTCTTACCGATCTTCTCCTAGCAACCAGTCAGCAAGCAATTCTGTCAACCGATAGGTTAAGCTGATCTTACCAGCTGTATTGATGTGATAATACGTGTCTATTCCTAAGTACCGGTTGATTATATGATACCCTACAACTATCTATATAGACACTGTTATTCTGAATTAAGACTACAAGCATGCAAAACCAAATCCTCCTACTAATTATACTAGAACATTCACCGATGTCCCAAGGATAAATCGAAAAACAGGATGTTTTGTGTATATAGGGGACTTGATGTCTGGAAATCATATGCTTACATGCATACATAATTTGGTCATTACAACCCTTCAGTCAAGATTACGACCTAGCTTCTCACACCACTTATGTTATGTGCATGTTAATTTTACCCACGAGCTGCGCGACCTACAGTTTAAAATCGACTCCGAACAGCAGATTTTTTAAGAAATGTTTCATAGCAATTTTATTTACTCTCAGAGTTTTTTGCCAGAAATCTGCTGAGAGGAAGTCGCCGAAGAAATATTTTTTCTTCTTTCCTTTTGTTGGATATGTCTAACCTGGTGTTTGAACCGCGGCCCTACGTCTAATAAGCTAATACACTACCTACTAGCCTACTGTGAGTTCATCATATTGATTCCCAAATCATTACAATGTATTCAAGGCAATCAAACGGCTATTTAGTTGCATAATAATCCCAGAGAATATGCTGATATACTCGGACAACCAAGCTGTCATAAAGTCATATTCAAACATCACATCAGGCTTGCATTTCTCCCGGTCATTCGGATTATTCTGTCTCTACTCTTTAGGTCTCTGGCCATAGGAACATACGCAGAATAAGTGTTGCGGTACATCTATTCAATCCCGTCTACTAGTGTCACCCTGGCGTAATTTCCGCAGAAATACTGACTCGCTGGAGGAGGAATAGGAGATTATCTGTACCTTAATGTGTCTCTGATCAGCATTTGTATAAATTCGTATATGAATATGGCAAACGCCATTCTTGATAGCCCCGAAGGGACTTTCTAAAGACAGGAGCATAAGTTAATCTGGGTGGTTTGGTCTACAGAACTCTTGAGCTTAATATACTAAGTGTTTTTATATACCAGTGTATGCTCCTTCTTCTAACCCAATATATGTAACATACATAATTGGTCATTATAACCTCTCAGTCAGGATTACGACCTAGCTTCTCACACCACTTATGTTGTGTGTGTTAATTTTATACATGAGAGGTGGGACCTTCAGTGTAAAGTCGACTCTGAACGACAGATTTATGAGAAACTTTTCATGTCAATTTTATTTACCCTCAGAGTTTTTGACAGGAAACTGCTGAGAGAAAGTCGCCGATTATATTTCGTTTCGTTGGAGATGTCCGACCTGGTTCAATCCTTACCTAACTCTAACCAAACCTAAATATAAACCACAAGCCTTTTGAATACTGTGACAAAAAGGCTTCAGCTAAATGACTGACTCATATCTTTGGTCATCTAAAGTCATCTTAAGGTCATAGTCATAAAATTGGAACCAACACCTTCAGTGAGACTTCGAAATTATTCAAATACTTTCTTGCATACTTGTTCATTTTTTAATTAAAAATTACAACTTAAATAACCATATTTTCACTTTTGCACACTACTGCTCATTAATTAAGTGACATCGCCAATGTCACACACCTACATATGTACACTTGAAGTGTCAAACATAATAAGACTGAAAAGGAAACCAAATCAACCACAGTCCTTCCATTTAGGATTCAATTAATTGTGTCTTAATTTGTTTTCTTTTTATTTTATTGTTATGCTTATATAGAGTAAGCCTCTATATTTGTACTTATGTTTGTAATGAAGAAGCTAGAACTCCAACTTTAAAAGAGCTGCCTTAGAAGGATATGAAGTGAATATCGTACAGAATCTTTGGAAAGGACCAGCGATGTCAGAGGTATTATTAGCTGCAATTAGATCAATACCATTAAAGTCTCTGTAGTCTACTTGGTAATGTGTTAACTTATTAGACGTAAGGCGATGGTTTGAATCCCAGCTCAGCTCAGCTCAGCTCTTTCGGCAACTCTGCACTCATGCCAAAATATCTCAAAAATCTCTCGCTCGTTGTCGTTTTTAAACTGTAGGTCCCTCACTTAGGGATAAAATTAACTCACACAATATAGGTGGCGTGAGAAACTAGGTCGTAATCCTGGCTAAAAAGACTTTAAAGACTAGTAAAGTAAGTAATTCGAGCAATACCGATCTGGTGAGTTAAAATCAGGACGTCTCTAAATGAACTATGCCCCAATAAATAAAGAGATTAAGGACACCATTTGGAGAACAACAAAAGCTTTCTGATAATTTTTACTTTTTAGGTTTCATAAGAAGCGTAAGAAACTACATCAGCCAATACGACATTGAGTTAAAAGTATTCATACTTAGCAAAGCCTCAAACCAAATTTTTGGAAAACTTATCGATTTTTCTTAATAAAATTACTGCCATTATGATGTTGTAAATATCAAGTGATTCTCTTATCCTCTTGATCCTCTCTGACAGCCCCTCCTCAGCAGATTATTTATGTACGTAGCATATGAAAATGTCGAATCTTAAAGGTAAATTAATGTTAAAAGACAAGAGACAAATTTGAGTGTTTTCCTATTCTTCGTCATATTTTAAGAGGCTTTTCTCTGAATTTTATCATCAAACAAAAGCTCCATTGTATTATGAACTTTGAGGATTTTTGAGTAATTATTAGGCGTATGTCTGTATGTCGTACATTCATTTCTGTTTAACAGGCATAAATATTGCAGATATTTTATTTCCACTGAAATAAAATAGGTTCGTAGAAAATTTTGAATGACTATTCTTCTAAAGAAATGATTTAAAAAGATTACCATCGCATCAAGCTGATGCGATGTATTACTTGGGTATTCAAATGAAATTCAAAACTTTTTGTTACCAATGCTTAATACCGGCTATTTGCTCTTTAAAAATGGCCTTTTAATAGTACTTTAATTTATATTTTTAATTATGAACACGATGCCACCTTTACTTAGACTTAATCCTTCAATTAATTTTAAATTGCTGAAGATTTTCACCTTCAAATATTAAAAACTCTCTCCAAATTTTAGGCCATTAAGACAAAGTCTAATTATTAGATTTGTAAGACTGAAGTCACAGTAGTCTAGTGGATAATGTGATGGCTTATTAGACGTGAGGCCAGGGTTCAAACCCCTGAACAGACATCTCCAACAAAATGAAATACGAAAAATATTCCTCTCAGCAAATTTCTGGAAAAAACTCTGAGAGTAAATAAATTTGCCATGAAAAGTTCTCAAAAATCTGTCGTTCGAAGTCGACTTTAAACTGTAGGTCCTGCCATTCATATATAAAATTAACGCACACAACGTATGTAAGTGGTGTGAGAAGCTAGGTCGTAATTCTCACTTAAGGGTTGTAACAACCAATCATGTTCTGTTATGTATGCTAATTTATGGCAATGACGAAATCAGCAGCAAGAGGCCGTATTTAAAAGCCGTAAGTAAGATTGAATCATTTTAAATGATATTCATTTTTATGAATCATTTCCTGAGTGCTATGGATCGTGCCAGTCTCTTTAACCATTAAACCATATAAATTTTAAAATATTGAAGTCGCCGTAGTCTAGTAGGTAGTGTGTTGGCTTATTAGACGTAAAGCCAGGGTTCGAGCTCCAGGCCAGACATCAAGACAAAATACAAAAAGTATTTCTTCGGCGACTTTCTCTCAGCAGATTTCTGGCAAAAACTCTGAGAGTAAATAAAATTGCCATGAAAAAGTTTCTCAAAAATCTGTCGTTCGTAGTCGACTTTAAACTGTAGGTCCCACCACTCATGTATAAATATAACACACACAACATAAGTGGTGTGAGAAACTAGGACGTTGTACAATGGGTCAATTCGACCTCCGGGTACTGTACTTGTCTTAATTAACAAGTACACGTCCTCTAACCTAACCTAACCTGACCTAAACCGTTTAAAAACCTGGAAGTGCAAATAATGCTCTCCTATTATTAATGAAAATAAATAATGTCCATAAAAACATTTCCTCTTAGCTACATTTGTATGTAATCGAACTACCGTGCTCACAGTTGATTGACAGTGATGGTCTGGCCAATGTCAAGCTCAAATAAATATGGACCAATGACGCCGATAGCAAAAAATCTGCACCAAACAGTAATTTCTTTCGGTATATAATGAACTCTTTAGGATCTCGTATTGTTTGATATCGTTTCTAATTCAATAATTTTGTTTGTTCACGTACCTATTCATCAAGAAGTGGTTGGTCTCACCGCTAAAGATGAAGGTCAGTTGCCAACTTTTTCAGATCAATTTCAGCAAACACATGTCGTTGTCTATTGCCGTCCATGGTTACTTACCAAAACTGAACTAAACAAATGGCAACTAATTGAATTGGCAATAAGATGGCCGCTATCAACCGTCAAAATTCGAAGGTCCCCGTTGCAAACCTCTATACCAGGTCCAAAAAAACGGTTTATACATAATCGGGGCATAAATATTATTACACGTCACGTTACTTCCTTATATGAAATATAATCTGCAAAGCATCGTTCTGTACTGGGAATTAAGATAACCATATCAGCGAAAAGTCGCCGTAATGTATAGGCTTTTTAGACGTGTGACAGTGGTTTAAACCCCAGTCCAGAAATCTCGAGACGAAATATGAAAAAAAGATTTCTTCCGTGACATTCTCTCAGTAGATTTCTGTTTTAAAAATATCATCATTCTTTATATATTACACTTAAACAGCACTATAATGGTGATATGATTCTCGATGACATACTTAACTGGTCATTACAACCTTTTAGTCAGGACTTCAACCTAGTTTCTCACACCACCCATGTTATGTGTTTCTATTTTATACATGAGTGGCGGCACCTACAATTTAAAATCTACTCCGAACAACAGATTTCCTATAAACTTTCCATGGCAATTTTATTTGCTTTCACAGAGATCCTGCCAGAGGAAGTCGTCGAAAGAAATATTTTTTTCGCATTTTGTTATGTTCGAGATGTCTCAGCTAGGGGCTCTTGTATAATAATCCACTACTTGTTAAACTGCGAAGACTACAAAAACTCTATTGTATTATAAACTGTATACAACAACAAACTACTGAACATGTATACTAAATGCCCTTTTGATTTGATAACAAATACAAATTTTAAACAATTAATTTCAGTTTTAATCGTAATTGAAATTATAATCAATCAATCAATTTCTAATGCCACTTACTATATACATACATACGAGTATGTATACCTGTGTGTATTACATTAAATGGATTTTATTTTTTAATTATTATTTCATTAGAAGTATTATTAAGTGTCATTATCAAGTGCCATCTCGACAATACTAACAATAACAACAGATGAATATTAAAAACATTGATTGAACATTTTTTTTTTAAATAAAAATTTAACACATCATACATGATACTAATCTTTGATTAATAATCATGTTTAGTACGTAAGTGGTTCGAAAATTAAATAAACTACTGAATAAGCGGTGGCAATATTATAAACGAATAATTATTTCATTGAAATGTGGCTTATCTTATAAAACATTACGATGTTAGATTAGACACCTTAATGTTCGGAACAAAAACAACCATAAATTACTACCACTTTATACTCAAGATATTACGATAATAGAGACAAAGAAACATCAAGTAGTAGTCGCCGTAGTCTAGTCGGTAGTGTGTCGGCTTAGTAGACCTAAGGCCACGGTTCAGACATCAAAACGAAAATATGAAAAAATATTTTTTCTGCGACTGCCTCTCAGCAGATTTCTGGCAAAAACTCGGAGAGTAAATAAAATTGCCATGAAAAGTTTCTCAAAAATCTGTCGTTCGGAGTTGACGTTAAATTGTAGGCGTCGCCACTCATGTATAAAATTAACGTACACATCATAAGTGGTGTGAGAAGCTAGGTCGTAATCCTGACTGAAGGGTTGTAATGGCCAATTATGTATGTTAACATCAAGTTACAATAACAAAACTAGTTAGTACAGTAACTACTCGAAGTTACCAGACAGAAAACAAATGAGGGATGAACAGAGAGAAAACTAGCCATAGTGAATTGTGAAAGCACGATGTACCAACACTGTTCTATTATACATTGAGAGATTGATCTTTTTAATTAAGGATCATGTATTAAAATGAATAGTACAGCGTTATAAATGAAATGTATGTACATATGTACACTGGCGAGCAAAAATGGATACATAATATTAAAAAAAATATAAACTTTATATTTGTACTTTATTTATTAAAATAAATAAAAACAATCCATATGTTAAACATTCATTTTAGACTATCCTCTAATTAAAACAAAAACTTTTCAGTAATATTATTTCCTTTTAAATATAAAATACAGCTTAAGTATTATTTAGTAGCATTTATCCAATTTTGCTCGTTTCGTTTCAAATGATTTTGTATATATTTTGTCCATATTCCTTTATTCTTTATTACTGATTTAATATGTTTTGGTAAGCTTTCTAACAGTTTTTTGATGGTTTCGCTATTTATACTTTGTCACTCAATTCTTAGGTTAAGGTTATTTGGAGGGTTTTCATACTGTGCCAATTTTCGTTTTACAATTGCCCACAAATTCTCGATCGGATTTAAATCCGGACTTTGTGCTGGCCATTTCAGCGTCTGAAATTTTTTATTTACAATTTCTTACTGCAATAAATACAAAAAATATTGGATTTAAAATATTTTGTTAATATTATGTATCCATTTTTGCTCGCCAGTGTATGTTTATAACAACAAATATATTTTATTTAAAATTCACTATCCTCAACTCCACAGAATATAATCATTTATAAAATTTAAAAATTTAATTTAATTTTCAAGGCAAAGCATTGTTTCATATTTTTACTTGTGGCGATCGAAAGATCGAGTCTGTTTACATATTTACAAATTTTTACAAAAATTGGCCGTCAGAGTTGGAATGAAACAATTGAGGTGAACGCCAGACACTATTAGAATGTCATCGATATTGTCATCGATTGTCGGCATTTCAAAAAGGCATCATATGACATAAAGTAAAGGGTCCGCCAAATAACTTTTTTTTTGAATATGCTTAAAAAAAACTACTGAATATTTTCTCAAATTTCTTTTTTTATTTGGAAGTACAATCCTTCCGGTTAATAATGGAAAATAATTTCATTCAAATGGCTGCCTCGGCTGGCCATGCAGTAGTCTACACCAGAAGATGCCGATTTTGACAAAAAAAAGTTATCTTTTCAGATGAAGCTCATTTTGATCTTGGCGGGTATGTAAACAAGCAAAATTGTCGCATTTGGGGCACAGAAAACCCGCACGCATACATTGAAAAGCCGACGCACCCAAAACGAGTCACTGTTTGGTGCGGATTTTGGTCCAGAGGCATAATTGGGCCATTTTTCTATGCAAATGAGCAAGGAGTGGCCGTTACAGTCAATGGCGATCGTTATCGGGCCATGTTGAACGAATTTTTGTTCACAAAAATTGAAGAGAAGGATATTGGCAACATTTGGTTTCAACAGGACGGCGCTACGTGCCACACAGCCGAAGCTACACTCGGTGTTTTGCGCCCTGTTTTTGAAGATCGCATTATTAGCCGCAGAGCTGATGTCGTTTGGACCATTATTTGTGGGGTGCCGTCAAAGATAAGTGTTACGCCGACAAGCCAGAGACAATTGACGCTTTAAAGGACAATATTCGTGATCGTGTAGGCTACTGCATGGCCAGCCGAGGCATGAAATTATTTTCCATTATTAACCGGAAGGATTGTACTTTCAAATAAAAAAAGAAATTTGAGAAAATATTCAGTAGTTTTTTTTAAGCATTTTCAAAAAACAAAAAGTTATTTGGCGGACCCTTTATTGGAGATTAAAACTGCTTTGCGCAATTAAACTTAAGCAATGTCATGACAACGATTACATGGCGAATTCAATAGAGACATGAATTGAATTACAATAAAGCCGGCAAAAAAATGTTTATCATCTGCTCTTTGCTATGAGCTTGGGATAATTTTTATTTATTTTATTACCATGAAGAAAGCAAATCAACATCTACTAATGCATTTATGTAATGAAATTAACAAAGAAAAGGCAATATTTGTTGAAAAACAAAGTTTTATCAGCACGCACTTGCATTCAAACAGAATTTACCAACAGTGAAATTAAACATTCTTACCATAATTATGGTCTCAAACCTATTAAATATCACCGAGAAAAGTATATCAATTGAATTAAAGATTTATTAACTCGGCTAATTTGTTAAATCTGGTATTGTGGTACCGCCTACGTATATATTTTGTGACGGTATTTCCGCAGAATTTGTTATCTCAGCTTAATACAATCTATTGGCCAAACTAACGGATGTTCTTGAATGTACATTTTTGAAGGACCTTTATTTGATTTGATTTGATTTTTCTCAGTTAAAAAAATATTTGAATAATAATACGAATGCAATGCAATGCAATGCTTCATTTCAAGACGAGTACACTCGGCATTTTGTTTCGCTTTGAAGAGTATATTTGACATACACAGTTAAAGGGCCGCGACCCCTGTAAATTCGGTTTAAATGCGGACGGGGGAGTGCATCTTTCATATAAATAATGAATCTCTTTAATCTCTACGTCTAGTATGAAGTTAGAAGTGTGTTTTTCATTTGTTTTTAGTTCATCTTAGGTCAACCTGGTTTACCTTCATGAGATATATACATACAAACACTGCCTTTTTTCTAAATTACACGTTTTTAGAAAATATCGATGTATTTTGTGATAAATCGATACGTCAAAAAAACATCGATACTTTTATTTAATTCCCATCATGCAATGCTTTGAGTGGACATTTTTGTAGTGATGCAGTGGTGAGGAACACTCGAAGCGTGGCACTGACTGACCTTTCTATGATGTTGTTCATGAAGTTATCGTCTGTTTGGAGAGGAATGGAGGGTTGTAATCAACAGGTTTAATGGGTTGGTTATTTGAATGTAATTAAAGCCTGTTAAATATTAAACCCCAGCATGTGCCTAGATTACTACAGTCGAGCACTTTAACCGCTACATCCACACATACATAACTGGTCATTACAACACTTCAGTCAGGATTACGACATACACACAGTTACTAAAGTATACATACGGTTAACAAATATCAGAAATTTTTTAACCAATCCGTTTTCGTTGAAAATCTTTATAGTTTCCTCGATTTTAAGACGGTCTTTTGCATTGGTTAAAAAATTTCTGAAATTGAAGTGAATTGTGGCCCTGCACAGGCCCACAAAAGTATACATCCGATTAAGAAATTTCACAAATTTCTGAACCAATGCAAAAGACCGTCTTAAAATCGAAGATAGATGTCAGACAATTACTTTTGTGGGCCTACTTAACCGTCTTAATATCGAGGAAAGTTGTCAGACAATTATAAAGATTTTCAACGAAAATGGATTGGTAAAATAATTTTTGAAATTTGTTAACCGTATGTATACTTTTGTGGCTGAGTGTACTTCCTCACACCACTTATGTTGTGTGTGGTAATTTTATGCATGAGTGGTGGGACCTACAGTTTAAAGTCGACTCCGAAGACAGATGTTTGAGAAACTTTTCAGGGCAATTTTATTTACTCCCAGAGTTTTTGCCAGGAATCTACTGAGAGGAAGTCGCCGTAGAAATTTTTTTTAATATTTCGTTTTTTTGGAGATGTCTAACCTGGGTCTTACATCTAATTAGCCAACACACTTCCTACTAGACTACGGCGACCGCTACATTGCAACACATACATTTGCAGGTCAATTATGTCACAAAACGAAACTTGGAACACTAGAGTATAAGAACTACCTCCTATCTATGTAGAGTAGTAGCTGATGGCTTTCTTTTGATGCATATGGCTTGAAGAACGTTACTGTTGACTAAAGTCAGTATTTGGATAATAAAACCCATAATTTTTTTTCAAAAATGCATCCTTTTTTAAATTAAATTTAAAAAATTTAAGTAAAATTAAAACAAATTTCTTTCTTCTAAAGATTTTAATGTGCACCAGGAGTTTCTTTGCATTCTATTATAGAAAACAGCTAAAAATAAAATCCACTATTTAAAAAATAAAATTTTGGTGTGGTGTAGGTAGTAATAATTACCCCGAAGATCATGCGATTAAAATAATTATGGGTTATTAAACTGACATTTAATAGTTAAATTACATTTTTTTTTGTACAGCTTTGGAAAACCGCTTTTAAAACTGAATTTTTACGAATAAAAATAAGAAGGGGAAAAGAGATTATATTTATCATGCAATTGTGTCAAAAACTCAAATTGCAGTCATAAATATTCACAGCTCAGACAACAACAGCAACAACGGCAACAACAGCAACAACACATACCAATTTCCACTAATTACTCATTATTTGAATCGATGAAGTGTTTTGACACAATTTACGAAGTTCGTCAACTACAACATTTTGAATAATGAAATGAAATCAACAGAATTACGCAAATAATAATGACTTTTAGTGCAGAGCATTAATTTCAATTGCAACCTGATTCCAGTTTAAATTGAGTTTTTATTTCTAAAAAAATTTTGTTGGGGGTTTGAAGTAAATTGATTGACATTCTGACAATGCATTCGATGTACATCCACCATCTGCTAGTGTGTACACTTCATCTAAACGAACTTTTGAAAAAAAACGAAAAACGAAAGAAAAGAGGAATAGAACATTACGATATTTACTTAACGTATGTATGTACATATGTATATACTAAGTATGTAAATATAATTGTGTGTGCTTTTAAGTTGGCATACATTTGTGTGTGTTTATTTAAGTCATGGAAATATGAAAAAAAAAATTTTCAGCAACCCTCCAGCTGTTGTTGAAAAAGTAAAAGTGGGAGTGAGTACTCAACCTTCTATTTTCATGATTTTCGTTTGGTTGATTGAATAGTGAAGTGCAGGTTGATTATATGACTTGTTTTCTTGTTGTTGTTTTTTTTCACTGTTTTTCCTCTTGAACTTTAGCATTATTATTGTTGTTGTTCTAGTTCTTGTTGTAGTTGTAGTTTTTAGTATTGTTCACATATTATACAGGTTTGCATATACCCTCTATGCACCAGTTTGATGGCGTCATATCCTTGATTATTGATTTCCGCTTGGTTTACCAACCAAATCATCATACCAATGCCAAATCATACCTTTTTCAACCCGTTCGTTCATCAATTTGCCTGCTGCCCCATGTTTCTGTTTTTCTTTTTTATTTTCGTTGAAGAATAAAAAAAACTTATTTTTAAAACAAAACTTTTCTTGTTGTTGGCATTGTTGTTGTTGTTGTTGTTGTTTTTTTGAATGCAGTTAATAAAACTATAATTTTAGAAGCGTACGTACTACATATATCCATATGTACACTTCTACTTAAGTTATGAAGCAATATTGTAGCTTCAGAATCAATTTCAATTCTGTTTCTAGCAAGCGTTCATGCAATGGACGTCTGTACCGATATTAGTCTGCCCATTGTTTATGACCAAGAGCATTACAAGAGGGTCTCTTACGCGTTGTTATGACACATATTCCAAGCTTGAAAATTGATAGTCGGAATTCGCACCAACACATTCATGTGTCAACCAGATAATAAGCCTCAAGCCCAGGTTAGCCAAAAGTCCATGGAACCTAACGGAACGTACGTTCGTTTTAAGAATACGAAAAGCAATGAGAGCGATTACAGAACCATCTGATCTGATTCCGGTAAGCAGTTCCATTGCCCTTCATATTGTAGAAACGAACGTACGTTTCTTGGACGTTTAGCTAACCAGGGCTTCAGACAATCCTGTATTTATTTGAGATGAAAATGAGATGATGGGGACTAGATGCCGATGCATCTATTGTCTGTGGCTATTTACAAATAGAAGTCTAAATGCATGCGTTAGTAAAGCATTCTTTATGGAATATTTTTTTCATGGGTATTTTGAACTCATCAACCCTTGAAATGAACCAATAATCTCTACCAATATCGTAGAAAAGTGAGACAGCGTCACACATTGTGAAAGAATAGTATTCAGTTAGCACTAGTACAACAATTCAATACATTTTCACACAGGGTATTGTTTTTAGTCAACTACAAATGGCAACCCTATCATTCTAGAATCTGCTGTTTAGACGGAAAAACTTAATTAAAAAACGGATATAAGTCTATGACAAGAGAATATTTATGGACAGTAAAATTAAACATCGATGTTTTCTTCTTTGCACTGCAATGCATCGATGTTTATCGCAAAATATGTCGATGTTTTCTTTAGAATTTCGTACAGATATTGGATTACAGCATCTAGATGATTTATTGCATTGCCCTCAACCCACATAGGATATCCCTGTAATATCTCCCACAATCCTATTGCCCTGGCAATCTTCAGGAAGCTTTTCAATAGTCAGATACATAGCTCAAATCGATTTTCAATGTAATTACCCAATAAAACGTTTTTAACTTTAAAAGAGTGTCTGTCTCCAATCACCCTCCTTTCTCCGCGTATACTCTTTCAATCCCTGAAAGGAAAGGTCCAGGCTTTTGGAGCAGAGGTATCAATGGCCCATATTTCTTTGAAAATGAGGACTGTGCAAACATTACGGTCAATGGAGACACTTATCGCACGATGAGAACCGATTTTTTTTTGTACCCGCTTACCGCTTACGCAACCATTACGGTCAATGAAGACATCTATTGCATCATGAGAACCGATTTTTTTGTACCCGCTTTTCATGGTATGTGAACGATGTTTGGTTTCTTCAGGATGATGCGATTCTCGTGCCACAATCGATTTATCGCGCCAAACATTTGATGACCGTATATTTACCCAAAATGGTGATGAGAATTGGCTGCCAAGAAGCTGCATTTCGACACCGTTGGTCTATTTTCTGTGGGTCGCCGTTAAAGAAAATTGTCATGACGACAAACCAGAGACAATTAAGCATTTGAAGTCCAACATTCGTGATGCCATTATATACCAGGATACGAACCCATATACTCGACAAAGTGCACGAAAATTGATTCAATCGAATGAGATACTGTGAGGCCAGCCGCGGCAGCCATATGAATGAAATAAAAATTTCAAACCCTTCTTGTTTTATTGCATTTTTTAATTTAAACTTTTAAATCACCCACCCTATAGTTTAATAACAAATAAAAATAGACTCCAAGATACAGGGCTAACATGGTATTTGATATGTACGAAAT
This sequence comes from Sarcophaga carnaria, assembly GCA_958299815.1. NCBI lineage: Eukaryota > Metazoa > Arthropoda > Insecta > Diptera > Sarcophagidae > Sarcophaga > Sarcophaga carnaria. Next base: position 46,700,185 of record OY283150.1, read on the forward strand.
TGGGCTTAATTTTATTAATAGAATTGAATTTTTATATTACATTTAATTTTATTTAATTTATGAAATTATTCACTTTATAGTTCAATTATTTCCTTCCATTTCCGTTAATTGGCCAGCCATTATAATACAATTACAAAAACATGCTGTTGCCGGTGTATAGTAATTGATTGATGTCTTGTCGACAACAATAGAGAATCCTTTAGAAACTGATATGAATCTGTCATAGACATTAACAACCCAACCCCTCTGTTTTTGTAACATTTTAGAATATTTAAATCATAAAATATTATTTAAATTAAAAACAGTGAAAAAATTATGAATAAAATTTCCATCCTTAATTTCATTTTTATTTTTCGTTTTTTTTTTATTTCTTCTTTTTTTACTCTTATGACTTGTACATTTTATGCAATTAACGGCTCATTTATTTGCATTTTATTGCGTTGTACATTTATATGTGTATATGTATGTGTATACGTATGCATATGTTTTAAAAGGTCTCTCGTTCCCTGAAGACATACCCACATGTATAAAATTATTTTAAAAGATTTTCATTTAATTTAACGATGATGTTGCTGATGTTGATGATAACAAAGTTTATTCCAATGATAGTGATGTTTTACGCTGATTTTTATTAAAGCACCATTACCACCACTAACGTCAGTTCATTTATGTATGCGCCCATACTAAAAATGCAAAAAAGGAGGTGACAGTTTGGAAGGTTATTTATGGTTATGGTGATATCATTCAAGGCCATACTTGTAACACTATGAATATGTACTAGTGTGTGGGTTATTATTTTATTTTTTTTTTTATTATAATTTAATAACACCTCCACCACTGACAATCCGTTTGTCTCAATTTACGTTGCGTTTTTATAAAATTCTATAAAAAAAAAACAGCCAAAATACTGAAGAACTAAAACCTTGTAATTCTACGTTCTGTACTGTATGTATACGAAATCCATAGGCGTTATACAGGAACAGGAATAAAGTGTTGATTATATTTGTGTATTTTTGAAAATCGCCATTTGTGTGGAAAAATGTCGCCAAAGGCTTTCATTCAGTGTGACAACGAAATGTAGGAAGTGACGATTACCATGGGCGGCTAAAGTGCACGTATTTATTGCATTATGCAGGAAAATGGAATAAAGTGTTGATTATATTTGTGTATTTTTGAAAATCGCCATTTGTGTGGAAAAATGTCGCCAAAGGTTTTCATTCAATGTGACAACGAAATGTAGGAAGTGACTACATATTACCATGTTCGTCGTAATGTAGTGGCTAAAAGGCACGTTTGGTATTCAAAGTAATAACATTAAGCGGCTTGAATTGCCGCGAAATAATTCGCGTAGGTAAAAACATCACCAGAGACAAAAAAGCTCGAATCGATGGCAACTGAGATAACAAAATGTGAAAGCATCTGCTTGGTTGGAAGGACTTATCATTATTAATCTGTTGCTTTAAGTATTTGTTCATCTTCTATTGGTTTTTACAACTCCCTGTCAGCATAATCTTCTGGTGAATCCCTTATGGGGTCCCTCAAGAGCTTAACTAAAATTTTTCTTCATTGTTGTTTAAAAAAAATTTTAAAAAGGCATTAAGAGGCCTAATTTACCCTCTAAAAATTGGTCGGCTTCCTAACCACCAACAACGAACATCACAGTATTGTTTTGGCAACACCAACCCCTGAGCACTCATTGATTAAGATTTCTTACTTCTATACATACATACAATAATTGGTCATTACAACCCTTCAGTCAGGATTACGACTTAACTTCTCAGACTACTTATGTTGTGTGTGTTAATTTTCATACATGAGTGGATTTCGAACGACAGATTTTTTAAGAAACTTTTCATTGCAATTTTATACACTCTCAGAGTTTTTACCAGAAATCTGCTGAGAGGAAGTCACCAAAGAAATATTTTTTCATATTTCTTTTCGTTAAAGATGTCTGACCGGAGGTTTGAACCGTGGGCTCATTTCTAATAAGTCAACACACTACCTACTAGACTACGGCAACTCTTCCTTACTTCTACAACCAATTTATTTCAACAAAGCGCACTGCTTCTGAGCAACCACAGACCTGCTACAATATACCAATCCATTGCTTAATTAATCAAAGTGAAATAAAGCAAAGAAAAACAAGAATAGAAAAAAAAACGGAATGAAAAAGTGTGTGGAAATGCCTAGTGGGAGCTCTTTGCTCCAAGCCAAACCAGCAAAATATTAAGGCAGTTGTAAAGTGACAGTGATTTATCAGAAAATATTTAAAAGTATACTACAATACTAACAATCAGACATTGCCAGCTCTGTTCATTAAATACGTTTTCATTACTTTGTTATGATAAAGAAAATGACGTAAGAAATCATCATAATGATGTTTATAAGATAACGTCAGAACACTGTGCTTATTTCATTATTTACATGAACATCATTAAGTTAACGAACGAAATAATACTTGCCCTCCGCCTTGAGTTCGGTGGTACTTTCCTATTCAATGCTGTCAACTTTCTTAAAGAATAAATATTCGAAGTAAAATTCAAATAAAAAGAGGGTGTTCCTTCTTGAAGTCGCCGTTGTCTAGTGGGTAGTGTGTTGGCTTATTAGATATGAGGCAACGGTTCAAACCTCAGATCAGCCATCTCCAACAAAAAACGAAATTTGAACAAATATTTCTTTGGTGACTTTCCCTCAGCGGATTTATGGCAAAAACTCTGAGAGAAAATAAAATTGCCATGAAAAGTTTCTCAAAAATCTGTCGTTCGGAGTCGCCTTTAAACTGTAGGTCCCACCACTCACGTATAAAATTAACACACACAACATAAATGGTGTGAGAAACTAGGACGCTGTACAATGGGTCAATTCGACCTCCGAGTACTGTACTTGTCTTAATTGACAATATCAATATCACAGTATTGATACTTCTTGCATACGTGTGCAAACGAAACGGCCATGCACCAACCAAAAGCGGTGCACTATATAGCGACGGTCTATACTATGTATCTTTTTCAAAGCTCTTTTGTTAGTCTGCCCAGAATAAAGATTCCAACTGTATTTTTCGAAGTCGCAATCACAGCACGAACGCTGTTTCGTTTAGAGCTGTAACTCATTGGAACGTGTAAGCGGGGTCTTACTGTATGTATAAAATGGATTCTGCCTTCTGTAGCAAAACTTTATTTCAGCTTATTTAAATTCGTTTTTTAGTGCTGAAGCAGCACTACACAGCTGTAATCCGTAACAACGGTTGTAATCTCGTATTATATAGACGGAATTTGCAATCCAAGTTTCTACTTATAAGCCAGTTTATTTTATACCGCTTTTAATATAATTTTTACATCAAATTAGCACATACGTCAAATATTCAACCACACAACTCTAAGAAATCATTTGGTTGTTTACTACAACATGCGGACAGGACTCCTTACCCATTGACCGCTATTCTCCAGTGCCTGAACATAAGACCTTTAGCCAAAATATATGGTCTTGCAAATACCTCGTCACTTTCGAAATATATTCATAAGAGCTTAGATTAAATATATATGTACATACATATATATAATCGCCTAATGTCTAGATAATTCTACAACTGCGTGTTGGCATATCGGAGATCTACATCCAATATAAAATATATACTGGCGATTATTTAACTAAAGGGTCCGCCAAATAACTTTTTGTTTTTTGAAAATGCTTTAAAAAAACTACTGAATATTTTCTCAAATTTCTTTTTTTATTTGAAAGTACAATCCTTCCGGTTAATAATGGAAAATAATTTCATTCAAATGGCTGCCTCGGCTGCCTCGGCTGGCCATGCAGTAGCCTACACAATCGGTCCAATTTTTAAGCACATTATCGATTGTGTGCAGCTGTATTTCTCCAATGACTTCACTAATATTCTCCTTTAAAGCGTCAATTGTCTCTGGCTTGTCGGCGTAACACAAATCTTTGACGGCACCCCACAAATAATAGTCCAACGGTGTCAAATAGCAGCTCCGAGGTGGCCAAACGACATCTGCTCTGCGGCTGACAATGCGATCTTCAGAAACAGGGCGCAAAACATCGAGTGTAGCTTCGGCGGTCTGGCACGTAGCGCCGTCCTGTTGAAACCAAATGTTGCCAATATCCTCCTCTTCAGTTTTTGTGAACAAAAATTCATTCAACATGGCCCGATAACGATCGCCATTGACTGTAACGGCCACTCCTTGCTTATTTTCGAAGAAAAATGGCCCAATTATGCCTCTGGAGCAAAATCCGCACCAAACAGTGACTCGTTTTGGGTGCGTCGGCTTTTCAATGTATGCGTGCGGGTTTTCTGTGTCCCAAATGCGAGAATTTTGCTTGTTTACATACCCGCAAAGATCAAAATGAGCTTCATCTGAAAAGATGATTTTTTTTTTGCCAAAATCGGCATCTTCTGTAAGTCGATCGCAGGCCCACTTAGCGAAGCTAAAACGCATTGGATGGTCAATTGGCTTCAACTCCTGAACCAATTGGACTTTGTATGGCGTCATACCAAGGTCTTTATGCAAAATTCGTCTCAATGATGTCTGCGAAATGTTCAATTGTTGAGAACGACGGTGAATTGATGTTGATGGCGCTTCACGCACACTTTCTGCCACAGCAGAAATTTCTCCGGTGTACGCACTGTTTTTGGCTTTTCACGCTTTGGTTTATCGATGAGGATAGTTTCCTTCACTTTTTTCACAAGATAACGAACATACGGAGCTGACGGTGCTTCTCTTCTTCCAAAATCCGTACGCAATTTTCTCACACATTCTGCAACATTACAAGTAATGTTGCAATATTTCCCAGCGTTGTTCAAGCGTATACACAACCATATTCGTTTAGCGGAAGGATAAAACTAATTATCTGTCAAATCAGACATGAGCTAAGTGTTACCATTCACGAAATAAGCACTAGTTGAAAAAAAAATGTTAGATGGCGGACCCGATATTTCTTCGGCAACTTCCCCTCAGCAGATTTCTGCCAAAAACTCTGAGAGTAAAGTAAAATTGCCATGAAAAGTTTTTTAAAAAAAATGTCTGTCGTTTGAAATCGACTTAAAGCTGTAGTTCCCGCCACTCATGTATAAAAATTAACACACACAACATAAGTAGTGTGAGAAGATACGTCATAATCCTAACTGAAGGGTTGTAATGAGCAATTGTTTATGTACGAGTATGTGTTCTGTTTTTTGAAAATTTTTCTTTAAGTTTTGATTGACTTTTTAAGTTCCTAGCGATTCTCAATTAAAAGTTGGCATTACTGCTTTGCTTTCCATAGAATAATTTCAATTTTAAACTATTGTGAATATGTATGTGTTTGTTAACGGGCTAGTGTTTAAGTGTTTGTTATTGTAGTTGTTTTATATTATTTTACGATACACAATACAATACAACAACAAACAACTGGGTTATAAGACCAGCTGTTTGCAAATGAATTTGAATTGTTGTGCCACATGCTGGGTGCTGTTATGCCGTCATTTGTTCTTAGGTTATTGCTGTTGTTGTTATTTTACTATTAACTAGTACTAGTTGTTGTAGGTCTAATGATTGCTATTGTTTACATATTGTGATTGTATATGTAGTTTTTTTTCAAATCTTTTATTACTTTTTCCTTTCTTTCTTTTCTTTTCAATTTTTCTTCTTTTTTATTATTCGGGTTGTTCTTCTTGGTTTTATAGCCACATGGCGCCAAATTTTGTTTTTTTTATCGGCATTTAGCATAAAGTTCAAAGGTCAACTGTATTTATTATTTAATTCTGTTGGTTTCAGAAATATTTTTTCGTAAATTATTACCATAAAATTTATTTACTTTTAATTATTTAAATAAACCATGAGCAACCAGGAATGGCATAAGAAAAGTTCTACTTACCTTATACGGTTTTATATCTTGCCAAGTGAACTGTGGTCTTAGTATTGTATCTACAAGAAATGAAATAAACAGAAAAATTATTTGTAAGAAACCAAAACAAATAACTTTTGGATAAGAAGACATTAAGAAATCTAAACATTTCGATACGAGTATTTCTATAAAATCGAATAGAAATCCGATTAGATTGCTTAAATCAATTTGCACAAAACTGTACTGATTCTCAATGAGTCATCACTCAAACATGTTTGATAGAATATTAGTACCAGGGTCTTACATATATACATACATACATACATACGTAATTGATCATTGCAACACTTCAGTGTGTTAATTTTATACATGAGTAGCGAGACCCACAGTTTAAATTCAACTCCGAAAGTTTAGTGAAATTGAATAGAAATATGGAGCTGATTTAGAAGAATTTTTAGAATGTGGCTGGCTCAAGCAAGGATTCTTTAGTGATAAGGTGCTAACGTAAGATGCCAGGTCAGAAATCTCATCTTCGGCGACTTCCTCTCAGCAGATTTCTGGCAAAAACTCTAAGAGTGAATAAAATTGCCATGAAAAGTTTCTCAAAAAGTTTTCTTAACACACACAACATATGTGGTATGATAACCTAGGTCCTAATCCTGGTTGTAATGCCCATTTATATATGTATGTATGAATAGCTGGTTGAAGAAGACATCAGATGTTACGCCGCAACTCATATTTGTTGCGAGTGTGGACAGTTGCAGCAAAGCCAGTGCAAATCTAACATGGTTTAGCAATTCATAACTAGTTATTATACAGTTATTAAATGCCTTTTGTTTAACTCTCAGATATACTACGCATGTGTTACATTCAGGCAGTACCGTATGGATATGCTTACAAAAGTATTTACGTAAGACGCTTTGAATATTTAACGCATGTGGGAAGTCTAATGACTTACACGGATGTGAAACCTGATGTCGAATACAAACACTAAAAAGCTACAGGAATTCATCAATAAATTCCTAAGAGATACACTTTTTATATAGACAGGGCCTTTCACTGTGACTATATACTATCCTATGATTGTAAAGAAGGTCAACTCTGCAATCCATAATGAACCACAAAAGTTGTCCAGCAAATATATTGTGAAACTACACGTACAATGACGTGAAGATCACAAATAATAAGAGGAAATACAATATTTACTTGATTGAAAAAAACAATATGTTGGTAAAAGAAAAAATATTCCAAAAAAGAAAAAACCTTGTTTACTTTTTATACAACCCAATAAATTATTTTTCATAAATTTGGAATAACCTTGAGTTCTTGTTTAGATTATTCCCATGGATTAGTGTAAATATTTTCATATTTGTCTGAATGCATGAATGAATTCATTGAAAAGCACATGATGGCGTATGAATGTTAAAAGTAACACTCATACGCTACGTGGCTACTTTAATGGTTTGCCTTACATGGCAAATCTACAAGCAAAACTTGCTGCTCTTTCGAGGGGCACAACTAAAAGTTTTAAAGTTCACCAACACCAACGAAGAAGGATTTTTTTTATTTGTTTATGTTTCTCACTTACTTTACAAGTTAATAGTGACGTATATTGCCATTTTGTTTCGTTTCTAACTGGCAAGTGATACACATACAATTGCAGAATAGCAAGAATATAATTTGCACTTACAATGGTTCCTTAATAGAATGTGACGTCATTGGGTGTATGGTTTTATTACAAAATGGATAAGAAACGAAACGTTTTTAATTCTTATCGCTGTGCCTTGTAGATATCCAAAAAAGTAAAACAATAACAAGGCAAGGCAAGGCACAAGGCTAATCTCATACACAATCACACTATTACACTAATTCTCTCTCTGCTGTTACACATACAAATCAAAATAAACGTATACACGTCATTATTGCTTAAGGAAACGATATTCAATCAAATGTGTAAGGCAAATACCACCATAAAGATGATAATTTTGTAGTTGTATTGAAGCAAGCTACAAACGAAAAAACTAATGAATGCTCAAAGAAAAACAGAGAGAGAGAGAGCGTTTAATGGAGAGAGTAAATAACTATCATTTCGTTATCAACTTCCATATGAAAGGAGAAGGAGAATTGGTGTTTTTGTTATTTTTTTACGACCACACACATTCAGTGTATGTGTCATACCAAACCATATTTATAATAATTTTTACGATAAAATCAAGGCATTTTCGTTTTTATTTCGTTATTATTGTCTTTCATTTTGTCGATTTTTGTTTGTGTGTTTTTCGTGTTTTGTTTTTATCGTTTAATTGTATTCAGTTGTGGTTAAATTTTGTGTAAAAGTGTGATGACGAAACACATTGAAATGTGTTATAATTTCTCCTTATTATGTCATCGTTGTTATCGCCTTTACTGTTTTAACCATCATTTAGACGCTCATATCCATAGTCATTTTGTAAAACATTTTATTATTTCAGTATAGAAAATTGATTTGTAGAGCCAACAAAATAAATGCGTCATTAAATCATTTTTTTTTTGCTTTTTCTTACACTTAAAAGCGCTCCGTTCAAGGCAGTGTAACTAATAGGGTAAATTTTTACTTGAAGAAATTTTTTGCAGCACAATATAATTTATTGCACAACAAATTTAATCAAATGCATACGATTTGCTACCAAACATTACAGAACCTCCAGTTATTTAAAGTATCATTTATCAAGTAAAAGATCTGTCATTTACAAATGACGATCACTTAACAACTTAAGTACACATGAAAATAATTTTATTTTCCACAAAATTGGGGATTTTAGCATCAAAAAGGCGTTTATATTGGCAATAATAGGCCGATTGTGCAAGGAAGATTATAAGGAATTTCAAAGAAACTGTCAGCATTAGAGATGTGATCATTTGGCCATCATTTTACTCCTCCCATTCATATAAACTCCAACTCACGCAACAATTTAAACCGTCTAGCTATTCACAATACCGTATATATGCTGATCGGATGCTAGAGCTATAAGCCTTCAATGCTAAAATTTCAGAATCAAAATTTTCTTTAGAGAAAAAATTTATCTTGCACCCGGTGTTTACATTAACAAACGCAACTGTAGCATGTTCTGCTCGAATAACCCAGAAGTGATGATGTAAAAGTCATTGTATTCGAAAAAAGTGACTGTTTAGTGCATTTTATGTTCAACAGAAGTCACTGGATTGTATTTTTGCGCAAATACAAGTTTTTTCGTTTGTAATTGAAGATTATAAACTGGACAGTATGTGTTTTAAATAAGACTTACTAACTTAATTGACCATTACAACCTGTGGTCAGAATGACGACCTAGCTTCTCACAGCATTCATGTTGTGTGTGTTAATTTTATCCATAGGTGGCGCAACCTACTGTTTAATGTAGACTCCGAGCGACAGATTTCTAAAAACTTTTTCATGGCAATTTTATTTCACTTTCAGGGTTTTGTCCGGAAGAGTGCTGAAAGGCAGCTGCCGAAGAAATATTTTTTTCATATTTTGTTTTGTCCCAGACAACTGAACCACGGTCTGTCGTGTAATAAGCCAACACACTACGTACTCGACTACAGTCTTTTTTTTAGAAACTTTTAATGACAATTTTAATTTGCCCTCAGAGTTATTCCCAGAAATCTGCTGAGAAGAAGTTGCTGAAAGAAATTTTTTTTCATATGTATATTTGTTTGTTCCAGCCAGGGACGCAACCTCGAGCTCTCGTCTAATAAGCCAATATACCACCTAATAGACTACGACAACAGGACGCTTTTACAAACTAGACAACACGTCTAATTTTTAAATTTATTGCGCGAGAGTTTCCAGGGAGAGTATTTACACATTTTGCCGCTGTCAAGTAGCCATGTGCATCATGTGATTTGGGCCGTCAAAGATAATTCACTAACTTTAGAATATGGAAGCGATAGCTCGCTCGAAATGTGCAAAAAAATCGAGCCATGTTCAGCATGTGATTTGGGCCGTCAAAGATAATTCACTAACTTTAGAATATTGAAGCGATAGCTCGCTCGAAATGTGCAAAAAATCCTAGAAAACTAAGGAATCGATTGCTGGGACAATTCATATATGATGACAACGTCCAAGCGTTATAACGAAATAAAATTTTCATCACAATCATAGCTATTTGTGTGTGTTGTTTACTGAGCTTGACTTCACAATGTCGCTGTATAAAGGCAAAGAAAATGTATTAATAATCTCGCAGGCAGTTGCTGTAACCTAGACATGCAAAAAGGCAGCTTCAAAGAACTATTTTTCTAATGAATTACGATATATCATCTAGTAAAGTCGTCAATGTCCTTTAGGCAGTTAGTATCTTTACTCATTTGATGTCGTAACTTGAAGTTTTCTGTTTCGAATAATAAAACCTTCAAAGGCACACTTTAACTCTTTGTAATAATTTTGGCTTCATAATTTTATTGCCTTTATTCTTCAATCTTACTATCTGTTTAGGAAATAGGAATTTCTACACCTAAAACGAAAATTCATTTCCCTCTACACTCGTTTACTTTCTCTTGCACTTTCAAATAATTTCACCAACGCGTCGTACTGGTTAAAGGATTTACTTCTGCCATTAAAAAAGGCTTTAATGTCTGATAACTTTAACTACATATATATGTATGTATGTGTAGTACATGAATGTGTGTATATATGTGTGCGTTTGCATCTGTATGTTTAACTATCTATGAGTAAATGTTGATTTATGTTGGCAAGTCTATCATGCCCATACATATGCATGTACATACCATTGCCATGCACATGTTTACGAAATTCTCTATCGTTACTGGACGGCATATGAACGAATGAACGCACACGACTTAACGTTGGTATAAAATTTACATTTTTTTGAAAAAACATTTTTGTTCTCTTTTATGTTGCATGTACATTGCAATACATACAAACTTACACGTGCACACACACATACACACACACTCTTTATGCAAAATATTTTATGGTAGAATTTCTAAACATTCGTTTCTTTTTTTCAAAATTAATCCTTAACGTTGAGCTGTATTGCATGAGCTTGTTGTGCAGAATTCAATACAAAAAAGAAAAAAGGAGATACACTGACGAAAGAGTGAAATAGAAGGAGTAAAATGGTGTTAAAGGCGTCAATCATTGTAAATTGTTTAAATAATTTTATTAAATTTCAGTTCTGTCCACTGGCTAAATGATTTTAGGTGGCTGTGGCAAATGCAATATTCTTTTTCGTTTTTCTCTGGGGACAGTGTAGTTTTAAGTGCTTTTAACCATTCAAATAATTTGACATGAGAAAAAACGTAAAAGGAAGTGTAAAGTTTTAAATTATTGGAGTTTTGAGAAAAACCCGAAATATTTTAAAACCTTTTCTTAATTTTCTTTTTTTTTTTTTTGCAAAATAATTTCCTTTCTGTGGTTTTGCAAAACATTTTGAATTTTTTTTCTCAAGTTTAATTTCATTTGTCACAATGATAGTGGCCCAGAGTGTTTTAAATTCATTCCACATGACACAGTAAAATTTATTGTAGAGTTTTGAAAAAGATTTATGTACGACAAGGCTTTCGCTTACAGTATCTGCACTTTGCTATGAGCACTCAGGAATTGTTAAAGTCGAAGCTTTGAAAACAATTTCAGAAAATCCATTTAAATTATGTATGTATGTTAATCATGTAATTTAAAGTGTATGCTTTTTATTCGTTTTTAAGGAGGTCTATTGACTTATTAGATGTGAGGCGATGGTTCAAACCCCAGGTCAGACATCAAAACGAAATACAAAATAGAAATATTTCTTCGACGACTTCTGCTCAACAGATTTCTGGCAAAAACTCAGAGGGTAAATAAAATTGCCATGAAAAGTTTCTTAAAAATCTGTAGTTCGGAGTCGACTTGAAATTGTAGGTCCTGCCATTCATGTATAAAAAATAACACACACAACATAAGTGGTGTTAGAATCTATGTCGTAATCCTTTCTGAGGGATTGTAAAAACCAATTATGTATGTATGTATGTATGTATGTATGTATGTATTACAATGCATCTTCTTCATGTGCTTATTATTCCCTTGCTTTCTTTCTGTTTCATTAATAAAACTTTTCCAGTTAAAAGGAAAGTAGGTCTGCTATAGCAGGTCTCAGCATAATATAATTACAGTGTCATCTCTAGGTCTACCAGCTTCACATCTGAAACAATTGAGGGTCAAATTAATCAACTGTCAAGAGAATGTGAAGACTGTTTAATGTATAGAAGAGCTTATGCTGTTTGAGTGAGGTTTCTATGATCGGATTCTATTTTCAAACTTATATAAAGCTTTGGTGGTACAAGATTTGCTAACCATAAAATTGGCGGGTCTAAACAGTGGTCCAGTTTACCTATAAACAATGTATCAAATCTATGGAATAATGCTGGTAAAGAGACATCGAGCTAAAAGGAGATATTCTGAATGGTTTATCAATGTGTTCCTTTTCTCAAGAGAAATGTCGCTCTTCTCAGTTGATCGAACCCTGTTAATGGAACTCTGTCTAGTGCACTCTACAACCACTTCCTTTCCATTAGTAAAATCTACTTCTATTATCCCAATTAAATTGGGAACATTTTAGTTGCACACAATCACTACATGGGTTAGTTCCATGTCAACTCTAATATATTCAGCAGTAGATTAGATCACAAACCACGAGAAAGATAATGCAAAACACAGCCTTAAGAGTAGACTGCTCCTGTCGAACGCTGTCTGAATAAGCCGCTAACATTATAGCAGAAATAACTCCAATATACAGTCCCACCAATTTTTATGTTTATACCACCGCTGTATGTAAGCTTTTTTCTTTGACTGTATATAGTAAACAAAAAGGCGTGGAAACTGTAGGAAAAATGTTGACTGAATTATGTGGAGAATGACTGCCAACTCAGTGAGAGAGAGAGACCTAGCTGGAATAAAAAGGCATTGAAAGGAAAGTCGGAGAGGAATTTCGACACGCAACAGAAAAAGCCATGATGAAGTGCACGATTATATCAGTCATTGATTATATACATAGCAGCTCCCGCTACAAATATGGACATTACAATTCTTTTGATTGTCTGATTTGCCCTTATGTAGCTGAGGATACCAAACACATTATATTTTTATATTCCAGGTTTGAAGCAGACAATTTGCGGTGAAAGCGATTGTATTATATGAACAAAAATCGGGCTCTACAATATAATGGAGATAATGCTTAAAATTGAGTGGGTTTATCCAGAAACGTTAGACGATTATTTTGGAAGTTGAAAGTGGAGGACCACTAAAGGAACAAAAATGTTGATCAGGTTTTAGAGACAGACTAGTTCATATGGATCGCCTTCAACAATCAATCAATCGGCAACAATCTGACATATCTTCCAATATCTGGGACCCATTGAAGATTTTCAACTTCCGCGAAAAAAAATACGCTTCAGTGATAGTATTCCTATCCAACCCTAATGTTATAGTATATTATGCAGGAAATTCTTCACTTCATGTCGTTAGAAAGGTAGAGAAATAAGTAGGAGTACCTCTCTCCAAAAGGAATAGATGCCGCTAGATCACTATGATCAACGAATATATATGAAAGCATAATTCTGAGCTCGTTCTTGCTTTGAGAAATTTCCCATTTGAAGATTTATTCTCCACCAAGTTGAGGTTACGGCACACAATTAAGGGTTGTGAAAACCAACCTTTTCACCATAAACGTATGGGGCACGTTATAAAACAGATTACTTTAGTAATGTCTACCCTATATAGCTCAACGACTTGAACTCCATGAAGAAAGTCCAGTTGCTTTCTTCTCCTGGAACATAACATTGAGCATAAATTCAATAAGCGAAGAATCGCCATTAGAACTTCTACAGAAAAAAAACTCAGTGACCAGACGGCCAACTCCCAACCGTTTCACATTACAAAGTCTAGTTATGAATTCAACAAGGACGCCAGGATGCTATTTTAGAGTATAAACAGATTTGCGTGTTCTTCTTATCCGGCTATAGCCATATTTGCTGCGTCTTTTAGAAAAAATACGCATTTCCTCTGCAAACAGTGTAAGATTAACTAACAATTTGTCAGGATCTATAGTCTCTCCTTAAAATGTGTACAAATATATTCAAATATACAAAGATTATTTCGAAATATTCTATTTCGTCGTTTAGTGTAACATTACTTCTATGTGCCACTACACGCGGCCATACCAAAAGTCGAAAATTTTGCATTTACCATCGATAAGACGACAATAAATGGGGAAATGCAATTTTGAATATAAACAGCAACTACAATCCAACAACAACTACATTAAATACATACACAGACCGACAGACAGACAGACGAATATACAGACATACTGAGAGGAAATAAGCTGTGATAATAAAATCATATTTAGCAATTGTAAGTAAAGCTGTGTGCGTGTGTGTTGTGGTGTTGTTTAACTCTTTTCCTTTCGCTTTCTCTCTCTCTCTCTCTCTCTGTCTCTCTCTCAATGCGTTGTATTTTCTCTTTGCCATCCAAATAATAAACTTATTTCCATCAGTGTACAAGTATATATGTATTTATGTGTGTGTATGGACATGGAAATTGTATTCAAAAGGATAAACTCTGGAAATGTGTCAGCATAAATTTGTTTATAGCATATGGCATAAGGATATTTATGTATGTGTGTATGCATCTGTATGTATGTATGGTATACTCGTACGTTTTAAGTAAATATTTTAAGTAAATATTAATAAATTGCTTCGTTTATTGCATTGTAAGTATTTCAAAACCAAGAGTGTAACTGTCTGTTATTAAAACACTTTCCTTCCTCTGCACTTGCATACCTTGCTTGAAAAATGAAGAAGACAAAGAAGGATCTCTTATTGTTATTGTTATTGTTCTGTTCATTTTACTGCTACAATTGCTTATATGCTGGTAAATGTCATTTTGAAAAACAAAAATACCAAAAAAGAAAAAAACACACACACATAAGAGAACTGAATTTACTTGTTTTCTTTCAGAGTAAAATGTCTGTTTTCTTTTTGTTTTTTTTTTTTTGTAATGCATTCATCTACATGAACTGATTTCTTTTATTAGATTTGTAATCTCTTCCTTCCTTCTTCTTTTATTGGAGTGTTGGTTTTGTTGAAATTCAAATTTTAAAATTTTTGAAAAATAATTGTTTAGTTTTCTTTTGTTTGCTGAATAGAATAGAATTTTTTTATCAAGTAAAAAATATCATTTGCTTTACACGATAGTAATAAAAATCGAACTTTCATTCTAATTAGGGTTTCGGTCACACAGAATTGAGGATTTAAAAAAATGTGAAGCTTCAATGACACATGGTTTGTATCTTCTTACTGAAGGGTAAACAATTGTTATATGCCCATTAAGCAAATACCTAGTAATGTACTCGTATGATGAACAATAAAAAATATTTTTGCGTTCTAAAATATGGAGAATAGATGAAAAAGAACTTTGTGTTCATAATTTTCAACTAAAAAATAAAAAATAGTTCGCTTCCGATAATCCTAAGCGTAAGAAATCGAACAACGCCAAATTAGAATATCAACAATGGTGCCTAAGTTTTCCCCAGTTTCCCGTAGTCTATTAGGTAGTGGGTTGACTTATCAGATGTGAGGCCAAGGTTCAAATCCCGGTCTAACAAAACGAAATATGAAAAATTTATTCTTCGGCTATTGCCTCTCAGCAGATTTCTGAGAGTAAATAAAAATTGTCGTGAAAAAGTTTCTCAAAAATCTGTCTTTCAAAGTCGACATTAAACTTTAGGTCCCGCTACTCATTATTATTATTAAATTAAAACACACTACTTATGTTGTGTGATGCTAGGTCTTAATCCTGTGTGAAGGGTTGTAATGACGAATTATGTATGTTAGAAAAAATCTCATCCATTATCACTATCACCATCATTCAGCTCTATAAACAGCGGATATTGGCATTCCAAACAAGTCTGCTCCATTCATTTATGTTTGTAATACAGGTGCGGCAATTCCTTCATCTTTTTCATTTCTTATTTCCATCTGTTGTGAGTTGTCAAAATCTTATCAGATAATGACAATACATTTATTTGAAGCGGGCATTATACACAACCAGGCATAAGATTTTACTATTCAGTCATGACTCATGACCACTCTTAAACAAATATAACAAGCTTAGGTTAAAATAATTCAGAGGACTATGATTGGGAAATTTTTCCACAGACACTTGAAAGATCAGACCTTGATCAGTACAGTGAATCCAAAGTTTAGTTTATTCGTTTATTATTTATTATTTATTTTGGCGTTGAATTGATGTGTTATCAGAAAATAGGAAAAAGGGAAAATGTTGTTCCTAATGATGACCTATGCTCTGCATAAATTTATATTTAATAAAATTTTAAAATCCCTTTTGTCAGTTTTAATGGCTCCTGTGACTGATATTGAGCGCGTTGGTTATACCAGTTGGTAACACTAATCGATGGCAGGACTCCCTTAAAGTGTCATTCCAATGTAAACAACGCAAGGTGATCACTACGCCAGTGTCAGTAGATCCAGAATCATATAATCCTTTGTCTTTTCCATACGACAGCGTAACCGCTGAATGTTAATGCACAGAATCAAATCCGTATTGTTGAAACGATAATAAATCTCATCTTTGGTTTTAATGCGGAAATCATCGCTTACTCGCGCTGAACCGAATATCTTGCATTGAACTTTTTCTCGGTTTTAGCAAGACGGCTGCATTGGTATGTAACAACGTCCATGCTTACGTACCACAGAGAATCACAGGAGGGATGACCGTTTTGTACAGTATCAGTTTCGTTGCACGAATGAGAACAATGCTACTCAGTTGACACCATAGCAACTTGTGTCAAGGGCAATTCTTCACTTGATATTCAAACTGACATCATTTTAGCTGCCGAAGTTATAGTAAAAACAAATATATTTATTAGCAGTATCGAAGGTATAGTAGGCGGCCGTATTCTAAGATCCAAAAGGCCGAACATTACTATTTGTCGACAACGTGGTTTTGTCCTCATTTATAGAAACACCCATCTTGGCAGACTCCCATTCTACAATACTGAAGGCGATTGGCTTGCCCAATGAAGTTTATAAAGTGTTGATAACGACCAGCAACTGAACACTTGTGTAAGAAAAATAGTGACATTGCAATAAACTCCCGCCCTTCGCAGCACACTCCTCAGGATGAAGTTGAAAAGTCGCATTACAATGATTAAAGAGTACATTGCCTGAAACCGTATCAATAAGTAAGTTAGCTGAAGGAATTGCTCAAAATGCTACTGCGCTGGAATATCGAGGTCAGACATTGTGGAAAAAACTCGCTTCCTTATCGGGTTATCGAATGATTAGAAGCAGTGTGTCGATTTGGTTTTTGAAAGTCTTCTTCAGGATCTGGCTAAAGTGAATATCTCTGCTTACCAGGCCTGAAGCAACACTGATAAATTTCAGGCAGTGTTTTGAAGAGTGGCTTGTATCTTTCACACGATACCTTGGTAGAAAACTTGCAACCGATTGGAAAAACGCTTATATGCTTGCAGTTGTCAGATATAATGAGGATATTCTTTTTAGGACAGACGGATGACACTAAGGTTCCAATCCTCCATGGAGCATGCTTTCTGCAAATAAGCTAGATCATAACCTCAACCAACATAGTACCAATAGCGTTCAACAAATTGGCAACCCTATAATCCCAGAACGTGCTGAAACAGATCAAAGAAACGCGCAGAAGATGGAGAAGAAGATTTGTGACAGAGGAACGCGAGCTATTACTTCAATAACCATCTTAATATCTATCTTTAATCAGTCCAAATACATTACAAAATATTTTGTTACACTTCATACAATACCAGTGAATATATTACTGAGTTAGCGTAAATGTACACTTATTGCTATGGCTATGACAATTGTTTTTATTGTTGTTTCTGTTGCTGTTGTTTTGCATATTATATTTGAGGTTATTTTAAAAAAAAATTCTGGCACTTATTCTTTTGTTTTGTTCTCCCTCTCCCTCTCTCTCTCTCTCTCTCTCTCTCTGGCTGTCTTACTCTCACTTTAAAATGCAATCTGTACACAGTATAGAATAAAATAATGAAATATTTACCGAGGTCAGCTTCATTAAAATGTGATAAAACATTCATCTCTGCCTTTAACAAGATTATTGCGTTAAAACGTCATGGCAACATTAGCACTAACAATAACAACAACAACAACAACAACAGAAACATCATTATCATCAGTATGATTATCACTATTTTAACGATTTTATAAGAATACCATCATTCTCTTATACTCTAAAGTACTAAAGTACCAAATTTAAACAAAATAGTACTTATAGGAAAGAGAGGGAAAGAGCGAGAGAGAGGCATGTAAAGGGAAAGAGAAACAGAGAAAGAGAAAAAGGAACAGAAAAGTAGGCATAAGTGGTTAAAAGAGAAAAATACCAGCATCAGCGTGACTTGCACCGCTGCTGCAATCGTAAAATATTTCTGCATGTGATGATGACAACGGTGGTAGCGGCACACTTTTTTCCATTTTTTTTTTTTTTTGTTTTTTCGTCGAAGGAATAGTAAATTTCAAGTATCATTGTAGGCTTTCTATTCTTTTCCTTTTTTTGCAACAACAATAACAACAACAATGCAAAAACTACATCTGCAACATTGCAAAGTTGTTGTCAATTTGAATTTTGTTTATGAAATTCAACAAGAAAAACAAAATTTTTTTCTGTTTTATTGTAGTTGTTACTCGAAAAGAAATGAAGACAGCAAATAATTCCATCATGTAAAATAAAATATTGTGTTGATAGCAAAAAAACGAGAGAGAGATAGATAGAGAAAGAGGATAAAGAGAAGTAAAGGGTAAAGGACGAGAGAGAAAACAAAAACATCATAAATTTACCGCAGGCTGTGTAAGAGTATCACCCATCCCGCTCTTCGTCATATATCTACGCTACAGAGAGTATAAAATTAGAACGAGGATAAGATTGTCATGCACGTACTACGTTAATTTGCAATTTCACAACAACAAATTGGAAAAGTGATGGCAAAAACGAATGTATATGTTGGTTATGTGAAAAAAGAAATGGAAAATTAAAATTAAAATCGAAAAAAAATCTTTAAAATAAAAATAAGAATAAATGAATATCACAAGTATAGTGGTTCTAAAAACTTCACAGTTTAAAATACCCCATGTATTTGTAAATACCCCAAGGGTGTAGAAATGACCACTTTAAACATTTCCCTAAAATGTTATGCATTTTTCGGTTACAAAAGTAAAGTCTAATAAAACACGTACTCAAAGCTAAGATTTCGATGAAAGCTTTATTTCATCGTAATGTTTGGACCTCGCCATTACGTACAAAATACAAGTAAGCCGCTGAATTAATTTTGAAGACAACTTTGCAAATGATCCACAATAAAACTCTAAAAGAGTCAAAAATCATGATCTTGTTGGCCAATTGACATCGCCAGAAAAAGGATTTAAGGACAAGCCGATTGCGTGCCTTGTGGCACCGTTTATAATATTCAAATAAAAGTTAATTGTCATACAGCCCGTCGCCGTAGTCTAGTAGGTAGTGTGTTGGCTTGTTAGATGTAAAGCCAGGCTTCAAACGACAGGCCAGACATCAAATAAAATACAAAAAGTATTTCTTCGGCGACTTTCTCTCAGCAGATTTCTGGCAAAGACTCTGAGAGTAAATAAAACTGCCATGAAAAGTTTCTCAAAAATCTGTCGTTCGGAGTCGACTTTAAACCGTAGGTCCCGCCAGTCGTATCGGAAAATTAACACACACAACATAAGTGGTGTGAGAAACTAGGTCGTAATCCTGACTGATTGTAATGACCAATTATGTACGTATGTATGTGTATCATACAGCCCTAGTGCTATGAATTAATGTAATGTAAGGCTTCTTAAACGATAATTTTCGAAAAAGTAAGTTTCAAACTCACTACCAGACCATAATACGGATTAAAACTGTAACAGTTTTCAAATGCTATAGTTTACTACATCGTAATCATTTTCATCGAAGATTAATATTTTATTCGAAATATCAGTAGCTTTAGCATTCAATCAACAGATCTAGGGCATTGTGAATAGTCAGCAGTCCGTGAGCTGGACTAGTGATGCAAATCGAAATACAAAATACGCCATAATGGGCCGTAAGATATGTCCATTAGCTGAAATCATCGTGGAACCGACTAATTCGGATTGTTCACAACACTTTTTCTATCGATAATTTCCAATTTCTTCACATTTCTTTATAATCTTGCCAATTCCTTGCACAATAGATGGATTATAATGATCCCATAATGCCGTGGCTCATACGTTTCGAACAAAATGAAATACGAAAAAATATTCCATTCGACCATTTTCTCTCTGAGAGTGAATAAAATTTCCATGAAAAGTTTCTCAAACCTGGCGTTCACAGTCGACTGTAAACTGTACGTCCTGCTAGTCATGGACAAAATTAAACCACAGGCATGAGTGGTGTGAGAACCTAGGTGGTAATCCTGGCTATAGGTTGTAAGTTAAGTAAGTAAATTGAGATACGAAAAAACATCTAATCATGTCCCATGTCTGTTATTCAAATGAGACGCTCTGAAGGTCGATTCTTTATGCCATAAGTTTGACTATCAGAGTCATTCTTTCGATCAAAAAAAGGTTCCATTGCGCTCATTGCGCTCGTTAAACACTCAGTCTGTAAGCAAACTATAGTGGGTTTCAGAAAAAGATCTCCACCCGCTGTGTTGGCCTTACGAACCACATGATGCTTTCCAGCGTGAAAAAAAGGCTGCCTTCCAAAATGTATCAATACAAAGTTTGTATGCAGTTCTACTACTGTATGTAAACTATGTAGATATGCAAAGTAACCAAACAATGCATCAACTATAAATACGATGCCTGATTGCTTTTTGACTGCATTAAAAATACACATTGACGACGTTTTGGAATAGAATACATTGTATATATTTTGTACAGCGGCATTATGAAACACGATATGTACTTTGTTAAAACACAAAGCAACTAACATTTTGGAAGGCAACCGTACTCATGACGTTTCCTTTTAAATATATTGATGCCGCACAGCCGTCAATTATTGTTTGGTAAGTTACTCCGTTATAGCGTATTAATTTAAGCCAGCGTACGTACCTAGGCTTATAGAATAGACTCGAAAATATAAGTTTAGATTTTCCTCAAATCTACAGTGTAAAACAATATTAAAGAAATGCATGTGTAAACATTTAAAATTATTTTTTCCAAACCTTGCAGGTAAAAATCATTCAAAAAATTTCATAACATTTCCGTCAGAAATAACACACGTTGTTGGAAAACATAAAACGATTCCCAACCAAAGTCCTTGTCAGTTATCCGAGGCTTAAAATTTCGTTTGGGATTTAAAACATTCTAAAAGAAAATGTCTTTGCTTATGTCCTGCAAGTGTTTGTGTGTGAAGAGAATTGCGAAAAAAAAAAGAAAATCTCAAGTGTTTTCTACACGCTTTGAGCGCATTTCAACATCCGTAGTTTGTTTTCTTCTTTTTCGTTTTCTTTTCTTTTTTTTTATTCCCCCTTTATTTTAGCTTTCTTTTTATTATTTTGCTATTGTTGTTATTATTTTTATTGTGAATATTTTAGTAACTTTAGGGCCAACCTCGGGCCCGCTACAAGAAAAACAAAAAAAAAGGGTTTCATTTCCTGAAGGCATAGAAAGTTACAAGGATAGATTATTTTCATTGTTTTTTAGCAAAAAAAAAATAAAACAATTAAACAATTGAAAATGAATAAATTTTTAAATTTTAAATGAAATATTTTTTGCTTTTAAATGAATGAGAAGTCTACGAGTACATACAAAACAAAACAAAAAGGAAATGTTTTAAAATCTTTTAAAGTGAAGACTATTGAACAAAAATTAAGAAAAACAATTATCGAAAAACGTTTATTTATGTTTGAACCCATCCGTCGGTTTAGTTGTTAAAATATTAGGGTTCTCTGGAGTGCCATACTCAAACGCCACAAGCCTTTTAGGATGGAGGACTAAAATTAATTCCAGATAATGGATAATGGAATTCTATTTAATGATATTTCTACTACTTGAACTGGCTATTCAACACAGTAGGTAGTATGTTGGCTTTTTAGATTGTGAGGCCACAGTTCAAACCCCAGGTCAGACATCTCAAACAAAACAAAACGAAATATGAATATTTCTTCGGCGACTTCCTCTCAGCAGATTTCTGGCAAAAACTCTGAGAGTAAATAAAATTACAATGAAAAAGTTTCTCAAAAAATCGGTCGCTCGAAGTCGACTTTAAACTGTACATCCCGGCACACATGTATAAAATTAACACACACAGGATATGTGGTGTGAGAAGCCAGGTTGTAATCCTGACTGAAGCGTTGTAATGCCCATTTATGTGTGTTTGTATGTATACCAGGCAGACTGCAGGATTTTAAACCCACTACTCATTCACACTTTTCAACGTTCTTACGATTGTTCAAAGGACTTAGAACAATGCCTGGAGTTGTGTAAAGGTTGCTTACACTCTTTAGTTTTCACTGGAACTGAATGCTATATCATCATATCATTTTATATGCCTACAAGGCGATCCATAGATAGCAGAATAACCATGAGTACATTCAGACTAAGTACAACTACACTAATGAACGGTCTTACGGCATATTCCGCCTTACATATTTATGTATATATTGAGAGGGCTTGTGAGAAGGCTGCTCGAGTGAATGCAGCATTATACCGCATTATGGCTAATATAGGAGGGCCAAATCAGAGCAGAAGCCTGTTATTGGCAAAGGTTACTCAGTCGATAATGATGTATGCAGCACCTGTGTGGGGATCGGCGTTGGGTATTAGAACCTACGCTAGGCCTGCAAGGTCTTTATTTCGTCTAAGCGCCCTTAGGGTTGCTAGTGGTTTCCGCACAGTTTCATATGAGGCTATTGGTGTCATATCTGGTATAACTCCCCCTGATGTTATGGCTATGGAACTGAAGAGGATATACGTCAGAGTTAATATTGTTGGTAGAAAATGAAATGCGGAGGAACGAAGGGAGGAAAGACAAAAGAGTTTAGAAGAATGGCAGATTCAATGGGATACTGCGACGAAAGGGCGATGGACACATAGACTTATCAGAAATGTACAAAGTTGGGTTGAAAGGAGACACTTTTACTTTTACATGACACAGTTTTTGACAGGGCATTGCTGCTTCAGGGAATATCGCTGTAAATATGACCACGACAATGAGGTATCTTGCTCCTTCTGCAATAACGGAATTGAGAATGCTGAGCATATTTTCTTTTATTGCGATAGATTTAGATTGGAATGCGAGCTGTTAGAGACGATGGTAGATGAAATAGTTACATCAGACAATATAGTTCCGCATATGCTGCGGTCTGTTGAGGTTTGGCAATATGTCAAAATGCTGTCTGCAAATGTGATGCAGGAATTGAGAA
Organism: Sarcophaga carnaria; assembly: GCA_958299815.1. NCBI lineage: Eukaryota > Metazoa > Arthropoda > Insecta > Diptera > Sarcophagidae > Sarcophaga > Sarcophaga carnaria. The sequence goes on from OY283150.1 coordinate 46,723,479, forward strand.
GGATAAAGAGAATTCGTAGGATTGAAAGGAAGTCCTGTGATGAAATACTTAACGGTAGTACCGTAAGTATTTTCTCTCTGGCTGTCTTACTCTCACTTTAAAATGCAATCTGTACACAGTATAGAATAAAATAATGAAATATTTACCGAGGTCAGCTTCATTAAAATGTGATAAAACATTCATCTCTGCCTTTAACAAGATTATTGCGTTAAAACGTCATGGCAACATTAGCACTAACAATAACAACAACAACAACAACAACAGAAACATCATTATCATCAGTATGATTATCACTATTTTAACGATTTTATAAGAATACCATCATTCTCTTATACTCTAAAGTACTAAAGTACCAAATTTAAACAAAATAGTACTTATAGGAAAGAGAGGGAAAGAGCGAGAGAGAGGCATGTAAAGGGAAAGAGAAACAGAGAAAGAGAAAAAGGAACAGAAAAGTAGGCATAAGTGGTTAAAAGAGAAAAATACCAGCATCAGCGTGACTTGCACCGCTGCTGCAATCGTAAAATATTTCTGCATGTGATGATGACAACGGTGGTAGCGGCACACTTTTTTCCATTTTTTTTTTTTTTTGTTTTTTCGTCGAAGGAATAGTAAATTTCAAGTATCATTGTAGGCTTTCTATTCTTTTCCTTTTTTTGCAACAACAATAACAACAACAATGCAAAAACTACATCTGCAACATTGCAAAGTTGTTGTCAATTTGAATTTTGTTTATGAAATTCAACAAGAAAAACAAAATTTTTTTCTGTTTTATTGTAGTTGTTACTCGAAAAGAAATGAAGACAGCAAATAATTCCATCATGTAAAATAAAATATTGTGTTGATAGCAAAAAAACGAGAGAGAGATAGATAGAGAAAGAGGATAAAGAGAAGTAAAGGGTAAAGGACGAGAGAGAAAACAAAAACATCATAAATTTACCGCAGGCTGTGTAAGAGTATCACCCATCCCGCTCTTCGTCATATATCTACGCTACAGAGAGTATAAAATTAGAACGAGGATAAGATTGTCATGCACGTACTACGTTAATTTGCAATTTCACAACAACAAATTGGAAAAGTGATGGCAAAAACGAATGTATATGTTGGTTATGTGAAAAAAGAAATGGAAAATTAAAATTAAAATCGAAAAAAAATCTTTAAAATAAAAATAAGAATAAATGAATATCACAAGTATAGTGGTTCTAAAAACTTCACAGTTTAAAATACCCCATGTATTTGTAAATACCCCAAGGGTGTAGAAATGACCACTTTAAACATTTCCCTAAAATGTTATGCATTTTTCGGTTACAAAAGTAAAGTCTAATAAAACACGTACTCAAAGCTAAGATTTCGATGAAAGCTTTATTTCATCGTAATGTTTGGACCTCGCCATTACGTACAAAATACAAGTAAGCCGCTGAATTAATTTTGAAGACAACTTTGCAAATGATCCACAATAAAACTCTAAAAGAGTCAAAAATCATGATCTTGTTGGCCAATTGACATCGCCAGAAAAAGGATTTAAGGACAAGCCGATTGCGTGCCTTGTGGCACCGTTTATAATATTCAAATAAAAGTTAATTGTCATACAGCCCGTCGCCGTAGTCTAGTAGGTAGTGTGTTGGCTTGTTAGATGTAAAGCCAGGCTTCAAACGACAGGCCAGACATCAAATAAAATACAAAAAGTATTTCTTCGGCGACTTTCTCTCAGCAGATTTCTGGCAAAGACTCTGAGAGTAAATAAAACTGCCATGAAAAGTTTCTCAAAAATCTGTCGTTCGGAGTCGACTTTAAACCGTAGGTCCCGCCAGTCGTATCGGAAAATTAACACACACAACATAAGTGGTGTGAGAAACTAGGTCGTAATCCTGACTGATTGTAATGACCAATTATGTACGTATGTATGTGTATCATACAGCCCTAGTGCTATGAATTAATGTAATGTAAGGCTTCTTAAACGATAATTTTCGAAAAAGTAAGTTTCAAACTCACTACCAGACCATAATACGGATTAAAACTGTAACAGTTTTCAAATGCTATAGTTTACTACATCGTAATCATTTTCATCGAAGATTAATATTTTATTCGAAATATCAGTAGCTTTAGCATTCAATCAACAGATCTAGGGCATTGTGAATAGTCAGCAGTCCGTGAGCTGGACTAGTGATGCAAATCGAAATACAAAATACGCCATAATGGGCCGTAAGATATGTCCATTAGCTGAAATCATCGTGGAACCGACTAATTCGGATTGTTCACAACACTTTTTCTATCGATAATTTCCAATTTCTTCACATTTCTTTATAATCTTGCCAATTCCTTGCACAATAGATGGATTATAATGATCCCATAATGCCGTGGCTCATACGTTTCGAACAAAATGAAATACGAAAAAATATTCCATTCGACCATTTTCTCTCTGAGAGTGAATAAAATTTCCATGAAAAGTTTCTCAAACCTGGCGTTCACAGTCGACTGTAAACTGTACGTCCTGCTAGTCATGGACAAAATTAAACCACAGGCATGAGTGGTGTGAGAACCTAGGTGGTAATCCTGGCTATAGGTTGTAAGTTAAGTAAGTAAATTGAGATACGAAAAAACATCTAATCATGTCCCATGTCTGTTATTCAAATGAGACGCTCTGAAGGTCGATTCTTTATGCCATAAGTTTGACTATCAGAGTCATTCTTTCGATCAAAAAAAGGTTCCATTGCGCTCATTGCGCTCGTTAAACACTCAGTCTGTAAGCAAACTATAGTGGGTTTCAGAAAAAGATCTCCACCCGCTGTGTTGGCCTTACGAACCACATGATGCTTTCCAGCGTGAAAAAAAGGCTGCCTTCCAAAATGTATCAATACAAAGTTTGTATGCAGTTCTACTACTGTATGTAAACTATGTAGATATGCAAAGTAACCAAACAATGCATCAACTATAAATACGATGCCTGATTGCTTTTTGACTGCATTAAAAATACACATTGACGACGTTTTGGAATAGAATACATTGTATATATTTTGTACAGCGGCATTATGAAACACGATATGTACTTTGTTAAAACACAAAGCAACTAACATTTTGGAAGGCAACCGTACTCATGACGTTTCCTTTTAAATATATTGATGCCGCACAGCCGTCAATTATTGTTTGGTAAGTTACTCCGTTATAGCGTATTAATTTAAGCCAGCGTACGTACCTAGGCTTATAGAATAGACTCGAAAATATAAGTTTAGATTTTCCTCAAATCTACAGTGTAAAACAATATTAAAGAAATGCATGTGTAAACATTTAAAATTATTTTTTCCAAACCTTGCAGGTAAAAATCATTCAAAAAATTTCATAACATTTCCGTCAGAAATAACACACGTTGTTGGAAAACATAAAACGATTCCCAACCAAAGTCCTTGTCAGTTATCCGAGGCTTAAAATTTCGTTTGGGATTTAAAACATTCTAAAAGAAAATGTCTTTGCTTATGTCCTGCAAGTGTTTGTGTGTGAAGAGAATTGCGAAAAAAAAAAGAAAATCTCAAGTGTTTTCTACACGCTTTGAGCGCATTTCAACATCCGTAGTTTGTTTTCTTCTTTTTCGTTTTCTTTTCTTTTTTTTTATTCCCCCTTTATTTTAGCTTTCTTTTTATTATTTTGCTATTGTTGTTATTATTTTTATTGTGAATATTTTAGTAACTTTAGGGCCAACCTCGGGCCCGCTACAAGAAAAACAAAAAAAAAGGGTTTCATTTCCTGAAGGCATAGAAAGTTACAAGGATAGATTATTTTCATTGTTTTTTAGCAAAAAAAAAATAAAACAATTAAACAATTGAAAATGAATAAATTTTTAAATTTTAAATGAAATATTTTTTGCTTTTAAATGAATGAGAAGTCTACGAGTACATACAAAACAAAACAAAAAGGAAATGTTTTAAAATCTTTTAAAGTGAAGACTATTGAACAAAAATTAAGAAAAACAATTATCGAAAAACGTTTATTTATGTTTGAACCCATCCGTCGGTTTAGTTGTTAAAATATTAGGGTTCTCTGGAGTGCCATACTCAAACGCCACAAGCCTTTTAGGATGGAGGACTAAAATTAATTCCAGATAATGGATAATGGAATTCTATTTAATGATATTTCTACTACTTGAACTGGCTATTCAACACAGTAGGTAGTATGTTGGCTTTTTAGATTGTGAGGCCACAGTTCAAACCCCAGGTCAGACATCTCAAACAAAACAAAACGAAATATGAATATTTCTTCGGCGACTTCCTCTCAGCAGATTTCTGGCAAAAACTCTGAGAGTAAATAAAATTACAATGAAAAAGTTTCTCAAAAAATCGGTCGCTCGAAGTCGACTTTAAACTGTACATCCCGGCACACATGTATAAAATTAACACACACAGGATATGTGGTGTGAGAAGCCAGGTTGTAATCCTGACTGAAGCGTTGTAATGCCCATTTATGTGTGTTTGTATGTATACCAGGCAGACTGCAGGATTTTAAACCCACTACTCATTCACACTTTTCAACGTTCTTACGATTGTTCAAAGGACTTAGAACAATGCCTGGAGTTGTGTAAAGGTTGCTTACACTCTTTAGTTTTCACTGGAACTGAATGCTATATCATCATATCATTTTATATGCCTACAAGGCGATCCATAGATAGCAGAATAACCATGAGTACATTCAGACTAAGTACAACTACACTAATGAACGGTCTTACGGCATATTCCGCCTTACATATTTATGTATATATTGAGAGGGCTTGTGAGAAGGCTGCTCGAGTGAATGCAGCATTATACCGCATTATGGCTAATATAGGAGGGCCAAATCAGAGCAGAAGCCTGTTATTGGCAAAGGTTACTCAGTCGATAATGATGTATGCAGCACCTGTGTGGGGATCGGCGTTGGGTATTAGAACCTACGCTAGGCCTGCAAGGTCTTTATTTCGTCTAAGCGCCCTTAGGGTTGCTAGTGGTTTCCGCACAGTTTCATATGAGGCTATTGGTGTCATATCTGGTATAACTCCCCCTGATGTTATGGCTATGGAACTGAAGAGGATATACGTCAGAGTTAATATTGTTGGTAGAAAATGAAATGCGGAGGAACGAAGGGAGGAAAGACAAAAGAGTTTAGAAGAATGGCAGATTCAATGGGATACTGCGACGAAAGGGCGATGGACACATAGACTTATCAGAAATGTACAAAGTTGGGTTGAAAGGAGACACTTTTACTTTTACATGACACAGTTTTTGACAGGGCATTGCTGCTTCAGGGAATATCGCTGTAAATATGACCACGACAATGAGGTATCTTGCTCCTTCTGCAATAACGGAATTGAGAATGCTGAGCATATTTTCTTTTATTGCGATAGATTTAGATTGGAATGCGAGCTGTTAGAGACGATGGTAGATGAAATAGTTACATCAGACAATATAGTTCCGCATATGCTGCGGTCTGTTGAGGTTTGGCAATATGTCAAAATGCTGTCTGCAAATGTGATGCAGGAATTGAGAAGGATAAAGAGAATTCGTAGGATTGAAAGGAAGTCCTGTGATGAAATACTTAACGGTAGTACCGTAGGACAAATAGGTTCGAGTCGTAGAGGTGGTTTTTAGTGGGTTAAAGTCTCACACTACTGTTGCAGTGGCAACAGTGTCTTTCTTTTTGCCAAATCACCACGAACAACGCTGTGAGTTTCCTGAATTGGCTCTGGAGCACTTGGCAAGTGGCTCTAATTTTGATCGAAAAATAATCTTCAGCTATGAGGCAAATTTCTGCATGGATATATATGTGAACAAACAAAACTAATGAATTTAGAACGAAACTAATCTCCATGAGCGTCCTATGTATACCAAAGAAGTCACTACATTGTTGGTGCATGTTTCTTAAACAATAATGTTGGCCAGTCCATCACTACCAACTACGAACACTATGGATCAATGATTACCAACTTCTTTTGGCCAGAATTACATGATTTGTACACCAACGACATGTGGGTTCAACAGAATGGCACAAAGCCAATGGCACATATGGAAATCCTGCATGAGTGATTTAGGGCATGGTCATCTCATGCAAAGGTGAAGTGAACTATACACCGAGATCATGCGACTTGATCTCGTTAGACCCTTTCTTGTAGGTTTTTCTCAAGTCACAGATATGTGCGAATAAGTCGCAAACCACAGCGGTGCTCAACGCCAACGTAAGCCATGCTAAACTGTGATTCATGAAATGAATCCATGCTATTGTATTCATGAAAAGATTCCAGGTTCACTTCCGGGAGAAGACAAAACATTTGTATCATGATGTTTGGTCCTTATAAATAAAGACGATTCAAACACTCTACAAAAAGTTCATCCAGAAAGCCTCTGATCACTATGGATATCACAACAATCCTCTTGAATATGAAATTCCTTACCACTATACCCAATTCAGAAACCTAAAACGTTAGGATTTTCTAGGCAACGATAAATGTTACGAATTCTAGAACCTGCTTATCTAAAAAAAAAACATAAAAATAAACTGAATCAAAGTATCGAACAAAAAGGAAACCGAATAAAAAGTTTGGAATGCTTGTACCAACTCTATGTTCCTTAAAGGCACTTAGAGGAATAAAAAAGGGTACATAGCAGCCTTGAAGAAATATTGTTTAATGACGAGTTCGAATACGAAATCCTTTCATAGCTGTTGAATCTTAGATTATCGTTTAAACTACCAGTTTAATGTAGAGTTATTTCGACTAAAAGAATAAGTATACAGTCGGATGCGAAACAAATTATGTATCAAAATGTATGGTATAGGAATGCATACATATTTACAGATAGTGAAATAGCCATTAAATCCCAAGGGAGTGTGTAGAAGGCTGTCCAAAAATGATGGGTATCACTTAGGGTTGCCAGATTCCGATTCGCAAAAAGCTGGACATTGGGTTTCAAAAAGCTGGACAAAACAAAAAAAAGCTGGACATAAAAAATACTGAGAAAATGTTAATTTTGGTTTTGTGTAAATAATTTTTATTAAAATATCCATTGTTATCATCATATATACAACATATATGTATTATTATTTTAAAATATTACAATTAAATAAATTCATTGCATTCTTTAAAATTTATTTAACTAAACTTAAATTTTTCGGTTCATTCCGTCACATTCATATTTGCATATGTATGTAAGAATTAAAATTAAATACTAAAAACAAAACATTAAAAATTAACAATTCAGTCTAGTTTGATTTTGTTTATAGTAATTTGTACTTTGGTAAAAAAAAAAAACGTTTGTAATAAGCTAATGATTTGACTAAGATAACATGAAAATTATTGCCCAAGTTATTGCAATGTACTAAAAAAAATTTCTATTTAGCTGGACAAATTAAATTTTAGCTTGAAACTGGACAAGCATCAAAAAAGCTGGACAATCCAGCCAAGTCCAGCCAGGCTGGCAACCCTAGTATCACTACAGGAGTTATGAAAACATTTAAACGGTAAATATTACATTTGGGTTCTTGATTACGGGGAAATTGCAGGTGAAATCATAGTTAACGCAATTGTCAATCGGGCACGTAACGAAATTCGAAAAAAATCACTTGTGAGATTGGTAAGCAAATGATCTGTAACAGTCTTCAGTCATTCACAAAAAAAAAAAAAACATGGGGAAATTACCTCATTTTTATTCTATTCTGGAGGATTTTAAATATGTATGAAACGATTATAAAGTCACACTGATATTCTTATGTTGAAAGGCTGAAAATGCTCCCAACCACTGAACATATTTGCTGGAATGAAAGATTTCTGGCCATGCAGAACTTTTAGCAAAACTTGTCTTGTCTAAGATGATGATTAAAAAATTCATATTTCATAAAATTGTTCATAAAAGATACAATGCGACCTTTATAAGCAGGCTAACCTAACCTAACCTAACCTAACCTGATTCATAACATTATTCTTTCATACCTCTTCTTAATACATGAAAATTATAAAAAATCTTCAGAAATTTTTCTGGTTCTGAAAAACGGAAAATAAATCAACACGAAGCGAAACGAAAACGTTGAAGGCAAAAAAACACAACACGTGTATGAAATTTGAAACTAGCAGCTCATGCAAGTATGTTGGCATGTAAGCCCTGAAAAAAAGAGTAAAAATACCATGTGCATGTATGATATTTATCGTCTTTGTGAAAAAAAAACAACAAAATTTTTGGAGTCTTTAATTTTCTTTATTGCCCAGCTTTTTTTAATGCAAGTTGTTATTTTTATCTCTCATTTTTCTCTTGTGCACTCTTTCTCTCTCTCTCTCTCTCTTTTATTAAATATTTTTTGTTGATGTATTTTTTAAACATGCATGACAGACTTAAACGGTTTCAAACACTCAGATTAGTTTTTTAAAATTTCACGTGTACTAACGTTTGTATATATGTTAGTTTGTGTGATTAGCGTGTTTATTTATTGCTTTGTGTGTGTGTGTGTGTTGATTAACATGCATGTGAATTTTCTTATGTAAATATTTTATTTCTATGTTACGCCTATGCAATCCTAAGAAAAAAAAAACTTGTTTTTCTTTTTTGCATGTTTTGTAAACAGCATACTGTTATGCTGTTTTTACACAAACTCTAACACACACACATACAGACTTAGTACACTTCAATGTAAGGAAAGAAGATTCTCTAGACTTTATTTCCTTGTGTATTTTGCTCCCATTTCGCTGTTTGTTTTTTGGTTTTTTTTTATTTCCCATGTAGCCTTTATGCCTTTAAGTCTCGTTTTCTTTTTCTGTTATTCTTTTATACACTTTTAGTCTGTATGTTTAGAAATTAGTTTGGATTTCTTTTAGAAACATAAATAGGCCAGTATATAGTTTTTTCTTTCTTTTTTTTATATGATGAATAATGTTGTTTGGCCTAAGATGTTAGCTGCTGTTGTTGTTGTTATTGCCACAGCCTTATAGTTGTCATCATTTTTTCCCTGTGTACGGTTTTTTCCCCTTTTTTATTTTTCATTTTTAATTTTTTTTTTAATTTGCTGTTTTGCTGTTTCTCTTGTGTTGATTTCATTAAAACATGCATTTCTTTGAGTATCCTCTTTTGCAAAGGCATCGTCGTCGTTTGTATTCTGAAAATGAGCCCCAATTGGTTTGTAAAATTTTTTCTCATGCATAGGCCTTGAAAATGTCATTGTAGTTCTTGTTATTGCAGTCAAAGGAAAACTTTAGGTATGCTTTGATATCCTTCAAATTTACTTGTATTAAATTGAAAAAAACAACAACAAATTTCAAATTTCTTGTAAATGTGGAAATTTCTTGCTTAATGAAGTTGATACCCATTGATGTTGGAAGAGATTTCTGAAAATCTTCCATTTAAAGGAGTCTCATTTAACACCTAAAGAAAAGTGTCCTAGAACTGGAACAGAAAGGATTTGCATTGGTAAACGCAAATATGTAAGCAAGAAATCATTTAAGATGGCATTGTCATGAAGCCGTATGCTCCCATAATGGGATTGAGAAAAAAGGTTTCAACATCGGTAAGCAGGATTCACAATATGCGGCAGAAGTTTTACACATTGTATCTATCTTTAATAACTGGTAGTCGCCCTAGTCTATTGTTGTTACTTGTTGGCTTATTAGACTTGAGACCAGGATTGAAACCCAAGGTCAGACATCTCAAACAAAACGAAATTTAAGAAAAGAAATATTTCTTTGGTGACTTTCCTCTCAGCAGTATTCAATCAAAAATTCAGAGAGAATAAAAGAACGAAAGTGGGAATATGTTGTTCATAATTTTATACTAATGGCACCTCTCATATTACAGAACGGTTCCAAGCACAGTAGATTTACATTCGCCCATAGAGCGTAAGGGGAACAGAAAAGCATTTGTAGAGATTTAAAATTCAAAAATATGGACCTTACTATACCTAAAGAGATATATGAGCCGTTTATTTTGAAAGTGGCATAAGTCACTTTATTTATTGTTTAGTGTTGCCATTAATTCGATATTTTTTTTTTTTTTTTTTTAAATGACTTTCAAAATACACGACTCATATGTATGTTCTGCAAACAAATGAGAAGACTATTCTGAAACGATGGGTACTCTGAAAAATCGGTATATATCACGAATATTAAAAAAAACCATTTCAATTCATTTCATTTCATTGTAACTACCAACACACATTTAAAACTGTTCCCTATTTGTGCGCCAAGTGTACGTACACATTGATTGTATTGCAGAATTATAAACGACAATAGCAATAACAATAACAACAACAATATTGAAAGAGATAACAAAACAATATTAACAACAACTATTGATAAATACTCGTAATATTCGTAAGTTTAAATTGTTTTCGTTTCTGTTCCTTTTTTCCTTTGTTTATTGGAAAGGAATATAATATCATGTGTTGTTGTTGCTACCATCATTATTTCTATTTGCCAAGCAATGTGCATATATTTGTTTTGTGCCAGAGATGGAAAATAGTTGTTTTGATTTAAAATCAATCAAATAAATTCCTTTTTATTTTGTTGTAAAATTAATTATTCCAATAAATATTTTTAACGATTTTTTCTTTTTTTTCTTTTCAGAAAATATAAACATGGTAAGTGAATGAATAAATAAATAATAAAAAATTATATAAATTTTGAATGAAAATATACTACTGAATGGGAGAGTAAACCAACACTAAAATAGAGAATGACAAACAAATAAATCAAATAAAGGAAAATATGATTTTATATGTACGAGGGAGTTTTCAAAATTAGACAGGAAAATATTATAGGTTTATAAAAATGTTCTTTATTTCTCAAAATCATATCTTTTTACTTCTATACCCAACACCGATTTTACCACGTACTAAAGTACTATCGTGTCATTTTTTAAAGTTTATTTTTATTATTTTTGCTAAGTTAAGGCTACAGAGTACTGCGACCAGACGCTCTATTGTGTTGCCCTCAAACTGTATTCTACAATCTTTTACCCAGTCCTGTTGCCCTGACAAACTTCAGTATAATATCATCTCTTGGATTAACTCTCTCCTTGGGACTTAATAAACACCCTCAATATTTCGCTCTGACTTGGATTAACGTCGTACAGGCTCAAAATATGTGTTCTAGCGGTTCGTTTTCTTTATCAGAAAATCTAAATGTTAGGCCCGAAGTGATTTGTATTCTTTACAAGCGTCCTTTAAGTACACAACACATACCTACATAATTGGTCACTATAACCCTTTAGTCAGGATTACAACTTAGTTTCTTACACCACTAATTTGGTGTGTGTTAATTTTATACATGAATGGCGGGATCTACAGTTTAAAGTCGATTTCGTACGATAGATTTTTAAGAAACTTTTCATAGCAATTTTATTTTCTCTCAGAGTTTTGCCCATATATTTGTTGAGAGGAAGTCGCCGAAGAAATAAATTTTCATATTTCGTTTTGTTCGAGATGTCTGATGTCTGGGTTTGAACCGAGGCCTCACGTCTACTTACTACACTACAGCACTTAAATCCATAACACCCAACAGGAAACTCGTTTACTATCCCCAGACTACTTCTCTTCCTGCAGCAAGTAACTAGCAAAAGCTTAGATTGTTTCAAAATAGTGTGGCCTGAGTAGGGTGTTCGCCTCTTAATTTTCCTTTACTTCTAGTATACCTTCTTATACATTTCTTACTCCACAGAACTTTTCTGTGGAGAACTCCTCCTTTTATTGAATTTTACCTGCGAAAATTAAAAATCTATAAGTGTACCATGATTTCCATCCCTGTATTGTACGGAGAGTCAGAGAGTTATAGTGTGTGTATGCATGAGTGAGTATTTGAATGTTTTTATTACACTTTATATTGACATAAATGTTATAATAAAATTGTTCTCGTTGCCTTTTTTGTATTTTTCTGCCAACATTCCTGTGTTTAAGTACAGTGGGTGCTATAAATATTTTATTAGTAAAGAAAAATCTTTAAATAAAGTTTTTAAAAACGATCAATAATTGCGAAAATTTATTGAAATTCAATTTACTTGTCCACATCCCTAAGGATCAGTACCGTTGTCTACGGTAAATTATATTTTCACGCCGGATTTTATGGTAGCTTTGAAATAGCTGACGACAGTGAATTCACAAGTTCTGTGAATAGGAGTCGAAAACAGTTTCAAATATGCTAGTAACTTCTTAAGTGTACCGTCGTACAGAAGAGTTGTTGTATACTTTAATTGGGTGTATTATACTTGAGTGGCCAAAATCAAAAAAAAGCCTAAGAAACGTTAAGGTTATAGTCAACTGACAGGCTTTAATGGGGATAGTGAAATACACCATATTCTAGCTAGTAGTTCAGTTTATCCGATAGGTTATCGATATAAACTCGACAAAAAAACCATCAATGTTTTAATGCTTTCAGAAATATTTCAATTAAAAATAAGTATTTTATGTAGAAAGCCTTGTGTTGATTCAATTAAAAGAAAACATAAATCCGATACATATTTCTTGTATATAAAATGATATTTTTTAAACCAAAATCAAACATATACAGTGGCTCCATCGCATAACAAAGGATATGCCACAAAGTATTAATTGTTCTCTATTTGTCATTTTTAGCAATGGGGCTCTTCTTTGTCCGATTATGCGTTGAGCGCAAAAAATTGAGTTAATTTTATAAAATTACGGTTATCATGAAAAATGTTGTTATTTTTTTATTAATCTAAAAGGCTGTAATGTAGAGTGTAAATAAAAGCAAAAAAAACATTTATTTAATATTTTCTTTTTAAGTTTTAAGCACATACATATCAGACTAGTGCTTGTCCGATTATGCGATGGAGCCACTGTATGCCGTCTTGATCGGTAACATTTTTCGCAGCGTAAAATTTTTGGATTTTCCAAGCAACAATCTAATTTTTTACAGGAATCTACACAGGGTGTCTGCACCATTAAGAGCGTTCTGCAGACATCAAAACAAACGATCTGACGTTGAAAGGGTTTTACATCGATACAGCAATACTTCACAACCAAGCTTCTTCAATTTCTGCAAGGTCATGAAAGATGCTGAACTTCTCACAACATGCTGAACTTCTCCCGTAACAAATCGCTTCAGAAATAATTCGATTTCATTACGCTTTAGCTGAGGCTCTCAAATGAAGATTCTGGCCGTTAAATTTTTCATTCAATTTCTAGCTGATAACTGTGTGGCAATGAGTTCCAAATTTACCAACGCAGCTTATGTACCGATTTAATTTGTATGCTTACAGTAGCGTCTTTCAAAACTCCAGATTTTTAGTAACAGCCTGCAATGTATTCTTACTAAATTTTAAACACACAACCCTTTCTTTTACATATGTATGTAGGTACACACAATTGTTCATTACAATACTTTTTAGTCAGGCTTGCGACCTAGTTTCTCACACAACTTATGTTGTGCGTGTTAATGTTATACATGAGTAGCGGGATCGACTCCAAACGACAGATTTGTGAGAAACTTTTCATGGCAATTTTTATTTACTCTCAGAGTTTTTGACAGAAGTCTGCTGAGAGGAAGTCGCCGAAAAAATATTTTTTTAATATTTCGTTTAATTGGAGATATCTGACCTCGCACTTGAACCCAGGCCTAATGTCTAATAAGCCAACACACTACCTACTAGACTACGGAGACACTTTTCTTAATTTAACCAAATCGAGCTGAGAATTGTTCGTAAATAATATTTTCTCTCTCTCAAGAAGAGAGCTGTCAAACTACATATACAAAAATCTTGTCCAAAAATTTTGTCCGAATAATATGGCTGAATTCAGCATAAATATATATCACAGTCAACAGCCCAAAGTTTTTCAAAAAACTTGCATTCAATCAATCCATCAATTAAATTCGCAGCTCTTTTTCAGTTTTGTTAGGCACTGTAGACAATATCTTGTATTTTGTTTTATTTTTTATTTCTTTATTGTATTTAAATATGCATGAGCATAACGTATAAAATGTGTAGATAGAGTATCTTTTATGTCTTAATTTTATGAGTTTTATTCGTTATTTCCTTTTTTATTCTTTGTTTCCTTATCGATTTTTTTGATGTATATTTTACAGTTGTTGTTGTTGCTGGTTTGGTAAAAACAGTACGTATATACAGTATACATATACATATATATAGTATCGTTATATTGTATAAAATTTTGCTTAAATTTATAAAACCAGAATATTTTGCGTTACTAAGTTATGAAAAAAGAAGAAAGAAAGAAGGAAAGAAAATATATATACATATATAAATATATATATATTTGCATTGTAGGTCGGTAATTACCAACTTCTTTTGACCTAAATTCAATGATCTGGATAACAAAGATATGTGATTTCAATAGGCAAACATTGTATTTTTTGCAGAAGTAATTTGAGCTCATGGGTATCTCAAGCAATTTTATCGGTTTTATAAATTTTAATAAACAAAAATTCAGGTTTGTTACTACCTTAACTGAAGTTTTGGAGACTCCCATTTAAGCACAAACTTCTTCATGAGTCCCAAGCATTTGAATAAAGTAGTCGAGTCCAGTAAATGATCGACCTGCACCCGTACGTCGACAAAATACAAGATCAGACGAATATATTGCCGCTGTTCGTGTAGAGAATCCGAGGCAGACTCACAAGAAATGGTCCTTTAATCGACTACAAGTTGACAAATTTTACATTGAGACTTAGGCTTGCAGCCGCACGAAATTTAACAGACCCAGGAACTGGAGATAAAGGACCAGATAATGATGTGTGTAAGCTGAATGGGTTCAGATTGAGGCCAATTTTTCCATGAATGGGTACACGAACAAACAAAATTATAGAATTTTGGGCTAATTTCAGTCCTCATGAGATCGCGTAGTGTCCAATACATACATAACATACACAGTTTGTCATTACAACCCTTCAGTCAGGATTACGACCTAGCTTTTTACATCACTTATGTTGTGTGTGTTAATTTTATACATCAGTGGCGGAACCTACAGTTTAAAGTCGACTCCGAACGACAGATTTTTTGAGAAACTTTTCACGGCAATTTTATTTACTCTCAGATTCTTTGCCAGAAATCTGCTGAGAGGAAGTAGTTTAAGAAATATTTTTTTATATTTCGTTTTGAAGTCTGACCTGGGGCTTGAACCCAGGCTTTACGTCTAATAAGCCAATACACTACCTGCTAGACTACGACGACTTCAGCAGAATGTCCAATGCATCCCAAAAAAGTCACTGTTTGCTATGGATCGTGGACAGGCGGCGTCATCGGTCCATATTACTTTGAGAACGATTTTGGCCAGGCCCTAACTGTTTGCATTGTAGGTCGTTAATTACCAACTTCTGTTGACCTAAATTCAATGATCTGAATACCAAAGACATGTGATTTCAATAGGCAAACATTGTATTCTTTGCAGAAGTAATTTGAGAGCATGGGTATCTCAAGTGGTGATGATGTCATGCATGCAATTTGAACGTGTTAGACTTTTTATGGAATTGTCTTAATTCACAGACATGTACGAATAAGTCGCAAACACCAGCGGTTCTCAAAGTCAATCATCTTTCCAGTTCAACCTAATTTATTGAATATTTCGAAAGCACTCCACCCAGAGAATCCATGGATATTTGAACGATGTTTATTACATACATAACATCAGTACGTCAATTATATCTTTCACGCACTTCGTTTTATTTAAATTTAAAGATATGAAGCGCTTAAAAAAGATTCTATAAAAGACCCTGAGGTTTCTATAAGCAGTATAGGGCCTCAATAAATCTCCTAAACAAATCTCCATCCCATATTCAGCTTGTCCCTAGTCTTTCTGCTGCTATTTACTTTTGCTTCAACATGCCATCTGCTTCTATCCCCTAGCATGTTCCATCTTTTGGGTACTGATGATGTAGCCAGACTACAGCCTTCTAAAAGTATAGCCAACCCAAAGCCGCTTGCTTTATAAAGGAATCTTGATCGATAAGGCCTGCTGATCTGTCTTTCGCCTGAGGCCATGATTCGAAATAATTCAATTTGTGCCATTTTCAAAAACTTTATCCAAGTAATTGATTTTGTTTGAAGAAAAATCCAAAAAATAAATCCTGATTTCGTTACTATTTAATGTCTCGCACTCATTTAATTTATGCCATTAAATGTATTTTCCAATTCAAATTTGCATATTCAAAAAAAAAAAAATACGCATTAATTTTCATACAAAGTATTTCCCCCTTTCATAATATTCCATTACATTAGAGAGTAGAGTACATACGCACATATGTACACGTATTTAAACACAATTTATTCATACATATGCATGTGTATGAAAGATTAGCCACACTGCGTAATGCGTATGATTAACGTGTGTGTTATTACGGCACTCATACGACATGGTGGCGCATAAGTGATTTTTAATTATGGATCATTTAAGAAAATAAATTATGGCCTAAATAAACTCAACACATTGCACTCACACACATACGCACATCGTGGTATTATATTATAATATACTTTGGGCATGAGAGGAAGAGAACAACACGCAGAAATAATTTAACGAATTATTCAAAAACATGGTACGTGGGGATATGTTACATGTTAGAAGTCGATACGTAGGTAGGCTTCAAAAGTAATATGACTTTAAAAATGTCACTGAATTGTCATATTCACATCTAACAACATTATCTTTTCTTTCTTTGCTTAAAAGCATAAATAATTTAAAGAGTGCCACATAGTTAATGATATTCCCTGATTAATAGTTTCCGAGGGTGAGTCCACATCAATATTTATGAACAATACAAGCTCAGCGAAGAAACTCTCGAATTAATGCTCATCAGATTAAGAATTTGTAAGAATATTAAAAATTTGAATCAAATTGAATTTGTGGATTTTCGCATTACCATTAGAGTAGTTGTTGATAATGCCGCCATTAGTTTTTCTCAGACACTTGCTACCACAAAAATGTTTAACAAAACTTCTTCATTCAGACTAGAACAAGACTGCGAACGATCAAGTAGTAATACTCAGTTTTGCTTGTAATTTTATTTGCCCTCAGAGTTTTTGCCAGAGGACTGCTGAGAGGAAGACACCGAAGAACTATTTTTTCATATTTCGTTTTGTTCGTGACATCTGAACCAGGATTTGATTCAGGGGTTCGTGTTTAGTATGCCAATATACTGTCTACTAGACTGCGTCGTGTTAATATATGCACATATGCGAGCTTATCTTTTTAGATCAAGGTTCTAACCAGAAGTCAGCAATGAGTATTCAAAACGATGAGTAGATTCGAATCATACATAAAATTCCTGATACTTATACCCATTCATACTTATTTTAATGTCATACTCATACTACTCATATTCAAAGTTTGAAATACTCATGGTACTCATACTTAACAATACGCATGATGTTGTTGATCCCAACTCTGCTTTACTCAACATTTACAAGAATCACAAACTAAGTATGATTCGCGTACGAACACTACAATACTCACAAGAAGGTTGTGTGTTTGCTCTGCTTGCTGTCTTTGTCTTTTTTGCTTATGTGTCTTTCTTCTTTCTTTGTAAATGCAACAACAACTAAGACTGTAAATTTTGATGAATGATTCGAATCACTCGAATCATTTATAAGTATTTTTCTAAATTTATGAATCTGAATGAGTAGGCTTATGAAGCAAACAGATTTCGAATGGTATGAGTTTGATGTCAACGTTGTACTCATACCCATTGCAACTTATACTTATAAATCAATGTTGTAGTGAATACGAATGAATCAGAGTAGTTGGATTTCAATACTGTTGACTCACTCAGCGATTCATTGCTGATCTCTGGTTCGAACGCATTAACTAGGGCATTAGAAGGATTATATTTATTATTATTATTTGCCGCAACTAGAATACACAGGGGCGAGTTTTTACAAAAGTTCGGTGTATACAGATCGCCATTAAATCGAAAATGATCAGAAAAAATTGTTAAGAAAATGGTTACTGGCAAGTTTAATCTTAAACTAGGTCCAATTGAACACTTGGAAACCATTATTCAACAAATAGACCTATTCAAACATAAGTTTTCTTTAATATTTTAATTCTTTGGAAATCTTTGAAATAAAAGCCGATATCCTGTCATATCCTTTGATAGAAAGAACTATTGGAATAATCCTTTTCCCCCAAAAGCACTTTTTATGGCACTCATTCATTTAATGTTTACATCGAAATCCAAAGCAAATAATTTAAAAAACACTCGCTTTGGATGTAATTCCTCGGTAATATTAGGTTTAAAAATCATAGACATAATCAATGTGATGCCGATTTTATTACTCCGATTCTCCTCCAGCGGTTTAGATCGTTGATAATGCTTGCAATGGCAAACGCCTTAAATGAGGCTGAAGTAGGAAGTGCGACACTAGAGATGACAATTCTACAGAGCCGTTTAAAATATTCAGAGTAAAAATCTGTTTAAATGTTTCACAAATAAATTTGTCCTTTCCATTCGACTTTAACCATCGAGGTTGTAGAAGATCTTTTAAAATTGTTTGCCATGTAAGATGAGGAACAATCTGAACGTACGGTCGCATCCAAATTTTTGTGATGAGTGAGGCAGCTTGTTTAATTCTAACCAGAAAATTTTCAAAGCAGTGATAATATATTTTTTAAATTTGAATTAATTTCGTTGCATACCTTCGGAGCGATACAACCAATTGAAAACAGAATTCCATGACAGCTCAATAAGGCGCCAATAACATTCCGATGACAAATAAAGTGGGAATTCACCCTGATTCAATCAAATCGGGGATATTCCTCCGGTCAGTAGATCAATAACTCGATTGTTTACTTGAAATTACATCCAGTCCGGATTATTAAATTACATCAAGCGAAATGCGAACATTTTGATTCATTAAACGAGATCCTTACCAATATAATCTCCGACTGTCAATCTTCTCCTCTGGAATGAAATATCTGAATGGAAATTACGCCAATGAATTCACCATTTTATCTAGACCCCTCAAGTATTGATAAATGAATAAATGGTGAACAGTTGTGGTCCTTATCCAAGCAGAAAACAAAACCGTTTATGTAGCTAATTGTTCCGTATAAATCAAGTGAAAACAATCCAACCAATAGTTGAGCAAACTGTGGAATGGCGTTCATTTCTTTATTCCACAAGAATACGATGAATACTTTCTGCGGCACTAAGATTATATTACTCACCTAATTCCTACGATTTTCTAAACATGAATCTCTTTGCGAGAACTAGGCAAACATTCAAAGTGTCATCCAGCAAACATGTAATATATTTTTTTTTCTTGTTACGCATTTAATCCTTACTTTTCTTAAGCAATTTTCTCCTATTTTTTACTCGTTTCTTTCTACAAATATTTAAACACAAGCATTTTAAATGCAATTTTCTTTAAAAATTAAAAATATTTTCCTCAATTGCTTTATGTTCTCTCTTAATGTTGTTATTGTTGTTTCATTTTATGATAATTTTGCAACGTTTTCTTTGTTGAAGTCTTGTTTTTTTCTCATTCCCCTTCCCTCTCTCTCCCTCTTTCTTTCTCTCTCCCTCTCCTTTTACCATTTTATTTAAATCGTTTACACTTGATTAAATCTCTTGAGAATTTGCACACACAGTTTAAATATTTATGCATATTAAGCCCAGGGATGGGAGTTATGAAAATGTTAAAACGTTTAAAATGCCATCCTGGTTGCTGTTGCTTTTGCTGTTTACGTTGTTTTCGTTATAGTTGTTTATAGAATATAAAAAAAAATATTCATTTTAGCAAGCAAAGTATACGGCCATGGGAATAGAAAAGAAACTTTTTAAGTCTTAAGCCTTGCAATTGAACGAAAAAATACTGAGAGTTCGTAAATCGTTTCGTCTAGAGGTCTGGAATAGTTTCAGAATTGAAAGATTTCAAAAAGGAATCTTACTATACTGTAAGCCATTGTATGTATGCAGAATGTTTTGTTTCCGGGCAGCACTTCAAATAATCATCGATTTGATAGAGACACGGTTTGTACGATTTCCAAGTTCTGTTTAGGAAACCAAGGTCATTTAGACAAATTTTTGCAAACGTTTGTTTCATCTAAAAGTACAGAAATTGCATACCAAACAGGATGCAACGAAGTAACGTTTTCGAAAGTTCGAAATGTAAAATTGGGGGCACAATTAAAAGTTGGACGTAAAAGCCGTCGTTGTGGCCTACCAATTGAGAACTTCATGCCAGAAAGAGTTAAGTAAACTTTCAAAATCCCCTTCAAATCTTAAAATTTTAAATCTCCGTCTAAAACTGTCGAAACCAGTCAAAACTACAAACCAACTTCTCACACTACTTATGTAACTTGCATTAATTTTAATCCATCAGTGGCGTGACCGTACGATAGATTTGAGAAGGAAGTCGCCAAAAGAAATATTTTTTTTCATATTTCGTCTTGTTCATGATGTCAGAGCCAACGGCTGAACCTCGGACACTCATCTAAACACGCCAACACACTACCCACTAGACTGCGGCGACTTCAATGCATACCTGTATTATAAGCATCTGTAGTTCTTTTGTTAAATATTACGGCCTAGCTTCTCACATCAACTATGTTTGATTTCGTAAATATGTCTCAATAGCGGCCACGTTTTACCACGATAATGAAGAATTTTTAAATCGATTTGCAAGCATGAAGTCAATTAAGGGCCACCACTTTCTACCTGTGACAAAGAAATCGTTGATTTGTGTCTATAAAAGTGAAGTGAAGTAAAGTCAATATGTAAACAGAATCACAACTTCATACCTACGACAAAGAAACAGTCGAAGTAACGTCATGGATTATCTAAGAAGATGAAGTAAATTCCATCTGCAAACAGATTCATTGCGTTTCTTTTTGAGGTGTAGAGAAAAAAAACCGAGTTCGAATACATGCATGCATGTATTGCAGTGTTTAAGCGATGAAATTAAAAAAAAAATACAAAAAAGGAACTGTTCTTCCATCAAACATATGCAATATTGCGACTGCCAAAGCCACTGAATTAAAGTATGCATTGCTTCATCACTTAACTTATTTTCCAGAAATAATGATTTGGTGGTTTGTGTCTAAGCTAGATAATTTTGTTCTAAACCGAATATTGATCTTATTGTCTTTCGATGCATCTTTCCGTGTATTCTAGAGCTGATATTCCACTGCTAATAACAGCTTCGCCCACTGATCTTCTATTCTAAAGATTTATTATAGATTCGGTTTACGTTTGCAAATGAGTAAAATTGGGAATATTACGGAGAACAATGCTGTAACTAGAAAAATATCAGCGGAATGCTTTGCTCATTTTCGATCTGATAATCATGATATAAAAAGAGTCTCGCTCTAGCCGGTCATTCATTAAGAAAATCGAGGAAATAATTGAAAAAAAAATTGAGAAATGCCGGCACATAAGCAAAGTGGATGTAATTGAGGAACTAAGCATTCAATGCCAGCCATTTAAAGAAAGCTTGATACACAATGAAGCTCTATATTTGACTGTCACATGACTTAGTAGTGAAAAATTTTATAAAAAGAATTCCTATTTTTACTAAAAAGTAAAGGTAACACCATCCCACTCACATTTTTGCTGGCTCGTATAAAGCTTAAAGAGCTTAGTAAGGAATTTCGGTTATATTTCCATTGCATTGTCATTTGTTTCGGTCCCTACAGAACTCTCTTAATGGTCTCTTACTATAGAGACCTGCAAAACATAATTGTATTGGATTGAATTTTTTTATTAGAAAACCCAAAAGTTTTGCAATGATGGCTTACCCTTAAATATGACAAAATGATGTCGATCAATACGGCTTATTTGCACAAGGACGTCTCTTAGCTACCTTCAATATTTTGCATTTACTTAGGAAGTCAATGATGTACATGTAAGAGAGCGAAGTCTTTCGAATCCTTAAACTTGTGATGTTCAATTTTGTTTTATACAACCACAACACATACAGTAAAGTCGATTATTGAAAAACATGATAACAGAAGTCGCTTTAGTATAGGAGGTAGTGTGTTGGCTTATTAGCAGTGAGGCGTCGGTTCAAACCCCAGGTCAGACATCTCCAGCACAACGAAATATGAAAAAAAAATTTCTCCACCAACTTCCTCTCAGCACATTTCTTGCAATGAAATTTTTTCATAAATCTGTCGTTTGGAGTCGACATAAATGGAGTGAGAAGCTAGGTCGTAATGAAGACTGAAGGGTTGTAATGACTAATTACGTATGTATGCGATACAGCGCTTGTGTTAATGAGGGTTAATAAAATTCGTTTTAAAAATTTGTAACCGAACTTTTGTAAACAAAATAAAAAATCCAAAATGTAATCGTAAAATCTTTTAATTAATCATGCCAATTGAAATTATGTCCTTTACATAAATTCTATTTTTTTTTTTGAGTTTTCAATAGAATTTCGAAAAATTTTAAAAATAAAATTCATTCAACCGTATTTATTCGTTTTTAATTTCCTTTAAAAAAAAAGCGCAAATATCCGCTTGTATTGTACGGTATTTCTTCTTCATATTTTTTCCAATTTTTTAATTTTTTTTTTTTATTTTTTTTAATTTCTTTCATTTTTTTTTTCTCCAACAATAAATCAAATTTTCTCACAGCAAGAGATCAACGCCACTATCGCTGTCTATATTTTTAATTAAACAATGAAAACAACAACGGCTAGGGATACCAATAAACTCAAATACATATTCACACACACACACACACACGCATTGTTATAAAAGAAAAATAAAAAAATATTAAATCCAACATAATTCACGATTTAAATTGAATCATTAAAAATGATGACAACAGCAACAACAACAACAACATCCATATCCCAATGCATAATAACTATTGATTAAATAAAGCATTACCGCTATTTACAATAAAGATAGCAACTGTAATAAGAACAATTTATCAAATGTGATACCCTACATCACAGCATTTCGATTTCAATTTACAATTGAAGACTTTTCAATTTGTATGGAAGCCACAGGAATAACTCAATAAAATTGACACTGTAAGTCAGAATTGTGCTTAGATTAGTGAATATGAATTGCACTTTTATGTGCTTCCATAGAGAATAAATAAGTTTTTTGATGGAAAATATCTGGAGGCAGCCAAGATATGTAAGTAATACTGCGATAAACTTGCGAATCCGACACAGAACAGTAAGTTACAATCAAAAATTTACTGGCTTTTGATTTCAAGTTACTTTTACCTTCATGAACAGATTTTTAAAAGGTTTTGGGATTTTAGATTAGTAGACGACCATCAACAAACGAAGCGCTTGTTAAACCCATAGTTTACTTACTCCTTTAATTCGTGCAGCCCTTGCGCTGACCAACTACCTCAATGAGTTTGGTGGAATTCGGTCAGTACTGGGGCTACGTTTACCTGTATCTTTGGTAATCAAAGTTACCATTACATAACCTACTCTTTTAATAGGGTCTTGATAAAGCACTTTATGAAAGCTAGAGAATCCTATACAAACAAACTAAAGGGTTAAGTTAATAATTGTTGCAAATACGACGACCACACGACTAGCAACAGAGAGTATAAGTAAAGCAAAGAAATTCTGTGCCATTAGAACTCTCGATTTTAGGATTGCTTGTATCTCTAGGAAATGAAATTGGACCGATATCTTGACTTCGCAACGGTGTTTAATACATCTGAGTACCTGATCTGAATAGATCTTCTCAAATAGGTTTCCGAACTACGAATTTCGCTATGGAACAACAACAGCAATTATTCAAGGCTTGGTTGTAGTACGTTATTTGACTTTTTACAACATATTCGAGGAAATCGATAAACATCCACAAATAATATCCTCGTTGTTGGTAAATACATACATCATTGGCCATTATATACATCACACTGGCAAGATTGCGATCTAGATTCTCACACCACCTATATTGTCTGTGTCAATTTAATGCTTGAATATCGGGACCTTCAGTGTAAAGACTACGAACGACAGATTTTTGAGAAATTTTTCATGGTTTTTATATACCATGGTTTTTATTTTATTTACTCTCAGATTTTTTGCCAGAAATCCGCTTAGAGGAAGTATTCGAGAAAATATTTTTTCATATCGCGATGTATGATCTGTGGTTTGACCTGTGACCTTACTTCTCAGTACCACAAGACAACGGTGACTTCAACACGTTGCTTGTAGGATCGATCAATTTCATAAATTCCTTCCATATTCCACTATAAAACCTTATAGTATTCACTATTGTGCCATTTTTGTTATCATGCAGAGTCCCCAAGATCCTCTAAAACATGAGGTACCTCTTCATCATTCCAATTGCCTCACATCTAAGGAATTAAGGCATCATCCCTCACTATTAAAAAATTATAAATACACCACCAGTTTGGACAACGTCTTTCATTCTTTTGAAAGCATAACCAAATTAAACTTTGGCCTAATAAATCCATTCATTTAGAAGTAATGAATTATGTTTTTGGAACGTATTCAAAGTGAATAGTAGAAGAGCTTCACTTTAAAACCCCAACAACCCTTGAATTCGAAAAATGACGTAAAATTTTAGTCAAAACTTTTCGAATTTTAGATAAATTTAAGAAGCTTTATTTTTTTTCATTTTTTTCTCATGACACTTAAAAAAGCAACAAACAACATAGGAAAGGCTGTCAGTTATACTCTTTAGAACCTCAAAAGGGCAAGGATTCTCACCATTTTTATCTAATACAACAACCCAACTTATCTCCACAGTGGACAGAAACAATAACAATAGCTTCTTTGCGAACACATGCCCTGATCCAACACACCCACAGATATCTGTAGGTTACAATAATAATAATAATAATAATAATAATAATAATAATAATAATAATAATAATAATAATAATAATAATAATAACAACAACGAAATAAATCAAATATTTCCCACTCTTTCGGTTCTATCATATGTTTTTGGTCACTCACAATTTACAGTCATTCGGTAGTCACCCACATACAATACATCGTTTAATAGTTTAATGCCTCTTTATGGTCAGTGCTCTGTTGTACTGTTACAATTATTTGTGTGACTATGTAAGAGAAACAGCAAGTGAGAGAGAGAGAGAGAGAGGCTTTAATGACTAGAGTTTTAATGAATATGAGGGCTTGTGTGTATGTCCCCTTTATGTGTAATAAGCATACACAGTCACTATTAAAGTAAAAATAATGTTTCCCTTTTTATGTTAAACATAAGGGTGACTCCATTAGATATGTATGTAAAGCAAATTAAAGAAATTAACTTTTAGTAAATGAAGACGTAACTATTGTAAATAAAATTTATTTCGAAATTGAACTCAATTTCTAAAAATGCGGGTGTCCCATAAATTGAATGTCATTTTGGTGGGTTTATTTTATAATTTTTATTTCCTTATTGACACTAAACTTTATGAAGTTACGCGTCTATTTTAACACCATTGAAAGTTTTTTTTTTGTCTTCCTGGTCAAAATCAGAACATTGGCCTTTTCATAAATAAGTTTACAATGCTCAATTGATTTATTTCAGCTATTCTTTTCTCAATTAAAAACAATGAATCAAAACTTTACACCACCACCACCACAATATTTTGTACGAGGGGTGTAGTGATGTATTGGTAAAAGTACATGACTAAAATTCACTTTCTCATATAGCAAACGATAAACAATTCGTTATGATTCGTTCGAATTAGGAGTCTTCATTCCACCTTCAAATGTCACAAAGATTCCTTATCCCCTTTGAGGATAATGTCAACAATGAATCAAAGAAAAGTCTGATAGTATCATCTACACAATATTTGGCCTCAATAAGCAAAATTCCTTATCACTACACCTAATACCATAATCTTAAGTATTTTCCTGAGTGTTTTTTTTTTTCTAAGCAACGACAGATGGATGTGCTTTTGTAATTGATGACAACTGCAACTCAGAGAAAGAAATAACAAGAAGACAAAGGCTCTTGATGGCAGCTATGTGGAACGAAAGAGAGTAAAAAAGAAATACTGGGTGTATTGAAGCACAACTGGTTCTAAATATTGACGATTTTATAAAAATATTCAACAAATTATTTTGAAGTCGCCGTTGCCTAGTAGGTAGTGTGTTGGCTTATTAGACGTAAAGCCAGGGTTCGAGCCCCAGGCCAGACATCAAAGACAAAATACAAAACGTATTTCTTCGGCGACTTTCTCTCAGCAGATTTCTGGCAAAAACTCTGAGAGTAAATAAAATTTGCCATGAAAAGTTTCTCAAAAATCTGTCGTTCGGAGTCGACTTTAAGCTGTAGGTCCCGCTACTCATGTATAAAATTAACACACACAACATAAGTGGTGTGAGAAACTAGGTCGTAATCCTGACTGAAGGGTTGTAATGATCAATTATGTATGTATGTTGTCTAGTAGGTAGTGTGTTAGCTTATTGGAAGTGAGGCCAATATTCAAACCTCAGCTCAGACATCTCGATCAAAACGAAATATTAAAAAATATTTCTTAGGTGACTTCCTTTCCGCAGATTTCTTGCAAAAACTCTGAGAGCAAATAACATTGCCATGAAAAGTTTCTCAAATAAAAAAATTTTTCGTTCGGAGTCGATTTTAAACTGTAGGTCTCGCCATTCATGTATAAACATAAGTGGTGTGACAAGCTCGGTCGTAATCCTGACTGGAGGATTGTAATTACCAATTATGCATGTAATGTATGTGTGTATTTGAAAAATTTTAAACATTTTTGGCTAGTAAATTAATAATAATGGGAAACATCAGTCAACTATTTCCCCAAAGTCGATCGATTATTCCAATAACCGCTTAATTAAACCATGTTATTAAGAACCCGAATAATCGCTTGCTATCCTGATACTGGCCATTTTACCTTACGGTTACCATGATATTTTATTCGGTTAATTGTATATTTATTAATTTCGCCAACTCCTATAGAATAGTTAAATCTTAAGAACCGGTTATTTTATTCGAATAAATAAAGGGTGTTTTTTATAGAGGTATAGAACTTTAAGTTGCAATAAAACAACGATGGATTATTCGACTGACATGAATTTTATTTATCCGAAAGATAATCTTGTGGCATTACATTTTAAATATGATTTCTGGCATATGACCGCCACGGCTGGCGCGGATGTAGTCCAATCTGGACGTCCAATTTTCGATGACTTTTTCCAACATTTGTGGCCGTATATCGGCAATAATACGGCGAATGTTGTCTTCCAAATGGTCAAACGTTTGGGGCTTTACCGCATAGACACTACACAGCCCCACAGAAAGTAGTCTAGCGGTGTTAAATCACAAGATCTTGGAGGCCAATTCACAGGTCCAAAACGTGAAATTAGGCGGTCACCAAACGTGTCTTTCAATAAATCTATTGTGGCACAAGCTGTGTGACATGTTGCGCCATCTTGTTGAAACCACATCTCCTGGACATCATGGTTATTCAATTCAGGAATGAAAAAGTTAGTAATCATGGCTCTATACCGATCACCATTGACTGTAACGTTCTGGCCACCATCGTTTTTGAAAAAGTATGGACCAATGATTGCACCAGCCCATAAAGCGCACCAAACAGTCAGTTTTTCTGGATGTAACGGTGTTTTCACATACACTTGAGGATTACCTTCACTCCAAATGCGGCAGTTTTGTTTGTTGACGTAGCCATTCAACCAGAAGTGCGCTTCATCGCTAAACAAAATTCGCTTATGAAAATCGGGAACAACGGCAATCTCGTTTTGGGCCCATTCGACGAATCTACGCCTTACTTGATGATCGTTTGGCTTCAAATCTTGCACGAGTTGGATTTTGTAAGCACGCAAACCAAGATCCTTCCGCAAAATCTCCCATAAAGTGGATGGACACAGATCCAATTCCTGTGCTCGATGGCGGATGGACTCATTCGGGTCTTCCTCAATGCTACGCTCTACAGCAGCAATAGCTTCTTCTGTACGCACCGTACAGCGTCTCTGGGAATACGAGTTATCAATAAGAGTAAACGTGGTGCGAAAACGTTCCATGGTTAATCGAATTAACTGCTCTGATGGACGATTTTATCGACGATAAAATGGACGTAGTGCGCGATACGTTTTCCGCACAGAACCATTATTTTCGAAATAAAATTGCACTATTTGCAAGCGTTGTTCAGGCGTGAGTCTATTCATGATGAATTCCCAAACCAAACTGAGAATAAATCAGTTGACAGCTGTTAAATCGGTCGCCATCTTGAAAAGTAATGCCAACTTAAAGTTCTATTTCTCTATAAAAAACACCTTTTATATATTTTCTTTATAAATTTATTTATTTTATTTTATTTATTTATTATAATTAACATAACACAACAAGATTTTAATCTTATAAGTTATAGTGCTATGCTTAGGATCAATAAGATATAATACATAAAAAAATACATAGAAAAATATTTCCATAAATACGGAGTATGTTTTATGCCAAATTACCGGTTATTTTATTATGAAAATGATTATTTTTCGATTATTCGTTTCTCTTTTACAATAATATTGTATTCATTGTACATTTTAACACCATAAAACCGGCTAATCTTTATAAAAGCGTTAATCAATTGGAACGATAGAGTGGCCCATATGCCCACATATTATATGCGTGTTTGTGTGCGTTTTCACATATCACAATATTATGATTATTTTGTTCATTACTACTACAACTACTATGTATTGCTGATACTCAGCTATTGTCAGAATTGTATGAATAATGATGAAATGATTTTAAATGTTAAATAATCTACAGATGCAACTAAATGACTGCAGCAGCAACATCAACCAGTATAACAATAACAAAGAATGGGAGCTACAATATCATTCAGCAACAGTAATAATATTTTATGAACTAGAAAAAAACCACAACAACAACAACAATAAAAAAATATTAAATTGTATATGACAGAATCATTACAACAAAAAGGAATTCAATTTCATTACATTTGGAATGCATTACAGACATTGAGATTGAGAATAACAACAATTACAATAAAAATAACAATAATATGTACATAAATATGTATATTTGTAATATAAAGCCAATGAACGTTGTGATTGTTGCAAGTTGTGATTGCATTCAGAGGAATTTCTTGTTGCCAGGCAGAGAAGAATATTTATTTTATTTCTCTTTGTTAATAACATTTTAAAGTGGACAACGTCTCTGTCATTTAGTTTGTTGAGCAATTTAGACTTCAAGTTTAATTCGGTTTTTCATGTTCCCACAATAATAACAACAATTAACTTGAGGTTATTAAATGGGCAATTCTATATTCTGATTTTTATTTTTTTGTAGCAGTTATTGTTATTCGATTTGTTGCAAATTGCTGTGACATTCAAGATAAGTGTGGAAACTTTTAAGTGCATCATCATGAAATAAAAATAAAAAAAAAAATTCTTCTATCATATATCGAGCAACATTTGCTTCGAGTGTTTCAAATGAACACGTGCTTGATAAGTGATTTTGAAAGATTAAATTTTTGCTAATAACAGCTTAAACGCACTATCGCAAAGATCTTAAATTGTCTGGCGAGCAGAGCGCCGCCTCTAGATGTTACGGAAGTTTCGATTTTCATACTTTTGCCTTGTCTCTGTCGGTCAGACACTAAAAACATAGAACTTAGAAGGCTGCTCACACATACATAAATAACAAAATTGTAGAGCTAAACACTGACGTGCTAGAACCATCGCTATTGTTAGAAATTGACAATTGATCTTTGCTCTTTAATTAAAATGAGCCCAAAGCCAAATTGTTTGCATACACCCTTAAAGTAGGGGGTGGGTTTATGTCAAGGGGTGCAAGAGAAAAAGAAACACATTACAGAGGTCCTTAAAAATTAATCAGATTTACTTGAAAATTGTTACTCAGGGGTTTTTGGTGTCGCTGATTACAGATCTTCATTCAGATTTAAAAAATTCAAAATGGCGGATCCAATATGTCGGTCGAGGTTTATAAAAATTAATCAAACCATATTGCATCCGCCATTTGTTTATCTCTACAAATTTTCAAAGATGGCCCAAAACACAGTTTTTCTCGAAAACCTGACGTTTTTGAACCCAGATTTAGCACGCAAAATGCCTTCGGAAACACATTTTATTTGCAAAACCCATGCAGGGCTGTGTAATTGGCCATTACAACCCTTCATTTAGGATTACGACCTAGCTTCTCACACCACTTGTGTTGTGTGAGTTAATTTTATACAAAAGGGGGCGGGACCTACAGTTTAACGTCGACTCCGAACAACAAATTTTTTTTGAAAAACTTTTCATGGCAATTATATTTACTCTCAGAGTTTTTGCTAGAAATCTGCTGAGAGGAAGTCGCCGAGGAATATTTGGCATATTTCCGTTTTAATGTCTGACCTGGGGTTAGAACCGAGGCTTTATATGTAGTAAGCCAACACACTACCTACTAGACTACGGAAGAAATTCTATGTTTGTGTGGTGGATCATTGCGCCAGTATCAGTAAATGTTTATTTACTCTCAGAGTTTATGCTAGAAGTCACTGAAATATTTTTTCCAACTTCATTTTGTTCAAGATGTCTGAACTAGGGCTTGAAACATGGGATCATGTCTAATAAACCACACACACTAGCTACTAGACAACGATTTTTGATTTTATTACGTTGCAACAGCGTTTCACAAAACACTCGAGTTGTAACAGTTAAATGGCGAAGTCGAAAAGAGTTGTACAGAGACAGAAAGTCTCTGCTTAAGAACAATTTTTACCTCTTCTGACAACTTTTATAAAGTTTATCAGAATTTTTATTTAATTTTCTGTCTATCTGGCTGTCTGTCTGTATGTATTACCTTTTTTCTTTTTTTTTTTTTTTTAACAGTGAGTCTGTTATTATTTTTGTAAAACATTATGATTTCCGTAATGGCGTATATTTAAACAGAAAAAAAATATATGTTTAAGTGTGTGTCAGACAGAAAGTGTTTGCAAAACAAAAAAACTCAAATGAAATAATAAAAGAACTGCAGCGGAAATTAAAACATATTGCAGGCACAGAAATGCAAAATTAAACAAAAAAAAGTTAAAAAAACGCAAAAAATTTAAATAAATAAATAGACAGACACCACCGACAAATGCAGACAGACAGACAGACAGACAGGCATGACATGTTTACAAATAAATTGAAAAATGAAAAAAAAAAATACCTTTGAAAACCTCACAGTCAGTCTATCTTATGTGTCTATCTGTCAGTATGTCTGTCTCTAGTTATTCTTTAAACGAATTTGTCTGTAGTTTTGTACGCATTTCAAAAAGGTTTATCATCTTACTGATGTTGTCGTTATTAAAATGACAATAATCACCTCATCTTAATGAGTCTCGCATTGTTATAAATTTGATTTGAATAATAAATTTCTAAGAAATTTCTGCAAACCAAACAATGTTTGAATCAA
The DNA here is from genome assembly GCA_958299815.1 of Sarcophaga carnaria. NCBI lineage: Eukaryota > Metazoa > Arthropoda > Insecta > Diptera > Sarcophagidae > Sarcophaga > Sarcophaga carnaria. Next base: position 46,754,802 of record OY283150.1, read on the forward strand.
CATATTTTCCAAGTAATCGCTAATTGATGATGATGGAATGCTGTTCATAGCTTATTTTTAAAATTAAAATTATGAACCTTTCTTCATGGAAATCGTTATTGTCATAAAGTGAGGTCTAAAATTATTTTCTTTTCATTTTAAAATTTTTTTCGGACGTAAATTTGTGTGATAGCTTATACAAATGCCTTTGAAATTGTACCTTTTTTACGATGATTATTGTGGACATATTTTTGTCTCAAATCCACAATCATACAGTAACGAGGTTTTTGAGAAAATAAGTAACTCTGATAGATATTTATACATACATATGTACATCATTACAATCCTTCAATCAGGATTAGGACCTAGCTTCTGACACCACTTATGTTGTGTGTGTTAATTTTATACATGAGTGACGGGACCTACAGTTTTAAGTCGACTCCGAACCTCAAATTTTTGAGAAACTTTTCATACAATCTGCTTAGAGGAATTCGCCGATGAAATGTTTTTCCATATTTCATTTTGTTTAGAATTTTCCAGACTTTAATAAGCATTTCAGAAATTAATTATTTCGAAATATCCATCATTTAAATTTTAATATGAAAATTTTATAGACCTACATATGTACATATGTATTCATACTGTATGTTTATACATACATATGTATACATACATACATTGTATTTGAAAGAATAAAAATTAAAAATTTTCCATGGGGAAATATTGAATGAAATATGAACTGTTACAGCATTTCCATCTGATTGTTTCTATTCCTGCCACACTCGAAAAGCCTCATAATGTGTGTCGGTGCTGTAATTGTGATTTATGAATTCAGTTTTATGCTGTTTTAATACCATATGCGGTGGCATAAACACACGGTGGCATACAATAGCCGTAATATTGTTGCAATAGTGTTGTACAAAAAAAAAAAAGAAAACATGCAGAAATGATGGGTAATATAACCAATTAGAAAAAGCAATAAAATATTTCAAATGATATTAGAAATGTTTGGCATATAAGTGACTATAACCCCCATCAACTCTCTTTGTGTAGAAAATTTTTCATTAAAAACTATGCCTGAACAAGCTCATGTTTGGAAAAAGTACAGTACAATTGTGGATACCATATCGAAAGGATAATAGAGGGAATTTACGGTAGGTTTGATAACAACATTCCAATGCATTCATTACGGATGTATTTTAATCTACGGGTTGCAGTAGCTCACGTTACATGTACAGCACGACCTATGGATAGCTTCCAAAATTTATATGTGATATCGATAACAACGATTAAATTGATTTAGAAATTCAGTCCGTTTTAAGTATTTTTACGGTAAGGAGAACATGTCGATCTCGCTACTTGCATTGTAAATTAATTACCGCATATTTATTGCATTGGCATTCCATTGCTGTAGAAGCCATAATATAGTAGGTAGTGCGTTATCTTATTAGATGTGATACCTCGGTTCAAACCTCAGTTCAGACATCTCCAACAAAAGAAAATATGAAAAAATATTTCTTCGGCGACTTTCTCTCAAATGTTTTTCTGTAGTTTTTGTAACAGCTTTTTCACATTGCGCAGAAAAATCGGAATTTATGAGATTAACTAATGCGAGAGAATTTCGGTCACAATATTTACTATACAGTCTATAACTCACATTAAAATAGCGGGCATATGGTTGTGCATTATTGCTCCTGCTTATCAACACTCATACAATCCATCATAACTCATCAACGCCTACAAACAATACACATAGAAAAAGGCACACACACACGAACACATATAAATAAACAGGCTCTCTACCTCTCTATGGTTTCATTTTGTTTTTCGTTTTCGTTCTTTTTTTTTTTTGACACTCAAACACAAAATAAAAGTTTTAAATTAGTTGGATGTTGGATGCTTTGAACAAGAGTACTTGCATGTGTTTGTTAATGCCTGCTACTTTACTCTTCTACTTGTACACTGTACATATACATATACATACATATATTTAGATTGAGAGCTTAATACTCAGTGTATAAGTTACAGTGTGAGTGTTTGTTTAACCGCAACGCAATATAAAATTTTAGTAAAACCATGATTCTTCTCGTTTCTTCTTCTTCTTTATATTTTCATTTATATTCTTGTTTGTAGTTTGTGCTCTATTTCATTGTTACCCATTTTTATACAACAACGACAACAACAACAAATGTTAAATAACTATAAATTTACAGTGTTGCAAGGAATTATAGGAACAAAATCTTTTTTTCTCAGTAGTATGCCCCTGTACTGAGCTTATATTGATAGTGTTTTCGACGAAATTCCTTCCAATATATCAGTTTTCATATTCTGTATTTATTTTTAAGTTGATTCCTTTAAATTGAAATTTATTGACAAAAAAAATAAGAAGCTTTTTGCACAGTCACAGTTTACTTTAGAAAGCTTTCAGTTTCTGAGTGAGAAGAGAAAAAAGAACGTTGCTGAGTACACCGTTGTTCCAGAGAATAGATTAAACCGTATGGAAAGCTGACTATTCTTATGAATAGTTAATATAGACCAAATTTATCCAATTGCCTTGTTTCAAACCTCACTATAAGATAAATAAGGAGTTCATCAAAATAAGTTCTTCTCTGTAAACAGAAAATAAGACAAAAATTGAGGTTTGCTTAGCAAGGCTCACGAAAAAATTAATTTCCATCATTAACTTTTCTTTATAAATACTAAACTCAGTTGTTGAATTATTAGAATCTGATATATATACATATATATATATAAGTTCCTTTTGTTCCTATAAGGAGCATAGGGCCTTAACGATTTCATTCCATTTATGTTTATCTTCTGCTACGATCTTCAGCTCGTTCCACGTTTTGTTGACTTTAGCTGCTTCGATATCTAATTGTCGACGCCAGGTGTGATTCGGCCGACCTTTCCTGCGGCTGCCTTGTGGATTCCAGTCTATTGCGTTTCTGGTGGTGTCGGTTTGAGGTCTTCGCAAGGCATGCCCAATCCACTTCCATTTCCGTTTCCGGATTTCTACTTCAGCTCGTGTTTGTCCGCACTCGGCCCATAAACGTTCGGTTGTGATGGTGTTTGGCCAGAAAATTTTTAGTATGCGACGTAAACAACGGTTGATGAATACTTGTAAGGCATTAATATCGCATTGGTTTGAGTTCCAGGATTCGCATCCGTAAAGCGCAACTGATTTTACGCAACTGTTGAAGATGTTGATTTTTCTGCCCTTTGAGATATGGGGGGACTTCCATATGTGTTTTAATTGACCGTAAGCTTGGCTGGCCTTGTTAATGCGATTTCCATCGTCTTCTCTAGAGCCTCCGCTTGTTGTTATTATGCTGCCTAGGTAACAGAATGATTGGACGTCTTCGATCAGTTGTTGTTGTAGCATGAATTGACTGGTATTTGTTGTGTTGATTCTCATGGTTTTTGTTTTTGGGATGTTAATTTTGAGACCACAAGTTGCTGATTCGGCTGCGGTGTTATTAAGCTTTGATTGCATATCGACGAATCTGTGTGAGAGCAAACAAATGTCGTCTGCGTAGTCTAAATCTTCTAGGCGGCCGTTTAGCCGCCAGGTGATGCCTCTTGGTGTTGCTGTGACCTTTTCCATGATGCTGTCGAATACTACATTGAAGAGCAGGGGGGATAGTGGGCATCCTTATTTAAATTAAAGAAAATGTTGTTTAAGTTCGAATGCATACTTACTTATATAATTAGTCATTACAACCCTTTAGTGAGGATAACAACCTATCTTCTCACATCACTCAAATTGTGTGTGTTAATTTTATCTGCGAGTGCTAAAAGCCTACAGTTCTCAGAGTCTACAGGCTTTCGAGAAAATTTTGAATGGCAATTTTATTTTACTCCCATAGTATCCAGCCATAAGACTGCTATGTTCATTTTATCTACTAGTGGCGAGGACCGACATTTTAATGTCGACTCCGAAAGACAGGTTTTTGAGAAACTTTTCATGACAATTTAAATTTACTCTCAGAATTTTTGCCAAAAATTTGCTGAGAGAAAGTCACTGAAGAAATATTTTTTTGTATTTCGTTTTATTGAAGATGTCTGAGACCTGGGATTCAATGCACGCAACAATCAACACCAGCTGACTACTCAAAATATCGTAGATAGATTGATTGGGTGTCAAAAATGAAGTCACCAAACGAAAAAATTTCCATTTTCGCTTTGTTCGAGATGTCTTAACTGGGGTCTGAATCAGGGGCTTGCGTCTAATAAGCCAACATTCAAAATTTGTTAGTTTTTCTGGAATTCGTTTTAATTGTACAGTCTGTTTACTTTTTCATTTTTAATTGAACTTTTTGTTTTGAGCTTTCAAGTTTTTAGTGCTAATACTAATCAATAACATTCAATAAAACGGAGTCCTAAGCGACTGGATTGGCTTTCCTGGCCACATAGTTCGCATGATACCATTCATGTATTGTTTTAAAGAAATAAGACGAAATACTTGGAGCATTTTACTATTTCGAGCACTTTTAACTCAGAGATCTTCAGAAGCTTTAATAAAATCATTCTACCTTTCGTCTTGAATATTTTTGTACAACCAGTTCAAAAAAAATTGCTGATTAATACCCATGAACCTGACTATTGTTCTTCTTGCACGCAGTGAGAAAATATTAATATTTTGGAGTGTATACCATTATTTCTTCCATCACTGTATGTGTGTGTGCATTAAAGCATGAAAAATACCATAACGACACCAAAATTATAATATTAGGCAAGCGGGCAGTGAGATACCTAAGCAGCTAGACAGTGATACTAATTTTTTCTTTTTCATTTTCTGTGATAATGATGCTGGTGTATGAATGATACTGTTTTGGTTTGCAATGATGATGAGGGTGTTTCAAATGGAAGTCTCTAACAATCATGTTTACCGTTAGTTAGTTAGCTAGTTTGGTGTCTAACTGTCATAACGGTAATTGTAATGTAATGTTATATCCAACACACACAATAATCTAGTGTTAGTTGATGTTTGGGGTGTATTTTGATTTGTTTGTGGTAAATTTTTGTGATTTTAAAGTGACCATTATATATGTATACTATTATGATACATACATATGTATTTACATATACAGGAGTACATTATTATGTATGTAGATAAGAGCACATGTTTTAACAAATATTATTTGTATAATTTGTACAACAATGGATAGCATTATGGGTATGGTATGTCATATTTTAATACAGTCACTCAGTCACATTCACTTTTTATCTTCAAATAATTTCAGAATTTATAAAACCCATCAAATAAACAGAAAAAAATGTGAAACAGAAACAAAATTGTATACAGCAATAAATCATTTACATAATCTAAGCCTGATGGTAATCATTTTTTTTTTTTTATTTTTCACAAAATGGGTTTTTGTACACCATTTCGGTGAATAAGGAAGTGCTGGTATGACATGGAGGGACACAATTTAAATTGATTTTATATGAGTTTATGATTGTAATCGGTGCAGTATACGCAGCCTATAGACTTCAGTTAATACTATGCACTAAAGTAAAGTGAAAAAATGGCCCCCCCAATAATGCATTTAGGGAACGATTTCCTAGAAAGAATAGACAACGAAAGTTTTGAGAACAAATAACACTCAATGAACATAAGTTCCCCACAACTACACCTAACGCAACGCCCAATCTATGTGTATAAAAATGAACAGTGCCTTCCTTTATGTCTGGAAGGAACTATAGGCTACTTTTTATTTTAAAATTTCAAGTAGGCGAGGTGCCACGCCCACATAGGTAGGTAGGTAGGTAGAAGTGGCTGCCCATCCAAGAAACAATTTTTTGATGGACTCACTTAGGCCGCATTGGGCCCATTGTGCTATCACAGTTATCCGATATCGCCTAGTACATTATAAGAGAGAGCGTTGTTTCTAGGCAACGACAGATAGCAATCATATTATTAGAAGTTCTCGTCCAGTAAAGCAACACTTGGCCCGCTAAATTAGGCCTGTTGAGTAAAGACTAGAAAGACTGGGAACTTTACTTGTTTGCTGAGTTTTTTTTCAAATGCTAGAGAGAGGAAGTCGCCAAACGAAATGTTTTTTTTTTCATATTTCGTTATGTTGAATTTTTCAAAGCCAGGAGTTGAACCAAGTGCTCTGGTCTAATTGTCCAAACACTATCTCCTAGACTACAGTAACTTGAAACGTGTTGACATCCAATAATCATATGAATAATATGAATTAAATTAAAAATGTTAATTAAAACATCACGATCAAAGGTCGATGACAAACGTCAACAAACAGTAAGCAAGGCCCTGTTGAGTATCTGGTGGTAGTGAAAAAATATTAGTATTCGCCGTAGTCTAGTAGGTAGTGTGTTCACTTATTAAGGCGTAAGGCTACTGTTCCAACCCAAGGTCAGACATCAAAACGAAAATATAAAAAATATTTCTTCGGCAACTTCCTCTCAACAGATTTCTGGCAAAAAATAAAATTGTCATGTAATGTTTCTCAAAAAACCTGTCGTTCGGAGTCGACTTAAAACTGTAGGTCCTGTCACTCAACATAAGTGGTGTGAGAAGTGACAGAAGGGTTGTAATGACTGATAATTATGTATGTATGTGAAAGAAAATTATTCATTCTACTCACAAATCGATCGCCAAAATAGGGTGATCAGAATTGTTCAATAGAGATGGTTGTACAGACAGTAGCCGGTCACTTACCTCACCTAAATATTTACTGTAATAGAATGGAAATATGTTAAATAAATAAAGCTGACTCGAAACTACTTTAATTTCTCTCAATATCAATTCATTTAAAATCAAATCATGCTCCAATTGTATCGGTTTTTTGGCGGATTTAAAAATGCTTCGAATTCATGGAATCATTTTAAGTCGCCGTATTCTAGTAGGTAGTACGTTGGCTTATTAGACGTAAGGCCATAGTTCAAACCCTTTGACAGACATCAGAACGAAAATATATTTCTCTCAACAGATTTCTGGCAAAAACTCTGAGAGCAAATTAAATTGCCATGAAAAAGTTTCTCAAATAAAAATCTGTCATTCGGAGTCGACTTTAAACTGTAGGTAGCACTACTGATGTATAAAATTAACACACACAACATAAGTGACGTGAGAAGCTACGTCATAATCCTGACTGAAGGGTTGTAATGACCAATTATGTATGTATGTGCATGTTATGTATGTATTTCAAGATCCAATTCTCAAAACCAAGAAAACAGATCCTTTAAAAAATATTTCATATTTTAGACGAAAATAAACGACCCACTCCACTAAATGAGGGTATTATTAATTTGACACGAAAGAGAAAGAGGCAGAGAGAGAGAGAGAAAGACAGTGTGAATAGAAAAACAGGTAGTAAAAATATGGTCGAAAAGAAAAAAAAAGTACGAAAAGTACTTGGCATAAATATTATGCTTGCAAGGGGTAAGAAAACATGAATATTTAGTAAATAGACAATAAAAATATGTAAAGGCGTGTTTATACATACATATATACATATGGTATGTTTCGTCTTAAGTAAATACGGTACATACATACATATGTACAATAAGTAAATAAGTAAGTAAAGTACTTATACTTACAAACCTACATTTACATTTTTCAAACGTTAAACATACTTGTATAGATGAATAAGTAGCTATATATGTATATAAGTAAATATAAAGACATGTTATGAAATAAAAAATACACACACACACACACTGCTATAAATGTTTATCTATTAAATAATATTTTTCATTGGAAAATCTTAAAAAAAGCTTATCTCCTGTATACTACCCCAAACTGCTACCACTTGTTTTGCTTGTATACAGACGTCTGCAATATCTTAAACATCAATTGATAACTGCTAGTCTGTTAGGAAATAGGAAAAACGATTTCCAAATCGAATTCAGACAGAACCTTAGGCCGGTATGGCTGTGTATCTGTCATGACGGTCTTATCGATATTCCAGGTTTTTTCGCCAATAAGAATTACAATCCTTTTCAACTTGGAACTTTCTCTGGTTCTATACTTGTAGCGATTTTACTCAAAAGAAAGATTTTAGCTGTCAATTCCAAAGCACTTTAAAAAGTGAAGGGGTATAGTGTCAATTACAAGCCCAAGCAATACCAGTTCTACTTTCAAGAGGGTTCTATTTGGGTTTCAAATTTAAAAAATGTGTCTTTCAATAGCCTTTAAATAATTTGTCAGTGAAGTCCCTTGATTTCTGCTTCCCACAGAGGATAACATCAACAATAAACATCATAGAAAGGCCAGGCAGCGTCACATCTAGGAAGGCATAGGAATATGTACACTAAATACAACAATTCAACACATTTTACTGAATGAGATTTCCACATTTTTTATAATCAGACGGCGGCACAAAGCGAACATTATAAAAATGTGGCTGTATTTGTGAGAGGCATGTGTTAACCCAGAGGAAAATTGTTAATAATATTTTCAAGTCTACTTATTGAACCAATAATATGTATATGTGAGCGGAAAATATAGAAAAACTGTGCTGCGCTAAATCCCTAAAGACGCCGTATTTAAGTTGACAAGTATTCTTCCAAAAATCGAAATCATTTCTCATTGATGTTAGTGAATCCTACTGTAACATTCCTTTGAAGTCTGAAAAAAGCGACATGAACCTTCTTCATTAGAAGCTGACAAGCAACTGAATGCATTTTTACGCTCTTTTTAACGAACATTGTTGATGTTCGTATCCTATATGTGTAAAAAGCCGAAGATGTTCTTCCACTGAGGGACATTGGTGCCGACGTCTGTTTATAATGGTCCATAAGCCTTTTTGATACGGTTTGCAATATCTTCTTACGAACTACTCGCCAAATGTATTGTATTATACTGCCCAAGTACGTAAAAGAAAGAATATCCTCGTGTCATTTATTTGGAATTTCGAAATGTTGATGGTACTTGGGCATAAAAGCTTATGCTAATGCATTAGCCTAACGTACACGGATCGTAATGGATCGTACGTTCATTTTTAGCATATGAAAAGCAAAGCAAATGCTTACGGAACTTACATTACGGTTCGGTAATCGCTCTTGTTCTCTCGTATTTGAAATAATACGAGGTTCATTGCCCCTTCTAGACATGGTTCATGCCTTAACTTATAAAGCATTTTGGCAGGTTAATATCTGTCATTTATTCTCACGTAGTCACTGAATTTCAAAGCTGTGGTCAAGATTATCTCAAATATGTTGCATTGATTTCAACTGACGCGTAGAAATGGGGAATACAATGCATATGATGAATGCATTGTTTGCTCACTATCTAACAAAAATAGTTTGCTTAAGATAACCCAACAAAGTGTTCAGCGACGTTTTTCAGGTTCAGCTTGATTAAGATAATCCAACAGAGGATTCAGCTACGTTTTTCTGCAGAAAAGTCAGTATTCGGTGATGATTCAGACTCTGTACTAATAGCTTAAGAAAGAGTAGTGATCTCTAGAACCATTTGTTGCCATGATCCAGTGAAATTGAAACCTTGTAAACCATTGGTAGTTACTTTTTCTTAACTTTAGATGTCTGTTAGAGCATTAATTAAGGTAATGTTCTTAATACACTTACATTGAGTTAAGATACTAGTGAGTGATCATGGACTGGTTAAGACCCCAATAGTCTAAAAATAATAGCAGAAAAATCCACTGAAAGGCTATTATGTTCTATTTAGCAATTAACACTGTCTGAATAATGCTAAAATGCCAGAGTATTTTGCTAACTGCCGTTCCCTGTCGTTCCCTGGTACGGTTTCCGTAGGAAAGGGTGTCAGATATTCCTTTCTATTACTGTATAAGTATAGTACGACTGAGAAGTCGTCGTAGTCTAGTAGGTAGTGTGTTGGCTTATTAGACGTAAAGCCCGGGTTCGTATCCCAGATCAGACATCAAAACAAAATATAAAAAAAACATTTCTTTGGCGAGTTCCTCTCAGCAGATTTCTGGCAAAAACTCTGAGAGTAACTAAACCTGCCGTGTAAAAGTTTCTCAAAAATCTGTTGTTCGAAGTCGACGTTAAACTGTAGGTCCCGCCACTCACATATAAAATTAACGCACACAACATGAGTGGTGAGAGAAGCTAGGCCATAATCCTGACTGAAGGGTTGTAATGGCCAATTATGTATGTATGTATGTGCGTATAGTACATGCAGTATAGAGGTTACCTTTATGACCGCCTATTAGATGTGAAATATGCGGGTAATATTTCCTTCTTTGCTCGTAAAATTGAAACCCTTAACTCGATGTAGTTTGACTGTAATACGTGGATGGTGGTGGAATAGCTTGGTAAATAGCCCTTTTTTCAGGAATAAATGCGATATAATAGCTAGCCCGCAATCTAAAACAATCAACTCCATTATTAGAAACATTTTATGCTGGTGTAGCGTATCACATAGTTGGGCTTGATCGATTATAAGAATTTTTTTATTTTTTGAAGTTAGAACAACGACGACCCTTTAACTGATTGAATGTCTTAAATACATACAAACACTTATACTCAATAGTAACATCTATATAACAGTATAAATGATAACAAATTTACATACAAATGTACATACCTATGTATGTACATATAAAGCATGCCATTGCGTGTCATTGCGTATGTATTTGATAAATTTTGAATTTATAAAATATTTCATTCGTTATGATAAAAGTTTTCTTTTCATTTCATTTTCATCTTGTTATTCTTTATATTTTCTTTTTCTTTTTTTTCATATATTTAAAGTATGTTTCTTTCCTACCCCCTCTTCTAATCCTCTTTCTTTAATATCCAAAAAAAAAGTTTATTTATTTCATTTTAAGCTGTTGTATAGGTAAATACACTGAGAAAAATAAAAGGAAAGCAAGCATTTGAACTGGGAAAAATTGTTAAGCAGGCATTAGTGGAAATACAATATGGCTTATGCTATACACTATATATATGCTATGCTATATACTATAAATAGCTCACCAAGAGCTATTTCCCAGCTGTTTTAAGTTACTAACTTGATCGGCCATACTGTAAGCGAAAAATGTGAGTTAACTAGCTCGACCAGAGATGGCAGTCAAACGGCCATCAACAATAAGCCAATTTACTGACTTGTTTAAAGGACAACCAAATTCCTGCACCTAATTTGTGCATTTGCACAAACGAAAGCATCTCTTTCAATTTAATTTGCACTTAAGAAGGAAACTTTAACTTGCAAGAGGCTTACAAGACCATACAAGCCCAACCAATTCGGGTTCAAGTCCAGTAGAAGACGAAATATATTTCATGACAGTTACGAAATTTGAGTTCCGTACATGGCCTTCTGAGAGGGCATTGTGGACTCAACATTAGTTATCACCAGCCGTCGCTTCAAACCCAATATTTGTATAGGAAACGCAGAAAACAAATCATCAGAATATATACTTAGGGACCAGTGCGACATTTTAGTGCGTTTCAGAAGGCAGAAAATCATTTTTAATAACATCGAATGGTACTTTTAAATTAGGCGATACATTTTAGGCTAATAATATATACGCGGATCGTCTGGCCGAGATACTTAAGCATTTCTACACAACAGTACAGTGCTAAGGATATTTCCACTTTAAGAATCAATGCCGAGCATACAATTGACTCAAAATGCTCTATCAAACACATTGCAAATGGCACTTATCGTATGGTGAGTAATTTTAATTTTATTCATCAGTTTCTTAACATAAAGTGTTCAAAGAATGATCGAAAATTTACTTTCTGTTAAAGCAATCAAGGGCATATCAAAAAGAGGGTTGTTTGGGTTAAAGGTCGTAAAACTTTACATCCTTCAAAAGTCAATTTGACATGCCACCCTACAAGTGATCAAAAGCATTGGCTTTGAATGGGACGATAATATAGCAGAGAGAACAACTGAGCAAATTTGGAACGCATTTCGATTGCCATTAATATTGCTATGACGGGGTTTCAATTACAAATAATTTCCTGTAATGACGCTATTGATTGATCACCAATGTTGTACTTCAATATTGTATTTTTGAGATTTCATTTGAAGCCACTTGTTTAAGCGTATAAACCAGAGACAATGATTGAACTATAGGATCATTATAAAGCGAAATTACAGTCAAATTTGCTGGGTATATTGTGTGGAAATTCAATTTTCAGATTGTCTGCAGCTATTTGCTGCAGGGGGAACACAAAGTCAGCTCTAACCACTTGAAATGAAAACTTTTTTCTCAGTGTAATTAGAAAATATAACAAATTATTAAGATAAGGGTTTAGCAAACTATAAAATATTGTAAGGGAGTATATTTTATAGATTATTTGTTTTGTTTTTTTCTTCTTCTTTTTGCTAAGGAGTGCGTGCGTGTCCTTAAATTTAAGGCACGAAAAAAAATATAAAAAATAAAAAAAACTTTATTATTAAAGTTATTAAATAATAAAACAAACAAACAGATATTAAAAACTTTTGTACACGTGAAAAATATAATAATAAATATCTGGTTAACCATTTAGTGGTTTCAAAGTTGATACCTTCTATTTACGAACATAAATCTTTTAACAACCAAACAATCTTAAAAAACATAGTTAAACTTTCTAAAAAAAATATGATTCAAACATTTTCGCTTTACGAGCCTTATTGGCAGCAGTCGGCTGTGAGGCCACGGTTCAAAACCCAGATCAGACATCTCCAACAAAACGAAATATGAAAAAATATTTCTACAGCGGCTACCTCTCATCAGAATTCTGGCAAACCTCCTGAGAGTAAATAAAATTGCCATGAAAAGTTTCTCAAAAAATCTGTCATTTGGAATCGACTTTAAATTTTAGGTCCCAAACTCTTGTACAAAATTAACACACACCAAATAGTGATGTGAGAAGCTTGGTCGTAATCCTGACTGAAGGATTGTAATGACCTTATGTACGTAAGTAATCGACAGAACCTAGGCTTTCTCGTTAAACACATTAGTTTGTTAAATTTTTATCAAGATATTACAAAGAGAATTTAGCATTGAACCGCACAATTCGATTGTGGAACACAACAGAAGTACTTTCTTTCTAGTATTCGTATTCGTACACATATGTACCTTTGCAATCACATTCGCATTCCCCAACATTTTTCAATTGGAAATGCTGCTAATAATACCAGACTCTATACTACAACATAGTATTCTTATACGAAAGTATATTCATACGAAACGACTTTCTTGCCAAACCAACATTTTATTTTTCAATAGTAGAAAACAAAAAAAAAGAGAAGAAGAAACTATAGAATAAAGACAAGAGGTTAGAAACTATGGCACAGCTGATAGTAAATAATGGCAGTAGTTGTAACAACAACAATAACAGCTTAAAAGTAAATAAATAAAACGACGCAAAATATAAAATATAAACGAAATCGACCACAGACACAGCACGTACCACTGCAAATATACAAACAAACATTTTAGCCCAGTAAACAATTTTCAACCACAAGCTCGTTGAGGCTGAACAATATTTTTATATAAGAAATCGTAATTAGGCTTAAGAAGTATAATACAATTCTAGGTCGGTATGATTCATTGGGTAGATTTAAAACAGGGCCATACATACATATATATTTATAGTTATGTATTGTATCTGTAGATGCCCGTATGAGAAGGTTATCATTGTATTCATAAGAGAGTATAATGGAAATAATAACAACTATATACGCATATATGTACATACATTTAAATATCATTTTACGGTGTATTACACTAAAAGACACAAAAAAGGATATTTTAACTGATCTTCGTATTGTATTTCCGTTTTTCTTGTTTTGATTATCTCTTGTCCCTCTTCCCAATGAATTTTATTCTGAAACAGTAAACATACATGAAGTCGCCGTAGTCTAGTAGATAGTGAAATGGCTTATTAGACGTAAGGCCACGAGTCAAACCCCAGGTCAGACATCAAACGAAATATGAGAAAATATTTCTTCGGCGACATCCTCTCAGCAGATTTCCGACAAAAACTCTAAGAGGAAATAAAATTGCCATGCAAAGTTTCTCAAAAATCTATCGTTCGGAGTCGACTTTAAACTGTAGGTCCCGCCTTTCATGTATAAAATTAACACACATAACATGAGTGGTGTAAGAAGCTAGGCGGTAATCCTGACTGAAGGGTTGTAATGGCCAATTATGTTTGTATGTACGTATATAGTAATATTGTTTATGCATGTATGTGAATACGTACATATGTAGATTATTCTTATCAAGAATCTTTTTCGTTAAACTGAACCACAAAATTTTTATTTTTATTTTTTATTTTTTTAATTTTTTTTTTGCGCTACAATGGAGTGAATATTTCAATCAAGACTCATTTAAAACCACTGAGATTTTATTTCAATATAATTGAAATGAAAGATTTTTAAGCGCTTAGAACTGACAGGACCATTTTTTTTTACAAAAAATGTGCCGCTTTGACAGTGTTTTATCTGTGGAAAAACTAATTCAATTGCGTTTTACAGGTCACTACGTAATTTAAATTTTCACCATTTTAGAGGGTGCTCTAGACATCGAAACAAATGATAATCCATTGATGGACGCATCAATCTTCCCAATCAGGATCAAAAGGATCATTAAGCAAGTGCATGGTCATGGTCAACTCTGGCCATTAATTGTTGATAGTAGATATCAGAATTAATCATTTGACCAGATGGTAAGCACTCGTAATGAACGATACTCTTTCAATCCCACCAGACTAAGGCCAGGCAACTGGCCTTAATTTGTCACCGAAAGATCATTCTCAGCGACTAGGCCTCTGTCTGAATGAATGAGCACGTAAACAAATAAAATTTTGTTCTTTGTGACGATACCAATCCCCGTGAGATTCAAGAGCATCCAATGCATTTCAAAAAAGTCACTATTTGTTGTGGTTTTTAGGATGATGTCAACATCATTGGCAGTTCATATATCTTTGAGAACGAAGTTGGCTAGGACATCACTGTAAATGTCGAACACTATAGGTCGGTGATTATCAACTTCTTTTGGCCTGAATAGGATGATCTGGATTCTAATGGCATGCATTACATGCCCCACACATCGCATGCCCTATTGGATATTCTGCACAAGCAATGCAAGCGCATACTTATCTCACTTAGAGTTGATGAAAACTAGCCACCGAGCTCGTACGACTTGACCAAATGAGATTTATTTTCTTATCGCGTTTTCTTAAGTTGCATGTGTATGCAAATAAGCAACAAAGCACAGCGGTCGGTTCTCAAAGCCATAATCCATGTGATCGGTAATTTTTAGTCTGATTTATGCGCCAAAGTCTCGGAAAATCGCACATTAGAGATGCAGTCCCAGGTCAGTCATCAACAAAACGAAATATGAGAAAATATTTCTTCGGCGACTTCCTCTCAACAGATTTCTGGCAAAAACTCTGAGACTAAATAAAACTGCCATGAAAAAGTTTCTTAAAAATCTGTCGTTCGGAATTGACTTGAAACTGTAGTTCCCGTAACTCATGTATGATATTAATACACGCATTATAAGTAACGTGAGAAGCTAGGTTGTAATCCTAACTGAAGGTTTGTAATGACCAATTATGTACGTGATATCTCACACATCCTTTGGGTTTTTTCAATTGAAAGATAGTAAGCGCTCAATAAAAGGAAAGTCTTAAGATTTGAATAACAATATTTATGATAAAAGTAATATCAAATGCATGAATAATAAGTTCAAGATCATTCCTATATTAGCCAACCAGATTCCGTTTGTCAGAATATAAATTTTTACCAACATTTCATTACAAATTTCAATTTCAATATAATTTGTGTGTTTAGTTTTTTTTCTCTTTTTCTTTTTAAGTTGAATAAAGTATACCGAAAACAAAAATTTATTGCGCATTCAATCTACCATTTGTCATAAATTTAAATGAAGTTCTTTGACCAACAATTATAACCTCAATATGGTGGAAAATGAGCAGTTGTTGTCATTAAGACAGCAGTTATATTGTATATATGTAGTATACACGCTCACACACACACACTTATGTATGTACATACATACATACATATACATTAACACTGATGTTATCAAAGGAAATCATTAGAAAGTCCTTAAATAATAATACACACACAGAGAGTATGAGTATTAATAATAAAATGAAAGACAACAACAAAACCCACATACATATATGGAGAGCTTTATTAAGACAATAAATGAAAAGAAAGCCAGGGACAGAGAGACACAGAGACGAAGGGTAAAGCGAGAAAGAGAAAAGAAAAACAAAAAAGAGACATTATTAACAGAAGAAGAAAAAGAAACGGAAAATACAATGATTTCTTTTGTTTACTGCTGGCACAAAAAACAAAAAATAAAATACCTGTAAAGGAATCTCTTATACTCATACATTCGCACACAAATTATAGCAATACCAATAAAATAAACGTTTTTATAAGTACAAACAGGAGAGTATGCGGCAGAGGTGGGCTCAGAGGAGAAGGTAGTGATAGAAATAAGAAGACACCACCACCACTTGTTAAAACATTTTATATGATGGGGCATAAAATCACTTACATTTAATTTGTCCTTAAGGTTTCTGCTGTCTCTTCTGTTCTCTCTGCACACACTGTACACTGTGTTCTGGTCTTTAGGTCTATCTTGTTGTTGTTTAACGGCTTCTTTGTTTATTGGGTTTGTTCGTTATGTTTTTATGCTTCGTTGGCTTTAGGTATTTGACTTTGAATCTTTGACACTGTTTAGCACAAAATAAGTTTTAATTTGATTTCCTTTTCTTTGATTATTTTTCTTTCTTATTTCTCTTAATTTGCCTTGCTTTTCTTTAATTATTAATTTGTTAATTAATTTTAATTTCACTTTTTAAGGACAACAAATTTGGTTTATTTTGATGTGGTTTTTAAACTCCTAAAATAATTTAAAGAATTTTTTATATTTATTTTCTATTTTAATTCAATTAATTTTTTTCTTTTTTGCTTGTTTAATTTGAAATCCTTTTATTTTGTTGTTTTTTCTTTCTTTTTTATTTCCCAAAAAATCTACAAATCCTTTCACCTTTTTATAATTTTCTTTTCATTACACGTATCCTTAATTTCCTCTTTTTTCTGCTTTTATCTTATTGTTCTTTGTATTTGCAAGTGTATTTGTTTTTTTTTGATTATTTTTTCTTCATATTTGATACCCTCTTGGTATTATTTTCGTTTCACAACAAAACAAATGTTAAAGTTTTAGCACTTTTCTGGAGCACAAAACTCTTCAACGTCTCTAACTAAACTGATTTGAAAAGTCCAACAGACAACATCTTTAAAACTAAATTTAAACCCGTGTATAACATAATAATTTATAACAAAAACAAACTTAACAACGTACATACATGCATACACAGGAATACACAAACTCGTATATGTAACCGAGCACATTTTCAGCTCTCTTCTATAATTAAACCTTTAACGAGAGAGTTGTGATAATCTCTCACTGTCTCTCTCTCTTGAATATTCATTTAACTTTTACTCATCTCTGCAAATAACTGTTATACTCAAATGAGCCCCCAAATGTTTTTGTCTTTGTTTCTTTTGGTCCCCTCTTTAAAAGAAAATTCTTACAAAAACAAAATCCGAAAAAAAGCTTTTCTCCATTGCTTGTATTGAGCGAACATATGTACATATTTGTCCCATACAGAATTATAACTTTTACCTGGTTTACAAGTTTTGTTTACTTTTATTTTGTTTTTTTTTTTTTTTTTTTGCCTGTTTTTTGTTGTTGGTCTACATTTTTTCTGTGTTAGTGTGGTGAGCTTTTAAAGTCCTCGTGTTGTTGATTTCTTTTTTCCCTTTTTCCCTTTTGTCTTATTTTGCTCAATTTTCTTTACACACTTTACACTAATACTTGTATGTTACTCATACATACAGAAGGATTTAAAGAGATTTGTGTGTTTTAGGCAATGGGCAACCCAACGCGCAATTCAATAAAAAAAATAGTTTTTTCAGTTTCTATAAAACGTTTAACTTGTTCCAGTCATTGGTATTATGTACGTAGGAAGTTAACACTGACACAGTTAGTATTCTGATTGCTTGAATGCTAAATCTTTAGACACAAGTAGGAGTAGAAATCTGGTAACGTAATATTTTTTCATTAATGGCAGCTTTCTGCCCTTATAGCGAAGAGTGACAGTGCCCTAGGAATATCGACAGATATGGTAATGTCCTAGACTGGTACGCCACAGAAGGGAATGTAGGAATATATTTACTTTGTCAAAGAAGTATAAGAAAATCTTCAATAATTTTGATAGGGAGACCAGATGAGCAAAGAAAATAATAGACGGAAAGAGACTTAATAAGGCCTATTCAAACTTTAGCAATACCAATTAGTAAGCTTTTTGGATTTAAAAAAGCAATCTAGTTTGTTGCGCTTGTAAATGAGGAGTAAATTTAATGGACAGTGGCAACTTATAAACATTTTAAATCACTGGAGTCGGATATCTTAATTTTATTATGCCGTGGTGTATAAGGAGTATATTCCTAGAGGATTAAAAAGTGGAAGGGTCTGGTATTTATCTCTAAATCGGGAAAAAAAACATTTTCCCGCAATGGCTAACAGACCAATCAGTTTATCGTCGCTTATACAAAAAACAGTGGATAGGTTGCTGCGTGAAGCTTTTATGCCCCTCACCAGCGACGCAGTATACATGCCTGAGGGTAAGATTGGTAGAGACGGCCCTATATAATGTCGGCATCATCTATAAAACACTTGACGAAACGGAATATGATATGGCATCCATTTAATGATATAACTTTTTTTAACTCTAGCTTAAGTATTGATAGGACAGGGTTTGGAATCTGCCATAGGGGTGTGTTCATTGGACCTTAATAAATTTCCTTTGTGCACTATCTACCTAGAAACATTCGTTCTAGTTTTTCGAATGAAATCAGCTGAGTACAGGACTGCCTGAAGTTTTATTTTAACATTACAACCAAAAAATTATACTCTATCTATCGGATTCGGAAAATGTTAAATACATAAATAAGTTTATAAAGTATCATATTTTATTTTCCAAAATGTAAATGAACTTCATTTATGCAATATTTTGCTTTCAATTTCATTCGCAACAAAATTAATAGACTTTAATTCGATTTTAATATCCTCTAAGCTTTCCCCTGTACTTGAGACTACTACTAGCAGAGTTCTCGATTGTCGAACCTTAAAATCCATGATTCGTGTGAAATTTTGGGCGCTTATTAAACGCAATACAATGGTTTAATATGAATAAGCATTGGCCATCGTTGAGATGACGAGGTATTTTAGTTAAAGGACTAGACTACAACACATTAGAATTCTAAGAAAACGAACAAGTTTTCATCTGGGCTTTCGAATATCCAAATTAAGAGTACTCAACATACTCCACATAATTCATCCAGCAATCCCCATGGCCCAAAAGGGAATAACTTTAGGAACGCACTTCACAAGAAGATCAGGCAAGGACTCAATGAGCAAAGTTTTCACCTCACTCAGCATAGACACAAACACAGATAGGAACCCTGTCATCCTAGAAACTGTTATAGTAGGACACAAAGTAAATAAATAATAAAAAAAATGTGACAGGTTTTTGTAATAATGGGTGATTTTTAAGAGCTATAGGAAAAAAATTCAAAAAAAAAACACATAAAATTCAGAAAAATGCATGAAATCTTTATTTGAATCGATAGTACGATCCATATAATTTAATGTTTGAAGATTATTTCATGCAAATGTTGACCGCGACTGCGTCTCAAATGGTCCATCCGCTTAGTCCAATTTTGGCATACTCTTTCCAACATTTCGGCCGGTATCTAACGAATAAATGCTTCAATGTTGTCTTCCAATGCCTCAATTGAAGCGGGATTGCCTGTATAGACATGAGCTTTAACATAACCCCACAAAAAATAGTCTAAAGGTGTTAAATCTCACGATCTAGGCGGCCAGTTGACCGGTCCCGAACGTGAAATAAAATGTTCACCGAACTCGCCTCTCAATAAGTCCATTGTTACGCGTGCTGTGTGACATGTGGCACCGTCTTGTTGAAACCACATGCCATGGAAGTCAAGCTCTTGCATTTTGGGCAAAAAAAAGTTGGATATCATCTCACGGTAGCGCTCACCATTCACAGTTACGTTACGATTCGCAGCATCTTTGAAGAAGTACGGTCCAATGATGCCACCAGCCCATAAACCGCACCAAACTGTGATTTTTCCAGGATGCATTGGTGGCTTTTGCAATGCTTCTGGCTGATCTTCACTCCAAATAGCCCGAACAGCCGCTTCACTGGGTCGATTAAACTGACCATAAAATGGAAGAAGCGTGCGATGAACTTTCTTAACAGAGCATGCATTTTGATAATAAAAGTCAATGATTTGCAAGCGTTGTTCGTTTGTAAGACGATTCATGGTTAAATTATAGATCAAACTGAAGATGTTTGACAGTGAAACAAGCTGGAAAGGAAATAAAAAGTCAGTGCCGACCTGATTGCTTATAAGTGGTGTTCTCTCTATTCTACCTGGAAGCCTTCTCTATCCTTGGGAAAGCTTATAAAATACATTCGTAATTAAAATTTCGTTTTCAATTTAATTTTGCATGTAAGTCCGTTCGAATTATTTTTATTTTCTTTTGCTAAATATCCACAATTAAAGTTTGTCACATGTCAGAAATACTCGAAAATTGCACGAAAAAAATAAGAAGAAAATTTAATTTTATGCACAAAAAATACATGCAGATAGTGCCTATGGTATCCTGCTGCAGGCCTATATTTCAGGCTAAACTATCACACGCTTTCGCGTGTATAGCTGCAGTACTTATGCAGAAAAGCTTGGTGCATGTGTACATGTGTTTGAAAATTTCGTTTATATTGTACGTAGAGATACAATTGCATGTGGTTTAAAATTAAGAAGAAAAAAAAATGGAAAATACAGCAACTCAAAACAAATGCTTAAAGGGCTTAAAGGGCTCTCCAAAAAAATGTACGAAAATATAACACGAAAGGGGGGTATTTGATAACAAAGAAAACCCCCTTCACCATATGAGTTACAGTGGGTTATAAAAATAAAACACATAAAGCGGACAACATTACTTTGATTGTATGAGGCTACATTTTTTGTGAAGGCAATTATTTAATCCATCGTTAGTGTAAAAAGGTACATGGGTTGGAAAATGAGTGATACATGTATTTAAAGACGCCTTTTTCACCATTACACATGGAAATGAGGCTGTAAATACATGTCAAAAATTGTGGAAAGTAACGATAAATTTACTGTGCGTGATTGACAGACCTGTTAGTGACAATTTTCAGTTCAAAGCTGTACTTTGCTTTAGAATACCAATTCGCATGATATTGATGTAAAATTATTCTTGAAAAAGCTCTCATGCAATATAAACAAAATTGATTATGTTGTATAGTTCGTTGCACCGTCTTGGTAGATTCATTTACCGTCCAATGCATTATCTTCAAATACAGATAAAAAAAATTTGTTTTCATATAGTCAGAACTCTCTGAATTGACAGTAACAGACCTTGCAGGGTTATTTTCGAAAAATGCAAACCAAACGCTCACTTTTTCCTAACTTTTCCACAATCATTTGAGTGTTCTCTGAGCCACTTAAGAAAATTTTGCTTCTTGTCTTCATTGCTGAAGAGAGTTTTTTTTTGAAAAGCAGCACTGAAAACGTGTTCCAATTTAGTTTTGCCGCCACATTTTCATTAACAGAAGCGATATTTTCGGCAGTGCGCATGACCGATCGTATTACCATCAATGCTCCGCGCATCAAGGAATCACCTAAGCGTCATACATTTTATATGGGCTTCACACACGTTTTCTTATTGCAATTTTAATCGCCAGTAAGCAACGTTTCAAGAATACGACTCGTTTCTCATCAGATTTCTTTGTTTCTAAATGAATTATTTTATTTGTTTGAGTTTGATCGTCATGAGGTAATAACTCCAGCTCCGCATCCAATCTATCATTTTCGAAGTTTTTAGGATGATCTGGGCGACCTTTGCATGCTGTGTAGAAATCGATACTACTGAACCGCACAGGTCATCTGATTCACTTTGAAATCGATGGAAAAGTTTCATAATTGGGTTTTGGTGTGAGCAGTCATTGTGCATCAGTCACAAATTGTTGGCAAAACTACCTGCACAAAAATCGATACATACATACACATATATTGGTCATTACAACCCTTCAGTCAAGATTACGACCTAGCTTCTCGCACCACTTATGTTATGTGTGTGTTAATTTTAGACATGAAGTGGCGCAACCTTCAGGTTAATGTCAACTCCGAACCACAGATTTTTTAAAAAAAATTTCATGGCACTCTCAGAGTTTTTACCAGAAATCTGCTGAGAGGAAGACACCGTAGAAATATTGTTTTCATTTTTCGTTACGTTCAAGATATCTGACCTGGGGTTTGAACCATGACCTCTATATAGTTTTGAAATTCGCTATCATTTGATAACTTTGGATCAGATATTCCTCGATAATATCCTTCTTGCCTCCTATCATTTTATTACGTTTTTATGTCTTTAAAAGAGTATACCGCGTATACCTTTCAAATCTGTCGCGCTACACAAGTGTAGCAGACCTTACGTAGCTAGGGTGACCATCTATTGTTGCATAGAAACATTAATGTCCGTGAAACTATGTATATTGCGTTGCTGTATTGACATTAATTTTCATGAACCATGCTCCTCTCTGTAAAACCTAGACGGTTTTTAGAAGTATTATTTCGAGAGTATGCTAATAAAGTCTTTTAATTTTGTTTGTTAAATCCAAGAATCAATGATGAGCATATAATGTAAGCTTATTTATTCCATACTATTGGCATTTCAAATTTTAAACCAAACTGCTAAGAATTTTACTTCTACGTAAGTAATTTTTGATCACAATGGATTTAAAAAAATTAAGTGAAATGTAAAAATTTTAAAACCCAGTGTATATGTACGTACATACATATATGTATACATAAACATATATATATGTACAAATACACGTGTACATATTAAAAAGAAACCATCTGACTTTGTACCTGGAGAAAAAGAGAAAATGTTTTGTTGTTAAATAAATATGGACGATGAAAAACATGCCTGGTAAAAGCCACAATAACGAAAACAAACTATAGATGTATGAAAAGAATTTATTACTGCCATATACGATACATACATACATGTGCACATAGTTTACAATATATGTTTTTCATATTTGTATGCATGTAGATAGACTCTACATGAGTAGTAGTAGTAGTAGTAGTAGTAGTAATAGTAGTAGAGTAGTGGTAGTTGTGTTTTTGTTCTATATTATGGAGAACATTTTAAATGTGCGGTTCTGAATCTAATGAGATACCGTACAGATAACTAAAGCTCTGTAAGCGGCGGAGAGAAAAAAAATTATAAATTTATTTACGTGTGTGTATGTAAAATTCATATGGTTACCAGTATTCATACCCTTACACATACACATGTATATGCCATTGGACAGATAATATAACAGGATACTCTAAACAAGAGATTCAATAAACAAGAGACAAGGAGAGAGAGAGCGAGAGATTACAAGAAAAACACACAGTTTCTTTTTTAAAGTGAGTAAAAATCAGTGTTGCCGTTGGCTAATTAATTCTTAAAAAAAAATTTGTGGAAATGCATGAATTTCTTAGATTACTATTTGGAAATAAGATCCTTACGTTCACTTAAATTTAATACAAAAAATTAGATATCGAGCTTGCAGAGGCACAACCGTAATTGTTGTATATTTAATAACAAAAATATGTACTAACATTAGTAGCATTTAATAGTCTACGGACATCTATCCTTGATTATAATCAACTCAGAAATAGAGTTTGATTGCGGTCGTTCGTTAGAGAATCTACTACTTACCATAGTTTTAAAAATTATTATGTTGAACATTCATCATTCGCCTAGGCTCAAAGCTATCTAGAATGCATGGAAGTTTTGAAATAAATAAACCACGGACATACTCAAAAAATATCTTTGATAGACTTTTGCACAAATAAATATTGAAATGCAATCGCCGTAATCTTGTAAGAAGATGTGAGCTTATCAGTTGAGTGTCTATGGTTCAACCCCCCGCCTCAGACATCTCAAACAAAACCAAATATGAAAAAAACTCCTGCTGCTCTGTCAAAAACTCTAAAAATAAATAAAATGGACATGAAAAGTTTCTTAATTCTGTTCTTCGCAGTTCGCATTAAGCAGTAGGTCCCGCCACTCATGGAAAAAATTAGAATGGTGTGACAAGCTAAGTTTTAATCCTGACTAAAGGATAAATACTGAAATCAGCATAATCAGCTGACATTTAGTCAATAAATGCTATTCTATAACCTAATAAAGAATAATTTTTTTAATAGAACGGAAAATTGTTATCGGAGAAAAATCAGCTCCAGATTGATTCCAGATTGGTTTCCCTTCCAAACCCCTGTTCAAAATTATAATTTAATTCCACTACACACACATGCATAATTGGTAATTATAACCCTTCATTCAGGATTACGGTCCAGCTTCTCACACCACTAATGTTGTGTGTGTTAATTTTATACATGAGTGACAGGACCCACAGTTTAAAGTCGACTCCGAATGACAGATGTTTGAGAAGCTTTTCACGGCAAATCTATTTACTCTCAAGGTTTTTGCCATAAATCTGCTGAGAGGAAGTCGCCGAAGAAATATTCAAATTTAGTTTTGTTGGAGATGGGTTTGAACTGTGGCCTTTAATAAGCCAACACGCTACCTACTAGACTATGGCGATTGAATTTAACTCTATTGTGAAGCTAAATTCAAAATTAATACAATACCATGAATGGTAAAAATTATACTTCGATGTTCTCGTTAAGATTTTCGAATAAAAAATTTTCTCTGAAATCTCTTGTATGAGGAGGTTCATTATTAGTAGACTAGATTTGGCCTAGAGTTGTCTGCTAAATATCTACTTGGGATTAAATCCTATTTAGAATCGATCCATTTTCGGCCCTATAATAAAATATTTAATTCGTATTCGAAAATTGACTAAAATTTTTCTTTGACATATTTAGTTGTGATCAATGTATGTTTGCAATTGTTTGTTATTAACGACTATTAAGGTCATTATGTTTGCTGTCTGGTCTCTATTCACACTACGTTTTTATATTATTAGTTGATTTTTTTTTAAGTAGCTGAGCTTAGAATAGCTTACTTCTCCTACGATTTCTTATTCCCTCAAAAAATGTTTACATTTTGTTGTAGTTTCTTTAATCAAATGCTTTCGATGGATAAAATGAAGTTTTTTAAAATTCAAATCAACCATGATTAAAAGTTGTATACGAACCAAGGATGATTGGGTTGTAGTCAAAGACATAAGCCCCTATATCCACACTTACAGAAAACTTTTACAGCCTGCCTAATATTATGTAGCAATAGTATTGCAGCATGAAGTCGTCGTAGTCAAGTAGGTAATGTGTTGGCTTATTAAAGGTGAGACCACGGTATAAACCCCAGGTCAGACATCTCGATCAAGAAACGAATTATGAAAAAATATTTTTAAAGCGACTTACTCTCAACAGATTTCTGTTAAAAACTCTAAGACTAAATAAAATTGACATGAAAAAGTTTCTCAAGAATCTGTTGTTCGAAGCCGACTTTAATTTATGGCCATTAATGTATAAAATTAACACACACAATATGTATAAGTGGTGTGAGAAACTAGGTTGTAATTCTAACTGAAGGTTTGTAGTGACCAATTATGTATGTGTGTATGTATGTATGCAATAGTATGGAAGCAAAAGATGTTAATAATATCTTTCTAACTGATCGTCTATTATTGTCGTACTAAACTTATGTTTAATAGTTGTTTGCTTATAAATTAAAATTTTTTTACAATACCGCCGGTTTAAAAAGAAAAAACTGCTTCCAGCAATACTGGTGAACATGAGATTTAAGAAAAAAGAGTAAACATTTCATTACAATAACTAAAACAGTCACAAACATAGACACATACAC
Organism: Sarcophaga carnaria; assembly: GCA_958299815.1. NCBI lineage: Eukaryota > Metazoa > Arthropoda > Insecta > Diptera > Sarcophagidae > Sarcophaga > Sarcophaga carnaria. The sequence continues at coordinate 46,780,718 of OY283150.1, forward strand.
ATACATACATATATCTACATATACATATACATATATGTGTTTAGTCTTAGCTGTTTTCATACACACAAACAAACAAAAAATGTATACAAATAAACAAAAATATCGATCACACAGCCAAAGGTATAATAAAATAAAGAAAGAAAACAAGGCACAGCCACAGAGAAAAGAAATGTGAAAAGAAATGAAAACGGGAAAAAGAAAACAATCAAATACCCGAGCACAGCTCATGTAGTAATAATAACAATAACAACAACAATAATAAATAAAAAAATGCCCAAAGAAACGTAGTAATAATTGTATTGCAGCTGTTTTAATTTTTACAAGACACAATCACAACAATTCAACATGTCTCTCCCTTTACTCTTGCTCTCTCTCTCTCAGTCTGTCACTCTCCTTGCACCTTCTCTCACTCTCTTCATGTCTATGCACAACACACTGCTTTAAGTAAATGGTAATTAGTGATAATTTTTTAACAATACTTTATTGAAAAGTTAACTGTAAAGGTATGACATATGTTTTCAAATATTTTTAATACACATACAACTAACCATACGCACCCACACACACACATAAATAGATTGTTAAGCCCTAAAATATGCAAATGAAAAATATTTCTTAATTTTTCAATTTGTTATTAATTTTTGATTATATTACTTTTTTTATTGGTTTTTCTTGTTTTGTTTTGTAATAAAAAAACAAGACTTTTTATTAAAAATATTTTAATTAATCGAAATACAATTTGTTCACATGCGCTTGATTCTCAAATAATTTTTGTTTATTTTTTTTTTAATTTTTTTATTTATTCTTTTCAATTTATCCACTTAATATATATTTTCTTTCTATATCACTTTTATGAATTATTTTTCTTCCGTTTATTCAAACCACAAACTGACCGCTACAAGAGAAAACTCACGTTAGAATAACACCCGGGATACAAGATTTTGGTCTTCATTTTTCTTTGTTTTCTGTGTATTTTTCTTTTAATTTTATAGGTCTCCTTTAAATGTTTAAAAGGCAAAAAAACAGAACAAGAAAACAACAAACATCATATTGTAATAAAATTATTACTCACCTCGAAACACAATATACAATATTCTCTTACATTTAGGCACTGAATTCAAAAGCTTTTATCTCTAATATAACAGTATTTTTATTTAATTTTATTTCTTTTTTAATCTCTTTTTCTTGAAAAGCTTTACAATATTTAGCTCTGACCACCGGCCGGAACTTGTATGTACCGTTAAACATCCTTTTGTTTTGATTACTTTTCAGCTGTTTTCATAAGCTTTCAATAGGAGCTTATGAGCCTTAAAAAAATTGCCCAACAAATAAATACAGGGTCTTTAGATGATTTTGCTTAACTTTAATAAAGCATTCATGCATTTTTTCCACTTCTAAGCGAAAGAGGTTAATTAAGTAACACATCACATTTTCGAAATCCACAAGCAACCTCTAAAATTTTGAAAAAGAAATGATCTCTTAAGAATGTTTTTTTTTTCATTTTCATTCAATTTATGCTGTCACAGGGTACTTTACACATTTTCTGATTATTTATTAACTTTGATTCCGTTTAATTAAAGTTTTTCTGTAACAGAATCTAGGATGACCAAAATTACCGTCTTTCATTGGCTAGAAACAATGCCTTTTGTAAACATCTCGTAGCTGTAATGGTGAAGAATTTTACTAGTTACGGTCCACTCCTTTCAAGACCTTTCTATGACATATATTGAAAATATTATCCTGCTCGGTGTCTGTAATGGTGAAGAATTTTACTAGTTACGGTCCACTCCTTTTCAAAACCTCTCTATGACATTTATTGAAAATATTATCCTGCCCAGGAGCCTGGGAACTTTCTGAGTGGATTGTTTACGACGAATTGAAGATTCTTAATTGTTTAAAGTTAAAAACTATAAAAAACTTTTTTCGATTAACCCGAATTCGAATTTAGATTTTAGGCGAATTGTAATAAAGCACTTTAATAACTACACAGCACCACGTCATCATTACTGCATATATCATCTTTCGATCCGACAAATGATCGTAAATACATACAAAATTATTCATTACAACCAATCAGTCAGGTTTACGAAGTAGATTCTCACATCACTTATGTTGTGTGTGTTAATTTTATACATGAGTGGTGGGACCTACAGTTTAAAGTCGACTCCGAACGACAGATTTTTGAGAAACTTTTTCATGGCAATTTTATTTACTCTCAGAGATTTTGCCAGAAATCTGCTGAGAGGTAGTCGCCGAAGAAATACTTTTTGTATTTTGTCTTGAAGTCTGGCCTGGGGCTCGAAACCTGGCTTTACGTCTAATAAGCCAACACACTACCTACTAGACTACGGCGACTTTATTAAATGTAAAGGCACTGTTAAAGTTTGCCAGAGAACACAGAAATTGGACAGTGGATTACTGGAAACACGTGATCTGGTCAGACGAATCAAAATTCACCCGCTTTCAGTCCAATGGTAAGCAATATTGCTGGCGCCGCCATGGGGAAAGAATTGAAAGACACCATGTTAAGGAAACGGTGAAACACGATGGAGGAAATGTCATGGTATGGGGTTGCTTTACATGGTGGCACCTCGGACCACTGCAAAGAATCAATAACATTATGAAAAAAGGAGATTATTTGAGAATTTTGCAGATCCATCTTCTCGATTTTGTCGACAAGAGCACCTATCCTGCGCAAGGAGTTCTTTTCCAGCTGGATGGTGCCCCCAAACACGCCTCCAAAATCGTTAAAGAATGGCTTAGTGAGCAAAATTTATAATTAGTGCAGTGGCCAGCACAAAGTCCCGACCTCAATCCGATTGAGAATTTGTGGTCAATCGCAAAGAGACTGTTGGGACAGTACTGATCAGCCCCAACCAATTTAGATAAGCTTTGGCAACGGTTTCATCATGAAAGGACAAATATTCCGAAAGGAATTATAGAGTCTTTGGACTATATATTAAAAATACTCGTATTCCCTAAAATTTTGAAATGGTGCAAAATTGAGTACATCCGAGTTATTTTCCTCTTGATTGTTTTTTTTTTTTTCTTAGAATTTGATCATTTTAGTTCTGAAATTTATATTATTTTGTTAAGTACTAAATACTAAATTAAAAACGAAAAAAAAATTACAAACATATACTCATTTGTGCACCCCACTGTATGTTGTGAGTTTCTGTTTCTCCTCTTCATCATATGTGATAAACTAACAGACCTACTACTTTATTGTCAAAAAACAAATAATCAAAACTATGAAGTAATTTTTTACTTAAAATCTTGTCTAATTCTTGGAAAACTGTACCTTATGTACGTAATTATTAAATATGGAGTCGCAATATTTAAATAAAATTGGACGCCTATTCCGAAATAGCAGATGGAATGTGGAGTTTTAACAATACACTTTCGTTTAAAATGTTTGTTTTCTAATACGATAAAGGAAGCCTTTATCATAACTTAGTTACCGGAAATATAAAAATAAATTTAAAAATTTAATAAATAGTGGTCGTGAAACAGGGAATTTTTGTTTTAAAGTTTGTTTCTACATTTTTATCTCGAAGTATTAAAAGTTTGTGGTTTCGCAAAATAGCGATAAGAAGGGTATTTTGCATGCTTTAGCTATGACATCATAGTAGCCTAGTAATTTGCTTTTATGTTACGTAATTATTGAACTTGAGCAATAAGATTCTCATGTATATGAGCAAATTTAGTAATAATTTGCTTTTGAAATAAAATTACAGAAATTCTAGAGTAAAATTGAAGAATAACTTCTATTCTTTCACACATAAATATATAGGATACCTGAGCTTAGCATTTGGGGAAGTTTCACGGGAAAAACGAAAGCTGAGAAAAAAGTTGCAAAACTACCAAAAACACGCTCTAACACAGAGCTTGAATAGTAGAATTTGAAATAAGCCTTTTAAATAAGAGAAACCCGTCGCTGGTACCTGTTAAAAGAAAACGGAAACCAAGCAAAAGAGCTCTAATTGGTCATTACAGTCAGGATCAATGAGTGGCGGAACCTACAGATTAAAGCCGACTCTGAACTACAGATTTTGGGATACTTTTAATCGTTAATTTGCCAGAATGCTGCTGCACTGAAGATATATTCTTTCATATTTCGTTTTATTCGAGATGGTTAGGCTGGGGTTTGAACCACGGCCACACGTCTAATAAGCGAACACATTACCTAATGGACTTCCGGCTGCTAATTATGCCGATGAAATATATCTTCTCATCAGTTATGAAGACATTGCAGCAAAGCTGAGTGATTTTTCTTGTTAATATTCGAAAAATCACGCCTGAATACCACCAAAACTGAAATATTTACAATAAGCGATATAGAACTTAAGACCGTAGAACTTGAGACCGTCAGTTAGATGACTCACGGGGGAATTTTATATAAACCGCACAAAAAGTAAATTGAGGATTTATGGCACTAAGAACTAAAGCCCCTTTTTTCTTGTGATGAAATGCCGATGAAATATATCTCTTCGTCAATAGATATTGCTCACAAGAGAAAATTATAAAACGCCCAAAGAGGCCAGCCCAGGAATTTGTGACACTCCGGAAGATATGGAAATCTTCTTATGTTCACTTAGAACAGATCTCCAATTTTTCTCTTATGTGTTTCGTGATTATTGCAACAGTGTTGAACTGTTCAATACGAAGGCTATCGAAAATATTCTAGTCGAATGTCATTTCATGTCAAGACCTGATACGAGTAAAAATCGCTAAAAAAAAAAAACGAAGCACTCACGAGAATGTAGTTAAAGCGGCAATAAAATGTAATTCCCAAGGCAGTAGAAGACAAAGTAGATCCGCTAACGTCTGAAGACGACAAATCAAGGAAGTTACTCGATTGTAAAGACGTAGGCCGAAATGAATGATAATGACAAAGAACTGACCACAGGAGAGGAAATTTCTGTTAAATATACATAAATTTCGATATTCAATCGTATTAAAATTTTTTAAATATCTATTTATCCTCCAAAGTCTAGCGGACAATAAAATATGTGTTGCGATTCAAAAAAAATAATAATCCTAAAAATACTCAAGTTTTCAAATACAAAAAAATATTATTAACTTTATTCTTATAGAAAAATGTTACAAAAATAATTAATTAAACTAATTTTATTAAAATTAAGTTAATATTTTAATGAAAAACAACAACAAAATGCATATCATTTTCGTTTGAAAAGACAAAAGCTAAAACAATCGACGGAAGATTCAAAAAGCTTTAGAAGGGGGACTTGCATTCCATCATAGCCTTGGCACAAAACTGTGGGAATTGTATACATTGTAGTAAAATATCCGTAATGGACTAGAATCAAAAAAAATTTATTTAAAAAAATATTAAAAATTAAAAGTAATAAAATTAAAGCAAAATAAAACGATAAACTTACCGATAAGCCAGGGAAGCAAACAACAAATATGAGCAGTATAATATAGATGCCAGCACAGAAAAAGGCTACAAAGAATGAAACGAACCAGAACACCAAAAACCAAAATATAAACCAGATTGGATTGCCCATTTTTTTAAATTATTTTTTTCTTTGTTTTTTTTTTAGCTGTGAAGATGAAAACGTTGATTTTTTTTTTATTTTAAGCAGAATAAAATGTAAACAATAACAAATATTTATAATTTTATAACAATTATGGTTATTGGGTATGAATGAATGGATTATTTAGAACCGGTATTCAATGTCAATACATATCAATGCATATTAATTTTAGTGCATATTTTATATTTTATTTAAAATATTTTTTTATTATGATTAAAAATTATAGTACAAATGAGTTGTGTATTAAATTTCGTATCTTTAGTGTTAAAATAAAATAAAAATTTAAAAAAAAAACATACATAATTGGGCATTACAACCCTTCAGTCAGCATTACGATCTATAGATCTATAACTATAGTTTCTCACACCACTTATGTTGTGTGTGTGGTAATTTTAGACATAAAGTGGTGGAACCTACAGTTTAAAGTCGACTCAGAACGACTGAAACCTTTCATGGCAATTTTATTAACTCTCAGAGTTTTTGCCAGAAATCGCCGCAGAAATATTTTTTCATATTTCGTTTTGATGTCTTACCAATTGGGGTTTGAGTCGTGGCCACACGTCTAATAAGCCAACACACTATCTGCTACACTACGGCGACTTCAACTGTTAAAACAGTATGAAAATTTATCAATTTAAGCAAGTTTTAAACTTCATAAAGATTTATCTTCAACAATTGAAAACGTGTGACTGAATGTTTTCTTCATGGTTGACAAATTTTAGAATTTTAAAGTTTTCAATACCCTTTCCAAATAATATCTTCAAAAACCTGCTGACCCCGCAGAAGGATTAAGGGAGGGTCAATCCCTCTTGGGAAAGGGGTTGGAAACAATGACCAACGTTACTCACAACAACACATTCTTCCGAACGCATACCCCTCACACTCATAAACTATTAAGACAGCCAATCTTAGTTAATTTTTATACCACCAAATGTAACATTTATCCATCTAAACTTCATTCCTAGTACCTCAATAAATATGTGTAACATTTTTCCATTTCCAGGTTTCGTCACTGCACAGAGTCTTTATATATGTAAGGTAAGTGAAACTAATTCTTTTATTGTGGTTATGATTCTCCCAAGATAACAAAATTTGGCCGATAGTCTGTATATCGCTTGTGCAATTTGCAAATCGTTTCTGGAACGTGACGTAAATACAGAGAGATTTCATTGCGGGCACATTATACCAGCTTTTAATAATCCTGCAGACTATAGTTTAATAACAGCATGTTGCGAGCACTCTAGTCTTGAAAAATAGTTATGATAGCATTCTCTTATAATGGAGATTTTTTGTAATTTGGCTTTTCAGTGTAGTTTCTTTCAATATAAAAAAGTATTCGTGACCATTGGCAATGCCAAAAGTGCTTATAAGGTTTGCGATTTCACCATGGATAGGCTAACAAACGAACAATTCATACATATGTAATTGGTCATTACTACCCTTCAGTCAGGATTACGTTCTATTTTCTGTGTTAATTTTTATACATCAATGGCGGGACCTACAATTTAAAGTCGACTCCGAAAGTCAGATTTTTTGAGAAACATAAATTTTATTTACTCTCAGAGTTTTTGCCAGAATTCTGCTGAGAAAAAGTAGCGAAGAATTATTTTCTAACCTAAGGTTTGAACCGATACCTCACGTCTAATAAACCAACACACTACCTACTAGACTACGGCGACTTCAATCGAACAATCACTGAATTTTATTATAAAAATTCGTGATGTGTGAAAAATGTGTTTCTATACATTATTTTCGGCGATGAAACTTATTTTTGACTCAATGGGTACACCAGCAACACAATTGTTAAAAATTGCTGTGAAGAATAGCCCGAAGCAGTTCAAACGCAGCCAATACATTCTAAAAGCTATGCTGTTTGCCTGTCATAATATTGGAGAAGTTATGCCCAATTTGTAGGTCACAAATGGATCACCTATAGACAGCATTTAAATGGAATAAACTTTGAAAAGTTAATGGCAGTCATTCATTCATTTACCACCCCAAGTAAATATTTCAATTACTTTTGCAAAGTTTTCGTTTTTTTTTTTGAATCTTCAAAACCAAAACTGTTAAAAAATCAAACGTTACAAGATTTTTTGTTGGATGCAAAATAAAGTTAAAAATAGAAATCGCTACAATTTAGGAAACATCTCTCATCGTTGATAACACTGTCACTAGCTCTCTTCTTCAAGAGAATAAATTAGAACAATCGAACAACTACATACATACTACCACATTAACTGAAAAGTTGTTTGTACTGGCTCATGGCTTAATTAGTCAAAAAGATAACAAACAATATAAATAAATGCATTATATTTTGTTAAAATAAAAATAAACATATTCTTATTGTTGTTGTTGTTGTTGCTGACGTTATTTTTTTTATGGGAATCTTATATTTGGTGCGTGACTAAAAAATTAAAAAATAAAAACAATAACAACGTATTCAAAATCAAAAAAAAAATTAAAAAATCTAATGTCGTTTAGCATTTGAAATCATTTGTAAATATTTTGGCTAACAACCACCTGCCAAAAATGGCAACTACTATGGAAAGTTGTTAATTAAGCCAAATACGTTGACGAATTGCTTATAAAACGTTGATAAATTTTTAATTATTTTTTGGTCTCCATGTATCACACACTTGGTAATGCGATGACACATTTCAAGCGAATGTCTGACTGACTGCCTGACTTGTTTATCTATCAAGAGCAACACTTTACAACACTTACGATAAAAAAAACAAATAAACTTAATATTTATTTTGAAATGGGCGGCAATTGTAAATTCTTCAACAATGACATCAAAAATACCCACAAAATGTTTCGACAATACATGACAATTAAATACTGTTGCAAAAAACAAACACAAAAAACACTTTCCATTGTGATAACAAAAATAATTAATACTTTGAGTATTCTCAGCAATAATAATAAAAACAAAAACATATAAAAAAATTTTATATACAGTTAGTAATTAAACACATTGAAAGAAAAATCTTGAAAATATTTTTAAAAATTTAAGCAGAACAGAAATGACGTGATCTTCTTTAGTTGGCGTATATTAAATGGAAAATAAATATGTTTTTTTTCATGCAATTGTTGTTGTTCTTTGGAAAAACTAGTTTTTCTTTCGTTTCACATATTCCTGATCTTAGTTACGTACGTACATATACGAGCATTTACATTTTTTTTTTATATTCTTAAACCTGTTGTTGTTATTGTTCTTTAATTTTACGTCATCCCACAAAAGAAAAACAAAATGAAAACAAACAATATCAGATTATCTAAGAAGTCACTGTACTTTTATTTTAGATCTTTAATACTCTTATAAGCACATACATACGTTAATAACACATGCACATACAACCAAACCATACACCACCAACCTTATAAAGAACAATTCAAATTTAGCAACCGCTTTAAAATTAAACGTCTTGTTGCAACTACTTGAAGTAACACACTGATCGGAAGCAACAAGTGTTGTATAGAAAACACTCAATACTCAACAATTGATCGGCCTCACCAACTCACCAGCAACTTTTGTCTTGCTCACAATTGTCAGGAGAACCATTTAGGAGAGCAGCAAATATTTTCTCGCGCGATCATATAGAGAGAAAAGAGTGAGCATGTTTACTTTTGTTTATCTCTTGAAGTATAGTTCTCTGCATATCAAAAACAATTCTTTATACTATTCATTGTTGTTGTTATTGTTACAAGAACGTTATCACAAACTTTATTTTCGTTGGCGGTGGTTTCGAAAATGTTTGTTTATAAAAAACAAAACAATCTCTTGCGAAACAGAAACCCAACTTCTGGGTTAGGGTGAGGTTAATTGGCATTGAAAATACGTGATTATAGTTACGCATACTGCTATTAAAATATTCAATCATTTTTAAACTTGGCATTACTTTGAATTTTTTTTTTTTTTGTTTTACTTAACCTGTTGAGCATGAATGCAACAACCCTTCGAACTCTTCAACTCTCTTGAACTTTTTGTCACAACTCAGATATATTCGAACATTTTGTGTCCTAGGTGGCTTTCCTCAACAGAATGGTTGATAATTTTCATTTCATTCAAATCATCTTTGGCTAGAAACGTTCTGTTAATAAGTTATGGGATCGGAAGAATCATTATCTCAGTTCTGCAGTTTCCAAGTGTGTATCCGAGGGACCAATATCCCTTTATAACTGCTATCAGGTTCCTAAGATGAACTCTGGTTAGGTTTAGAGAAAATTTTGTTGCACAAATATCACTATACATCACATTTTTCCTTTGCGAATGAGAAAAGTTTGTGTGAGATCATTTGTTTGTACTTTCGAATTTTTTAGTTCTATTGTATCAGCCTTTGCAAGGGCTTCAGTGTTCTCGTGTTTCGGAACCAATATGAGTGTAACTGTCGACTATCTCCTCCGTATCGTGTCCACAGACACACGACATTCTTGGGAAAACTTATAAGTGAAGTTTACACTCTATTAGGATCTAAAGGCCACTTTATTGGTAGTAAACATGCGTATACCTACACTCGATATATAACCTGATACTGAATTCGCACAGAGTCAGTCTTTATAGGCACTATTTCAGCCAGGCAAGTACTACTACAATCTGGCAGTACAAAGAACAATTTAAAATTCAACTGTAATAATTTCAACAGGAAATAATTTGTTTTTAAAAAGCTACTAAACGCATAAGTATATAACACGGTTAAAAATCGAAACATAAATTTACCGAGAGTTCCATTAAAGACCAGTTTGCAAAAACAAAAGGCACAAGACGTGGCGTGGTTGAAGTGTTTGCCAATAAACTCGATCAATCCAAGTTAGAATACAGGTGATGGTAAAATAATTTGTTTCATGGTATTCGAATTTAAAGAAGATGTTTCAATCGAACACCAAATATTTTTAATATTTTTACTTCTTATTTACTTTTAACGAAATAAGTCTTGACAAAATTTATATTTCTTGTTTTAGTGGCTATCCTGTAAAATTCTACAATTTATTTAAAATTTAAAGTCAATTTTACATTGTTTACCAAATAAAGCGGTGATCATAAATCTTTGCAAGCAACTTAAATTTAAAATCGAAACAAAATTAAAACGTAAATCTGGCAGTTTAACTTTAGGCCCACAATATTTGAATAATAAAATACTTTCATTGTTACAACATCGTATGTAATTTTTTCTTTTTTTTTTTTTTTTTTGGTTGCAGTTTCCTCTGTAACACTAAATCTCCGACATTCTTTGAGCATACGATTGATGCTACCATGAGTATTACAAATGAAATGAAAAACTAAACACTTTTCAACAGTGAATTTTTCATTTGCACTTGTATTTGTTAAGCATTCTGTTAATGAAAAAAAGCTAACTTTTTTAACTCTCTCCATATGGCCGCATATTTGTTGTTTTTTTTTCAGTTGGCTTAAGTGACAATTCAGTCTTTTGGTGGTGGACCCCGAGGTCTAAGTAGTGTATTTAATAGATTTTCTCCGGGTTGATTTTTAGGACGTGGAGTAGGTGTTAAAGATCTGGTGTGAGGAGCAGCTTCTTCCTTCTTTTTAACAGCAGATGTAGCAGCACGTCGCTGACGAATCTTCTCCTCCATGCGTGAAGGCACCATGAAGCAATTGGATTCACGGTAAATAGGCTTACGGCGATCATTCCATGGGAATTCCCATTGAATAGGCTTAAAGTCACGCCTCCAGGGTCTGCGTGGTTTGAACCAAAAGTCACAGGTCCAATCCTCTTCACCTTCGTCATCAACATCACTGGTTTATAGAATAGAATAGAAAATAATTCATCAAAAATCTTGAATAATTTTATATTGAACTTTCCAAAAAAAAAACTCACCCTCTAACATAGACGCGTACATATCGTCCGGATTGTCTGAATAATTCCAAAGCTTCATTGAATGTCAAATCCAATGCTGGTGTATCATTAATTTGTGTAATTTCATCGCCTATGCGCATACCAGCTCGACGTGCTAAACCCGTGGGCGTAACATTAACAATCGTCAAAGGTTCAAATTGATCAACACCACCCGTCACCTCTATGCCCCACATTGACTCTACAAAACTCATGATGCGACGATCAGTTTCCAAAGTATACGTGATACGCAATTGATATTCAACATTATCAAATGCATCCGACGTGTATTTGGGAATTCTAATTTTTGATTCAATCATTCTAAGAATTATACAAATCATTTATACACGATATTATGCAATACAATTAATCGAGAATTATATACCAACCTGTATTTCTATTCCAAAAATAAAACAATTCTTTTGTAGGAAACATACACTAACGTTACTTCAACAGTAGAATCCTGATCGTAGACGAAAGGAAGTAGGCCCAAATAAAAAATTCTTCTTTTGAATTGTTTCAAAAATAAATCGCTAATTGCACCAGCCGGACCGTACAACAATTCGATTAAAATCCAATTAAACATTCTATTGTTTAGGGTGGGTGCTATATATATACTGATTTTAAATCGTTTCACGATCAATATTTGTTGTAGTGTGATAATGACAATCTATTAAGAGATTTTAAATTCATGGTCAAGGCGTTTTCCGATATATTGTAGTGATCATTTATACAACGTCATTGATTTATTTCGATCAAGAAATAAAATAAAACAATTAATTTGCCAAATAGTTTGTAAAATTAAGAATTCGTTACTTTCAAACGAACTATAAAACACCTTAGGTGAGAGTACATTATAGTCATGAAATAAACTATATTACAAGTAGAAAGAAGAAGTCGCCATAGTCTACTACGTAGTAGACAAGAACTCCTAGATCAACCCCTGGTTCAGACATCGGGAACAAAATGAGATGTGAAAAAATATTCCTTTGGTGACTTTCTCAGGTTTTTTGCAGTTATTGAAAGGGCAAAGGTTATTGAAGTCTTTAAATTTCTAAAATTTGTCTCAACCATGAAGAAAGCGTGCTCGGGTTTGTGGTCAACTACTACATCCAGTCATTACTCACACGTTTTCAATTCTTGAATATAAATCTTTATAAAGTATAAAACTTGCTTAGGTTGATAAATTTTCGTCCTGTTATAACAATTGAAGTTGCCGTAGTCTAATAGGTAGTGTGTAGGCTTATTAGACGTGAGGTCACGGTTCAAACCCCACGTCAGATATCAAAACAAATTACAAAAAAATTTTCTTCGGCTACTGCCTCAGCAGATTTCTGGTAAAAACTCTGAGACTAAACAAAATTGTTATGAAAACTTTCTCAAAAATCTATCGTTAGGAGTCGACTTTAAACTGCAGGTCACGCCACTTATGGATAATATTAACACACCCAACATTGGTGGTGTAAAAAGCTAGGTCGTAGTCCCAACTAAAGAATTAAATAAGTAGGATAAATATTTATTTGAAATTTAATGATTCCATTCGCGGAAGTGGATATGTTTTGTTTGGTCACTTGTTAATATTTTCAAGTTAATTTCCTTACGCTTGCTTCTCTAGTAGACACCTTCATTTCTATTGACAATAAATCTATGTTAATTACTTTTCATAGCCTTCCATTAGGACGTATATGTATGTCACCCACAAAATTATTTATCACAAGCTGGAATAGGTCGTATGGTGTCTACCACATGTGGTCACTTTAGAGTAGGATTCAAGTGTATCCTGTTACTAACAAAGCTGTTATTAGTACAAAACAAATATGAAGTCTGTTCACAATAAAACTCAATTTCTTTTGATGTGTAACACTATTGAACAAACTAATTGTATTGACTGATTCGGTAGGTCAAACCTCGAAAGCAAAATAATCACTTTATCTAAAAATAATTTGTTTGATTTTTATTGCATTTTTTTAGGAAATTGTTATTATTGTTACCAGAAATAAATATTTTAAAGATTCCCATTACTATCTTGATCTATTTACCACTATTTAATAGATTTTGTCTTATAGTTATAAACTAAACGCCATTACAAGAGAAAAATAAACTTTGAGAAAATATCTCTTTCAATAACAATATTTTTTTTAATATTTCCTTATTTCCACAAATATAGTAATAATACGTTTTCGTGTAAGTTCCTCTTGTGAGCGTTATCTTTCAAAATTCAGATCAGACAAAAAATTTGATTTAATATCCATTTAGTGAATTTTTATAGAAAGAACGGCGATTTCATTGTAATCCTTAGGTTGTTTTACGTAGGACGGTTAAAGAAAGGACAATGTACTGGACTTCCGCAGATGCAAATAAAGACACAAGTATTGGTATAATTAGTGCAACTAATAGTAGCAAGTATAACAATGTTTTGTAAATTACTTCTCCAGAAATCTCAATTCATTTTATAAAATGAATCGTGGTGAAGCAATTTACTACTACCACTACAGTGCCAATTAAAAAATCTAACCAAGCCATAAAGCCTACTAACATTAATGGACACTAGAACACCACCACACCATCTCGAGTCGCATTCTAGGATCATTATGCGATCAACCTTATTGGTAGAATATTTTTAATACTACTTAGTGCATTAGATTATATTATATGATATCTAATCATTAAGATGCCAAAGATGAGCGGTCTTTCTTGATAAGTATAAGTGTCTTCAAGCCTTCATTCCAGACCCTAGAAGCCGGGTGTCTTTTATTGACCATTATGACTGTACACGTTCTCAAACTTACCAACGTACCTACAGCTTTATTAATAGCACATATCTCGACTGTAGTGACACTACAGCAATTTCGCAAACTAATTATTATTTTAATAATTTTTCTGATGTAAAAGCAACATTCAGCTAAAATACGTTCAACTGTCTATCACCTGAAATACACTTGTGTATTAATCTTCTTTTACATCCTTCAAGGAAAAAGCAGCTGCAGAACTGTCAAAACTACAACATTCGATTTAGACCTATCCGTATAACTTCTTACTGATAGCTTACTTTATGATATGTGCCCCCCGTCGCTGCTCGGTTATGCATCAGGACGAAAAATCTATTGTCTAAACGTGGAAGGAGGAACGCAGATAAAAAATAAAAATATTAATAGAAAGAGTTATGCAGTAGTTTTCCAATTAAACGAACATTCGATTCAGTTGAATATCATATTTAACGAACACCCAAATTTTTTTCTACTGAGTACATTATATGACGAACTAAAATTTTATTTTGTACTCGTTATAACGAACTAAACGTACTAAATTAAAATAAAATAAGTGTGCTTAACCAGTTTTTTTAAATAAATTATTTTCGTTGTTGTTGTAAAAGCTCTGCTGTTGTGTCCGAAAGTGTCTCCCTAGGGAAAAAACTACCAGTTGATACAGCTTTCGCTTGGCCAATGTGAGATCGTGTCGTTCCGGAACGTAGATCCGATTGTCGTGGGAACTTCAGTGCTTTAAGAAGTGATCTTTTGCTGATATTTTAATGAAGTATGTTCTTTTAATAAAATATTAAAAATAAAACATATACTTTAAGTTTTGAATAAAATAGTGGACGTTTTTCCTTTTTAACTTAGTGCTGAATATAACGAATAATTCACTTTAACAAACAGACCTGACTACAATCAGTTTCATTACCAAATTATCAAAAATTAATGAACCGAATTTTGCCAAGATCAATAGAGTTCGCATTTGAGTAATAATAAGAACACTTGCTAAGTTACTTTAATATATTGTTTTAAAACAAAAATTTCCCAAATTGTTCAAAAATAATGGAAATCAAGTTCAAAGTTTTACAAAAGTTTCACAATCGTATTGTTCTGGCACTTGGCATATAGCCAATATCCTATTCTATATCAGCTCAAACTAGTCATTGATTAGATTCAAAAATGCATATACCTTCAAAATCCCATACCATTCGCAATTTTAATAAAATTCTCAGCGTTACAAAATTATATTGAAAATAATTTGTGTATTTATAAAGTATTTATAAAGCAAAAACCATCACACCTAACATTTCGTTTTTTTTCATTTTGATATTATTTTCTTTCTTTACTTTTTATTATTAAAATGAAATTAAAATGAAAAGCCTATTATGAAAAAATGCAGACTTACCCATTACAGTTAAACTGCAGTACTGCAAGTCCTTACAAGGAGTACATCAAATGCAAGATTTCAAAATGCATGTAATAAGTCTTCTGATTATTTTTTAAATTCCGTTTTCGTTTCTTTAAATTCCTCATACTTTATTTAATTTTTTTTTTATAAATTGTGAAATGCAACAATCATTATTCGCTTGTAAAATTAAAATAACTTAAGTGTCTTCGAACATAGATTTTTGGGCAAAAGAACCGAACTACTCCTGGAGTTTATGATGGAACACTGTATGTAATTAGGTAATTAACTTAGCTTCAACATAAAAGCAAATGCATTTCTAATTTACTGCTATTCTTATTAAACTTTAAATTAAAAAAAAATACGAAAAAGTTAATGAAGAAATTACGTTGTTTTATTCACATATTTGAGAGCAGCTTTAACGTCAATTAATCATTAATTTAAAAATGATTTTTTGTGGCATTTTGTGTTGTTGTTTTTGTAGATTTTATTATTCAAGTCTTTTATTTTAACTTAAATTTTAAACTAATGGACACACTATTCGCGATGCAGTAACACAAAAATGGCTAAAATCGATAAAATCGCCCACTGTAAGGGAAAAATCATAAAAATGAACATATATTTTAAAAATAAAACAAAATCACTTCAAGAGTTATCCAATAAAGCTGTGTTGATATTGAAATATAATATAAAACCTTGTTAAAGACACAAGTTTACAATGTGATCACATTTTAGTTCCAATATTTGAACAGCTTTTATTGGAACCCCTCTCAAGCATTACCTTGACTTTAGGATATTCGTTCATAAATATTGTTATTATGCCAACATAGGGCAAGAACCCTCTAGCACGTCCCACAATATCCTTCTTTGTTAGCCACAACTGTCCGGGAGCATATAAACCTCGATCATCGACATTATTGTTATCGCCCTTGGTTAAGAATTTAACGGAACCATCTTCCCTATAAAAGAACAGGGAAAAGACAAAATTTGAAATTCACCTTTCAGCTTACAGCCATTAATCTTACTTTTCATGCAGTTTAATAACACGATGAACAATAGGTATATCCCTGCCTTCCACCTTAAACACAACAATTTCTCCTACACGTACAGGCTCTTCTTTATAATTGGTAAGAAACAATAGATCTCCTCTGTGGAAAGCAGGTTCCATGCTGCCACTCAAGACAACTACTATTGGCGACTCACTGCCAGTGACCACCATTAAGCCCTTCCAGATCATTAAGGCAGAGGAGACGATCATGGCAAAGCTCAAGAATTGGTACAGCGACTAAAACGAATATCATTACAATTATTATTTCAAATCTTATTGAAGTGACTTTTGTTTTATGTCCAATCAAATACACGTATGCTCTTGTGTTTATAGGTAAATATATTCATCACAGTTCCTCTCAAACCCTTCTTGAACCAGTTCCACTTGACATGATGTGTCTTTTGTGTGCGTGTATGTTTGTTTGTAAGTGATTTTCTTTTGGGCTTGTGCTTCTTTGCCCAATGACTTACCTGCCGTTTATTCATGCGCTTAAAGTCCTGCACCATTTCATCGATTTGCAGTGTCTCAGCTAAACCCATCTCGTTTTTTGTTTATTAAGAAAATACTGGCTAAAACAGAACTTATTTTCTAAGGAATTTTAAATTTTTTCAGACTTTTCGCAAGATTCTCTGACTTGTAAAAAGCCGCTTGTTTTTATACCACGTCAACTGAGAGTGTTACCAGCTTTAAATATTGTAACTGTTTTGCTAAAAATAATTGTAATGGCATCATTCACAATATAATATGCCAGTAAACAATTTACTAAACATTTTGAATTGCCAATGCCCAATTATCACGATACGTCTTTACACACATAAAACCAGAGCAAATATACAAAACAACAATTTTATCCACACTATTCAGAATAAAAAATATTTTAAAGTAAGAAAAGACCCCATTTTACATCGGGCGGTCAAAAACCGAAGTACACAGTCGAACGTCTTACATTCAGACTATATTTTCATGTCGCTTAATTTACCTTCAAAGTTTCCCAGCTCCAATCTTCGCTATAGATCTATCCTTGATCTAGTGTAGCTATTTCTACACTTAAAAATATCGATTGCAGCAATTTCATGTAAAGTCTTGTACGACGAAGAAGTCGCCGTAGTCTAGTAGGTAGTGTGTTGGCTTATTAGACGTAAAGCCAGGGTTCGAGCCCCAGGCCAGACATCAAGACAAAATACAAAAAGCATTTCTTTGGCGACTTCCTCAGCAGATTTCTGGCACTCTGAGAGTAAATAAGATTGCCATGAAAAAGTTTCTCAAAAATCTGTCGTTCGGAGTCGACTTTAAACTGTAGGTCGTCCCACCACTCATGTATAAAAATTATACACACAACATAAGTGGTGTGAGAAACTAGGGCGTTGTACAATGGGTCAATTCGACCTTCGGGTGCTGTACTTGTCTTAATTGACAAGTACACGTCCTCTAACCTAACCGAACCGTGTACAACGAAAGTAAAATAAATTTATTTTTATTTTCATTAAAAACAAAGCTCTTCAAAACAGAAAACTGAAATTCAAGCAATTTTTTTGTAAAGCTATTTCTAAATAACCTAAACTAATCTTCATATATATGTTGTCCATTGTTTGCAACGATTCATCGGTGTTTTAGTGGTTGGTATACTAATCTATTAGTCTGAGGGTCGTGAATGCGATTCCCACTAGAGACTATTGTGTTATCTCTAGTATCTAAATACAAATTTTTATTGCCAGAAATAATTAAAATGTTCACCTTATGTACAAAATTAAGTAAGAAGTCATTTATAAACCATTTTATTCTTTTTTATATTGCACTTTATTACTTTTTAAAAAATAAATACCCCTGTTACTAAAAAGTCAACTTAGAAAAACTATAACTATAATTGAAACGCAGAATATATACAATCGAAAGAAATCAAACGGAATCGAAACGCAGAATTCCAAAATTGCTAATCAAGCATTCGAATCGAAACGCAAAATGGGGGTGCTTAATAAAAATCGTTACATATTACACACGTTGTGTTAAATTGACATTACTGCCTGAATATCATCTGAATACTGCTATAGTGAATGATTTTGCATTAAGGATTCACTCACAATGACAACTGCTGATTTTCACAATCGTCTAATCAATTGCATTTAGCAGACCCAATGTGGTTTCAGATTTTTTAGTCATTTTTGTAATAAATTTACTTTTAATAAAGAAATGGGTGATACTAAATTATTAGATACAAATCAAATAATAAATGGGCTAGCAGTGTTACTCTCCTTTTTCGTCGGCTATAAATATGCCCTCAAGAAACACGATGTGAAGGAAAATGAACCCAGTAAAGAAGAGCAGGGAGCTTCTGGATCCAGTACAACCAAAGAACCAGTTAATATTTTAATTAAATACAACTATCTATGCTAAAATTAAAACTGTTTAAAATTGTTTTAGCTCTTCACCAGTTTCAGCTTTAATTACAAAATGGTTTTAGTGGTTCGTAATGATCTTAAGATGGGCAAAGGAAAAATTGCTGCACAGTGCGGACATGGCGCTGTAGGTGCTTATCAAAAGGCTGTGAGAACTATGCCCAGTGTAGTGAGGGCTTGGGAAAATACTGGCTGTGCTAAAATAGCTTTAAAAGTTGAAAGTGAAGCCGAAATGATGGCAATTAAAAGAGCTGCTGAGGCTAGAAATCTTAACACCTGTCTTATACGAGATGCTGGTCGAACTCAGATTGAACCCAATTCAAAAACTGTCTTGGCAATTGGGCCAGCTGCCGTTGAGGCTATAGATCAGGTTACTGGACATCTCAAGTTGTTGTAAAATATGACAAACAAATTTTACAGCAAGTTACGTATTTTATTTTTAAGTTTAGAATAGGCGAAGTGACTTTTTTTAATTCAAAATTTTCTAAAAGAAATAAAATGCAGATTAAAGGATAATCTTCAAAAAAGATACGTACATGAAGTAGACTTTATTCTTCTCTTGATGGTAGAAAAAATTAAAAAGAAATTAAATTAATTTTGATTTAAAACCTTAACCAATCGTCATCGTTGTTATCATCGTGATGAGATTGATTTTGCGGTTGATGTTGTGGTGCCTGGTATTGTTCTTGGGGAACATGAGCATAAGGTTGATCTGGTAATTGCTCCTGTTGTTGCTGCTGCATTTGTAAGTCTATCATTGATTGCTCTTCCTGCTGTTGTTGTTGTTCTTCGTCTTCTTCATTTTGGTCTGCGAAAACTTCGCGCTTAATGCGTACATTGCCCTCATCGTCTTCATCACTCTCTGAAATTTCCAAATCATCATCAATACCCATGTTATCGTTTGAACTCATCATTAATGGCATTTGATGCATATTGGAGTTGTTGTTGTCGTGTTGATTTTGCATATTTTCACTTGGGACTTCTTCGTTTTGTAAAAATTGTGACAAATTGTTGCCCTGTTGATCTTGATTTGTTTCATTGTCACCCATGCGGTTATGCATTGTTAAGAAATCTGATGGATCATAGTTAGGGTCTAAATCCATGGAATCGTCTAAATTTTTTCAGAAGATAAAATTGATATTAATGTTTGGAAAATTTATTAAAAGACTGCATATAACGTTTGCATTAAAAGATTTAATTTAAAAATCTAAATGAATTTAAAAATGTGAATCGTTGCTCATACATCAAATTTGAAGTTTTTTTTTTCGATTTAATATAGATTATAAATTAAACAAATGCTTGAACAACAATTATAGTCAAAGAGAAATTTTCTCCCAATAAACACATACAAACATTTAGCAATAGATTTCGGCACCCAAAAAATAATAATGTACAAAATAACAAATTTTATACTTTTTTGGACTTAATTTAGTATATTTCTCAGTTTCCAATTTCTAAATTTTAGAAAACTACTTTTCGGGTAACATTGAAATCTAAGCCAAAATTTATGTAATTTGTGTAATTCCAAATTGCAGCAAAATTGTAAAATTTTTTGTATGTTTTGTGTAGTTTTGTCATTCAGAAATAAAATTTTGTATTCGTGTCTGGAAAGTCTATTGAAAGTTCGGATGTAGTTTTTTCCAAATCATTATAAATAAATATGTTCAAATATAATTTAAAAAGTATTGTGTAATAATAAAAGTATGAGAAATCACTTGAAATGTGTGGCAAAGCAAGGCCAAAAGGATTGTAAATCTATATCACTAATTATATTTTAATTTTTATTTAAAAAATAATATTTATCATCACTTACCGCCGCCCATTTGAGGTGGTTCAACTTTCATTTCCATTTTAATATTGGCAGCATCTATTAAATCCGAACCTCCTTCACTGCCTGCAGTCGTTGCTGTATGCATACGTTCTCCTTGATCCAAAACACTTGCAGGATTATTTTCATCTTCCGAAACTTCTTGAAATTCATCTTCGTCATCGTCCGTCGAACATTGAAGATCTAAATAAAGGAGTACATTTTTAAATATAAAATAATAAAAAGGAAATATTAACAGTTTGTATATATTTATTACAATAAAAAAAACATTAAGATTAAATGAAAAAGCAATACATACTATTTATGTTTATGTATTGCATATAATTATGATAATTTATATAAAAAATAATATATTTATTAAAAAAAAGATTTTTTCACAATCATTAAATTTTCTCAATTTATAAATTTTCAGATAAAAGTATGAAAATTTAAAATAAATAATAAGACATAATAAAAAAATATAAACAAATAAAATATAAAGCAGCAAAATAAAAAATAAATAAAAAATCTACAAAAAAGGACATGATTTCTATATTAGTAAGCAAGATAAAAAGTCAAAACAAGTTTTCAATAGTGTTATAATAGGAAATTGCGAAATTATTTCTTTTTCCAAAAATATTTTTTTTAGGTGGTATTAGTAAAGATAATGTGTGTGCGTGCTTTAACATTAAAATAAGTAAAGTTAAAAATATTGTGGGTTTTGTTTATTTAATTAAGCGTAAGATTATAGTTTGTTTTATTAAGTTATTTGAAAGTAGCAGTAGTTATTAGTCTTACCTTCTTCCAGAAAGGAGGAATTATGTGGGTTACTTATATTTGAGGCTAGGCTGTCCTTACGGGGACGACCACGACCACGTTTAACAGCATTCGGATTAAATTTGACTAAAAGTACAGAATTTGTAACGCATTTTTGGTTTGGTTTGGCTTGTGATGTATCTCGTTTTTATATGAGATTTTTTTTACAAGTGTTTTGTTTTGTTATTTTTGTTGAAGAGGAATAAATTAAAAGAAAATATGTGTTTTTAATTTGTTGAAGTATTACAAGGAAAACAAAAATATGAATGAACATAAAAATAATAAAAAAAAAAACACAAGAATTAGAAAAAAAATAATTGTATAAAAACCAACATGACGAAGACACAATAATTGTATTTGAAAAAAAAAAATAAAAAGGCTTGGTGATTGATACCATATTTTTGCAAATTACGAAATACATTTTTGTGAAGTTGAGAAGAATTTAAATTTTTTAACTTAAAAAAAAACATATTTTTGTGTGATGGTTTTGAAGATATAAGAATATGACAAATTGACTAAAATATTCTTGATTGTCTTTCATTTGATTCGCCTATTAAAATTGCCAAACCAAATTTAACATTGCCTAGAGATTTTGTTTAGAATATTCAAAATTTATTGTATGCCAAACCAATTTTTTAATTGAATAAATATTTTAATACTTGAATGCTTAAATATACATATTTATGGAGCAATGTTCCAAAAAAAAAAAAATTTAAGAAAAGAAAACATCCGATATGAAAAAATCTTGCACACTGCGATTAGAAAACTATAATGAAGCCAAAATCATCTATGCACGCGGAATATATAATTTTAATTGCCTCCCTCTGGATAAGTGTCTAACTGCCTTAAGGGACAGAAAATATTCTATCTATCTTCAAAGTTTTAAAAATATTCTATAAAATTTTTAAATATGTGCTATGGAAATGAAATATATATAATTAATTTAAATTCTATGATTCTTTCGAATATAATTTTAATTTTCACACGAGTTAATGGAAATAATTTTTAAATAATTCGCGAAAAACTATTTAGGATGTTTTATAAATAAAAAGATATTCGTTATTAACTTAAATTAAATCTCAATCATTTGATTTTTTTCAAGTACTAAAAACTTCAAAACCTTCCCACATAAATCAGAGGCAGAAAAACCAAAAATATATTAATAGAAAATATTATTTGATATACAATTAATTTGCAAAGTGTTTGTGTTATTAAAGAAAATTAACTAAAAAAAAGTTATTGTTGAATATTGATACAGTAATGATTAGTTTTTTTTTAATAAAGAAATAAAAATAACTAAAAATTAAATATCACAAAATAAAAAAAATACCGGAACCCAATAATTTGTTAGAAATTAAAACAAACTAATAGGCAGCACATAATTTAATAATTTCAATAAAAAGTATGTTAAAAGAAATTGTAATAAAAATATAATACTTTAAAAATTAATTAATATAGGGCGACAAAGCCGATTAAATTATACATGTCACCATAAAGTTCAGAAGTACGGGTATCAAGTCAATAAATACATCTATTATTTTAAATAATGCTTTCGTTTTACAACCTACAATTACGAATTTAAATTCTAAACCTGATACTTTTCCATTTTATTGGACCATTGATTCCCTTTATTAGTATATTTTAAGCTGTCTTTCTGTCAATTTATGTTTGTTATTGTTTACTTCTTTTCTTTTCAAATTAAGAAAATACTACTCTGTATTTAAATAAACACTTTAGAGCTACATTTTTAAAAATCGCATTACGCGTTAAAATATAAAAAAATTATATTTGCAACCAGCATTGCTACAATTACAATATGCATTTGTTGCTTATTTTTGTATGCACTTCTGTCATAGTTAATGACACATTAAATTGTAATTTTTATGTTTTGTGTGTAAATTTGTGCTTAAATTAAAAAAAAAATTAAATAATACGCCAAAAGTTTATCATTCTTAATTTCGTTTAAAATATGCTATAGTCACAAAACACTGTGTGTTATTCATGACACTTTTTAACAAAACAGATGCTTATCCGTCCACGTTTAAGATTAGTGTTCCATTTAATAAAAACAATAGCTTTTTATATTAAACGAATTTGTTCATATCTTAAGCCCTACAACCTATATGAATTTTTATTCAAAATCAAAATATTTCCCACGTTTTGTATTTCGTTTCTAATGTCTAAAATATTTGAAGTCAAAAGACCTGAAAATTTTCTTTTAAGATATTAGAATTTTTTTAGCTCAAGTATAACGACAAAACGTTAATATAAATTACTTAATAATTAATAAAACAAAATTAAGTTTCACAATAAACTTTTTTCCAATTTTTCACATCCCTTTTATACCGCAAAAATACAACACTTTTAACCTCTCTAAACTCTTGGTGCAATGTATACTAAGAATGGATAAATATTTTGTCGAAATAATAAAAATAAAAAAATACTTTTACAGTAAATAAATTAAAAATAAAATGCATATAACCATACCCTCTTCTACTGTATCACGTTGCTTGCGAGGACGACCACGTCCTCGTTTTATATCTACAGGTGGAGCCATATCTGGTGTTTGTCCAGTTGTTTGTCCAGTTGTCAATGATATATGACCACCAATGCCACGTTGAAAGGATGCGGCCGATGTAGATGGTGAAGGTTTTTCATTACCTTCGACATCAATGAAATCATTTTCTGGTGTACTCGAACGACTGGTACGAACATAGTCATAGTCTTGATCGTCACCACCCCAATTATCATCGAGTTCTGCATCGGCTCGAGCACGTTCTTGAACTTTAGCGATATTTTGTTCCAATTGATTGCAATGTTGAGCAAACTAGAAGTTAAAAAAATTTATTAAAGAACACTTGATTAAATTAAGTTTAAATGTAAATATAACATTTCCATATGCAACCTACCTCCTCTTCCAATATCGAACGACTGTATTCCAGTATATGCTTGGCATTTTTAGTAAAACGTGATTCACTGCCATTGTATTGTTCACAATTAGTAGCAATTAATTCTATATCCGATAAAAATTCTGCTCGGGAATGATAACGATGAGCTAAAAATACCAAAACATTATGATGAACATACTATACTACAGTTCACAAAACATAATAGCTTCATACCTTCAACGTTTTTACCAATTGTTTCCAAATCCATTGGCCTTTTAATAATCGTATAATAGTCTTTAACTTGTTTCTTATTAACTGGTTTAAGAAACGGCCAACTTTCTTGCATCAGCTTAATTTTACCATGTAGTTTCTCAAAAATAAATGATAAAGCCACTTGGTCGTCATCATCCAGTAAAGGATTAATAGCTTTTTCCAAACGCATAAGTTTATCCTCCTTTTCAGCCAAGAGATCAAAACAACTCTTTAACATGCGTTGGGCAGCATTAGTGAAAGAACTATTGGCCCCATTGTATAGCGTAGAATTTTCAACAATTTGATTAAGGTCGGCCAAAAATTCTTCTCGGCTATGGTAACGTTTTTGGCGTATATTATCACGCATTGTTTGTAAATCCATTGGTTTAATTACTATACGATAATAATCGGGTACCAACTAAAATTTAAAAAACGAATAAATTTGTAAACATTGTATAAGAATAATTGTCTTACTTTTGCATTAACAGGGAACATGAATGGTGTTACATCCGGCATAGCACGCAAATCGTTAAGTATTTCCTCTAAGATCGAAGATAGAACTACCACTGGATCTGTTCTTCTACGGTTTGCAGTCTTATTATGTCGTTGCAAGTAATCGCAATGTATGTCACTGGCCATACGTCTCTTCTTTTTACCCATAACATCTTTGGGTACTTTCAGCAGAAGGGCTTTCTTGCGACCGCCTTCATCGTGACGTTTTAGAAGTTTACTGCTCAAGGTAACTTTTGTACCATCAACATTCACCAGATCATCTTCTTCAACATTCTTTTCTCTTTCCTCTCTTTCTGGTTCTTCTTCGGGTTCTTCGGTCATTGACATATTCGAGGAAGACGTAGGTGGACCTTGAGTACCCGTATACAGTGGACAAGCCTTGTTAGTGCGCATATGACCAACCTGCCCGCAGGCGCCACATTTTAATTTTAAATCTGGTTTCAACTTGAATTTTTTTCTTGAAGGACTAACTTCTTTGTGACTGGTATCTCTCTCTTTGTGCGAAGAGCTTTGAGATGTTTTGGGATCGCCCAAAGATGTTGGCATGCCACCTGGTTGCAGCTTCTGATTTTGGGCCAACTGAGCTAACCTTTCCCTTTCCTGATTACGTTTAATACGTCTCAATTGCTCTTGAATTCTTCTCTTTTCACGTTTCATTTCTTCCTTTTGCTGCTCGTCCAAAGTAGCAAACTGTTTAATGAACTGTTCATCTTTCGTTGTACGTATCTTTACGTAGGCATCCATTACCGGCTGACGTCTGACAATTTCAGCCCGAGTATATTCTTTTCCCTCTGAATCTTTAAAAGTGCGAATAATTTTCAAAATTCGTCCTTGGTTAGAATTCTGCATAGGCTGCTGTTGGTTATCGGCATTGCCATCTTTACTTTTATCGCCCTTATTTTTATTACCCTCTTCATCTTCCATAATTTTTTTGAGCAATTCCTGCCTTTCTTGTTCTTCTCTTTCCATTGTGAGTTGTGTTGAAGTTTTCTTATTAGCCAACATGTTTTCAAGATTTTTACCCAATTCTTCCAAATCTGATTCTTCAGATGCGGAAGATTCATCTTCATCGGTAGACAAAACCTCTGAACTGGCCAAGACACGATTTTGTAAATCAAATATACGTTGGCACTCCTCCTTATAACGTTCCTGATGTTCGGCTATTGAAAAACGATTACCTCTGGAAAATTTGTCCATGCCTTGTTCTCCTGCTTTGGCTTTTTCCGTCGATAATGTACGAACGACATCAATAACTTCCCACCTGGAAAGTTTCTTTATTTCTTCTTCTGGCACTTTAAATTTACGTAAAAGTTCTTTTGCTCTTTGCAAGGGCAATCGGCGTAAATCAGCATCAGTACCTGTAACAGTACGCTTTGGTTGGGACTCTTGTTCTTCTTTTGTTTGCTAAAAAGGAATTACAATTTTAACAAGCAATCGCTCATTTGAATTAAAAAGCAAAACTTACTGTAGGTTTATTGGGAACTCGCACATATGAGAAACCTTCACCACAACCCGTAGGATCAGCAGGTCCAGTAAGCTGCAATAAACATTTACCACGCATAGCCTGTATGTAAGCTCTACAAAAGATAAGCTATTGTTTGAAAATTATTTTTATGAGTTAGCAACTTTGAAATTAACCTTGTGGTATTCCAAGGAGCCACTTTAACTTCGTCGTCGAGTTTTAGCTGAGCTTCTTCATCATCATCTTCTTGGGGAGCAAAAATAAACTTCTCACCATAACCTGCATCCTATTGAAAACAGCAGAAATAAAAATTTAATACCTATTATGTTCATTTGGAGTTTAAATTCATTAAACCTTTAATCTTTGTTCGGCGGCAATCATACTGAAGTATGCACAACATTGTTCTGGAGAAACCATTGCGCGAATTTCTTCTTCAGACGGTAAGCGAAATTCTGGTTTTATTACCCACCAATTCGAATCCATACCAGTACGTTTGAAATCTGCACATTGTTTTAATCTCTTACGTATACTACTTTCAGAATGAGCGGGAAAAGCACGTTTTATATCATCCATACGTATACGTCTAGGATTGTCTTTACTCTTCCAAAACAATCGGTAAATAAAAACTTGCAAAAAGTCTCTGGTAAAGTTATTTGCTCTTTTCGAATTTGGACCTGGCACTTCATAGAGGGGACATTCCTGACCAACTGTGAAAATTGCATTAAAATCTCGTATCCAGTAGTTATTGCGGGTGCGTATAACCAAAAAGTCTGTGGTATTCACGCTATGCGGATAAATTGGTGCTCTATACATATGGTTTTCTAAAGCCTGAATACATTGGCCTGGGTGTAAAATACCCAAAAATGGACTAGTGTGCGCAATAGCAGTTTCACCATATTTGAAATCTTGAGGACCATTATCTTTTGTAGCTTTACGTTTGTAGTAGTTTTTAATTTTGGAACACATGCCAACTTGATTCATTAAAGGTGGGTGTTCTTCACAAAATTCGGCCAATATAATATCGCCATCCTTGCCGCTTAAATCCTCTGGATGACGCATAAAGAATACATCGCCACCGCCTGATGCTATGCGCTCAGCGTCACGTTGCTTAGCCTTTTTTTGTATATGCTTGAGCAGAGGTAAAACTGAATGAGCCACAGACTGAGAGAGTGGACCATACGAATATTTTTTCAGAGGAGGACGATGAAATGCCCTTAATTTCACCGGACCCATATGTGTGGGAATAAACGGTGACCTGAGCTCCACTACTGGTGTTGAGTGCTGTATCAGACTGCCACCACCAACTTTTAAACGTAATGTAGGTTCTGCTTTTGGTAAGTAGTAACTGTCATTTGATATATTAAATGGATCTCTATCTGGAGATTTAGGTGGCGGTGGAGGGGTGTCTTCAGCTAGGACATTGATAACACCTGCTTTACCCAAAAGAATTTTTGATTTTTTAACATGCGGATGTGGAATTTTAATTTTCGGTGGAGGACCAGTATTCTTATTAATCTTCGAGGGATCTATATCATCGGGTATACCCAAAATAATATTTTCATCGTTTGGATCCAAAGTTAAAACCTTCGGTTTTGGTATCTTTGTCATTTCCTCAGCATCCCAAATTATTTCGTCTTCCCATTTACTGTAAATCAATTCTTCGTTTTCTACTGGAAAGATGCTATACCAAGTATCATCAATGGCTTCTGGAGGTTTAGTTGGTAGACTGAAACAAATATAATTTTTAAAGTATAAAAATGTTAAAGCATTCAGATAATTGAGCATACTTTTGATTTGATTTTTGTTTACTAGATGAACCACTACCAGAACCAGTAATTTTACCGCCTGCCGCACCCGTCACTGGTAAAGTTTTTCCAGCTGGTTGAAAAGCTCTCGATCCACTTGAGGGTAACCAGCCAGCTGCATTTGTTTTTGAATTGAGTTTTTGCAGGACCTTTGCCTTGATTTCATTACCATCCCAAACAACCTCATCCTCCCAATGCAGTTGGGAAACCATAAGAAAAGCATCGTCGGGCATAGGTTCCTCCTTAGGCTCTTCTTTGGGTTCTTCCTTTTTTATGTATTGCATAGATTTTTGATTTTTATGTTCATGGCGTATTTTAAAGCCATAATTGAAACCATCACCAGAATCGGGCACTTCTAGCATATCGTACCAAATTTGGGCGGGACCATAACGCCAATCTGCAATTTTGGGCTTATTTTCACCACTATCGCCACTTTCGGGTTCTTGTTTAATATCTTCGTCATTAAAAATACTTAAAAGTTTATCCTCATCATCCGATTGGCATTGGGAGGGTGTCGGCTCCGGTCCATAGTGTGAGCCGAAACCCTTTTTTCTTGGTTCTTCAGAGTCACTTGTAGAATCTGACCCCGGATTGAAGGCTTTGTGGTCTCGTGAATGTTTTCTCTTTCGTCTTCTTTTCTTGACATGACGCCAAATCTGTGGAAGGCTGGAAGGTTTTCCTGGTCCAAAAAGGCGAGAAAATCTTAAAACTTTATCAGGCCTAAAATCAGGAAACAGTTCTCGCACGTCAACATTTGCATATTTTGATGGCAACATGTCAGCCAAAGGTGTATCCAATTTACGTTCTAGAAAGGAGTTGAAAGGAGTTGAGCGGATATGATTATGAAATTGAATCGAACAATATGAAACTTAAATGGAATAGCACATCGACCAACTCATATTGAAAAATCCTATACTTAAATTTACCTTTATCTTGTTTCGTATCTGTGTCCGACCCACTATCGGATAAGTTTTTTCCATTGACGTCCTGAGTGTTATTTTGATTTCGTACTGGCACACTAGGAGGCGGCATAAGTTCTTTATCATCTTTATTAGCAGATGATGTTGAACCAACTCCAGCTTGAACTGTAGAAGCTGGTATTGCTTCTTCTAGGTCTTGGATATCACTTGCGGCTGATTGCTTTTTCTCATCCGATTCAAGTGGTGGAGTTTTTGGACAATCTTCCGATAATTCAGTTATATCCGAATAATCTACAGCGTCAGCATTTTTTATAATTTCTCCATTTTCATCCTCTTCTGTGTCTTTCGGATCTAACAGTCCCGATTTCAAAGCATCAAAATCACTTAAGGGCTTTTTAGTGTCCTCAGGAGCCTTTTCTTTATCATCCCCCTCGTCTTCCACGTCTTCGTTTACAATTACTTCGTTTAACATTCTGTGCAATCCCATTCTAGAGTAATGATCTTGAATAGAATTATTCTGTAAGATTCCTATAATTATATACTCACTTCGCTAATGATCCTAAATTCTCCCGAAATTCCGAATCAAACCCACTTCCGCCATCATCATCCATTAATTTACCATCCGAATCAATATTACCAAAGAGTATACCAGTTAAGTCAATACCGAACCCTTCCTCTCCGCCCTGTTGACTACTTTGGCTATCGTTTTCACCATTGCCAATGGAGCCGTCATCATCGCTGTCGCTGTCCATGTTACAACAATGCTTCTTCTAATTTCAATACCTTGCACAGTCTTAAATTTTTTACAATTATATATTTCACTTTTCTCGTTATATTGCTTTTACTTTTTATATGCTCTTTATATATTTATAAACAACAGAAATTTAACAACAATATAAAACTATTTTTATTAATATTTTTCCGGAAGTTATACTATTTTTCGCTAAAAACAAACAACCTGCGGCTTTTCTCTTAAAACTAAAACCAAAATTAAGGAAAATAATAAAAACACACAAATTGTCAAATACAACTGGGCTTAAACAGTACGCTAAGAGTTGCCAAGAGTAAATAATTTTCTTTTTGTATGTCCCGTTTAATATTTTTTCAACTATTTTTTGTTTTTACCTAAAGTATTCACATTTGTGAAATTAGAAGTCAGACAGAAATTCAAAATATATGAAGCAATAAGACGAAAATTACAAGAAATCGAAAAGAAAGACGAAAAATGCGCCGTAATGCACCCTCTCTCCTACAAACTACGCTTGTTTGCCCATAGATCAACCAAGTGCGAAAGGGTACTATGGCTTGGAACAGAATAAAGCAGTTATAATAGTATCTGAAGCTGACGAACTAACAAAACATTCGAGCAGTTTATATATAGTTCCCAAATGACAGCACCAAAAACATATAAAATTGTATAAGTAATGCATGGCTAACTAAATATTTCTCGACGACAACATCGATGTTTTATATACTTGATGTAAAACTATATTCAAAGGCATGAAAACCTTATTTATAATTTATAGTTAAAAATCAGTTAAAAACGTAAAAGCGCGCAACGAAATTTATGAATTTGAATTTTATTTTACAAAATACATCAAATACCAAAATGGAACATCTGATAGTGCTTCATATTGTTGAACTGTGTGTTTTTGTGTATATAGTCAGAGGTCTGCTTGACCAACGGTTGGTTGAAGATCAGCAAATTTTAATTTTCATTCAACCAACAACCAAAATTATATTACAAGAACAATTTACAATTAAACTTGGTTGAAAAATTAAAAGGTGTGAATGAACGAACAACTTGTTGATTCAACTATGTTGTACAACTACAACTACAACTACAACTACAACGTGGCGTGTAGGGACCGCATAAGAATATAATATATATATTATATAATAAATTACTACTCCTTACATATGTGGAAAAGTTACACTGGCAACACTGTTCAGTATAAATAGAAGAAAACAAACATTTTTAAATGTGGCAACTTTAACCATTGTTTGTTTATTATTTGGCGTCCAATTTAAAGTGAATTTATTAAATCATTTTTTATATTCAATAAATTAATAAAAATGAGCAAATACGATTTCGCTAAACGGCTGAAACGCATGGTTCACGAAGAATGTGAAGTAGTAAAAAGGGAATCTGAAATTGCACGTCTAAGTGCCAAATACTACGAACAATTGTGTAAGAATTTATTAATAATACTAATGAATAAACGCTTTAAGCAAAAATTTTATTAAAATAGTCAATATAAAAACTGCTATGGCAAAGCAGGCCCAAGAATTGTCTTTTTATCGCAAAGAAGTGGAAAAATTAAAACTGGAAAACAAAAGATTGCAAAGATTTAAACAAACGGAAGAAGAACAGCTATGTGCCACAATTGAAAAGGTGGAAAATATGCAGTCAGAATATGAAAGTATAAAGCAACGGCAAATAAACCAAAGACACAGTGCTCTTATGAAAATAGATTGGTAAATATTAACTAATCATTTGCCACATAATATGTTATATGTATTAAACTTTTTTAATTTTTATAGCCTACGTAGTATTAAAGAGGCCACACAAACTTACATCAACGTGGAGGCACTACCGCAAATGATACGGGGCGTGACAATTTGTGATAGAGTAACATCATGTGAGTGGAGACCATTTTGTTTCGATCCTTCAAAGCATACACAGAGAGAAATTAGTGATAAGATTTGGCATGATACACAGATTGATGCAATACATAGAGAGACTTGGGAAAAACTTATATTAAGTGAAATCGTTATCTTGAAACCGTCTGATACTGAAGTTAGTAAAGGCAATGTTACACAAATAATGTAATGCACATATATATTCCGGTAAATTATTTGCTTTAAAATTTATTTTTAGTATCCAAAATAAATCCAATTATGAATGCTGATTTTAAAATTTTAATTTTACAAAGTATAAGTTTGTCGTTGATTGTATATAGTATTCTTCAGAAGGATTATTTAATCCTACATAAAAAATATACTTTCGTTTTGCTGATTATACGAAATAAGCCATTAGGGAGGAATAATGTTGAACGAAATTAACAAATAATTTTTTTTTAATATAATGGACTTTAGTTCAATGACTTATACCTTCACATTTACAATTCACCAGTTAAGGCCTGGTAGTTCAAACCGTTTGCACCTTATTCCTGACAATCTGTCGATAAAAGATCAGTAGTGTTAACAATTTGAGAGCATTTTTTGATAATATGTACATATATACATACATATATCGTACTGATTTTGAGTTAATAATAGACTTCTACCGAAATAGCGAATTTTAATTATTTCATTTCATTGGTTTTAGAAATTTTCTATTACAGTTATTTTTAAGTTAGTGCTTTTACATGCACATCACTCATGTATAAAATTAACTCACACAACTTAAGTTATTACAACACTTACATACTTACATACACACAACATACTTTTACATCCACGCATATAAATTTGTAACCAGCCTTTAATCGGATAAAAACCCAATTTCATGTTTTTACAAAAATAAGGAATTAAGAGAGATTTTAATAAGTGTTAATGGTTATTTTGTTTTAATTTTCTCTATTAATACAGCACAGTTATACATAGTTTGCCAAACAAAACTTTAGTTTTTGCTGAATAAGATGTATTTGCATTTTTAACTTAGCGATCTATTTCTAATTCTAATAACAGGTGCGTACAGTCTCTAAATTGATATCCCTAGTAACTCTTGTTAGTTTTAGAACTACATATTACATATTTTATAATATTTTCACAATTTACTTAAAAGTATAGTTTAGTAACAAATTATTTTCTTTCTTCAAATTGTACCCAAAAATCTTTCGGCGATATGATTAAACCGCTTAGATTAGAGCTTAAATCAGGTAACTTATCATTTCGTCCTAAAATGACGTTAAAATTCTGACATAACGCCGTCGTCATTAAGAATAACATATTTCGAGCAAATGTTTCACCGGCACATAATCGTTTTCCTAAAATTTGTTACACCAATTAATTAAATTTATACAATTATATTAAATTGTACTAAAATCTTACCAGCTCCAAAAGGAAAAGATACATCCTTTTTCAAACACAGTTTTCCCTGATCATCTAGAAAACGTTCAGGTCGGAAATTATCGGGATCTCCCCAAACACGTTCATCACTGTGATAAGCATACAAACTCGGAACTACTATGGTGTCCTATGAAAATAAAATCAAAATTCTAAATAAATGGATCGAAAAATATTTGGGATTTCAAAATAAATAGAATTAAAAAGATTTAAAACATAATTATCCTTCACCACAAGATACTTGTTTGAGATTTCATAGTTTAGAAACAATTAAACAAATTTCTTAAAAAAACAGCTACAGTGGCGCATTCGTTTGACTGCAATGTTATCATAGATCGATAATTATATGCATCCGCTAAACTGAACTTGTACCACGACACGAATTGAAAAATTTTGGAAAAATTTCTTAATGGCACAAAAATTTAGTATCTATTGTTTCAAAACTTTTCTTATCATCTAAACATTTTATTTAATTCTCCTCTATATAAATATAAGTTAAGTTTAAATAAGGTAATTATGTAATATGTTTTTGTAGAGCGAACTTAATTAATTTGTTAATTAAATAAAAGCAAACATATGTATGTATTTTATATATAAATCCTAATGCTTATCAACAATTCAACTTACTTTAGGTAGCTTATAACCCATTAATTCTGTGTCGCACGTAGTCTTGTGTGGTATATCCGAGGGTACTAATGTTTCAATTCTTAAAATTTCTCTTATACATGCTTCGGTATAATTACAGAATTTACGGTCTTCCAATGTCGGTAAACGTCCACTACCAACAACGTGGTCAAGTTCGTTTTGAATTTTCTTTTGCACATCAGGATACAATAATAAATATTGAACTAAAAACGATAACTGTGTACCTACTGCTGTAAATGCCGGAAAAGCAAAATCTGTTAAACCCATTATAAATTGGGTACGATAAAAACTTGTATTCGTATTTCCTTCCATTTCTGCTTTTTTCATTTCTTTTATATACAAATCCAAAAAGTTACGTTCACTTGTTTCGTCGTAAGTTTTAATATGATGATCAACAATATCGCCAAAAAATTTGAACATAAAAACATTGGATTCCATAAGTGGCTTATAACCGCTTTTTTCTGGGAATATATGCTTTAACCATGGCAATAAACTTAATAATTTACCGTAATCATCGGCCCAACGTTGAAATTGCATGCCCAAGCGTACTATCTCCCACAATTGAAATTGTTCACTACGTGGCTTTCTTTCGTTGAACATAATGTGAAAAACACTATTTGCCGAAAAAGGACTAAAGAAGTAGGGCAATAGAATACGATAACCACCTTCCTTGACATATGGTTTTTCATGTTCATATTTGGGTCCAGCACGTATTAAATTTAACATGTCGGTTATTTCCTCTTGTATAACCAATTCCAATTCCTGAAAACGGCGTCCAAATCCAAAGTCCCTGAGGTAGCGTAAAATAAAACGTCTTTGATCTTTCCATAGAGAGCCTTCTTCAAAGAAAATGCCTGTAAAAATATTAATAAAAATACTCTTAAACATATTTACACATACAGATTATAAATAATGAAAAATAAGGTCAATATATTTACATATTAAAACAATAGAACTTCAAATATTTAATAAAAATAATAATTTATGTCTTTGTTAAAGTGATAATTTACTACTACTATCTAAGTAAATGTAATATATTTTTTTTTAATAATTTCATATTAAAAGTGTAGGAATGTTTGTACGAAATTGTGTATATTTTCTTTAAAGACATTAAACTACAGTGAACTACAGTCTCACAAAAATATAATAAAATTGATGAAACACGAAGTTCTTTTTAAGAATCTTTTAAAATAAATGTTAATCCTGGCTTTTAAATTTTAAAATTTATTTTTTTCGAAAAAGTTTTAAAATTTAAGGCTTTTACAAAAATTTGTTAATTTTTAATCTTCCACATTGTTTTTATGAATTTAAAAAACTGTTTTTTTTGTTCCTTACACACAAATTTATTGATTAATAAAACATTTTTAAACCGATTTTTATAGTTTAAAATGTTTTGAAAAGGATATAATAGATAAAAATACATATATGTATGTATAAATATATCTATCCATCTCTTTTTTACAATTTTATATTCACTCAGTTGTTTTTTAGTCTTCTTACGAAATGTTTCATTGTTCTTTTCAAAATATAAAATTGAATCCTTAGTATTATATTATTTACCTGCTGACTCTTCGGTTGGTGTACGCATTAGAGAAAGGTATATTTTAGCTCTTCCATCAAAATCCGAATTATTTAAAACTTCTTGTACACCTTCAGCACAATGTACTGCCACAACAGGAAAGTTTCCCATATAGAAACCAACAATATCCGATTTGTACCATTTCGCAAATTTTAAAACGGCTTTGTGTAAATACTTAAAATTGGTTAACATCAAAAACAGATAACTACCAAATATTGGCAATCGTGGAGGTCCTAAACAACAAAAAATTTTGTTTTTAAATAAAATCATATTTTTTTATATTTTATAGAAGCACTAACCAGGCGGAAATCCTTCCGGCCTGTATATGGCGTATTTATAAAACGCATATACACAAATTAAAACACATATCGATAATAGCACCGGAGTTAACATTTTTAAAATTAAATAATATTTCTGTTATGAATACGATTACTTTGCTGGATGATAACTAAATGACTTTTAAACTTAGGTACAATTTGAATTTGTATGTTTTTATAAAAATTTTGTGTTTGTAAATGAAATACTCGAACGCATTGCTTCGTTCGTACCCACTAATCAGTTAAACAAAGATTGTTTCTTATATAAATACAATATATGTGTATAATTAAGTTTATATTATTGTATTATATGAGATGCAATATATAGAATTCTTTTTTTACAATTTCAGGTCGATGGATAGTTCACGTCTTTACCTCTGTATCTTTATAGCAGAACACGCGAAATAAAAATTATATTTACATAAATAAGCTAATTTCTTGCTTTTTTTTAATTGGGGAACTGCACAATTATGGAATATTTATAGATACGCAGAATACAAGGAGATAAATATATACATATAATGTGTGAGATTACATTTACTTAAATCCAAAGCAGTCTGGAAAGGGGTAATACATTTTTAAAACATTTAAAGTGATTAAAGCTTTATTAATTTTATATTAATTGCAGTTTAATTATTATTAATTATATTATTATTATTGATTTATTTTACGAAAAAAACTTTTTTAAAATCTAGCAAACAATGAGAATTGGAATTGTATGTGAAGAAAGGGTTAAATGTTAATGTATAATTATCAATTAGAATTAATAACATCGACCATAAATTATTTAAATAGAGGTATTTTTGATTAAAATTAAACTAAACAAAACTGAAACCTGTTCTAACTAGTCCTGTTAATTATTGTGTAAATTTAAATTTAAACCAGTTAAAGACGCAGAATATGCTGCATACAATTCGCAAAAATGTTGGCTGATCAAATAATTGAATTTGAATTTGTAATCAAATATTTTAATTGATATAACAGGCATAATCCTTAAATCTTATTGGGCATGTGTTAATACTTCAGATTTATATTATCTGCAGTGGAATAATAATGCAAATGCTTTTAAAGCAGAAGAAAATTAGAACTTTATATAAAAATTGTAACACGGCACCAACTACACATTTTAACTGCTATATGTATCATAATTTTCTTTTACAAAATTGTCTTTGGGTGATACGGTAGTTTAGAGATTAGCGTTTGAATCTGCGAGTGCGGGAGTTGTGGATTTGTTTCCGAACACAGACTCTGGCCTGTTACACTTTTTTAAAAAAATTTGTGTATTACAAAAAAAAAGTAAAAAGAAAATGGCTAAATTGTGACACTGGTCAATGGTAAAGGAATTCATAACACAAAAACAAGTATTATAACACAATTCTGTAAGTAGAGGTGTATATCTCAAGTAAAAACAATAATTCTCATAATATTAAGTGGTTTTAAATTTGCATTTTAAAATTTCTTAATATAGCGATTAAACTAAACTAAACTACTAGAAATTTATACTAAAGATGTTACGTTTTCATGCAATATTAATTATATTTTTCTAATTTTAATTCACATAACATTTGAAATTTTTTTTAAGCTCTAAATGTTTGTCTCCTATAATAAATGTATTTTAAAAGCTGCTTATAGGTATTTAAAGTATTGTAAATTATAGTATTACTATTCTGTTTTAAGCTCATATAATTTTTTTGAAATGAAAAATAAATAAGAAAATGTAAACAATAATTTGTTATTAGAATACAGTAGCCTCAACGTATAAAATACATATTTATATTATTTTTTGTTGTCTACTATCAAAAACATTTTTCGTAACAGTTCATTTTATATATACAATTTAAAGGGGAATATTAAGTCCAACGTTTGAACACTAAGAATTTTTATTGAACTATATTTAAAAATAAATTCATCTTAATTTTCAGGATCTACGCAGCATTAAGGACACAAAGTTATGTTAACCTGATGGCATTGCCGTAAGTGATAAAAGATGTAACAATATGTGATTCTGCGTCATCAGGTAAATAGAGATCATTCCTTCAAAGTATAAGCATATAAAAGTTCAAGATAAATTTTGACTTTATAAGGAAATTGATTCAGAGATTAGAGTTAACTAGCTACTGAACGTATTAATTTAAATTATTGTGGCAATACTAGTTAGGTTTTTGAAATTATTCTGAAGTAGCAACAGTTTGATTAAATATTTTAATCACTATTCGTAAATAGTCTAGAGACTTATCACAGTTTGTTCAATATAATTCCTAAGGACACAAATTCAGATAAACGCTTTTTAATTGTATAAACAAAGTTTTTGTATGTTGTTACGTAATGTTAGTTTTTCGTTCAGTCAATTTTAATCTTACTTCTGGCACATTGTCAATCAAAACTCAATCATGTAAACAATTTTCTAACATTTTTTCATTTAAATGCCGTATAAATTTCGAACGCTTGTTTGATTTAGTAATAACTCTGTCTTAGAAAGAACAAATGTACATTTGATAAATATACATTTTGTTTGTAAACATTCTTTCTACACTAACAACTTTGACAATATAATTGTTTGTTAACGTCAAATTCTTTTGATTTAAAGTAAAACGGCATAAAAGAGATAAATAAAAATTAATACAATAAATTTTGTTTATTATTAGCTTGTGTATTCAATTTAGAAAAATTATTATTTTATTGCATTTTATTGTATTTTGATTGTTATGGCTTTCAATAAATGAAATTAATCTGTAATTGAAAAAGCAAACTTAAGCTTATTTCGTTTAACACAGTTTCCCATTCAAAGTTGTAATTTTCATTCCAACACGGCCTTCTCCTACTATATAGAACAGTAAGTTTCTTATACCATAATAATCTATCACAAATCTTTAGGAAAACATGTACATATGTACATATATAGTTATTAGTTCGTAAATTAAACTAATAGCTATTTTGTACTAAAATGTTTTCGTAATTCACTTAAAAGTTTTGTTTGGTAACGCCTCCAATATTATTTTCTTCCTTCCAACTGTACCCAAAAATCTTTAGGTGAGATATTAATACCACTTAGAGTAGAGCTTAAATCGGGTAATTTATCATTCGGACCCAATACGAAATTAAAATTTTGACATAACGCTGTTGTCATCAAGAATAGCATATTTTTAGCAAATGTTTCACCAGCACATAATCGTTTTCCTAAAATTTATCACAAGAATTAAATCAAAACAAGTGATACAATAACATTAACTTGTAATAAAACCTTACCAGCTCCAAACGGAAGAGAAACATCACTTTTCAAACTCAATATGCCTTGATCATCTAAAAATCGTTCAGGTCGGAATTTTTCGGGATCACCCCACACTCGTTTATCACTGTGGTAGGCATACAAACTCGGAACTATTGTGGTACCCTATACAAAAATGTTAATATTAAATAGTTTGGAGAAATACGAAAAAACTTTTCGAATATCGAAGTATAAAACTTTTTAAATTATACAAATAACACAAAAAGGCCAAAAATGACTTCCGAACAATTTAACAATGTTTTTTAAAATACAGAATACTTCACTATAAGCTAGTTAAACTTAGAAACACTTAAAAAACTAACAAATTCTTAAAAAAAAAAAAAACTTGGAAAGCATTAGAATTTCAAATAAATATTATTCCTTAATTGTTTTGTAAGGTCACATTGGGTGAAGTGAATAATTTCATAATTTTGTATTCATATAATTAAATAAATAATAATAATCGCAATAATAAAACACACTTGTTTAGCTTAACGCTTATCAGAAACTTAACTCACTTTAGGTATTTTAAAATCCATTAATTCTGTATCGCATGTAGCCACGTGTAGAACAGATGAGGGTACTAAAGTTTCAATTCTTAAAATCTCTCTTATACATGCTTCGGTATAATTACAGAATTTACGGTCTTCCAATGTTGGTAAACGTCCGCTACCAACAACACGATCGAGTTCTTGTTGAATTCTCTTTTGCACATCAGGATACAATAATAAATATTGCACTAAAAACGATATTTGAGTGCCCATAGTTGTAATGGCCGGAAAAGCAAAATCTGTTAAGCCTATTATAAATTGGGTACGATAAAAAGTTGTTTCCGTATTTCCTTCCATTTCAGCTTTTTTCATTTCTTTTATATACAAATCTAAAAAGTTACGTTCACTTGTTTCGTCGTAAGTTTTAATATGATGATCAACCATATCGCCAAAAAATTTAAACATAAAAGCATTTGTTTCCATAAGTGGCTTGTAAGCACTTTTTTGTGGAAAAATATGTCTTATCCATGGTATTATGCTCAATAATTTACCATAAGCATCACCCCAACGCTGAAACTGCATACCTAAGCGTACCATCTCCCATAATTGAAATTGTTCACTTCGTGATCTTCTTTCGTTGAACATAATGTGAAACACACTATTAACCGAAAAAGGACTAAAGAAGTAGGGCAATAGAATACGATAACCACCCTCCTTGACATATGGTTTTTCATGTTCATATTTGGGTCCAGCACGTATTAAATTTAACATGTCGGTTATTTCCTCTTGTATAGCCAATTCCAATTCCTGAAAACGGCGTCCAAATCCATAGTCTCGGAGATAGCGCAAAAAGAAACGTCTTTGCTCTTTCCACAATGGGCCATCTTCAAAGAAAATGCCTGGAAAAAATATTGTTAATAGATTTATAATTGAAAGGGAAAAAGGTCAATAGTGTTCTGTATTATATCGTCAAATTAAAAGATTGTTTTAAAAAATGTAAAATAGATGCATTTTGACAAAATTTTTAATTTTAGTCGTTTTACTGGCAGAAAAGATATATTTTTCCATGGGTGTGTCATTTATAACAGTCTCATTTTTGAAAGAAATGTCACCTTCCTAATTATCGTCTTAATATGAATAAAAGTCCAAAACAAATCCATAATTTCAGCTATTAATTATTAACATATTCGCATAGGACAATTTTCACTCAAACTCCCCTATAAATATGGGTACTTATTTCTAAGTTTTTCCCGTCTTTAGTGTAGATTTCAAGATTTTAAAGGTACACTTTCAGGTATGAAACGGTACACATTATATGCATATCTAGTCATCAAGGAGTGATTGAAAATGCGGAAGAAAATGTTCTACCTAATAAAGAGAGCCAGAGTACAGCATACCATAAGATGGTATGGTCTACATTGCATTGAAGACCAATCTCAGAAATTAGGCGGAAACGTCACATCCTATAGAAAGTGGTGGTATACTGTACCTACCTACCTAGATGTACTGTAGGTTCTAAATGTTAGTCTTTCTCTCCGAGGAATCATTCGTTTAGTACATCTTGGTGTAAAATAAAATTCTGGAATAAGTTGTTAAATTTTTAATACTAGTATATTTGCATCATTAATTTGAGAATGAATTTATATAAAGAAATAAATAATCAACAAAGCACACACGAGAAACTTCGTTTGCCGATGTCTATTTTAAAAAAAAAGAGAAATCTAGTTTTCCGATGCGAATATGTTAATATATATCAATTTTTTTGTTGTTAGAAGTGCTCACAAATTTAACGACAGGAAGACTGTTTTTAAACCTCCCTTATTTTTAATCGTTACTATTATTCTGGAAGAAAGCCACCAGTGTATCAGAGTGTGTCATTGGTCTTCCATTATAATTGATTACACCGAAATTAGAGTATGACATTTGTTCTGGATATTAAGTAATATGTCAAATAAAAACTCGCTTCTCTGTAGTCCATAACTCCAAATGGCTTGTCTAATTAAAACCTTTTTAACAAGTGTATTTGAATATTATACTTGAATATTTCTGTGATGCTAGCATTCTCAAGTCGATTTTGATGCATTTTTCGTTATATATAAGGATGATATTTTATATATGTATGTATGTATTGCTTTTGGATATAACTTGCAGATTTAATTGCTCGGCAGCTTCTGAAATTAGCAAGTAGCTAGATTTGCCTTTATTGCATTACTTTTCGATAGCAGTACTTAAATAGTAGAAGAATAATACTTGTTTTTAATATATTGTATATTATTTGCAATAAGTAAACATTACACTAAATGCTTGTTGTCAGAGAGCTCCAATTAAAAGAAATGGAAATAATATTTTTAAACATAAAGTAGTTATGAAAGTTTTAATTATCTTTTAAATTATTAACAAAATAAAATTCTTAAAATTGTTCGCCATATTCTTTTAAAATAATATTATTTAATTATTATTTGCTTCATGAGAATAACCATTACATTTTTAATAAAATTTAAATCGTAAACTAACCTGCTGATTCCATGTTTGGCGTACGTATTAGTGAGACGTATATTTTAGGTCGTCCATCAAAATCCGAATTATTTAAAACTTCTCTTATACCTTCAGCACAATGTACTGTCACAACAGGAGAATTTCCCACATAGAAACCAACAATATCCGAATTGTACCATTTGGAAAATTTTAAAACACCTTTGTGTAAATACTTAAAATTTGATAACATCAAAAACGGATAAGTACCTAATATTGGCAATCGTGGGGGTCCTAAATAAAAAGGACGTGAAATATTTTTTTTTTAAATAAAATCATATTTTGCAATACATTATAGCAACACTAACCAGGCGGAAATCCTTCTGGCCTATATATGGCATATTTGTAGAACGCATATACACAAATTAAAGCACAAATCACTAACAGCAGCGGAGTTAACATTACGTATTTTATTTTTATAATTAAAAATATAATTATATAATATTTCTGTTTTCAACACATCTACTCTGCTGGGTTAAAACTAAATGGCTTGAGAAACATAGATACTATTTAAATTCATGTTTTTATTAATTTCGGTTTTCTTTGTACATCACAATCAAATAATAAAGATGACTTGCAACATTTCGCTTATCAGGCCCGTGGATCGAAATGTTTGTTTATTTTTCAAACAGTGTGTCTTATTATTTTGTATATAGACAACAATTGTGCTATTTTTACTTTAAAATGGAACAGATGGACAATTATAAGATTGTTATAGATATGTGAGTACAAAAAGATAATTTCATATCATATACAGTCTAGAAAAGTAAACATTTTAATATTCTGATTAATTCATTTTAAGAACTTTTATAAGTTTCCTAAATTTGACAGTCTATAAAAATCTTTATTTAAGATTGTTTTTATATTTATATTAAATGTAGGTTAGTTGTTTTTAATTATTATCAAAATTATAGATATATGTATGAGAAATGATTTAATTTTTAGTACAATAATTATCAATTGCTATTAATAAATTAGTTTGCAATTTTTAAAATAATAATAATCAAAACTAAAGGTAGTGCTTAAACTGCTAATGTTTAATATAACTCTTACAATTTATTCCAACTGTTACAATCAAATCCTATTTGAAATATTTTGTTTACAAAAGAAAGAAGAATCCTAAGATATGCTTGTCATGCTTGGATTAATTATCGGTGTTCATTACAAATTTCTTCTATAATATGTCAACATAACAATAACTTTATGTTTTGATTCATATTTTTGCCTTGTTTCTTGTAATGATTATAGGTTACAAACGAATCAGTTTTCTACACTCCTCTTACTGAACTACTTGGTATGTTTTTGCAATTAAAATTATAAAAATCGCATTTTGATTATACTTAATGTATTTTTAAAATCTAAATAATTTCAATAAGCCGTTTTCAACATCTATGACATTTTATTCTATAAGTCGAACTTTATATATTGAGTAGCTCCATTATATGCAAATAGTTAATGCATTAAAATTATGAAGCTGTAGTTAAAATTCATAAGATTTTTATTAAGTTTACAAAGCCCTTAATAAACGATTTAAGGAAAAAATAATAATTATGTGTCGTAATTTTCCTATATTAACCATTTATTTTAAACCTATACTGTATTTCCCTTGCATTAGTCCTCATAACAGCAAAAACAGTTTATGCAATACGCAGTTTAAAATTTCGTAATATAACGGTTAAGTTGCTACTAATTTATACTTAAGAAATTACATGTTTATTCCATATCAATTGTATGTAATTTTCTGATATAAACTCTTATAACAGTTTGAGATCTGAATTTGAGTCCATTATAAACACGTTTTAAAAGTCATTAATTTGTAAAGTACGCTATTTTTTCAATTCATATTTTATACAAATGCAAAAAAACTACTAAAATAATGTAAACAATAATTTACTCCTACTTTACAGTGGTTCATTAACATAATCAAACGACAGTTTTATTATTAAGAAATATAGAAAATACTTGAACTAAAGTTCTTAACAAATTATTTTCTAATTGCGTTTTATATAGAAAATACCACATATATTTCAATATATATTCCACATTGCTTTTCTAATGTTTTCAATTCAATTTCCTAGCTCTCACTTTATTGATGGACATGCTACTATTATCAAACTCTGCATGTATTTTATATAAGTATACTGCTTTAAGGCCACTCTTAGAAAATCTGAAAGGTTTTCCATGCTGCTGTGGTTTTTTTAAATTTAGTTTACGTCCAGTACTTTTATCTTCAATTTTACTTTTTAATATTATATATATTAATTATAAATATATAATACAAATTTTTCTTACTGTGCATCAAATACAATTTTGTCCACTCAGTACCATTCAAT
This sequence comes from Sarcophaga carnaria, assembly GCA_958299815.1. Classification (NCBI taxonomy): domain Eukaryota; kingdom Metazoa; phylum Arthropoda; class Insecta; order Diptera; family Sarcophagidae; genus Sarcophaga; species Sarcophaga carnaria. The sequence continues at coordinate 46,825,426 of OY283150.1, forward strand.
GATGGGTCAAAATATCGAAGCAATATTTTGTTTGTCGTTATTATTTGTCTTGTACATTCCCGTAACAAATTGTGTCCATTTCCGCTTTTTGTTCTATATTTGCTACTTTCCTTGCCACGATATGCATTGAAAGCACCTAAATTTTTTTCTTATAATTCATTGGAAAGTTTATTGTTTTGTTAAAGAATTTTTAAAAATGTTAAATTAAAATTATTTTATTATATTTTAGAATTTATTGAAATTAAACAACCTATTCTCCGATTATGATGTTGTCACAGTTTATACAATGTTTTACATTGTTTTTTTTTTATAAATTTATATCGCTAAAATTCCCATTACTGTTGATAAATTAAATTACAACTTTAATCTCCGTCTGTGCCTTTAAACAACAGTGTATTACTTTAGAATATATTAAAAAACGAAATCCATTGTTTTTTATTAGTGATTTATTAATTTTTTTTTTAAATTAGTACAAAATCTTTAAAATTAATTGACACAATCTTTAAGTAATAAATGTTGCTGCAAATAAACTTACTTTTATTTCTAACCATAATTAATCTTAAAAATGCAAGTAAATTCTTAAAGAAAGATTTCGATCTTAAAAAAAAATTCGTAAATTATAGAAATGCAAATAAACTTAATTATTAATGTATTGCAAATATATGTATATTGAACGTTAAAGTGCGACCAGTTCTTTCATGTTTCTTTACGAGGCTAATTGATGCAAAATTATTATGAAACATTTTCAAACTGCGTACAAAAATTTATTAATAAGAAATATACTTCTTATATACTTTAAAGTCGCCTTTAAAATTATATTTTTTTTTTTCAAATGAATGAATGCAATACGCAAATAAATATTACATTGTTTATTCAATTATACATTTTAAGTACAAACAAAAAATATTATCAAGACGAAAACATTAGACATTAATAATACTGTAATCCTATAATTATAATTAACCTATGTTAAGTTTGATGGCTGCAAAGAAATAATATTAATTATAAAATGTAAATTATAGCTATTGTGTTAGAAAATAACAGTGGCGTTCATATTTTAGGTGGCTAATTGTTGTTTTACGTTTTCTATACAAATATAAACATTTTAAGCTCTTTCAAATATTATATATTTTTAATTATTTATCTCCCATAATTTAAAAAGCTGACGTTTGATTTTACTTTCTAATTAAATTTTGTTTTATATTAAAATTGCAAAATGTTTTTATAAGTTTGTTCAAAAAATAGCAATTTATTCTGAAAAGTTTTTGTAGAGACAAAATTTAAAATGTTTCTCCCTTCAAAACGTAAATAGTATTTATTTTCTTGTTGTTCTTCTTGACCTTTATGATTCAATTCTCTAAATATATTGCTGACCATAAAAATACGTTTCTTCTAATAAGCACTTATTTCTTACATTGAAGTATTTATTATTTTCAAATATTTACTTTTCTTTTAAGAAAACTGCATTTATATTTCGAAGGAATTGAAAACTAAATTCATTTCACTTACAGTAAAACGTATTGTATTTTCTCGTATAGTCGTTGCTGGAGGACTTTATATTCCATAATATTCGGAAAATTATCACTTACAGATAGTAATTTTCGAACTTTGACTACATAATTTGAGTTTGATTATTTTGCGATCTACCAAAATGAAAACTCGTGAACTCGACTGTAAGAATTCGTCAGAATTTAAATTTCGAAACATTAGTGCCTAAAATACACTGATATTGAAAACGCTATACAATCTCTTTGTGCAAAATGAAAATTAATTATTTTTCTTTTTTGGTTTCTTGGGATTACGAGAACGAGACTTGGCTTTACATAATGGACATATTGGTGCATTACGATGAATTTGTTGATGACACGAGAGACAAGATTTCATAGGAGGTGGTTGTTGTCTTAAATTAACATTAAAATCAGAGCGAAATGTTGGATGATGTCCTAAACCTATAGATGGAGCTTGTTGTAGGCGGTTCGAGGAAGGTGGCGGTGGAGGCGGGGCAGAAAAATCGCCTTTACCTAAACGAACTGCTGACGACGGATTTGTAGCTGATCCAGGAGGAGCTGGCGGCATAAAAGCGTGACCACCCGTGTTCGGTGCACCTGCATTACCTCCTACATTATTTGGGGCTGTAGGCGGTAGTGCAGTTACGGTTGCTTCAGGCATTAATGGATGTCTGGGATGGGGTCTGGCCAAAGAGGAGGCTTGTGTTGAAGAAGCGGCGGCTGCCGCTGCGGCACTCTGAGCGGCCACTTTTAAAAAATTTGTAGGGAATCGATCTTTCGAAATTGGACTGCCTTCTTCTTCATGCAAATCTCTGAGAGGGCTTAGACCTAAATAGTCACGGCGCATATGATCTATTTGATATTTCAAAGCCAAATACTCTTCATAATGACGGTTTGCCATGTCCACCGAACGAGTTTGATTATCTTTTGTTTGTTTTATAATATTCTCCATATCATTAATATCGGCATGTATTTGACGCAGTTCTTCAACATGAGACATCTTCTCCTCCAGCAAGTGTTCCAATTCTTTTCGGTATTCGTCCAAGCATTTGTCTTCATCGTCACTTAACTTTACCTCTTTTATAATGCGAACCTTTAGTTTTTCTAATGCTACTGTTTTGTCACGTATATCTTTTATAGCTTCTAATTTGGCATAGTAGTGTCGCTCATTGGAGCTGGGTAAATCAGCAGTGGTGGCCATTTTTAACACTATTCTATAGTTTTTCTTTAGCCAACTATGCTTTGGTCTTTTTATTTATATTATTTAGCTTTCTGTCTTTGGATTAATAATGGATATTCTTTATACAAATTTTACATCTGTAATACTTGTTTATTTAAATTAAAAAATTGTGCTTTTGAAAATTTTCTCAAAATCGTCTGGATTTATTCACTGTTTTTTACAATTTCTTTTGACTTGACTTTTATTGTATATATTTGTATATGCTTTCTATACGGTGTGTTCAGTGTGTTACAAAATGAAATAAAGCCTAAAGTCTTCCATTCAAATTCCAATTAGTAAAGGAAAATTTATAGATGCAAAAACGAATTATGAGGTCATTTGAAAGTAATTTAGAAATTAGTAACTTCTGCTTATAATCAGTTATTTATTAGTTATTATATTATTCTTTTAAAATTAAAAAGTGTTCTGTAATATATTTTCAAGAAGCCGATTGTTATTGACTAGAATAAAAGTATGGTAACACCAAGGGGTAATCATCCACAGTGATTGAAAAAACACCGACCATTTTTTAAGTTTTATTTTTCCAGGAGTTTGAAGATTTTTAAGTTTAAGCCGCCAGTGTTGCAAAATTGAAATTTTGAAATATAACTGAAAAACCTTTTTGCATCAAATAATAGTTTTATGTAAAATACATTTACATACGGAATACAAAACAAAAACAGTTGATTTGGTTTAGTCAAAAATTCATGTACAAAATAATTTAAATATATTTGAGTAGGCAGTTTAAATTTTTAATTTTTTAAAATTTTAAATAGAATGACACAATGGCAACATTGTTTTAATGCAGTAAGCAGACATATCGGTGAATGTCTCCACTAACAGATGCGAAAATTACTTATTCTAGCCACGCACCGTCCAAATCACGATTTACAGTACATGGATTTATGGTAATACAGTATATATCATTTCGAATAACGACACCTTGGTTAATTTCGATTTTATTCACCACACCGGATAAATTCACCAAATTTTCTGTAAAAAACTCACCACAACTACAAATTCACCACATTTGAAAAAAATCACCAAAATCAGCGGGCCAGCAAACAAAAACACAACATATCATTTCACACAACACCTCCCCTTCCCATATATATTTTTTTTCGTTTTATCCGATTGGGGGCCTCTTTTTTGGCAAGCGAACTTTTTACAACAACAACTTACCAGTTGTCTTTTTATCTATTTTTCTACCTACAAACACATTTCTGCACGTACATTAAACAAAGGGGGCTTAATTTTTACTTAATAAACCCGGAAAAGGAAAAAAGAATGTGTGTGAGTGAGAATAAGCGCTTTTAGGTAGGAAGGAACATATTTAAACAAGTATGGTAACACCAAGTGCTAATATCCACAGTGATTGTAAAAAAAACTCCGGCCATTTTTTGTTTTATTTTTCCAGGAGATTGAAGATTTTTAAGTTTAAGCATAAAAACAAATGTTAAAGCGCTTTGTAGGAACATATTTAAATAAAATGAGTAGTGAGATAAAAGCCAAAGAAACGTTATCCAAAAAGTTAATTGCAAGGAAAATTCCTAAGAGAATTGAGCTAAATGGTGCAGAAGCGGTAAGTTTAAAAAACTCGTACGGGTTTTTTACCAATAAGGGGGAGGGCGTTCGAATCTTGCAAACTTCTCGTTTAAAAGAACAAATCAAACATATTTTAAAGTTAGTTTTAATATCACACAGATAATTGGCCATTACAACGCTTCAGTCAGGATTACGACGTAGCTTCACGCACCACTTGTGTCGTGTGTCATTTTTATGCACGAGTGGCGGGAACGACAACTTTTTGGGAAAATTTTCATTTTTTATTTACTCAGAGATTTTGCCAAGTACCTCTGCTGAGAGGAAGTTGCCGAAGGAATATTTTATTATATTTATTTATATTTTTGATTTCTGACCTGGGGTTTGAACCTTGGGCCTTGCTCTTAACCCATTTGCAGCCAAACAAAAACTACAAGTTAAATTTTTAAAATTTCAATGTATATTTTAACAATGCACAAAAACAGAAACGTAAAAAAAGTAAAAAAAAAAAACAAAATTCAGGACATTAGAGTGGTGTACCCAAATTGGTACAATGGCCACTTATGAGTGATATTTTGCAAATAAAATTTTCCTCAACGCAGAGCGTTTTTTGCATTTTTTGCAACTCCAGCGGCTTCTATTGTGGCAGATGTTACAACGCACACGCTTAGGAAGCTTTTCTGGAACATGATATACGCCGTCTAGATGTAGCCCCTTAATATTTGATAATGGAGGGCGAGCAGAATGTCTTTTGGACGACTGTTTTAGATAAAGCCTAGCTATGGATCGACGAAATTGTAATTGATTCATGTGTTTTCTAAAATCTTATATATTTGTTGTATGAAACTAAAAATGCTTTTCAATGTTTCACTGTTTAATGAATTTTATATTATAATACAAATAACGACTATTAGCTTTTAGGTAGAAAATATAACTTTGGTTTCCATTGACCGACCTCTGTGTATTATTAGTGAAGTTTAATAGATTATTACAACAATAACAATAAATATGGTTAAATTTCTTCATTTAATGTTTATTCAGAGCACTTTCCACTATTCAATATACAGCCTTAATAATTAAGTGTTCCCAAATTGGCACATTGACCGTAAATGGGTTAAATAAACCAAACACACTACTACTTCTTACTAGACCACGGCGATTTGTTTTAATATGATTTTAGCTAAATTTCTGCTTTCAATTCGAAGCTGGGGTAAATTATTCTTTATTTTGCTTTCGCAATGACATTTACGTGTCTTATTCATACTCAGAATATGCACCAAAGGATTTAAAGGACAACTAAAAAATATTAATAATTTAAAATTCAAAGACCCCTATAGTGTTTAAAGCTTTTTAACAAGTATTTTTTTATAAACAAATTTTTAGGAATCTAAATCACCACTTTTTCAAGAAGTTCAAAACAAGGAAAAGACTAAAAAAGGCCAAAAGAACACTGAAACTAAATTGGAAAGTATTACAGACTCAACGGTAATTAAAACTGAATTGCTAGAGATACATAAAAAACCTGCAGTAAAACGATCTACTAGAAAAGTAAAATTACTTGAAAATAAAGAAAGTCTCGCAGCAATTGAGGTGTTAACAACGCAACCCATAAAAACAAAGAAATCTCCCAATAAGAATAAAGTTAAAACATTAAATGAAGAACCTTGTAGTAGTAGTAAGAAAATTAAAAAGGAAGTTTTGACTGATGGATGGGAACCTCCAAACTGGAAGCTAATGTTGGAAAATATACGCCAAATGCGTTCTGATGATAATGCACCCGTAGATACAATGGGTTGCCATAAATGTGCGGATGAAAATGCTGATGAAAAAGTATTACATGCTTGCTTATCCTTTTAATATAGTAAGATTATAAGAAATTTGTTTTCGTTGTAGACTCAACGCTTTCAGAAACTAGTTGCTTTAATGTTGTCAAGCCAAACGAAGGATGAGATCACCTACCACGCCATGTTACGGCTAAGGGAGAACAATCTTACACCTGAAGTTATATGCAATATGAAAGTAAGCGTGTTGGAAAATATTCTCCACCCTGTTTCGTTTTATAAGGTAAGCAGATATTAATTACCCATTACTTTGGTTAAGTATAATTAATTTGTGTCTTTTTTCCATAGAATAAAGCAAAATATCTGCAGCAAACATCTAAAATTCTAATTGAAAAATACGATTCCGATATACCAAGTAACATCAAAGAGCTCATAGCTTTACCAGGGGTTGGTCCTAAAATGGCTCATATATGCATGTCAACGGCATGGAGAGAAATTACCGGCATTGGTGTGGATGTTCATGTTCATCGCATTTCAAATCGTATTGGTTGGTTACCAAAACCTACTAAAGAACCAGAACAAACTCGTATTGCTCTGGAAGCTTGGCTACCACAGAGTGTATGGGCTGAAGTAAATCATTTATTGGTAGGATTTGGACAAACCGTGTGCTTACCTATTAAACCAAACTGTAGTACCTGTTTAAATCGTGAACTATGTCCTTTTGGCATGAAAACAGTAAAAAACGAAAAAGTACTACAAAATGTGGTTGTTGCAGATATTTGTGATAAAGTAAAATTTAAGAAATCGAAATTAAAATTCTAAGTTCTTGAATAAATAATGTATCCATTTGTGATCAATTTTGTTTACTAATAAGAATGACATAAGTTGTTTTTTATTAGTTAGTCTTTCTCTTAAATTCGCATATGTAAAGGAAAATTTAGTGGATGAGAACAAAGTTTATGAGGTAATTTCTGAGTAATTAATTAGTAATTTTTTTTTACAGTAAATATTTTTCTCTTAAAATTGAAACACTTTTCAAGAAATTGATTGTTTTCCATTCGTGGAATAAAAATGTATCCTGAAAGCAACCATTCACAGTGATTGTTAATTACAACACTGGTGCTGATTGGAAAAATTCGTTCGTTCGTTCCTTTAACATCAATTTGTGATTTAATTCACACATTCTTTTTTCGTGTAAATTAAGCCCCCTGTCTGTAATTAATGAGTGAAAATAAAGCGAAAAGAATAGAGATAATTTCTTAGTAATATTAGTAATTTTTGCTTACAGTCAAATATTTAGTTATCCATTCATTATATTTTTTTTTAATTGAAATTCCTCTTCAAGAAGCCGATTGTTTTTATGAATGGTATAAAAAACATGGCAACACTGAATGATAACCATCCACAGTGAATGTTAATTTTTTCCAACACCAGCATTGCCAGAAAGGAAAAAATTCGTTCGTTCAATAAAAAACAATTTGCGATATAATTCACACATTCTTTTTTCGATTTTGGTTGATATAAGTACAACTTAAGCAGTCAGTTTCTTCAAGATGAGTTTGTGGCTGTGATGTTTGTGCGGGGTCGCTGCCTCTTGTGGTTGTGAATTTGCTTGTTTCTTCTTTCTACTCTATTTGTTTTCTTTCTCCGTTTATTAAAGTTTTCGTGTTGTTGTGGTCCTCCTCTCTCGAGTCCATTTCTCTATATGCGTTGTTGTGTTGTGTTGAGTTTGATTAAAGTAAATTTGTTTGAAGTTAGTTAAGATTTGACTTTGTTAATGTTTGTTTGAGTGTGTTTGTGTTCTCGGAAGTGTATAATATAAGAAAAAGTAAAACCAAATAAAATAAAAAGTGCGTGCAATGTGAATAGTGTGTGATTGGTGGATGTGTGTTGTTGTGCGTGCTTGTGAGGAGTGAACAACAACAAAACAACAACTCTCCTCTCCCGACTTGCGTTTGTGTTCTGTTCACGGTTGTGTTTGTATATGATGTTTATTGGGTTGGGTGGGTTTGTGTTGCTGTGTGTGTGTGCGTTTCTGTCTGATGGTGGAGGTTTAGGAAACAACAACCAACGGAGGATAAGATAAAGCATGAAATGAATGTGAATGTTTGTTGTTCCTCCCTCCCCTCCCTCCCTCCATCATCTCCCCAAAGTATATTTTTTTTGTCAATTTCATTCATTCATTTTAATTTATTTATTTCATTTCAATTTAATTTATTTTTCATCCCTTTTTTTTTGTTGATTTTCGACAATGTGTGTTTAAAGAGTGATGAATCCGTTGCGTTGATGGCTATTTCTGGACTTGATTGGTGTGGTTCGTTTGTTTTCTGGGTGTGCTGCGGTGGATGTAGGTACTGTGCAATAATGTGCGTGCGTGTGTTTGTTTGTAAAAGTTACTGAAGAGCGATGGAAAATGAAAGAAAATTCCTTTTTCATTGTGATGGGTGCTGTAATTTTCACTGCATTACTAAAACTGTGTGATTTGTCTGCATTAAGGATATTATCTCGGTTAGTGGAGTCACAAACACTGAATAAATAAGAACTGCACTCAACGAACGCTATTCTGTCAGTTAATTCTGTTTATTACAGGGTGAATCGAACATATTTTGGTTACCTTAAGGTATGCTGTGATATTTTGAAGGAAAAAAGAAATAAATCCTCTTTCTGTGTATTCTGAGAGCCTGTTAGTACAAAAGAAACATATCATCTGATTTGCCGAAAATTTTGCGTTTCGTGTATCCTTATGGAATATGAATGAAAAACCAAATTCGTTTTATATGAAATGAATTTTATTTTTTTTGTAATAAAATGGCACTTAAAATATAGTTAATTATATAATGATTAATTTAAAAAAGTTAATGCGAATGCTATTAACTAAATTCATATTAAATAGAAACAAGTAAGTATTTTTTGAACTTTAACAATTTAAAAATATAACCAAATGTTATGCTAAACTATGTTCTTAAAAATACATGTATGTGTATATTAAATATATTATATTTTGATATAAAATAATTCGATTTTATGCCATTCTAATTTAATATTCGAAAATCCCGAATAATTTTTTCAACTATTACTTTTTTTAATGTTTTACTATAATCTATATACTATAGAGACTTACTTTATGTAACAAATATTAAATATGCAAAAAATTTGAATAATATAATAACTTTAAATATTATTCGATACGATTATTCTAAACTACACATATCAATAAAACTGGCTTTAGTTCCAAATAGGTATGTATTTGCGTAAGTCAATTAATTAATTGTACATAACATTTTGATTAACGTTTCATTTAGTATGTATTATGAACTATGAATAGAATGTCAGGATAACAAATGTTTTTGTTTTTAATTCTACTCACCAAAAGAACTATTTTTAATATGGATTTTAATTTTAAGTGTTTTAAATGAAAATAAAAATATTTCATAAATTAAAGTGAAGAAAATTAGTTACAGTTTTAAAACATAATTAATATGCAAACATTTTAGTTGAACACAAAATTACATATACATAGATACAAAAAAAAAAAAGAAATTAATTACAATAATAAACATTTAATGCCAAATAACTGAACTGATCGTTTTTCTCTAATTTGAATACAACAAAAAACATATTAAACTTAGTAAGTATTAAATATTTTAATTAAATTATTTCGTTCTATGTTGTTGGATATTGTTCGTTGCATTTATCGGTATTTTTTAGTTATTTTTCGCTTCTAAAAATGAGATATTCGTATACTTCCTCGTTCTTGAGTAACTCCTCTTTTACGTTTTTTTGTGTATTTAATCGGTTTCATTTTTTTATTCGACTATAAATCTGTTATAGGTCCAGCTACACTTAATTTAACGGGCGAGTTCGTATGAGATAAATTTACGGTTGTCGTAGATGTTGTTGAAGTCGTCATATTAGTGCCGCTATATTGTTGATGGATATGATATTGTTGTTGCTGCTGTTTGCTCGACCATTTTGGATTAATTTTTTGTGTAGCATTAGTAGAAACTGTAGCAGTAGAACGTTTAGTATTTTTAATTCCATCACCACTAGTTCCACTGCCTACAGCACTATTGCCAACAACAACTACTTTACTGTTATGTCCACCATCACCATTTGATAATTTATGGTATTGTTGCTGTAGTTGTTGATTATCATTAGCCCTGGGGGAAGGGGGTTGTGATGTATTTACTTGTAGGGTTTTAACCAAATTCTCAAGTCTAAAATTGAGATCAAAACAACACAAAAAAAAAGTACAATAATATTATAGATTATTAATAATGGTGAGTTACAATTTAATTTCATCATAGTTACAATCTATAAGTGTGTCACATTAATTTAATTTTGAAAATAATTAAATCCAAATGAATATAAAACTGTTCTTGGCGGTTTTCTAATTACAAAGGAAAACTTGTAATCTAATCTAAATGCATATACATATGTATGTATGTTTTGGCTTAGCTTCACTGCTTATTTCGTTGTTTCTACTGTAAACAAACGTACAAAATATTTAAAATAAAGATCAGTTTGTGTGACCTCCAAAAGATGTAAATACCATCACGCGTTGTAAAGTGCGTAAGTATATTAAAAAAATGGTTTTTATAGTTTTGTGACAACTTGACTCAGTATTAATGTGCTGACATCATAAAAGGAGATCAGTAAATATAGAATGAAGGTTATTTTGCCGTTTAAATTTTCGAAACACACGAACATGAGACGAAAATTTATTGATCTGACAATGAACAGACAGTCATATATGTTTCGCGAAAGGAACGAACTTTCTAGGAATTTTAGGAAATATTTCGAATTGAAAAGAAGTTCTTCAATAAAACGAACGATATGTACATTCATCTACTTTAACAAATCAAAATAATAATTTAAGTGACACAATTATGAATGGAACTTGATTAATGTTCCGTTAGTTATTAAAGTGTTGCAGTGTTAAGAGGTGTTAATAAAATGTGTGTGAATTATTATGCATTGAGTTAGAACTAAATAATATTTAAAATACTAAACTAAACTAAAAATAAATTAATGAATTAAATATTAATATTTGGTTTAAAATAAGGGAGGTAAAATACTATTTAAACTATTCATACAATTTTATAATGTATTATTTTCTAGAATATTTTACTCTGGCATAAAAACGCTAGTGCCAAATACGCGTATAAAGATATAAAGAATATTGCAAATAAACTCTATACTGTGTGCAAATCATTTCGACATTTAGAAAATTGTACAAACAAAATACAATTTTTTATAACAAAGCACAGCTATTATAGAATAATTAAGGTAATCCTGTAGGATTTTCGAAAAAAGAGTAAAATTAAGATTTTGAATTTTCGTAAGGAAAATTTGACCAAATTTTAAATTTTTGATGCAAATTTCAATGTTCAAGTAAATATTTAAAGAACGAAATATTTTCTAAACAAATTGTGTTAAAAAAAAAAATTATAAAAATAAGTGTGTGTGTTTATCTTAATAATAACGAATATTTTGAACTGAAAACTTAAAAAGTGTAAAAGGAGTATATAATAAAATTTATAATTAAACCCACGCTATAATACGCTCATCAGCATCTTTACGTGCTGCTACAGCTTCTTTCAGTTCTCTCCTTAAATCCTGTGGTGTTACAATATTTGTAACTGTTGGATTATCCGCATTATCAACCTCGTCCGATGATATTTTTTTAATTGTTTTTCTTTCCTCTTTCTTTCGCTTAACTTCACTAGCTGGCGTTGAGACTAAAGCAAAATTAGGCGGTGACATTATAGGACCAACTGTATTTGTGGCATTACCGCCATTTATGCTGCCACCATCAGAGCTAGAAAATGAATTACGCATATCCGTAGGTCTTTGTGCGTTCACCATTGCAATATCAGCTGTGGACGTGTTCGATGGTGTTTCAACGATATGCAAAGGTTCTTCTTCTTGCTCATCTAATGAAGATGTAGCCGGTTGATGATGTATGGTGCCGTAATGTAGATTCATTGGAGCCGGCTGTGTGCGACGTGTATGTGGAAAGGATTTACGTGTTCTTAGTGCTTCGTTTTCGTATATAATATCGGGAACATTGCGATTATTATAGAGGGCGCCTAACATTTGGCGCATATACTTATTTTCAGCCTCTAAGTGATTGAGGCGTTTATTAGTTTCCTTTTTGTCAATACGCAAATGGTGGACTTGTGACTGAAATTTCAAAACGTTAGTTTAGATATTCAAAAGCATAATAATGATTATATTACCTTTAGCTCCTCTATGTCACGCATCATACGTAAATTTGATTCATTCATTGACCACTGTCTCTCTTCTACCATCGCTTTAACTCGATTCAGTAGAGCATCTTCTCTTACACGGGCTGCATCTTTTACTTCACGCACAACGTCTGTCATCATGCCAGGTGTATAGGCACCTGTAAATAGAAATTATTGAGAGAATACATTAATTGTTAGCTACCGGAAAAAGGAAAATTGTTCCTGTCGCTTTGAAACGCACCTGAATGATATGATGGCGCTGGACTTTGTGTACCGAATGCACTGCCAAACACCATCGGTTGACTGTGGGTACTTAAGCCACTTATGCTATCTCTACGGTGCCTCATACCCAAATTGGGAGCGTGCTTTAAAACTTCAATACAAACTAAAACAAGTTGAAACACCAACAAATAATATACGGAAAAAAGGACAATACAAAAAGAAAGAAAGACAAAAAATGAAAAAAAAATTAACAACAAAATACAACGAAAATCTTAAATACAAATATAATTATATACATACGTAGATATGTAGGTAGATAGATATGTACGAGGTGTACAAGAGTAGATAGATAGTTAAAGTCAAGTGATTGATTGATTGATAGTTACAAGGATACCATAAAATTTAATGAGTTTACAAAAGAATAAAAAATAAAATAAAAATAAAAAGTGATTTGCCAAATAAAAAATATAAAAATATTTATGTATTGTATAGGAAGCTTTGAGTTTTTGAATACTTTGGCAACTCAATTGTTCCATTAGTTTTCTATTTAACTTAAAAATAAATGGTTAAGCACAGTTTTAAGACGAGTTTTAAATAATTACAACTGAAAAAAAGGAAACATATCGAACGGCTGTTATTAAGTTAATCATTTGATTTATGCTACCAATAGTAAGTGAGACCTGCGCTTTTTTTAATCATTATTTTAAAAACATTGCCTCAATATTATTACGATTACTGGAAATTCCCTCGTTAAAACGGAAACATTTAATTTCATGGTTAAAGTACACCAATAAAGTAAAACTGAAAAATATTTTCTTATTATGTATGTATGGTTAGTACTGAATTACCTTTTGCTTCATGTAAATCACGACAGATTTTCGTATTTGTTTCGTGCAATAATTGTATCTGTTCCATTAAAACATTGAAAAACTTGTTATTTTGCTCCATATCATTGGGTAAATTATTACGACGATCTGGTGTATTTTGACCACTTAATTTGGAATCATTGTCGGATGGATTTAATAAACATGGATCGCTAAATCTAAAACTGTAAATAATTCAAAAAATATGTATTCTTTTTAGATAGTTTTTAATTGTTATGACTTAATAATAATATTACCCTCTATTTATGTTTGGATGACTACCACTGCCATCTAAGACATCGGTTGAGTTGTTTTCATGTTCAGATGAAGTGCCACCACTTCCGCCCATAATATTAACCATGGGCGGTAAACTGGCAAAATCTTGTGACCCATCATTTTGTGGATAATAACCGCCACCACCTACTGGCGGGAACATCATGGAATAACGGTTATTAAAGGCATTTGAAGAATTTTTCATAAAATTTGGCATGTTCTGAAAAAGAATTAAATATGTATGTACATATATTAGTATAAATATACTAAATATTAAAAAAAAATACTGTTTTTAATTAAATCTAAATGGTAACATAATAATAGGACTTGAAATAATATTACTATTAATTAATTCGTATTTAATCTAACTAGAGGGTGCCCTGGTAGTCAAGTGGGTAGTGTGCTAGACTATTAGCGTGAGGGTAGCTGGGTTCGATTCCCACCAGAGACTCTGGTCTGCTCCGCTCGTATATAATTAGAACATAATTTGTAATTGTATTGTAATTAATAAATAAATAATCTAACTAGAAACCGTCTTAGGAAAATCATAATATCCATCATAACGGAACACTGGCTCTTAGTTACACAAACCGAGTACCTTCACAAACATTTTTGCAACAGCTATAAAGACAAGGAAAAGAGAAGACTACAGAACATTTTCTCTGTTATTGTTCCGCACTTGGGGAAACTGAAACGAAGGGTTTCTGGGCACTCAGAATTTATTGACAGTAAGTGTCTAGTCTCAGATGATTTGGATAAAATCCACACGTTTTAATAATTTCGAAATGCCAACCAGGAGTTATAGAAAAATGGCAGATGGGTATTACAATGGGCCCTTATAAGACCTAAGTGAGTAATGGGTTTTAGAGCAGCTACCGATGTTAATAATTACTTTCACATATAAATAAATATGAGCGTTATTGAAAGGGTATAATGAAATGAAATTGCGCTGTTTAAAAGAAGTTTTTTTTACTAATCCACGCAAATTTAAAGTTTAATACGCTGAATAGGATATCGTTGGAAGACATTAGATAGACAGCTTAGGTTGTAATAGGCTCGACTCATTCAAGTCGGTACATTCACTCGGTTTACATCAGCAAAGAGTTAGAGAGAATGTAACTAAACTAAAGTATAAATATATAAATATCATATTCCACTGCTTTTCTATGATAAAGAGGAAAGTCAGGCGACATAGGGATATTATTCATTCTCGTGAAGCTATGACAGCCAGTCATGAGTAATATTGTCTAAAATGTCACTAAAGTAAGGTATTTAATATCGAAAAGCGCTATTGAAAGCACTTTTTATTTATCCAAATGCTAAACAATGGGTGAAAATTTGTTTGCAAACACTCGAATTAGGCTGAATAACAAACGCATTTCGATATATGGGATTAACACGTGTTGTTGTAAAAAAACCTTCCCACCAAGTTTCACGCTAATGTCCAGCGATTATGATCGACTTAAATGCGACGAGCTGAGGGAATCGCTGCAAGGTTAGCATTGACAGTCAGTCAGTAGAGTTCTGTGTAATTGGTGGAGTTGGCAGCGAATCATTTGTTATAAGCTACTGGCCTATGATAAAATGTTTACTTCGAATTTATTCATACATACATACTTAGTCATTACAGCCCTTCAGTTAGGATTACGACCTAGCTTGTCACACCACTTATGTTGTGTGTGTTAATTTTACAGTTTAAAGTCGATTCCGAACGACAGATTTTTGAGAAACTTTTCATTGCAGTTTCATTTACTTTCAGAGTTTTTCCAGAAATCTGCTGAAAGGAAGTCAACGAGGAAATATTTTTCCATATTTTCGTTTTAGTGTTCGACCTGGGGTTTGAACCCGGGCCTTACGTCTAATAAGCCAACACACTGCCTACTAGACTACGACGACTATACTGTCAACAATTGAACTGCTGAACTCTAAACAGATAACTATAGCCATTAGAAGGAGACTAGTCTTCAATAAAGATTACTGCAGGCCACAGAGGTTGATGCCATTGCAAGTGTAACTTTTATAAGCAAACATTCAATCTGTGCGTTACATACTGCTTTTGAGGAGGTATCTAGGAACAATAGGTCCTAAACACTGTTAATATTATGTACTGCCAATCAAATTCAATGGTTATGAATAATTAGTTTCTGATCACTAGCCAAATTTTAAAACGCACTGTAGCTTTTTAATAACTGCATACAATACAGCAGCCAAATAATGGTGTGATGGGGATTTGATGCATTTAATATTTTTGGCTGTCAAATCATCTTCCTATTGTTTTTAAAATATTCCTCTTTTAGATTGGCTGGCTTTGTGTCTCTCTCTAGGTCAGACATCCCCAACAAAATGAAAATATGAAAAATATTTCTTCGGCGACATCTCAGCAGATTTCTGGCAAAAACTCTCTGTGAAAAGTTTCTCAAAAAAATCTATCGTTCGGAGTCGACTTTAAACTGTAAGTTCCGCCACTCATGTATAAAATTAACACACACAACATAAGTGGTGTGAGAAACTAGTTCGTGATCCTGATTGAAGGGTTGTAATGATCAACTATGTATGTATGCATGTAATTGTCTCGATATAAATCCGTATTATTTTTAACAAATCCACTGTATTGGTTTTTTTCTATAGAACATTCATGATTTAATTGTTTGATATGAATCCTTAATTTTACAGGCAAAAAATTTCCTCTGGTATTGTCGAATAGACTCGGTTTTTTAAATAATTTTACAAAAAAAGTTTTTCGTAACAAAATTAAAGGCTGAAGAAAATACAAAATTTTTCTAATGAATTAGTCCCTCTGTTGTAAACGCAATGCTAAAAACGTAATTACAGAAACAGATAAAAACAGTTAAAGAAATACTTACTCTTTGAAAACCTTGACTGAAGGGAAGATTATTAAAACTATTATTATTTGGCATGTTGTTGTTGCTGCCACCATTGTTTATGGCATTTGTTCTCATTGCAAATTGTTGTTGTTGTTGTTGTTGCTGTTGCTGTTGATTCAAATTGGCCATATTAAAGAAAACCGGTGGTTGTTGCGATTGTTGGTTTGACATTGGAAACATATTTTTCTGATTCAAATTGTTAGCAGATATTGCAGCAACAGCAGCTGAAGTAGCAGTAGCAGAGGTCGTATTTGTCATATTATTTGTTGGATTATAATCGAGAAATTCCGATGAAGATGACAGTTGGGTTGTTGAGGCATCTTTAAGACAGGTCTCAAGCCAAGCATCTAAATGATCTTTTGAGTAGCCAGTACCATTACCGCTGCCACTGCCACCACCAATATTTACTGGTACTGTAGTTGGCAATGCAGTTGTGGCAGCAGTATTGCGTGATTTAAGTTTTTTACGTTTTCCCACTTCACTGATTGTTGCTACAATGAAACGGAATGGAATAATAAAGAATGGCTATTAAATATATAATTAATTTGTTTTAATTAGCAATGTAATATATATTAACATTCAATTATATGTTTAAATTTACGATATTTTTTTTTATTTAAAATTCATTAATGCAGTTTCCTAACGACCTTGATCGTTTATAGCACAGTGTGAGACAAAAATATGGTGTGCATAGTTTGAAATCTTGTTGTTTTTATAATAATTAGTATCTATTTGGAACTAGTTAGTAAACTAGAAAAATGGTAGAAAACTAACTTTACATTTATAATCTGATCAACTGATGAAATTCATATTTAGCAGTAAAAGAGTGTTTTAAACAATTCCTTGATCTTTTCGCTCAGCATTAAAGATGCATGTATAAATCAATTAAATATTTTTCTTATACTTTATTAAACGGTTGTTCAATAATTTATCTCATTTTATTTATATCTCTTATTGACTTAATAAACACAAAACCTTTATTAGAAATCGTTAAGCATGAAACATATGCTTTGTTAACATTTTTATTCTGCACTGTATAGACGTTGCTACACTTGCTGTTTTTGTTGCGTATTGGGGCAAAACATTGAACAAAGTGCTGTAGTGATTGAAGATTTGCTTTTGGGTCTTCATGCAATTTGGTTTGTTTGTAGTGCGATTCATATTGTTGCTGTTGTATTTTGAAAATCTTCTATTTCCGTTTCAATCGCATCGCATCATCATCGTTAACGGATGATTAAGCATAGAATCTATTCTAAACTAAATTAAATTTTTAATTTGATTTTTCAAATACAAACGTTTGTTAGATTGAATTGAAACAGTCACAATCAATTTTATTGAATGAATATATTGTGTGTATATACGAGATTCAATTGTTCAGTATCGACAAGGTGTAGTCAGCTCTACTCTTTAAAATGAACGAATGATGTCAGGCTTTAAAAATAAATTCCGTATAAATATTATTATTTTGAGAGTGTACTATTTTTAAGCTGACTTTAAGCAACAATTTGTTTTTGCATAACTTTATTGTCCATTAAAATAAAATTAATATAATATAACCATATGTGAAGCGATTGAAAAAGTTATGCAAACAATCGATTGCTTGCTGGTTTATTTCTTTGTTTATTTGAAGGCAATAGCAGGTTATCTTGTTATTACGTTGTTTTTTTTTCATCTTTCTATTCCAATCAAAGTAAATATTAATTGTCGTAAATCTATTAGGAAAAAGAGTTAAGTTAGGTTAGGAAAGGTGGCGCTTTACCGTGTTGCCAGTTCCCCAAGACTTTTAGATCCATTGTAATCATAAAAAAACTTCTACCTCTAAAGATAGCCCCCAATCAGTCAATCTCGTTTATGAACCCTATTAGATCCTCAACTAGATTAGATTACTAGATCCCTACTAGGTCATCAACAATTCAACTACCTACCTGCTTACCCAACTGTAAAGAAGGATATTGACATAAAATATGATTCATTGTTTCTTCTGTTCCTTCACATAAGCCTACAGAAATCTGAGATATCTCTATTTCATCTACTGATCCTTCCGTCTTCCCATGATAAGTTTTGTCCCTATATGATTAAGCCTTTGCCATAAAGCCCGCGCAACCCTACAGTCCGTTCTACATCACCATGCATGGTTTAAGAGTGAATCAAACCTCTCCTTCATAATCCCAAAAAAGAAGCCTATTGGTGGTTTCACCGATTTCTGGTTCTCTATATCCTCAATAGCTGAACCTAGCCTTGACAGTTCATTTGTAAAAAATTGTTGGCAAAAACGTCGAAAGAACAGGAACCCAGCATAGTTCAATCTGATAATCGGACATAAGGCCGCTTAACAGCCATTTATACTCCCAGATCAGATTGGACCTAAAAACTTGTCACCCCAAAGCCTTTAATGTTCCTTGATTATACACATAAATTGTAACTCTTAAGCTCTATGATATGTGTTTTCTGACCAGTTCGGTAACCTTAACGCCCCCTAAAACCTCCGCTTCAAAAATACAACATTCCGCTGTCCCAAGAATGAAAACCGCCTGCACCCGTGCCCGTCTCGATCTTGGAGCCGTCATTGAAAACATCACAGTCATTAAAGAGTTTATCCGACCCTATCCAGACTTTCCTATTAGGTATAATCAAGTTCGCTGTTTCGTGAAGTAGTAGTAGTTCCTTCAGCAAAGCCGAAGAACCCACCAGACCTGCCTAATTCAAGGCTGCCACAAACTTCTGTTGAGTGCTTCTGTTGGTACTTGTGATGCCCACAGAGTCACAACTCAGTACCCTAGAAAGAACAAATCTAACAGCTGATGTGTATATCTAGTTCACCATACCATGGAATTCCTGCACTTGTAATATGCATTCAAACAGTTTTCAATCCTTGAAAAGAAATTATGTGTTTGTGAAAATTATAGGTATTGGAATAATTAGTGTGCTACAATCGGCATAGAATGGTACAATCCACATGGTAGGCTCTGAAAAATTACCAGAATTAGGATAGTACTGCCGAAATGGTTTGAAAGAAGTCTAGGTCTCAAATCATTCTTTTATTTTTCTTTTTAAAATGGAAACCATAAGTTTATATCACGAGATATTAATTAATTAATCTTTTATTTTTTACTGTATGGATATCATGAATATCATTGTGACCTAATTACAAGCGAAATATCTCTAGACTTGGAAGATATGTATCTTTGGAAATGGGGATCTAGCAATGATCCCGTTTTGAAATTTAATGTATTAAATTATGCTCATATGTAAGTATGTATATTATTAACATATTATGTTTGGTCTGTATTAAACCATTTTATTTACTCATGTCCACTTTAAGACATCGCATCATATTTACCGACTGGAACGCGTTATACGAAAAGATTTCCTTACATATTGAAGTGATTTTTTAATGACCAAATTCATAAATCTTATATTTTCTATACATTTAAAATAAAAACAGGATTACGAAATGCTTCGTAGTAAACTTTAGTTAATTATTATAATATTGATAAACAAACTCGAACTTGAAAGGTCCGGTATTTCAATTTTTAAACTTTCGTTATTAGAGTTTTGTTGCTTTAAATCTATTACGAAAATATGTCGAAAATCGATAACGACAATCTCAAAAATTAAATTGTAAAATGTTCGATTAGATTCTTTTTATAATTTGTTAGAATTGCTTTACTTTTCTTAAATTAAATTGTATTTTAATGCACTGGCATTACTGTGAATGATTCATGTTGTCTTGTTTAATTAAAAAAAAAAAACCTAAAACGACGAACGTTAACAGTAACTGCAACACGACGGCCGATTTATAAATTCATCAATATGAGGTAAATAAACATATTCGTGTATGTATATAAAGCCTTGACAAAAGAATTCAAGTTTTAAATTATAAAAAAATACAATGTTCGCTAAAATCCGGCAATATAATTCGCTACAGCAAGTTTTCTACTTTTCTACTTTCTTTTTTCTAAAGATATACATTATTTATGTATGAAATCGAAATTTAGCACAGTTAGAATGAACTCATTTAGGCCAAATGTACATCGTTTTGTTCAATAACTTGTTGCCAAACTGAAGGTCATACCATTTGCAAATATTGCAGTAATTGGTTTCTATTGAGGTAAAATTGTTTTCAGTGAACTTATTCGTCAATTTTGTAAGAGATTTGTGTTGTGGTCTGACACTATTCTATTGGAACACAATTCTATCACCTTTGGACTAATTCTAGTGTCTTGAAAGTATTTATTTACTTCAGATGCTTTTATTATTGAGAAATTATGATTTTGGCTATAGGGTATCAGTTTATAACAGATTATTTCCTGTTATACTCGTCTGAACACGTTTAGCGATTCGACCACGATTGTTTTTATAACCAGCCAAAATAAAATTTTAATCAATCATTGTTTTAGTAGCCAACTTACACGTTTTTTTGTTGAAATTTTTATCTTTTTTTTAAATGGAAGTAGGCTCAACAGAATATATACAGAACGGAATCGTCGGAAACCAAATCGCGTATTGTTGTTTAGGTTGCATTTTCGCATTTATCAAGGAAAAAGTGTAAAATATGACATACTTTCACTTTGCTGTTAAAGATGTTCTTTAGTACTTAATTTGTTATTTCTAACGCTATCTTGCAGGATTCTTTCGAATTTATTCAGCGCATATAATGCAGACCCCAGGCCAGACATCACCAACAAAATGAAATATAAAAAAAATCATTTCATTGGCGACTTCTTCTCAGTAGATTTCTGGCAAAAACTCTGAGAGTATATAAAAATTGCCGTGAAAAGTTTCTGTCATTCGGAATCGACTTTCAAATGTATGTAGGTCCCGCCACTCATGTATAAAAATAAATCTCTTAACTTAAGTCGTGTGAAAAGCTAGGTCGTAACCCTGACTGAAATGGTTGTAATGACAAATTATGTATGTATTTATTATGTATGTATGTTAAAGTGTTTGTCTATAAACAGAAATAATCCAGATTCAAAACTCGGAGAAACTGAAAAAATTTTCCATTATGATTTTCAAGTTTACAAATTTAAAAGGCTGCAATTCCCTTGGACTAAATCACGGCTTAATCGGCAAAAAGTACATGCAGTACATGTTCACAGATGGCAAACCTATTATCCTTGAACATTTTACAGTAAAGCATTCGTTTAAAACTTAAATAAAGAAATTAAAACTATGCAAAGAAATAAGAAGATGGATGGGTTGCTTTGTAACAGTCCCAAGTTCATTAAAATTATGGAAAAATAATAAAAAAAATTTATTTACTATTCACAACATACAATACACAATATTTTACATTCTTACAATGTAACTGTATGATCTATTTTAGTGTAGGGTATATTAAGAGATTTTTAAGCCCACATTGACATAATTTACTATTTTGTTGATTTTTTTTTTGTATTTTCAACATACCAGACATTCTCTTTAATGAAAAAAAAAAAAAAAAAAAAAAAAACAAAACAAAACTTGAGTCATCAACTGTTAAATGACCACGTAAAAAGCAGAAACACAATATTTGCATAAAAATATTGTGATTTTTTTATTGTCTTCTTTTTAGCTCAAATACTATAATGTTGAAGTTTTTAGTCATAATATAAATCCAATACGGTAATTGATAGTAACCATGCAAAATTGAATTATTGAAGAAATAGAAGCAGAAGAATTCCAAATACTTTGGACGTTGTAATATGATAATCACCTCCCTTTCTATTTGATATGGTTAATAACAGTTTAAATGGTATTTGATATTCACATTACACTCAAAAAAAACGTACTTACCATACGTACGTTATATGCACAGTGTGTGAAAAAATATATTTTTTATTAAAACAAATGAATTTTGTCCCCATATATGGACTATTATTCAAAAATGCCCTCTTGTAAAAAAGGCAATCGTTACTGATAATTTGATTGGTCTTAGAAACGTAAACATAATTAATTTCAGATTAAAGTTTTGTTTACTATTTTCTACTATGACGCTTGAAGCGAAGAATTTTTTCAAAAATTTTAGCTGAGCCAATGTTAAAGTTAACAGAGCAATGTTAAGTCTTTAACTGAAAGAAAGAAAGAAGAAGAAATCACCCAAATATACGATATCGTAGAATAGAATATTTATTCCATTTTTTAAACATTATACCTCACACATTCCTGAGTGGAAGAACTTTTCTGGTAACTCAGTGAAATTTTTTTGAAAATTGAAAAACTTAGACAATAAAAAAAGTATTTCTTTTAACAATGTCTGGGGAGAATGACCCATATTGTAGAAAAATTGGACGTAGGCATCCCACAATACACAAATTATAGCCTAAGGCGTCGCCCAATTAGTGATATATCCCAAATAATTTTGGAACTTGAAAAATCGGGCTAGAAACATTCACTCCGTTAATATGGTCTGGGGAAGATGATCGATATTATGGAAAAATTGGACTTGCTGCAGGTATGACACTATAGACAAATAATCTAATATATCCATGGTATCAAGGAGTAGTAGCCGTAGCCTAGTATGTAGTGTGTTGGCTTATTAGAAGTGAGACCACGGTTTAAACCAACAAAACGAAAATTATTTTTTCGGCGTCTTCCTCTCAGATGATTTCTGGCAAAAACTCTGATAGTAAATAAAATTGTTGTCGTTCGGAGTCGACTTTACACTGTGGATCCCGCCACTCATGTATAAATTAACACACACAACATAAGTGGCCTGAGAAGCCAGGTCATTACCCTAACTGAAGTATTGTAATGACCAATTACGTATGTATGTATGTATCAAGGATTTCAGAAGATGTTTCATTACGGTCGGACGTTACTTGGGACCGGAGATATAGGCGTCCTGCAGCAGTTTCAGATTTTCCTCAATATCGACAGACATTGTTAAAAAAATAATTTTTTTGTCTGTTTTGAATATTTCAAAACAATTTGCGAATTACCAGTGCAACTGTTCTACTCAGGATCGTTTGGGATATAATTTTTAAGGAATGGAATAAATAGACCATTTTCCGATATCGTATATTTAGGTGATTTTTTTCATAAACATTTTTGTGTCTTCTGTTACACTTAACATTGCTCTGTTGACTTTAACATTGCTAGTTAAATTCGAATTTAGACAATAAAATTTTCAAACTTTGTTTTATTTAAAAAGATAGGACACGCATAATAAAAGACTGTTTATTTAATGTGTATTAAATTAAAATCATTAATTTATGAATTGATCAAACTTTTATCATGGATGAATCTTTCTGAATTAGCAAAAGTTTTTATTATATATTTATAACAGCTCAACACTACTTACATATACTTTCAAATGTTTGTAAATTACGAAATAGTTTCCTACTTTTTTTTCTTTGAGTGTAGGCATGAAAAACATAAATTTGAAAATACTTGTAATTATAATTATAATACCAAGCATGTGTGTGTACGTTTAACGTCAATGTAATATGATTAGAGGTGGAAATGCATAATTTTCTGCTCAATTAGATTTGAAATTTTGCATAAATTAACGTTTATAACGTATTGTAGTTAGCCTGCCTGTTAAGCAATAACTTAGTATGAGCATGAGAAAAGAGTAACAAAATATTTGTCGTATTCGTTTGAATACGACGATTTCCTTGGACGATGGATGGATGCATTAAAATATGAAATTTCTCACAATAAAAAAAAAGAAAATAATAATTATCGATTAAGAGAAAACAACTAAATTGTTGGTGTGTGATATACTCATATCAAGGAAATAATTAAAAAAAAACTGAAATTGTATTAGAAAAATTACGTGTGGCTACACTCCAGCACATCAAACGGCATTTAAGAAAAAAAGGGGGGTGCTTTATCCTCTTTGATCATCCCATATTCTTTAGTCTAGTAGATGGTGTGTTGGCTTATTAGACGTGAGGCCACGGTTCAAACCCCATGTCAGACACCAAAACGAAAATATGAAAAAATATTTCTTCGCGACTCGCGACTTCTTCTCAGTAGATTTCTGGCAAAAGCTTTGATAGTAAATAAAATTGTCATGAAAAGTTTCCCAAGAATTTATTGTTCGGCGACGACTTTAAACTGTAGGTTCCGCCATTCATGTACACAATTAACACACACAACATAAGTCGTGTGAGAAGCTAGGTCGTAATCCTGACTGAAGGGTAGTAATGACCAATTATGTATGTATGTGTGCAATGCTCGGTGCAGTGTAACAGATCAGAGTAGCTGGTGGGAATTGCACCCACGACTCTAGCACGAATAGTCTAGCATACTACCTCTCAGACTACCAGGGCTACCATTTCGCAAATAATAATAAAACATTTGAAAGCCACAAAACCTTAGTGAATCTGATGGAATAAATTCTACAGGAACAAATTTATTTGAACCTACTAGAATTTAATACTTTCTTATTCATAAAAAAAGTGAAATAATAATTTTATTTTAATTTAAACAAGTATTGAAGGATTATTCTACCACTAAGTTTAGTTTTTGTAAAGAAAACTAAATTTTAAATTCTGGTGCCAATCAATAGATCAACAAATTCCATATTTGTTTTAATATAATCCATATACTGTGTTAAAACATTTTTGAAATCTGATCGTTACTTCTGTTTTCAAACAATTACTAGATAAATAATAAGACTATAACATTACCAACAACCCACATCGTAAAGTCACAATTTAGTAAATATTGGCAAAAGAAGTTTAGTTAATATGGACAAATAATAATTCTAAGCAAACGTTTGTTTGAATTTTCAAGAATCTGGTGTGTAGTAATAATTTAACAAAAATTTCGTATTCCAAACCAAGTAAATGAAGTAGAAGTTTTTTTTTTTCCAAATATCCTTCTATAGTTGTCTCTTTTGCATTTGACAGGTACCATGTGTTTTATTGCTCTGCATTATCGTTCAAATGATCGATAATTTTTATCCGTTTAGCTAGGTGCAAGATGTAAAAGGTTTAGTCGTTTTCACTAAAAAGCAAGGTTAATTCGACTTACCTGCAACCACAATAAATGCAAAATTTTATGTACGCGTATGATTTTTAAGCCTTGTGAGTTTAAGTTTCTTTAATTTCGTGGAAGAACAAACGATATTATTGAGCTCATCAGAAGCTGATTTCTAATTAAACCGGAACATAAACAAGCAAAGATTGTATTGGAAAATCCAAATCAATATGTTTATAAATCATTTTTCTCATTTTAATATTTGTCGCACATATGAGTTTGGTGGTACCATTGGTTTAGTTTACTTGGAAACTGCAACTAGAAATGTGTTTACCATTAAAGGCTTACGATATCGCGACATGTTTGCCAACTGTTTTTGGCCACATGATGATGATTTGGTGTTTACGACATATGGTTTCAAAAATATGAAATTCCAGGGCAGAATATATTATGAAATTCTAAACTAATTAGCTAAAATTTATATCTATGATCTATGCTAGGTTGAGTTAACTCTAAGACAATAAAACATTTTATGTACAGTATTCGACAGTAATACTAAGAAGTAATATTACTGTACACAGTAATGCTACTGTATATAGTAATACTTGCCGTACAACAAAAAATTTGCATTTTCAATTTTCTTTCGTTTTCTAAACTGAATCATTTTATTTTCAAAACTCACTACATACCAGTGAAGGCTACAATGAGAACAAATGCAAACAGACTTAAATTATAGGAAAAGTTTAAATCAATTTCAATTTCTTTTCCTCAGCATAAAAAAATGTTGAAAAGATAAATCAATTTGTAACGGTTGTACACTCCAGTTTGTAGAACATTGACATGACCTTCTATGACATCTCTATAAAAAGAAACGGCCGTTTTTTTCTTAATACAACTCAAATCAAACGTAACATGTACTCGAAATACAGATACATGAGACTGGCCTCAGCAGCAGCACCAAGTGCGTGATAAACCAATCAGAAGTATATTAAAAATAGTGGCAATTCCATTAATGATAGATTTAAAGAACACAACAAGTACAAGTTGTTGAACACAGTATAAAAGGAAATAAATATTGTATCTGTGGAGGGAATCAAAAATAAATGAGAATAAATGAACTCAAAACTTGAAATGAAATGCATTTAACTCTTGCGAGCCATGAATGGGAATGTATGTATGTATGTTGGTTTTATTTGATTTCATTCATTAAAAATAAAATTTGAACCATAACGTTGTGCTGTAATGATTATGTATTCTATGGATGTTTATTTAACATGACTGGGGATTGTATTGCCACCATCTCCCTCATACATTCTTCATATACATATGCATGTGCGCCCTTTTCAACGTTTGTGTTGGGCTACATTGAGGAAGACACAATTATAGCTGCTTGGCGGCAAGAAAAGAAAATCATAAAAACGTACAATGAAAGAGATTCTTGATATCAACACACTTTAATCTTTTAATGAATGAATGAATGAATGAAATTAAGAATGTACACATGTAAATGAATAAATGAAAATGTATGTACTATGATGGCGGTGGTATACATATGTTCATATGTATTGTGTAACAACATGTGTAGTATTATAAAAATCTATTAATGGTTTAGAAGAATCTCATGCCCTTTTCATTTAATGGAGTTGAAAGATATTTCCATTCATAGCAAAATGTCAATAACAGCCCTATAAAGAAAGATTTAATTTGAGGAAAAATAAACATTTTCAAACATTAGAGTCAATATGTTATGTGGAACTGTAATCTTTATTTGAAAAATCCATAAGCTTTCATGTTTTTTTTTTATAATTTTTATAAAAAAAATTGTCGATATGAAATCTATTAATACGATTTTATGGACGTATATACTTGGTATGATCATCTGATTTAGATAACTTTGAAAGAAAAAAAAAACAATTTATTTTAAATTTTTTTTATTTATTCCAAAGGGCAACCTATTCGTTTTAAGATTATAAATTTTGATAGAAATATATTGTTATTTAGAGTGTATAAAATAGATGACACATAGTAAAACCTCTTTAAAAGCAGTGGAGAGCTTTTAGACTGTTAAGAAAAAAGATTATAAAATAACTTAACAAATTCAGACGTATTTTTTTATATGAGACCAATAGACGTCGGATGATTTTCCTTACGAGAACAAGAAGCCACAAAGAAAGATTTGTTATATACGAGAGTTATTTACTTTTTTCGATAAAAAAACGCCAAATGAAGTAAGGTATATTCCATTCTATATTTAAAAATAAAGCCGAGGAAATCAAAATCTAGCTAACAACATTAACACCTCCAATAGATATAGGAGACTTAGCAGCAATAAAAAAAATGAATAACAAACACTGTTGTAATCTCTACCCTTAAGATATATACACTAAAATACTGTTCGTAAAATTTCTTTACACGTCTTTGCTTGAGAGAGCGTAAATATTTTCTTCACCTTGAAATGGTTTAACTTATGTTCTGTCTATAAAGACTTGAACTATGTTGCCAATAGTTTCGTTATTGAAAGATTTTCGAAATATTTCAGATGATCGAAAATTTATATGAACATTGTTTAAAATTTTTTGAGAATCTTTAAATACATTTTCGATCGTCTAAACGTGTTCTTGATGTTTTATAAGAAATTGATTAATTACTTGTACTTCCGGTAGCCAGAAAAAATATAAAACATTGTTGAATAGAGCGGTAATGTTTAGTGCTATTAGTTTACTGTAGGTTGTAATCCTGATTAAAGGATTATAAGTAAGTAACTAATAGTTTAATGATTTCAAGAAAGGAAGTATTAAACTTATAAATTTTAAGAAAAGAGATTCAATTTAATTGTGGATAGTGTCCTCGAAGGAATAGCTTTTTGTATAAAATTAAAATAGTAAAGAAGATTCAGTTTAGAGTACATGAAAATGATGATGAAAATAATTTTTTGAGCAAAATGACGCGTATGCGTACATCTATAAATTTTCTGGTACATATTTTTGGTTATCTCTACGAGTATAGATTTCCATATGTCTAGAGCGTTTTTTTCAAAGTCTTCTTGTTGATAACGTAGTATTTAGAGAATATAGTTTTAACATGAGCCCACAAATATTCCATAGGATTTAAAATTGTGCTTGGAGACGGCCCAGACAATACCATTTTATGTATTAGAAAATAGCCATTCTTTGCCTACAGCATCAAGAGTTCACTTTTTTGAGTATACTGAACCAAATTATATTTCCTAATATTTAATTAAACTGTCTTCTTTTATATTTCCTTCAATAAATACAAGGTTATCACCTCCGTTACCCCTAAGCAATTGCATTTCCATCACTGTGATTAACAGTATGAGTAAAGTAGAGGAAAAATACACAAGATTTTTTGACCATCACTGCTAAATATGTTTAACGTTAATTTAAAATTTTTTTCCCGTGTATGTATATGAATAATGAAAGTAAAAAAACGGAAGTGACATCCCTATGTTGCTTAAAGGAACTAAATGGAAAAAGCCAAATTTTATTATTTAACTTTTTTTATTTAATCACTGTTCACGGAAAATATAGATTTCGCAAAGATTTTAAAATTTAATTATGTTTCGTTTTCAAAATAAAATGAATGAATTTGAAAAGTGTGCAATTTTTTTAAATTGTTTAATACGATTTAAGCCAGAGAAAGCAGTAAACGAATACAAATGTGCCAATAACATAAACAAATAAGTGAATGACATTATTTGTGTATTTAACAGGTGGCCAATACATGTATGCAGATCCAAACAATTTTAACGAACTAATTAAGACGCACGGACGGACGATACAACAAGCTTAAAGCCAAAATACAAAATTCATTATTATAGATTAAATATAAATAAGCGGATGATTTGTCTTAATAAACATGATCATGTGATGTTATTAAATAAAAAAAAAAAAAATAAAAAACTTAAGTTTATTCAATCTCATTAAAAATAATTTTAATGCAGTATTACAAATAAAAATTTTCTCATTATTTATACCATGACCGTACGTAGATACAGCTGAAGTAAATACGATCGACATTTAAAAAAAAAATGTTTAAACACTTTTTTGTTTATATGTATCTCTCAATTTACCATGATTGTTACTGTTATTAACATTGTTATTAAATTTATTTTTTTCCATGTAAAAATAAATGCATTTAATCTTAATTATCCATTTAACTATAAATATGTATGTATGTAATGAAAATGTTCAAGCTCTATTCAATCAGCCCCGATTTAATAGAGTAGTAATGATTTTATTTATTTGTTTTAGGTGAATACAATACAGAAAACCATACAAGAATTTCAAAATGAAACAAAAAAACACTACCCGTTATTGCTGAATAAATATTAAAAAAAGCGTAAACATTTAAAACACAGTTGTTAGAAAATAATAAGCATGTGTAGTAAAAAAATAAAAAAAAACTTCATAAAGATTTTTATTCTTTTGTAAACAAACCGCAATTAATCAGACAAATGAAAAGACAGAAATTAAATAATTACGATAGTACTTCTGCGTTGATAAACTTTCACTGTTAAAGTAGAAAAACTAATTTACAACGTCGTTAAATAATAAAAACGTTTTTAAATATTTGAGGCTGTATAAATAAGTAAATAACTAAAACGTATATAACGTCGATTTATTAAAACCCTTCAGAAGTAAATTTAAACTAAAACCAAATCATTTTACCGAATTTGTTAAATTAGGTTTGAGAAATTTTAAACCCTGTTTATTCATGATGTTTAGCAATTGTATTGCTTATACAAACAAACATGATAAATTTAAAAGAATTAGTTCTTTAACTCTGGAGTAGGTGTTATATGCCATCGCTAGACTGAAATATATTATGATCGTTGATTTGGTGTTTGATTTTCTGATATTTGAAAGGATTTTTAATAAACCAAATATGTTTCGTTTTAATCAATCACATGCATAACATACATAATTCCGTCAGGATTACGACGTGCTAGCTTCTCACACCACTTATGTTGTGTGTATTAATTTTATACATGAGTGGCGGGACCTACAGTTTAAAGTCGACTCCGAACGATAGATTTTTTTTGAGAAACTTTTCATAGCAATTTTTATTTACTCTCAGAGTTTTTGCCACAAAGTCTGCTGAGAGGAAGTCGCTTTATTGCAGAAGTCTGACATGGGGTTTGAACCCAAGCATCACGTCTAATAAGCCAAAAACTAGCTACTAGACTACAGCGACTATATTGTTAAATCAATTCTTTTAAATCGCCGTTTTTATTAATTAATTCGTACGTGTATTTTAAAATTTAAGCAGCCTTTGTGACCGTCGTCGGTCCATTCATCTCGTTATATTTTTCTGCTTTTTGTGGTGCAATGTTGTGTTTTAAATTAATTGATTGACTGACTGAGAGAAAAGTTTTTCATTTCAAAATATTTGTAACGACTATCACATCATAGAATTGTATGTTGTGAAGAAAAAGGCGCCATTAGCATATCGCCTTCACTCTTGTTGGCGTTTTAACATTCATTTAGATTGAAAAATATTTTCATTTTTTGGGAAACGAAATGATAAAGAAGCACATGCGAGTAGGAGGAACACAAACAGCGTCTATATGGGCATTATTGTGGCGTTTTGGTTAACGAACTCATTTTTCGATCTTGTTTTCGTGATGCCCCCAGTGAAGGGGAAGGTTAAGTGGTCACAGTGCCAGTTGGACTTTGAGTGCTTTAAATTAATTCAAAAGTGGAAATATATGTATACGGTATCTAAATAAAAAAGTGGGCGTTTATTCAACAACAATTAATATTTAAATAAACACTCTCGCCGGCAGTAAACATCGACGCAGTCAGTGACATGGATTTGAAAGCGATTAAACTTTGTTCACATACAATTATCGAAGGTTTAGTACAAAATAAATTTAGTTTTTCAGGTTGAATCTATTTTTTTGAATATTTTTTTTTTGCCAGAAATTAAAAATTTTCACTTCCCGTATGCCAATTTTTCACACTTAATTTTTAAGTCTTTAATTACAGTATTTAATTAAGGTTGCATAATTTTCACTTAAAGAGGCCGGATGTGAGAAAAATGTAATTCCATAATCATTTTCTTATTGTTTATATTATTTTTTTTTTTTGGGTAAATGCATTTTTTTAATGCCAAAGAAAATTTGCATATTCATATGAAACGGAAAAATTTGGTGTATGGAGTACAGTAATGCATACAAAAATATTACAATATTACAAATTTTGTTCTGCATTTTAACATTAAGTTATAAATAATTATGACCTTTAACGAGCATTACATCTCTTTATTTTTGCTTTCGCTTGGGATCCACTATTTCTTTTAAAGTTCTGAATTTTTTAGATAACAAGACAATTGAAAGTTGATAAGTCACTACTTTCTAAAGCAGTATGTTATGTCTTTAAGTCAATGGTTAATGCAACACTCAATGGATTGATCATTATACACTGCACAGTCTTTTCCGTCATATTCTAAGAGGCAAGCATTGCATTTTTAAACAAGCAGTTCCAAAACGAATATGCCTAGATTTGGAAGACTCTTCTAGAATCGTACATTTACTTATGGCTCATATATTACGATACGACAGTAAATAATCCATTTCTAAATTTGAATATATACTACATATTTTGCACATATTTAAACAATATGCCAGTTGAGATTACAATCTGAAAGCTGATATAAAAAAGGAACTTATATACTGTATAAGATCATCTACGTACAATGATTTTGTTTTTATTACTATTCCCAACTCAACAAATTAAGAATAGTGGTTAAAAATTGCTACAAACCTATTTGATCTAAATTTGTCCGTAATGAAACTAAAGCTAAGAAAGCTATATTCCTTGTTTTACAGAAAATATTGCGTTAACAGAGACTGTTAAGTTAACATAATTGAAAAATTTGGAACAGTACAAGAGTAAAAAGAAAGCAGAAGCTAAAGAATTTTACTCAAGAACAATAAAATATGAAAATAACTTTTATTCATATTCAAGTCGCCGTAGTCTAGTAGGTAGTGTATTGGCTTATTAAACGCAAGGCCACGGTTCAAACCCCAGGTCAGACATCTTCAACAAAACAAAATATAAAAAATATTTCTTCGGCAACTTCCTGTCAGCAGACTTGTGGCAAAAACTCGGAATTAAGATGCCTTTTGAACGTTCAAATAAGTTTGCAAATTAGTTTGAAAACTCTTGAGTTTGTAGGAGAGAGGGGAAAAACGACCGGGGGTGAGACCTCAGTTTGCTATACTCGCAAATTTGCTTTATTTTTCGTTCGTCGTCTACCGATGGTTGTATACACAACAACAACATATCAAGAGTTTGTCAAACAACTTTTCCAAAGTACTTTGAACGTGCAAAAGCAAAACCAAGTTTAAAAGAAAATGCAAAAGAGTTTGTCAAACTAATATTCAAGGTACTATGAACGTGCAGACGCCTTTTCCAATATAAATAAATTAAATAAAATAAATGAATTAAATAAGTGAAAAAGTCTCTCAGAAATCTGTCATTGAAGTCGACTTTAAACTGTAAGTCCTGCCACTCAGGTATAAAATTAATGCGCCCAACATAAGTGGTGTGAGAAGGTAGGTTGTAATCCTGACTGAAGGGTTTTAATGAATTTATGCCTTAAATAAATCCGACAAAATTTGATAAAATTTAAAAAGGTGCGGTTTTATGCCCTATTGGGTTCAATGGCTATTGGACCAAGGATTCCAAAACAGTTTTCGCTACGGTCGGGTAACCTTTGAGTGCTCTACATACATACATATATCGGGAAAAATTCGATAAAATTTGAAAAAATGCAAATAATCGATCAAAAAAATTCTTATTGGATACCAGACCTAGTGGTTTAAACAGCCATTGGATCAAGGATTACGAAAAAATTTTCGTTACGGTCGGGTAATCTTTGGAATAAGGGCTATAGCCGACGAAGCTAGCTTTTTTTATTGATAAACATTTTTGATAATTTTGAAAATTATTATAATTTTATTAAAACAAATGATTTTTGTGTAAATAGATAATAATTTTTACGGCTAATATTTTAGAAACATTTTGTTGTACTTCAAGGCGAACCTAGGGTTTAAATATTTATTATTGTAGGATATAAAATGCCACAAATATTGGAAATTCCCTCTTGAAATTTGACCTGAAATTATTTAAAAAGTTCAGTTACTTGAAGATGACAGATTTCCTTCTCTTTCTGAAATAAAATGTATGTCCATTTAGTATTTTTCCATTAATAAAGTTAAGAATCTTTAAATAAAAACGAATTTTAACACTTCAAATAAAAATTACGTTAATTTTTCTTTCTTAACAACTAAATAAGCATGACAAAGAAATAAAACCAACACAAAAGGAATAGAATTTCTCAAGTACGAGTATGTAAGACCATTGTTGTTGTGTTGACAACACATCGTTGTTGTTATTGTGCTAAAACACGCAGGGACACATGTATGTTGCTTTTCGTTTTCTTTCCACGAAATGTTTCATTCAGCTGTTGCGGCACTCCTCTCTGGTAAGCAACTCCTTTTTGGATTCACAAAAGCCCTCTATTTTCAATTCACATGTTATTGAACCGAATTGGCGCATATATACACACCTTTTTCGTGGTTGTTTTTTATAGTTCTCCGCTGCTCAATTTGGGAACAATGTCTGGAATGTGGATTTTGTTTTTTGTTGTTTGTTTCTCTTTCCTAGAGTTTCGTTACAGACACAAGTGACATTAAATCAGGCCAGGAGTAAATGGCTTAAGAGAGGGAACATTATAGTACATAGTGCGTATTGTTGTTGTTGTATTGTAATAAATAAAGAATTTGTAAAAAATTAGAAATGCATGAGTCGTTTTTGTTTATGCAGTTTCGTTGTTAAGTCGTCGATCCCCTTTGGAGGCCAATAATTTTCTACAATATTTACGATAATAAACTTTTGTTGTATTCAAACGGAATATTAAAGAGTTTTATATTCTAATTGTAAGCATTGTAATGTATTCGTAAGAATGAATAGTTTTTCACATTATGGTTACAAAATATTAGGTTTTTTTATTTACATAATATTTCTTCTATACAGGGTGTTAGAATAAAATTAATTTATATTTTTTATTATTAAAATTCATGATTTTAAGGGGAATTTTTCAATTCCAATACAAACATATTAATGGAGTTATGAAGGGGTAAATACGAATGGAGCAAATAGCTTAGAAATCTGAGTACTATTCTATCAACATTACTTCTTTGTTCAACATTTTATATACAAATATTTTTAAGTTTTTACAGAAAGACCTTTCATCTGAATCTGATGATAGCGATTGATTTTATTTGATTCCAGTGTACTTCAATATCCACAGCTTTATTCTTCGGCTATCTAGAGATGTTCATTCCATTTCTTAACCTAAAACATGTATCTACAGCTTCCATTATGATCGATATGAGCTTCTTAAGAATATTCATAAAAAAACAAAATTTTTTTAGTGTTTTTAACAATGTTGCACAATGCAAGTAATGCAAGTGATGCCCTAATACGTACACGAAGGTGAACTAAATCACCGTATTTATGTAAGTAATACGTCTGCAGTAGGGCAGCATGTTCTCGTAGGGCAGCATGTTCTCGAACGCCAAATACAGTTTGCATTATTAGCAGTTCACGGTTAGACTGATACCACGATAGACTAAACATAACGCTAGGTAGACATTACTTTGGCACTGAGAATTTTAAATTTATTGTTTCTAAATTACTAAAAAGAAGGGAACTCTGAAGATAACATCGTCCCTATTTAAACGTGTCTTTATGTATTCACTAGTACTCCAACTACTGGGGATTATTACATAATTTTGCTTCAGTGCCATACAGAGTAAAAGGTCTGCCTGTTCACGGGCGTAGCATTTCTTTCGCCAGCACATGGCTGCCATATGGCCCAATACTTAGAGTTTATGAAACATATGAAGGCTTTTATATACAAAAGACACATGTCGTCGAAAACATCTAAAACTTCTAAGTCACATGATGTAAATGTTTCCGGATACTGTTCAGTGTCCAGGCAAGCAATCACAAAATTGTCAAAGATGATTTTTAATGTGACTGATATGTTCGCAAAGAAGGAGTGATTTATATTTTTAACTACGCCCTACGCTTTTTATTGATTTTTTTAATTTTATTATATAGTACATAAAATGCTTTTAAAGATTATTCAACTGAATCCTTATCCAAGTGCTATAATTTTAAACTCATCTGCTAGCAATCTCATAAAGACTGATGTGATAATTAGCTTTCTTGACAAGTAAGTGTGGCACGCAATTTCTTTTAAAGCGTATTAATAAAGTTATTATGCAACAAATTCAGCTGAAGCTACCTGTCTCTAAATTTTCTTATACGAATCGCTAAACTGCAGTCTTATCATAGACATGGTGAAAAATAGCAAATACAACAAAAATAAGATCCATTGTATTGCAGATTATCAAGTAACCATGAACCATAAGCAGTTGCAAAATTTCCTACAACCGCTAAAGGCGAAACCTGCTGCGAAAGCCTCTAAAAATGTTGGATTAAATTAATGCCTCTCTGTTTAAATATCGTATTTAAACAATTCAATTAAGCAGCAAGTTGAATTAAAGACAAAACCTTATAAGCAAAAAATAATAACCTTAACAAATGTGTTTCAAATCGAAACGAACGACGACGACGGTGGTGAATGTTTAAAAAATCTTTAGCCGGCAAAAAAGAATGAAAATAAACAATAAAATGAACAACATGTTAAACAACAGTGTTATATACATACTTTTATTTCCCTTTTTTTTTCGTTTATTAATAAATCCGAATGTTAACAATAAAAAAATGTATATACATACATATATTGTATTTTAATGTTTAAACACGAAATAATGCAATGGAAGCTAGGAAAAATTTTATAACCAGAAAAAAGGCTTAAAAAGATAAAAATTAATTTACAAGAAAACGCAATATTAACACATTAGTATCGTCGTGTAAATCGTGTAAATTATGGGTTTTGAAAAATGTTGCGATTGCGTGCTGAGACGCTGCCACTTTAAATTAAAAAAAAAAAGTTAAACTCAAATAAATAGAAAAAAAACGATCATAAAATCTCACAGTAATCCATTAATCATTCTTAAAGATAATTTAATGTAAAATGAAAATTAAATCAAGGTTTAAAATTAAAAAAATTATAACAAAATACAGTAGATGATAATAATCAAATATTTAATATCGTATGAGCATAAAATTCTCGAAAGGCAGTTTGAAATGTTAAGGTGTACATTTTTTAATGAAATTAAAAGTTTTTCTCTCTCTTTGTGATGTTTTGTTAAAGAAAACACTCAGGGGATGCCCCCTACTTTTGCAGTACATTGTGTTGGAGCAACGAAAATAGGTTATGTCAGAGAGAAAGGAGGGAGTAATGTTACTGGATGTTCGATTTGAATCTATTAATGTCGTAAGTGACAGGAACAACTTCTGAGGCATAGCGTTCTACATACGCATGCTATGAATTTTTTCTGTAATGCATTGTGTGATCAACTTGTCAAATGATTGTAATATAGTGTGCTCCACGGGGAAAGACCACTACTACGTAAAAGCGGAACGAATCTGCTTCAGTAACGAAAATGTTCCAATGTATCAATTATCGCCATTAATAAGTACCTTTACCCGAGAAACTTCAAAAATGATTCGAAACAAGGGGCCTATCATGTAGATAGTTGTATAACATTTTCGGTCCGATATAAATGGGTTAAAGATCATAAATGTTAAAGAGATCTGATCGAATGAAGAATTTCTTGCACCTGCTGCGTTTTTCGTGATTTGCTGGTTAAAGAGTAAAAACGAAATTTTTTTAAAACGAAACGAATACTGTAGTATTCCTCGCGGGGGTATTCCGATAAGAATTACTAATGGTAGCACATATGCATACAATAAACACGATAAATTTCAGTTCAAAATCTATATTTAAGAAGCATTTTATCGAATTTTCGCACCTTATAGCTCGCATATTAAAGTTTTTTGAATGCCAGTCTGTTATGTTATTTACAAACTTGGCTAGAAACCCCAGGGACATACATTCCCTTACGTCGCAGTCAACATTTTTTTTTTTTTTATCGAAATGTACCTCAATGAACCAAGACATCTTAAGCCACTTAAACAATAAATGATTTAAATAATACATACAAACATACAGAATTGGTCATTCAGTCAGGATTACGACGTAGTTTCTCACACCACTTACGTTGTGTGTGTTAATTTTACACACGCGTATCGAGATCTAAAGTCGATTCGGAAGAACCGATTCATAGCGATTTTACTTATCTCGGAGTTTTTGTCAGAAATATGCTGAGGGTAATTCGGCGGGGAAATATTTTTCCATTCTGCGTTTTGTTGGAGATATTTGACCTGGTATTTAAACCGTGACCTCACGTGTAATAAGCCAACACACTACCTACTAGACTACGGCAGCTACACAATTAAACTAGTCTAGTTATTGTCGACGAAATGCGCGAAATGTGTGAAAAAGTGATAACAAACTACCTCAAAAGCTTTTCTGCTTTTTATCCACAATTAAATTATAAACTAAATTCCAGTTCAACACCGAAATTACAAGACTATATAGGCATAGAACAATAAATAAACATAATAGAGTTCTGTATTCGATATTTTCTGGAAGCTGGCTTTAGAAACATCCAAGAATAGAGTGATGCGCCAAAGCTTAAAACGGCTACACAAACCATTACAATTTTTAACAGCAGTTTTCAATGCGTTTTAACGATATGTTGTAGTTTGGAAATAAAAAAATTATGTATGTTCACATTTTAAAGGAATAAAAAAAGTTTAAAAGTCTAAGATTCACTTTGAACGCGGATTACTAAAGTTTAAACAATAGATGGATTATTTTTTGTTATAATTGCCTATTTGATCTTTTGAAAGAAATCAATTTAACTAAACAAAGTATTGTAGAAAACTATAAAACTTACCAATATTATGTTGTGTTCCATTGTTGTTACTTGCTTTAGTTGTTGCTGCAACATTTGTAATGCCACCGCTGCTGCTACCACCACCAGGAATGGAACCTCGTTCCACTCCGTTAGTGGTAACAGTGACTCCTCCAGTATTAGTACCAATACCGGCTGTTGTTGTTGTCATTTGATTTGAATTTTTTGTGTTGATTTCTGTTTGTGACGTTGTCATATTTGTAAATTTTTGTTATTGTATTATTGTTGTTGCTACTAATGCTGTTGCTTTTTTTTAGTTTTTGTTGCCTTTAAGCGTCACTTAATAGTTGTAATTTTTCCTTAATATTGCCGTTTTTTGTTTTGTTTTTGTTTTACAAACCAACAGAATATGAACTTAAATTGGCAACGTATTGCAAATAAAATAGGGAGATATGTATACAGACTGAGGTAAATAAAAATTGCAACAAAAACTAGTTTTTGAAAGACTATACAAACGAGTCTCTTCAAATATATGTGTGTGTGTGTGTTTGTAAATAAATGATGTAAATGGTTGTAGGAATGTGAATATTTTTGTGTTTTCGAATAATTTTTCTTTGTTTAAATTTTCGCGTTTTTATTTTTTCATTGCAGCTGCTTAACCATAGGAGTTACATGCGATTATAATTGTTGCCGATAAAACCAATGTTGACGTTATTGTTGTCGTTGTCATGTATGCAAATTTTGTGGTTTTTCTATGAATTTCCGAACTTGACTCAAGTCATCTTGCAGTAAATGGTGTTTTATCTAAAAGAAACAAGAAGGAAAACTTATTAATTCAATTTTGTTAAGTTCTTAAAAGATATTTTAAAAATATATTGAATGTATCAATGTGTATAAGAAAAGAAATGCATTATTTTCCTAATGTAAATCTGCATTTCACATTACATACATATATAACTGGAATTGATTAAAGCTTGGCGGTGTTATAATGATAAGATTGAAAAATATACAGTGGACAGCAAAAGTCTTAGTACGGCAATATATTTTGACAAAAAAAAGTCCCCACAGGGACAAAGACCCGATATGACTTCAAGAGAGTATATAGGAGATCATTTGAAAGAACGGTTGGGTAACCGCTAAACCTCAATCAAAAGTCAACCGAAAAACTTGCTCATGGTGCCACCAGAAAACACTAAACAAAACCTGTACATTCAATTCCAAATGGGTTAAATGGAGTGCTTTACCTTAAGGAATATTCTACTAAATACAAGGGATAACATTTTTATATATTAGGCGTTTGAATTTTAAATTTACTCAGGGTTTTCCTTGGGGGTACCTATAGAGTCATCTGAAACTTTTCCTTATTTTTCTCTTGTTTTATGAAAAACTTTAAAAAATTGTTTGTTTTATAATAAAATAGAAATAAATTAATAAAATAAACATATAAACTATAAATGTTTATACAAGCTTTTGGCTAAAATTCATGAAATTGCTAAAATATATTGCCGTACTAAGACTTTTGCTGTCCACTGTATGTTTGTTTGATTGATAAAGGCGCGGAGAAATTAAATTCCTGTTTTTGTTTGTTGTACAACAGCCAATTCTGTGTCGATTTTTGTCGATTACTCTTTAGTGCTTTCAAATTTTACAAAGAAATTCAGTGTAATCTAGGGCAAACAAATATTCTTTTTGACTTTTAAAATACCGATAAATTTAATTTGGGTACATACGAAAGCAACTGGCAGCCTTTATAAGCCATCTCAATGCACCTAGGAAAGCCGATTCGATCTTCTACAACACAACGCTATTCGCATATAGAAACTAAACCAGAACGCTTATGAACATAAAATGTCGGTAAAATAATAAAAATCGTTAAGTCCGACTACCATGTATTTACTTTTTTGAATGCTCTGAAGCTAAACTTTTACACCAAAAAGGGCAAGCCGTCAACCAAAAATGCCAGTCATCGACAAAAAATGCAAGGCATCCACTACTTTGTAGACTATATCTCCGATCACAAGTAATGCACGGCTGAAATGAAAACTATTTTGGAACCTTTGGTACTATGGCTATCCTCTAGGTCCATTTCACGTATCGTTACGAATTTGTCACAGAGATTTTCTGGGTTAACCTACGATGAATCGAATTATCAAACTTCGTTCTGTTCTATTCTTAGAAATTTTAAATTTTCTTAAACTCTTGCAAGAAAGACACTGTCACATCCCTTTTCCCAAAATTCTGAACACGTCATATTCTTAAATTCTGACACTATGTAGTTCCTTCAAAATGTATATAAAATATCTTCTTCTGACACATACTTTAACTGACTAAGTGCTGCATAACTATGTTAAAATTACAATATTTTCCTACATATAACAGCCTAATGTGGCTCCTACTTATAAAATAGTTGAATAAACAAATTGATCGTTTTCTTTACACGGTGCGATTGTTCATCCAATTTTACTTATAAATTGTTGTTGTAGTATCATGTTGCTCGTCGTTTAAATAAAAACTAAGTTTTTTTGATGATCAGCCTACCGACTACCAACTAGCCCTCCATCGTTACAATTTATTGTACAACTTAATGAAGTTATACAATTAATCACAACGTGCTGTGACCACATGAAATAAGGGCTTTTTTCCTTGTCCTTGGTATTTGATGCAGCTTATCAATAATGTTCGTAATATGTATTCTTATTTAACAATTCATTATTATTTATTTTCAATTTTTTTCAAAATATTTTACCAGCTTAAGGTTAAGGTTTAATATAATAATTAGTAACCTTTCTAAACTATTAACCATTATTAAATCAAATTTTCTAAACTAAGACAGAGATATTTATATCCACTAGTATACAGCTTCAACAGTTTTAAGCCATATCAGAATTTTTTTAGTTCATTTAAATAACTCTTTATATAGCAATTGAATATCATAAAATTATGTTTTCAATGTTCAATTATTTCCGAGTGTCTTCATTATGTTTTTAATATTTTTGCTAGCTTTAATAAAAAAAAACGAAAATTGTCGACGTTTCTGGTACTTGTTTCAAAAAGAGGCATTCGATTCACTTTCAATTTTTCAAAAGTTTTATTGTAGGTAAACAAAATATTTTTTTTCCTTTTTCATGTATGAAATAGCAAAAAAAATATACTAAAATGTTGAAATCTTGATATGTTTTGTTTTTCATTTAAAACTGTGTATGTTTCTGTAATTATTTTTCATTGTTGAAGCTTTTTTTACCTCTAATAAGTACAAGTGTATATATACCAGGCACATAATAAAATTAAACCTTAAAGGGCAATGAGGATGAATATGTTTTTATTCCTTTAAAACGATAACCAGCAAAATATTTTCTAATATTCGTAACACTTTAACAAAACATTCTAGACTTGTCCTAAAAAATTATTTCAAGTAGTTGCTGTTGTACTAACAGATTTCACTAATTAATTTCAGACTACCGGTTCCTCAAAGAGCAGCAAAACCCGATCATAAGAAATGATTGTTTTAAATTCAAGACCCACATGAACTGTGCTTGCAGTGAGAAAAAAGCGCAATGCTATAAAACTGCAATGATAATAAACTTTTATGGAAAGAAAAATAATAAAAAAAGTTACTTTTAACTCTGCAGTCGATGTAACAAAATATCTTTAAAAGCGATTAGTGACGAAGCAGTAATTACTTCATAGATAAAGTGACAAAAGAACTGCCAAAACGTTATATAACGTCAAGATGAACGCATAGATGAAAGAGAAAGGTTTAAACGAAAATAACACACTTAATGGCCGGTAATTAAATACAATGTATTAAAATGTTCGCGTATGAGATAACACCATGTAGACTAAAAAACTATGATCAACTTGACTCTGAATTACAAGGGCTACTTGGACGAGATCAATAAGATTGGTGTAGCAGTTAACAAAGCACTGGGAAGAGTGAAAGAAGTCCAAGAGGTCATAAAATTAATTCAGTTCCTATGGGAATAGATGAAAACGAACTCACAACGTGTGTGATTTTATTAATGGGGTTGGACTTAATCAGTAAGAATTATACTAAATAAGTTCCGCCTACTGTACAACAAAGAAAGATTTAAGGAAAATCAGAGTTTAAATAAGAAAAACGGTGTAAAAGGGAAAGCACTTTATACATCATTATTTTTAATTCGTATCTTGATAGGGTAAAAATTGTGCAGCCCTTGCGCTGACCAACTTCTTCCTCTTCCCTGATTTTGGTGGAACTTGGTCAGTACATGGACTGCGTTCACCCGTGGCATCACAACGGGCCGCTATGCGTGCTCAAGTGAGCTTTGTGAAATCAGAGCTACCTAGGGTAAAAATTGTAATTCTTTTGTATGATCTTTACAGTTTTAAATTGAAGACAAAAAAGTGGCAGAGGAGAGGTAGTTAGAAACATGGATTTAAAACATCAACATGGATTAGGCTAATTGTGTTGAAATTAGGAACATTAAACTCAGGCAAATTGAATGAAAAGGCATATGATTTAAACTAACATTTCCATAATTTCTCTTAATATAAAAATCCCTGAACATTTGTGGAACTAAAGAGTAAAACAAAAAAGCTTTACGCATTAAGATTCTCACCTAATACAATATGTCGAACTATTCCAAGAGCTAAACTGCCTTAAAGCCCGCCATGTGTCCTCACCGGGAAAATATTCTATCTCGGCAGGACATTTTCATTCCCTCCACCTATATTTCATACATATTTCTTCCATCCCGTAAATGCAGAAATGTTAGTAAAATTTCCCTATACGTCTTAGATACTTTTGGATATATCCATAGACGAATGTTATCCATTGAATGAAGACAAGTTGGAATTTCTTTTGTTTTTAAATCTAAACATATTTGGGTTAATTTAACGCAAAAATTCAACACAAAAAAATGTAGTTTTGTACAAACTTGGCATTGTACTGTACATGAATGTTTAAAATTTTTTTCCAACGTCTGATTAAAGTACGCGTTGCTCGCGACGATAAAATAAAAACGAAATCCCAACAAACACCAAAAAAAATGTTTTAAACTTGTTCTGTATATTTTAAAATAACTTTTGGCCAAAAGCAAAACAAACAAAAAAATATACTTTCATTTTACAGTAACATATACTTATACACACAACGACTGAATTAAATTTAAACATTGAAAAATTCTGAAAATAAAAAAATTTAAAAAATACTTGCTTAAAATAGAATCCCAAATAAATTGAGAAATTTTGAAATAAAAATAATTTACGGATTATTGAAATCTAAATGACATTAATTCATATTTTAATACTACGAAAAAAGCATACATATGCATATATTACTTTAAAAAAAAAGTAAATTTTTCCAAAAATGTAAGTATTAATGATTGGTAAACGCTTTAGTATTTTTTACATGTGTTAGAAAATGTTTGCAATAGTTTAAATTAAAAAAAATGATAAGATTGTTATCAATCTATACGAAATAAATTTCAAAAGTAATGCCGAAAAACCAAAAAATAATTTGTGTTTCATTTAAATAGACAACAGTATCTATATTTACGTATGATGTTACGCAAAACTGCTGCTATGATCACTATTAATAAATTAAACGTGATCTTGATAAACAAAAAAACCAAAATGTCGCAAGAGAAAATAAATGTTTGTGTTGTTCACAAGCATTTTTTTGCTTTTGGTTTTTAATTCCACTATTGGAAGTCCATTGTCAATGTTAATGTTATTAAGCAATCCACCTAAGAATTGAGATT
This sequence comes from Sarcophaga carnaria, assembly GCA_958299815.1. NCBI lineage: Eukaryota > Metazoa > Arthropoda > Insecta > Diptera > Sarcophagidae > Sarcophaga > Sarcophaga carnaria. Next base: position 46,869,549 of record OY283150.1, read on the forward strand.
TTTTTCTTGCATATTTCAATATAAATTTTGTACAAGTAAACTGCTCCAAACATCTCTTTCTGTTTAAAAACAGAGATATTTTTATTTGACCTTATAAACATACATATATTCATTACCCTCATCACTATTAATTTGAATACCACGCATGTTTGTTTGACATAACAACAATAAAAATTATATTTTTTATAAAACAATAATGATTGGTACTCGAAGGGTTACATTTTCTGAAAGATAATTTTAGAAACAATAAATTTATAAGAAAAAGTTTAGGATGTTTTGAAGAAAGTGAACTGAAAATAAAATTCACAATTTTTAGAAACCGTTATTTGACCACAATTATACACATATACATATATACATACATAATTGGCCTTTACAACTCTTCAGTCCGGATTACGACCTAGCTTCTCACACTACTTATTTCGTGTGTGTTAATTTTATGCTGGAGTGGTGGGACATACAGTTAAAAGTCGTCTCCGAACGACAGATGGTTAAGCAGCTTGTAATGGCAATTTTATTTACTCTCAGAGTTTTTGCCAGAAATATCCTGACGTCTGACATGGGGTGTGAACCTTGGCCTCACGTCTAATAAGATTAAATCCTCTTAATTGTATAAATCCGAATGTCATGATATACATTTGTTTTGCCTTCTCCGGGACTTTGACTCGGATTTCTCCAGTTCGCATCCGAGCACAGTAACCACCACACAAGGTCCCCTCTTGTAATTTCTTTAAGGATTACAACCTAGCTTATACCACCTACCACTTATATTGAGTGTCTTAATTTTATACTTAAGTGGCGCCGGGACTTACTGGGACCTTATTTATTTCATTTTGCTGCAGATGTTTGACCTGGATTTAAACCGTGACCTCACGTCTAATAAGCCAACACACTAGACTACGGCGTCTTAAGTCCACAATTATGTACATTATTGGTATGTATGTTCTTCGCTAGATATTTATTTATTTATTAATTACAATACAATTACAAATTATATCCTAATTATATACGAGCGAAGTAACTTGACTATGTGCTCGGTGTAGTGTCACAGACCAGAGTCTCTGGTGGGAATCGAACCCACGAGCCTCACGCTAATAGTCTAGCACACTACCCACTAGACTACAAGGGCACCCAGAGATATATTTTAATTTATTTTCATTTGTCTTATTAGCGTCAAAATTTATTTTTTGTATTTTAATTAATTAAAAGATACCTTTTTATTTATTTAAATTTAACACTACATATTAATAAACAAAGCTGCGCTATCAATTTTATTATACAATTATTTGACTACAAACTCAACTAATTTCCCAGCGAATAATGTAACAATGTTTATATGTACGTTTTTGTTTGTATTACAAATGACTAGCAATATTTCCCTTCTCTCTATATATATTTCATTTAATTACGGGTTGGCAACTTCTAGAAGTTGTTATTGTTTTTAACTTTATTGCTTTTGTTCTTTATTAATCATTCTTACCATAACTTCTATCCAGTTATGTTATTGTTTGCCTTTGCCTTAGTGTTTATTCTAGAAAGAGGATGTATGTATGTGTAGGTCAATAATTCCACCAAACTGTAAAATGTACCAAACATTAGGTGTAACGGTTGCCAGATACATTGTAAAAGGGTGGCGTGGTATTTTGGGTAGTGTGCTAGACTATTAGCGTAAGGGTTGTGGTTTAGATTCTCACCAGAGACTCTGGTCTGTCACACTACGCCGAGCATTAGATCGAAATTATTCAGCTCGTATATAATTAAATATAATTTATAATTAGATCCTGATTAATAAATGAATAAATAAATATATATATTGTATAAAAACAAAGGAGAAACAATGTTGGTAATTAATAGCTGAGAAGTCTTAATAGATATCTCTTTGCGTTGATGCAGCGTTTGCAGGTTCGGACTATAGGTACAAGTTGATTGTGGCTACCTAACATACATACGTATGCTAACTGTCTCTTTAAAAACCGTTTGTTATCATTTAGTATTTAAACGTCTGTCTGAACAGATCCATTTGACTTCTTAGAAAGTCTAATGAGGGTATTGTTTTCCGACATGCCTTCTAAATTAGTCTGTGCTGCTCTAATAAACACATTCATTCACACATAAAAATAGTAAAGAGCCTAGTATTTTGTTATTATGATTCCTATCGTACCTAAAGGAGACTAGGGACGCCAAAAAGCATCTCCACTTTTTATTAGTTTATCATTTATTTGTTGGTCGTTTTCGCTTTAAACGTATTTATTTAAGTAATTTCCTTTAGGTAATTAAGTTATTTGTATATTGTAACTGGCATTGGAATGATAAAAATACTATCTGTTGTTACCTAGAAACTAGGGTTCCTGGTTTGTTCATACATCTTTCCAAGTAGATCGCTGTCTATGTTATCCTCTGTAGGAAGTCAAGGATTTGAATAGATTATTTGTAGAGGAATATTTTGGAACAACAATAAAGAAAAATTCTTTATTTCAGCTGTATCCTATGTTCGGTTTTGTAATCAAGAATTTTAACCGCTACTCCATATTACAATTTATTTGTTGAGAAACGACTTTAATACTATTTTGCTAATTCCTTTGCTTTGACTCTGCATATAAGGTGTAAAGCATACATTTAATAACATTCACACAAGAAATGAATTAAGAACAGGTGAATATTTAGTTCATGAAAATTATCATATCAAATGTAAGCGTCTTAAACAAACCAATACACGTTATTTGTTCCCATTAGCCATCTACAAAAGCAAACTCCGCGCGAAATGCAATTATTTAATCACATTGGATTTAATTGACTGCGACAGATGCTGTTAACAGACACTAGAAACCATTAATACCAACAGTTGTTTTTTTTTTGGATTGTGTTCTCCATTTGGTATTTAGTTTTTCTTCTTTTCCTTGCAATATTCAAAGTGTGGCAGAGAGATGCATTTAACACCTCTTCAAGAAAACTAACAAAAAAAAAAAAAAACGTAAATAAAAACGAATCCTCAAAATGTCTAAATAGTTGTCGTCCACTTACGTATGTATGTATGTACATGTATCTTTACATGTGTAGTTTCATGTTTTTAATTGAGGACTTTGTAATTGAGGTCTTTGTATGTGGTCGTATGCTGAGAACTCGTTGTATCTATTAGTTTGGCATTTACCTACTTAGAGAATACTTTCTACAAATAAACTATGACAAATTTTGAACGAGTCACTTCTTTTTTATTTTCATTTTTTTTTTTACTGTACTACAAAGTATCTTAATACCTCTACAACAGCTAAAACTAGTTTCAGTTTTTAATAAAAAAAAAATAACAGCATAACTCTATGAAGCGCATAGATACACAAAATAGAAAAAAAAAAAAAACAGCAACAAAAACTAAACTAAAATAAAAACAAAAAAAGATTGTTTATCGAAACAAAGCATTTAAACGCATTAAGTAGGGTTTGCAATAATTTTGTTTTTTTTTTATTTTTTGTTATCAAAAAATTTGTAATTTTGTTATCGAACTAGAAAAGAGAAAAATAGCGAATTTTGAATTCAAAAAAGTAACAGGTAGTTGGCAATGAGTGAAAAAAATGTCATAGTCATACGAATAGATGTATGTATGTACACAATATATATATCTATGGGGTATATAATTTTATAGTTATAACAAGTAATCGGTTTATAAGCACGCAAAGTGTATAATAACGCAAATGTGAAATACGTTATTTTGTATTATAAAATATTGTATAAAACATATGAAATAGTATTAATTATAGGTGCACAATCATTTGAACTAGGTTTGCGCAACATTATTTTCTTTAAGCTCGAATATATTCTGTACTTTTCTGCATCTTTAAAGTGATTTCGGGCCTTTTTAATAAATTCAAAATAAATAATTGAGTTTCTTCAGAAATTGTTTTTGGTTTTCGACTTCAAACAATAGAAAAGTAAATTTCGAAAAAAGTTTCCATTGAATTGTCCAACACTGTATATGTATATATATACATATATATACATATATTTATACATTTAGTGTGGTATCTCATAAATGGCTCCTGGCGGCTGACTTGTTCCTGTACATAAGAGACTTCACGTATTCCCACAAACAAATCTAGTTCTTGACAGACAAATTGTTACATTGTGAAAAAAAATAAGTTAATAATTATTACTTCACTGACTGTAACAAACTGCACCAAACTATGCATTTTTTACGGCGCAGTGGCCCACTTTTGACTATGAAAAGTCAAGTGTGTAAAGATAAATTCGAATATAACTAGCAAAGGCAAAAACCCAAACTTTTTTACTGAGCCAATGTTAAAGTTAACATAGAAATGTTAAATGTTTAACTGGAGATACGATATCGGAGAATAGAATATCCATTCCATTCCTGAGTGGAGCAGCTTCTATGGTAATTCGCAAATTGTATTGAAAATTGAAAAACTTAGGCAAAAAAATTTATTTATTTTAACAATGCCTGGGGATGATCGATATTGTTGAAAAATGGGACTTGGTGCACGTTTCCCACTATATACAAATTGTAGCCTAATGTGTCCCTAATAAAACACAAATAAGATTGAAAATTGAGAAATCGGGCTTGAAATTCACTCTGTTAAGAGTGTTTGGGTAGGATGATTGATATTGTGGACAAATATCCATACTATTACGGATTCCAAAACAAATTTCCTTACGGTCGAGCGTTACTTGGGACCGGAGATATAGGCAACGAAGCTAATTGTTTTCTTCAAAAGAGCAAAAAAAGTGCTCTGTATTAATGGGACTAAATTGGATAAAAAAATGGACAGTGGGAGAAATACCCCAAGTCTCCGACATAGTGGACTGGATAGCCATGGTATCAAGGATTCCAAAACAGGTTGCCTAACGGACGGGCTTAAATTGAGACCAAAGATATAATGGACGAAGCTAATTTTTTGTCAAATTAGCAAAATATATATATAATCTATATAAATCGGTCAAAATGGGATAAAAAATGGGCTTGTGGAGTAAGTAGACTTAGTGGACTGGATAGATATGGTATCAAGAATTCCAAAACTGTTTTCCTTAGAGTCGAGCTTTATTTGGGACCGAAGATATAGTGGAGACGAAGCTAACTTTTTTATATGAGAAAAAAAGGTGTTCTATATAAATCTTTTGTCCTTCTTATATTGTTTGTAAAATGACAATCCTAAGTTAATCTATTGCATAACCCATGAAAAAGCTATTTTTAATAAAATTAATAATTAAACCTTAACTATATGGGTTTAAGAGAAATAATATAATTAATTTAATGCATAGTAAAAGAGTTGTTAAATTTCCTTATTGTTTTCGTTCTGTTTGAGAAATTATTGTTTAATTTGTAGACAGCCCGCCTATATTGTGTTTTAAACTTTAGTTCATTATTTTACGACTTTTAAAAGCCGGAGATAATTTACAGAAATAAATAAAAAAATATATAAGTTTTCTCTACCTACAATGTACTTCCTAATTGGCAATAAAAATGCCAATCTGGCTTCAACAGTAAATTTATGGAAAAAAAAGCTGACATTCGCCTTATTTATGAAATTCACTGGTGGTAAATAAACATTAAATTTGTTTTTTTGTTTAAAGGTGACCATTTAAAACTTTGTTAGCATAATTACTATAATTTGAAGACATGAAAAATTTATTTCAAGCATAAATTATAATAAAATATTAAGCATACCACGAGAAAAAAGAAACAACAGCGAGTCTATACATATTGTGTTTTCCACTAAATATTTGGAGGGAAATTTTCTTTTGTAAGAAAATAGCTGTTGGTTGTACAATAAAGTAAAAGTACTTGTTAAAGAAAAACAATTTTTTTTTTCATCAAAAGCTCCTCTACTCTAGTCAAGATAACTCTCTAACCGTATAGAAAATGAATAGAGAAGAAATCATTAAAAAATACTTGCAACTAAAGATACATTTATTTACATACAACCGAGAAAACCGAGAAATTTGAAAACACAAAAAAAAAATAAAATAAAATAAGTATTGTCTGGCATTCAAGAAGAAAAGTGGGAGCAAAAGAAAATTGTATAGACGTTTTGAAAAGAAAAGAAGATAAACAAAAAAATAGAAGAAATGAAATAAAATAAGGTATTATTATTACTATTATTGAAGTTATTAAGCGGAAATATCATGTATCTTTACAATACCAACAATAATCACACATGAGAAAATTTTCTATTCACAACACCCAATGCTACGAACAGTAAAGATTTTTCAATATTAATACCTATTCTTCAAACCGTATACATATATTGTATATGGTAGCAGGTTGAGGGAGGTGAAGTGAGTTAGGGTGAGTGAGTGAGAACTCGTATGAATGGTTTTAAAGTTCAAATGTAATTAAAATTTTTGATTTTTTTCTTTTTTATTTTTATTTATATTCATTGTTTCAGAGAAATTTTTAAATTAAATACAATATGTATACTCGTATAAAAAGAAATTGTTTTCATTGTATTTCACACAATAAATCGTATATTGCTGGTTCTCAAGTATATCTTCTTTAATGTAAAGCTCTACAAACTTATTTAGCAAAATACAGTAACACTTCTAATTAAGATGCATGGCTGGCTAGCTGGCTGGCTAATGTTAACATTAGAAAATTATTCTCGATTTTCTTACATAGAACTAATTACGCTTATATACAATATTAATTAAAATATGAATTATAGTTATAAAATTTTACGATTTTCATTAGCAAATATAGGCAAATAATAAATTATTATTTCAAAGTTGGTGTTACGCGATGCTACTACTGGGTAGTGGCTCAGCTACAAAAATAAGAAAAATCCCAAAGCACTATCTCATCATGGAATATCAAAAATTCGAGTTTTATAAAAATGTATAAGAAATATCGGAAACGTATACTGAATAGAGATTCTAAACACCCATTTAAATTCATTGGGCCATAGTATATTAAGGCATTCTTTTCATTACTACCTTATAATAAAACAAGACAGTTGAACGCGGTCTTAGAATACCAATTTTTTTAAACCAATATGCCTAATAATATTTAAATTTGGTTTGGTAAATAATGTGTGTGAAGTTAACTGCGAAATTAATATTTTATTTTTTTTACAGTGAATGTTATGTTAACAGAGACTGCTAAATTAGCCTAATTGAAAAATTTGGGAAAATGAAGAAAGAAAATCTTAAATAATCACGGAAATGGAGATAAATTAGAGAAGAAGTGGAGTTAAACGAAGCCAAACCTCTGAATTTTACAAAAAAAAAAAAAAAAAATAATATGCCTTAGTTAGCCTCGTTTCCCTCATTGCCCACATGGCCATTTACCCATGACCGGTGTCTACTAACCATGATGGATGCTAGTAAACACACTATCCGAGGCTTTAAGGCATTCTTGATTCTGTGTAAGGATCCGAATATTACCTCCATATTTTGCGGAAACTATGACTTGAAGAACGTAGCACTCATCCATTATCTGAAGCTAAAATTCGGGCGTATTTCTTTGAAGTTGCCGCAGTCTAGTAGGTAATGTGTTGGCTTACTAGACGTGAGAACACGGTTCAAATCCAAGGTCAGACAATCTCCAACAAAACGAAATATGAAAAATATTTCTTCGGCGACTTCCTGTCAGTAGATTTCTAGCAAAAATCCTGAGATTTAATTAAATGTCATAAAAAGCTTCTCAAAAATCTGTCATTCGAAGTCGACGTCCCGCCACTAGTGAATAAAATTGGCACATACAATCACAATGTTCATACAATATAAGTGGTGTGAGAAGATAGGTCATAACCCTAACTGAAGGGTTGTAATGACTAATTTTGTATGTGTGTAGGTGTGTAGGTATAGTAGTCGTTAAACATTTATTTGCGGAAACAATGTTTTGGAGAACATAGCATTCATTAATTACCTGAAGCTAATATTCTTAGGCATTTCTCTCATATAGAATACCCAAGTACTTGTACCTTAGAAGGGAAATAACCGAAAACGAGCTGCCTTGAAAGAGCAGAAGATAAAAAGTCTCTGTAACTGTTCGGTTCTGACGGAATGTACATATACAGAGAAAGATTGGGAAGTTTTTTCTTAGAAACTCGAGTGTATTATAAAAATATTGTTGGATCTTAGATGGAATTGTAAATTATCTCCGAAATGCTGGTTAGTTTACACTCTAATCTTAAATATGGCTTTAAATTTAGCCTGATAATGGGGGATATGAGAAAAATGGCTATCCAAAAATGGTTTCTTAGAAAAAATATTTATTTGCATCCCGAAAAAAATCTAAACAAATAAACTTTTAATTTTATTCCTTAATAGTTATATTGTCCGCAAAAACAACACTCGTATGCATGAGTGTAATTCAAGTACAGCTTGATTCGCTTCTTTCTTTTTTTTTTTGTTTATAAACAAAAAAGTGAAATTCATAAGAAACTTTCTTAGTATTTTAAGGTTCATCATTACATTACAGTCACAGAGGTTTGCTTTTATAGTTCATAGTTTTTAAGTTTAATGAATTATATTTACAATAATTTCTTTAATTATAGTAGTCAAAATTATGTTTTTTTTTTAAATTCATTTTATCTTAACGATTGCATTAATTTTTATACACCATTTAAATGTTAAAGTTTTAGGGTTTTTTCAAAATTTTTTATTTGGCTTTGTTAATAGTCTGTAATAAATTGTTTGCAAAGTTAATCTATTCGTATTGTATTACATGGTATTTATTTTATTATTATTATGTATAATTAAGTTTGACAAAAGAGCTGATTAGTTGTTAGGCAATCGTAGGTTGTCACATTTGAATATGTCATCACACATTTCGTTAGTTAATCGGTTTTCAATAGTAACTGTTATAACTGTTTTCATGTTACAAATACATTAGTTTTAAGCAGCATGTCATATCAACTGTGGAATCAATAAATTACTTTAAAAGTTGGGTTTTATTTTTTTGTAAAATGCGAAATATAAATAATTTTTGAATGAGTTTTTAAGGAAAGGTTGACGTTGGTTAAGCGGTTAGATATTTATAAACGACAACTTGAATTTAATTTTATTTATACATAATTTTATTCAGAAAAAAAAATAAATGAACATCTGCTCTATGGAGCCGCCTATTTGACATGATAATCAGTTTATTTAAGTAATCTTGAATAATCACATGACTTTTCCAATTGGGAGAAGATGGGAGGTAGTCTAATCATCCTTTACATCTTTACAACTTAAAGAGAAAACATCCTAACACACTTTGGTGTTGAAAGTTGAAAAACAACGCTGAAAATTTGCAAAGATGAATGAAATATTTATTTGGATCAGTAAATGAATGTCTGCAATTTACTTTTAAATTTTATTTTACGTCAGTGGTACCCGAATCTACATCATAAGTGGTCCATTGGTGAAGTCTAGTTTTGCCATACACTTTGCTGCTTTACAGCCAAAATCTGAGCAGTGATAGTTGTCATCCAGGGTTAGAATAGGGCGCAGCTTGCGTACAGGTCACAAGTAACAAAAATGGTCAATCAAATTATCTTTGAGGTCAAAACTTGAGATTAAAAGTTCTCTAAAATCACCTCACAATAGGTTCATGTTATTGCGTTCCGTGTGGACATGTGGCACTGTGTAGTTGGAAATAGACGTCAACCAAATCCAGACAGTAACCATCGCACAGTACGTGGCTCCATGGTTCAATGATAAGTTCATCTCCACTGCCAAACTCACTTAATCTTCGATGGATAGAAAGCGTACCAATCAACTACTCAAACTTGATCGCAATGTCATCTCAATCACAGTGGCCATCAGTGGTGTTGTGCTAATTTTTTTTACCGGAACGCGTTCCGGACTCCGGTTCACGGTTTGGAAAAACAAGCCGGTTCATTCCCGTTCGGGTTCGGTTCAAACCCTTGTTTATAAAAATACTTATAAAAATTCGTCAAAAATTATAAAAAAAAAATCAGCAATTCTTTTTAATTGTGGCCATACTTACAGGTCATTGCGTAATGGGAAAAACTGTAGCTTCTATCGAAAGAATTTTGCCGTTGTTGTGAGTCAGCTGAAAAGGAGCAAACTATCATTCACTCTCTTTGTCAATGCCCATCTCTTGCGAGGTGCAGTATTAGGATATTTGGCTCTGCAATCCCTGTCAGCTTAACTGAGTTATCATCCATTGGCATCAAGAACACAGCTTCTTTTATTGAACCTTCAGGGTGGTTTCCAGCATAGGGCGGTTGTGCTTTTAATGTGTATCCACTGCTCTGACCGACTTTTTCTTTCTTCAGAACAGGGACTGCGCTTACCTGTGGCTTCACGACAGGCGCTATGCGTTCTCAAGAGTGCGTCGGTAATCAAGGCTATAAATTCGGCCTAACCTTGCTTAATAGCTGCTCAAAAGCAGCATCGAATAATGCATTATTCAGGTTGTTGTAGTTTTTAAGCTGGATACGCCCATTTTGTCCAGGCAAAATTATTCCTTTTTGAGAGTTTTCATTCATTTCGAAAAATCTGTCCGGAAAACACGAGTTAACATCGACAGTCTTAAAACAAATTAAATCAAATCAACTTTGTATGAAGAGTGTAACCTATTGACAGCTCACTTAAAACATTTTGTTTTGCAAAGATTGCTAAGCATTTTGGATATTGCCACATGTCACGTATCTTTTTATACTAAAAATAACGTTAAATAAATTAAAGACCAAATTGTGATTTAAATGTATCGCTCATTCTTTCAAACTTTTATTTTATTTACACAATATTTTCTCTTATCCAACTAGTTTTGTCCACTACTGTAAGTAAGCACTTTCATATTTTAATTTCAAAGTTATCTATTCCAATTTCTTATTTAAAACAACAAAAACCGAGTAACTGTAAAATCTTTAAAACTGTATACTGATAACAAGCCACATTTACTAATTGAACATCTCTAAAGTACAGCGTCAATACAAAACCAATCGTTCGTTGCTCGTCCATTAGGCAATATTTTGACGTCATATTGCCCATTATGGAACACTAACGAATTTTTCATGTACGGCTAGCGCAAAAAAGGTAAGATTTAGGAAAAGAAAATCCTAAATATCCCATACGTATGTGTGTAAGTATGTATTCCATAATAAAAGTAACAACAAATAATGTTATAGAGCCTATAAATATACACTTACCTTTTTTTTACAATATAACAGCAATAACTACAATATCCGCTATACAAATTTGTTGCTCTGTTGAGTTTGTTGTTGGAGTTGTTGCTGAAATACTTATTTTTTTGTTTTAAATAACTTTTTTCTTTTTGTAAAACTACTTAATAATTTAAAAATATTTTTCATAAAACATATGAATTTCTTTTTAATGATTTTTCACTTCACTTTTATAATGGCTTATTTTCTTTTATTATTTCCTTTTGCTTTAGCATTTTTATTTATTGCACTTCCTTTTTGTTGACCATATTTCAATCACTTGATGGGTTAGATTGGCTGATTGGATGGAATCTAATGAAAATTTTCCCTTTTTTATTCTCTTTCACTTTCTCTCTTTCTTTCTTAATATTTTTGCATCTTTTTATAACCTTTTTTCCTTTTTTTCTTACAATAAAAAATATTTTAATTTTATTTTTCAAACCATAATTAATTTTAATGTAAAATTTTAAGTTGTTTTCTTTTTGTTGTTGTTGTATACGAGTGCTTCTAAATAGTTTTTTTTTTAATTAATTACATTTAACTTTTAGTTTATTTGTATTCCTATGGAGCAGCCACTTTAGCAATGTTTATTGTTCGTGTTTCAGCTGCGGCTGTATGTGCTACTGCCGCTCTTTACCCTCTACTTTTAATTTATTTAATTCACACGCAAAATCTTGTTTATATTCTTAACATTGTTGTTATTTTTCTCTATATATCACATGCGGGTGGTATTATTTTTTATGTATATATGTATTATATTCATTATTTTGCACAAAACAAACCGAAAACGAGAAAAAAAACAATTTTTATGTTGAGAAAGAGGGAGGTCAAACAAAAGAACAACAAAAATGAAATTATAACAACACAAGTATTCTTAAATATTTATCCGCGGCCAAAGTCACACACAATTTCACTAATCAACGAACGGGGAGAGACTAAATTGAAAACTGCTATTAGCGTTTTACTAAAAGACAACAAAATTGTGAGAGAGAGAAAGAGTTTTGTTTATATTGACAATTAGTGAACACAGTTGTAACTGTATGGTTGTAGTACGATTGAAAACAACTCTGTCTAAACGGTTCGTAAAAAGAATTTTAAATAATTTCTTTTGATTTGTTTGTGTAAAAAAGGTCAACAAATATTTTTATTATTATTATTCATGTTTTGCGAATAATGCGATTTGATAATATAAACATGGAAGATACATTTGTATAAAGATATCTCTGATAATATTAGGTGTACTAAAATGATTTTTATTATTTTTGAAAAGATGGACTTAATAATCGGTATCATATGTTATACCAGTGTTGCAAAATTGAAATTTTGAAATAGTACTAAACTATAACTGAAAGAGTACCTTTTTGCATCAAATGGTACTTTTATAAAAATATATTTATATACTTAATACTGTACGGAATCAAATAGAAAAACTAACTTAACTACATGTTTCTCATATACAAAACAAAAACATTTGTTTCGAAACGTAAAAGGTTTTGCCAAATGTCGACGCCATTCATTCAGCATTCGGCAACCGTTCTCTCATTGCTTTTCATAATCTAAAAGCGAACATATCATACGTTAGCCCCTGACTAACCGGGGCTAAAGACGTTTAGCATTAGCCTAACCTCATTTATAGTTGAAAAGCGCAAACCATAAAATCTGTAATAATAAAAAAGTACTGAAATGTTTTGAAATTGAAATATTGCCAGGAAACTAAAAATCTGTAACCAGCTTCTGAAAAAGAGAAAAAAATTAATGAATTCTTTAATAATTATTCCTGATGGTAAATTTAGATCCGATATGTCTTTCGAACAAAGCACAAAAAATTATAAATATTTCAACAAAGACAAATATTTCGAAATTATTCAAAAATTCAATTACAAAATAATTTAAATTTAATAATTTTTTGTATGCAATTATCTAATTTTAATTTTTTAGAATTTTAAATAAAATGACACCATTGTTAATGCATTAATGTAACCAGACATATCGGTGAATGCCTCCACTAACAGATGTGAAAATTACTTACCTTAGACACGCACTGTTCAAATATACATATACTGTACTGTATATAAATATACAGTACATGGATATATGATAATATAGTACCATTACGAATAACGGTGCTTAGGTGAGTTTCGATTTTATTCACCACATTTTGTAAGAACTCACCACACTAGAAACAGCCCACACTTCGATTTTATTCACCACGCCGGATAAATTTACCACATTTTGTAAAAACTCACCACACTAGAAACTCACCATAACTACAAAATTCACCACAGTTCAAAAAATTAAATTTTTTTGCTCCTTTCCTTTTCCCTTCTCCAAACCAGCAGCGAGCGACCCACACAAAGCAACAACATCCACAGCATAATACGCCCATTATGTTTTTGTTTTCGTTTAGTCTGATCCGGGTCTCTAAATACAGGCGATAAAAGAGTGATTAACATTAATGGCCCTGTAAGACTTAATCACTTCAGTAAATATAAACTTGAAGTCTTGTTGCACTCTAGAAAGGTAATATTCAACAAAGTTATCTAAAATATTAAAAATGATTGCTTTTGGCCGAAAAGGCATTCTTTTCAATTACTCAAAATCTAATGATTTGTTCCGTATAATTCAAGTCGAGATTAGGAGCTTAATAGACTTTGTGCTAATGTTTATGAGAAAAAAAATTAGAGCTATGGTATGCGTAACAATCATATATTAAGAGTATTCAAACCAAATTTTTCCTGACAAACACATTTTGAATATAACATAACCTAGTAGTAAAATTTACACTGTTAAACGAAAAGGGCAACTTTTTGGAATATCTGCAATATGTTAGTTAGAATTGTTACATTTAAATTTTAACATAAATTCAGATCTTTATTTATAATATTATAATAATTTTTGTCTGTCTTATAATTTTGATTACATCAATAATAATATAAATATAAATACATACAATAGTTTATTTTAAACTTATTATGTAAAAGGAATACAACAATTATTATTATTATTATCAATATACATTTATAATTTAGTTTAACAATTTGTTTTTCTGGTTTTAAATACACCATCGTATAAAATAAATAAAAAAAGAGCGAAAATAATTCAATAATATGGTTACTGTTTTATATGTATAACATTTAGTATATGGTATAATATACCTTGTATATCAAAAAAATAAAAACAACAATTTAGAATAAAATACATATGTATATTTATATGTTTTTCACTAAAACAATAATTTTTATAATTATACATAGAAACGTGTATATATACATATATGTATGTGTATGTTTTGATTTTTATAAATATTTAATTTAACATTTTTTTGCTTTATTTTATATTTAAAGTTTGTAATTCTTTCTTAATTGGCATTAAATATGTATGTACTAATTATTGTCTCGGAAGACTGCTTGAAGAAAACACTTTAACTAAAAATTTTATTATTATTATAGTTTTATTATTATTATAATTTTATTATTATCATAATTTTATTATTATAATTTTTTAATTATTATTATTATAGTTTTATTATTTTTATTTTGTTTATTTAGTTTTAGTTTTATTTAGTTTTATTATTATTATTTTGTTTTATTTTTCTTTTAATTGAAGGAACAATTCTATGATTTCAATTTATAACGTTTCATATAAATATATATTGGTATAATATGGATGTATGTATTGGTTAAGATCAGTACCAAGCTATTTTCATTTAACTGCCATGCCAATTATGTCAATTAGAAAGTTTTCACTAATCCTTGATCATTAAACCTAGATTAAACCTATGTAGTGATAATGTAGGTAATTGAAGTTGTAGTTAAAGAGATTAGTAATATATGTACGTAAGTATAATAGTATATAATACAAAATATTGCACGTATTAGAAAAGAAACATGTTGGAATGATAAACTCGGCATATCTCATCATATTGTATTTTTTTTAGGTGGAATTGTAGACAAATTAGTTTATTAATTATTTGCGATAGTCCGATATGGATTCGGATACATCTGAAACGTCTTGAGACTCTTCACGTGCCCGTCTTTTGGCACGCCATTCCACAATACAAAAGCAGGCAGTCCCTATAGTGCCGGTCACTACCAAAATACCCAATTGAGCTCTTAAGCCCAAATGTGACGAGTAAAAGAAACTAATGGCAGCAGCCACAGACTGTAAATATTTAAAAGAAAATCATATTATTTCAATTGAATTATCTTTCCAAATCACGACTAACTTACCTGTGTAAATTTGAATAGAGCAAAAGCTCCTACGGAATTTTTTACGAAAACACCACCCAACATTGAATAGATTTGAGTATTAAAACAGGCGTCACCGAAACCCAACATCAAGGCACACGCTAAACCTATCCAAACTCGTGGTGGATCAAAGAATGAAATGTCGCTGGTATCATTAAAGGGAGAAGCATCGGGTAAATTCATGAAAATCAAAAGAAACGCCACCATATGTATCACATAGCCGGCAATGACAATGGGATCACGTCCACATCGTGTCGTTTTTGCAGCCAAAATACCAAATAAACTGCCGCCAAATACCTCACCTATGCCAATGCAAATGCCGGCAAGACCCATAATTTCTTTAGGCGTATCGGAAATTTTCTGTGTAAAACCAATTGATGGCCCATATACACCGCTGAAGAAGGATAGTTCGAAACCTTGAATAAAGAATTAAATTATTTAAAACAAGTTCAAAAGTATTATAATATTTAACTCTAAAAACACATCTGATCTTTAAAAACTGTTTGATATACCCTAACAGCATATTTTTAAAACCCCTAATCGAGGTATTCTTCCTTTTGGGGTACAAAATGTTAAAAACAAGAACATAAAATTTTATATTTTCTGATGGAATCTCTTTGTTCTTCTTACCTGTATACAAAAACGCCATACTTAATAGAAGCATATCTTTGGTGAGAAACAATCTGCCAGCCGATACTAAAGCTATTTTTGATTTGTCCCACGATGATTGATTTTGTTGTAATTCAGTATCCAAACGTGAATTATCTGGCACATAACGTAAAGTAGCCAAAAACACAACACCCAATACAGCCAGAGCAGTTAAAACGGCAATAACCAGAATGCGGGTTTGTTCATCGATATGCTCCTTATTTTGGAATTGATAGTAGACGAATAAGTTGCCGAAGAACATGCTGCACTGCAGCAATGCCCAAAATATACCAGAGTTACGTGAAATATTACTAGAATCACTGCAACGAGCCAAGAAAGTGCCTTGACCGGTCCAAGTAATGGCAGCACCAGCACCCAATAAAGCACTCATAACGTACAGAAGCACAGTGTTGGGAAACAAAAACGAAACCATAAAGATTCTATAAGAAAAACACGTTAGGCTTAGAATTTTCATTTTAATTGCGCATACTTACGTATATATCAAGGCACCCACAACCATGGCTGTCCTTGGTCCAGTGGACGCTATAAAGGAGGGTGCAAACCAGTTGCATAAAGCAAACGAGGCATAGATCACGGCCAAACTGACATAACCATCTCCTATAAATGAGGAATCATCTTTATTGATACTCACAAGCAATGTTTTCTGCAAGTGTAAAAAAATAAAAAAATCGTTCATAAATAAAGCCAGTAAAGCAAGAGTAAGTTGTTTTGACAAAAAGGAAAAAAAAATTAATCGTATTTTTTCGTAATTTTAATCGTAATTTTTTTCACATTGTAAAATTAAAAAAAAAATTAAAATATGCAATATTTACATGCAGCAAAACTTTGTGCAGTGCGCATGGAAAAAATTTTTTGGTTAAAGCCTAAAAGTACGCTTTATCTATCAGATTTTTTAACCTTCATCCAATAGGACAGAAATAAAGCAAATTTTATTTTTTTTTGCTGAGATACACACACTCAACCAAAACAATAAACACTTTTGTGAGAAGAAAAGGAAAACTATCCATGTACACTTTTTAATAATAAAAAAATTAAAATAAACAAAAATAAAATTATTTATTAAGTTCAAATACTCAATTATACTTAATAAACATTTCTTTAGTAAAGTAAGTAAATTCAAACTGATCTATAAACAATAAACAGAGAGAGCAGGTAAGTGCTAGAAAGTGGGAAAAAATGAAAAAGTATTTGCCTCCTTTTTAATCTTAACTTGTTAATTCAATTATAATAATGATTTATTTATTTAAAAGCATTGGGAGGCAAAGGCAAAAATAATTTGCAATAATGTTATGTTTTTATTTTAATCAGCTTATATGTACATAAGTGTCTTAATTTACTTTCCTTGCGCTACTGAAAAGTTAATGACCCCCCCATGATCAAACATCTAGTGAATGAACGCATTTACCGCACAATATTTTTGGTCTTAATATGCATGTTGTTAAGTTTTCAAGTGCAAAATAATATTTTTTTTACTGCTTCCTTGTCGCTTTTTGTTTATAACAAAACGTGATGCGATGTTTTGTTTTTTGTTTTTAACAATCATTTAAAATAATGTGATTCACATACAGTTACGGACAAATAAATAGGGTCACTCAAAATTAAAATGTAATTGTGTGTTTATTTATTTCATATTATTAATATATATCTTTACCATTTATATTAAAAACTCAAAATAATTTACTTATGAAAAAAAAAATTAAATTTTGTAACTTTCATTGATTTTTAATGGACAAAAATATAACGAAAACGATTAAAAACTTAAACTAGATTTAAAATTTTGGTTCTAAAGGTAATATTTTGTACTGTAACCTTTATTTCTAAGAACAGCTTTGCACCTTTTTGGCATTGATTCCACCAAATCTTGACAAGTCTTATTTTGAATAGAATACCAACCGTATTTAAATTTCTCCCACAACTCCTCCTTATTTTATTGATTTTAGTGGTCCAATTTTTTGTTTTACGATTTTCCATAAATTTTCTATCGGATTTAAGTCCGGGCATTGTGCTGGCCATTGCATTACGTTCACTCCGTTATCCAGAAACCACTTTTTCACAAGATACGAAGTGTGTTTCGGATCATTGTACTGCTGGAATATCCATTTGACTGGCATTTCCCATTCGGCATATGGTAGCATCACTTCGTTTAATATGTGACAGTACAAGTTTTTGTCCATGTTTTCTTTAATCCAGTACAGTGGTCCCACGCCATGCCAGGAGAAACATCCCCAAACCATAATACTACCTCCTCCATGCTTAAAAGTTTTTGTTGTATAACGGGAATAAAGTTCTTTATTTTTGGGACGTCTTACCCACGTTTTTCCATCACTACCAATTAAATTAATCTTACTTTCTTCCATTTTTTTTAAATTTTTTAAAAATTTCGAAGATTTTTTATGTAATTATACTGAACTTATTTTTTTGTCCGTAACTGTATATACATGGTGTTTCCATAAGAGTTAAACGTAATAAAAAAAATTAGAACCAAAAAAATATATATGTATGTATGTACACATAATTGTAAATTTACCACTGGTAAAAGGTGAAACTGCTTAACCATTCATAAACAGAACCATACAAGCTATTTTCAAAAAGGAAATGATTTTTCTTCTTACATTCGTCCTAAATATGTACTGTTTACAGTGTCATATGGTGAACCTAATCTGAATAAAATAACGAATTTTTTATTGGTGTAAGTTCTTCCAAGATAATGATAATGATAATTATAGGTTCCGCTTCAAGTGAAGATAATAGAAAAATTGAACCGCAAATTTATCTAAGTAAAAGTTGTCCATGACGACAGTTTGGCCAGTGTTATACAATTAATTTGAACTCTATGAGTTGAATAAAGGATTGCAATGAGACTAACGTGACAACGTGGCAGAGTATGGCAGAGCATGCAGCAAGTGCGCCATGTCACCTGGCAAGTAGTCTAGATGAAAGTCAATTAAACAATACAAAAAGAGCTTCTGTAGGGGTGGTGTGCAATGCACCGAAAATCTGTATAGCGACAAATTTCTTCACCTTTTATTAACGGCAATAAAGTAGAAGGACGCACAAAAAAGTTAGACCCAATTATTGTCGAAGAGTGGGTGACACAAGTCAGGATGTTGTCTCAGCTAAGCTTAACGTAAAGAATTAAGGCCGGAGCACATACATATGACTTTTTCGTCTGATAGCAAAGTAACACCGCATCAATTTGGCACAATGAATACTTTGTTGACAGATATAAAATCAACTGTATTCTATAATTACTTACATATTTTACAATTGCCGCTAACCTAATACAAAACATAAATCTCAAAAAAAAAACTAGCTGACAGTTGTCAAAGGATTAGGCGCACGTCAAAGCTTTGACTTTATTCGTTTGTGTTAACGGAGAAGTATTGGACTGTACAAAGTACATAAGAATACATGTATTTCAACTTTAGTGTCTAACTTTTAACCTTCTTTTAAAAAGCATCATATCAGTTTTGATCGGATTAACATTAACTCAAAATTTGTTGCTCGAAACAGATACAATATTTAAGGAAAAATGAGTATGGACACATGTCATCACAAGTAAAGATTTTGTTGCCTGAGGTATTAAATCAAGTTTCCCAAAGAAGTAGAGAGAATCCCACTTTGTCTGGCACATTTATTGACTGCCCTTTAGCACCGTGTATAACAGGGTCGGAAGTAACCAGTTAAGATTATGTAAAGGGTCCGCCAAATAACTTTTTTTTTTTGAAAATGCTTTAAAAAAAACTACTGAATATTTTCTCAAATTTATTTTTTTATTTGAAAGTACAATCCTTCCGGTTAATAATGGAAAATAATTTCATTCAAATCGCTGCCTCGGCTGGCCATGCAGTAGCCTACACCAGAAGATGCCGATTTTGGCAAAAAAAAAATCATCTTTTCAGACGAAGCTCATTTTGATCTTGGCGGGTATGTAAACAAACAAAATTGTCGCATTTGGGGCACAGAAAACCCGCACGCATACATTGAGAAGCCGACGCACCGAAAACGAGTCACTGTTTGGTGCGGATTTTGGTCCAGAGGCATACATAATTGGTCCATTTTTCTTCGAAAATGAGCAAGGAGTGGCCGTTACAGTCAATGGCGATCGTTATCGAATTTGAACGAATTTTTGTTCACAAAAATTGAAGAGGAGGATATTGGCAACATTTGGTTTCAACAGGACGGCGCTACGTGCCACACAGCCGAAGCTATACTCGATGTTTTGCGCCCTGTTCTTGAAGATCGCATTATCAACCTCAGATCTGATGTCGTTTGGCCACCTCGGAGCTGCTATTTGACACCGTTGGACTATTATTTGTGGGGTGCCGTCAAAGATAAGTGTTACGCCGACAAGCCAGAGACAATTGACGCTTTAAAGGACAATATTCGTGAAGCCATTGGTGAAATACAGCTGCACACAATCGATAATGTGCTTAAAAATTGGACCGATCGTGTAGGCTACTGCATGGCCAGCCGAGGCAGCCATTTGAATGAAATTATTTTCCATTATTAACCGGAAGGATTGTACTTTCAAATAAAAAAAGAAATTTCAGAAAATATTCAGTAGTTTTTTTTTTAAATCATTTTCAAAAAAAAAAGTTATTTGACCGGTAACATTCAAGTCACGACAAACTTACTTACTAAACAAAAGTATGGTAACGAGAACATGGCACTTTAGCTCTGTAATTACAGTCCTTTAGAATTCCATTTACTTGGTAAATAAAACCGAATTCTGTTACATAAAAAAGAATACGTATTCTGTTTAATAACTTTTTTGCATATTAAGAAGAAGAAATAGAACTCTGGCAAAAACTCTGAAAGTAAATAAAATTGCCATGAAAAGCTTCTCAAAAAATATGTCGTTCGGGGAAAATTTTACACTTAGGTCCCACCACTCATTTATAAAATTAACTCACACAACATACATAAGTGCTGTGAGAAGCTAGGTCGTAATCCTGACTGAAGGGTTGTGAAGACCAATTATGCATGGATAATATATGGAAATTATTTTTCTTTATGGACTGCAAATATACAAAATGAAATAGTATTTATCGTCCTGACTGCAACTGTAATTGGTTTATGAGTTTGGTTTATAATCAGTATCTCTTAAGCAAAAAGTAAATAGAAAATCACAAAGATTCTCTTGATTTTAGCAGATCAAAATATATTAAAAATAAGTTACAGTTTGTTAACTAGAATGTGTTAAACAGTCGAAGCATAACACTGTATTCTTGCTAATAGTGCACCTTAAAGTCCACATAATAATTTAAATTCTGTAGCATTCCGAAACAAATTTACGATAATTTATGATTACTTGCAAATGTTGTCTTTTGATTCATAAGAAACAAGTTTAATAAACTCATCAAACGTCTGATGGAAATTTGGTTTCAAATTTTACCAAGAATACAATGAATAATTCTGATGCCGCTTCATTGTAAGGTTAACAGAACTGTTAAAATAAAAATTTCAAAAAAATTTGTTATGTTTTTTAAATTTTTTAAAAGAATAAATAATAAAGTAAATTACCTTGGTACGTTTAGTTTTTAAAAATAAAAAAAAAATTGTTTTTATGCCAAACGAAATGCTTAATAAAAGTCGTTTTCAATGAAATCCAGCCTTAAAACCATAATTACCATTGCATTGCTCTGCATACATATTTAAATTTCAGAAAATTTTCCATTAATAGTTTGAGAAAAATTTTCCATTACATGTTGCAGCAGCAGGTAGTTTTGAATAATACTATGTGAACTAAACTGAGACGCGCTTAATTGTTGCAAACTTGTCTGCGATTAAAAAAAAAATTTTATATAAGTAAGCCAGTGAATGAATAAATGAAAAGTATTCAATTTATTAAAAAATATTTTCAAGTTTTAAAGGCTTAATATATTCAATATTGTACTTGTAACGATAACATGATTAATAATAAAATAAAAATAAAATATTAAATCAAAATAGGTCATTAATTTTCTGTGCAATACCATAAAATAATTATTGAACGATTATAAGTGGTTGCGCCTTCAATTTATTTGAAATCAGTTAAACTTCACGTTCTAAACAAATTATAAATTGAATAGCAATCGTGCTTATCAGCAGTTTATTGGCCTTAGGAATTCTAAACGGCCACTTGTAATTGTTGTACCCTAGTATTTCATAAATCAATTGCAAATAAAATAATCAACAGTTTTAACACAATTTTACATTATCAATTATAAAGCGTAACTAAAGAATGCTCCACTTATAGTTGATATAATTTTTTTTTATCTAAAATATTGTTTTTCCTGCGCAAACACTTCAAATTGTAACTTTCACTTGCATCAGTCAAGTCCGTTGTAAACTTAATAATTATTATTAAACGCATAATACAATACAATACAATATAATATAATATATCATATCGTATTTAAAGTATTGGGCAAATAATAATCATTACAATAAAATTGTGGTTTTAATAAGTAATTTCCTGTCTGTTCAACAACATCGACGACAATATTTAATATCCAGTGTCGGTAGCGATATCATATGACAGCAGACAGCCTATTATTTTGTATCCACAGACACAGTAGATGTCACAATTTTTTTGTTGTTGTTCATTTTTATTTATTTATTGGATCTTGATTTTGTCACAATAAATTAAATATAATAATAATTTATATCATAAACCGCATGAATAATTGAAATTAGCATAAGCTAGGCGTTCGTACCACGATTATTATTCATTTTTCTTAGTAAATTGTAATATTGAATTTATATTGAATTGTGTTAATTTTCATTTGGATTATTTTAATGCCATGATTATTAAACAAAAACAAAATTTGATAATATTTTCTGATTATATGTATGTTTCAGTTGAATGAACCTGATTCAATATACTTAGAAGGAGGTATTGAGTCGTAATCATGGAAAGAAAAAAATTTTTAATTTCCACACATACTTTCAATTTCCGTTGGCAGATTACTTTATTGACATGTGGTTTCAACAAGATATTTCCACATGCCGCTCGGCGCACAATACACACGTCATTGGTCAATACAACACTTCAGTCAGGATTAGAACTTAGTTCCTATTTGTTAATTTTATATATGTGTGGCGGGACCTACAGTTTACATTCGATTCCGAACTACAGATATTTGAGCAAATTTTCATGGCATGTTTTATTTACTTTCAAAGTTTTTGCCAGAAATCTGCTGAGAGGAAGTCGCCTCTAATAAACCAACACACTACTTATTAGACTACGGCGACTACTACTGGCTCCTTATTATCTTAAAATTTAAGGTTTCACACACGGCACACGGCGCACAATACCCTGCACCAATAGAGGAACTTGCTTCAAACAGTACATTGCCTCCAAATACACGCTATTTTTCCAAACTATAAAATTTTTTGTCAAGTAAAGCATTTCGTTTATAGGGACATGCCAGCTGCTATTGGTGAAGAACCGTCCGAAATGCTGAAAAAATTATGCAAAATTGGAGCCTACGGCGTGGCCGGCGACGACATTCCTGTATATCGATGGCTTAATATAAAAAAGGCCTAACTCAATTTTTTTCAAAATAAGGTTTTTTGTTTATTCTGGTAGACAAATGTCAGATGCACAAAAAAAATTAAAATTTTTTAAATGAGAGATTAAATGTGTTGCTGTTTCTTATTAAAAATTGCATTAAAATTTTTGTTGTATCTAAAATTTTACGAATTTTATTAAGTTTTTTCCTTCTCCTGTAAAGTAACCAAAAATCGAGTTAGGCCTTTTTTATATTAAGCCATCGATATGTATATATGAAGTTTTTGTTTTGAATTTTCAAAACCCATACGGTTAAAAAGATTTCCTATTAGTTTACTTAGAAACTAGACGATATATTTTTTGTGACCACATGTAGGGTATTAATCTGGCTTTTTTCTTTTAATGCCTTATCACTTACTTAAACAACGTATGGTCTTCTCCATCCTCTTATTAGTTTTTTACTTTTTTCACTTTTAGTTTTTTCCAGATAAACAAGTGATTGATATACGGTAGCAGAACGTAGAATGGTAGGGTTGTCATCGATAGTTGCCTAGAAACGGCCTCCTAATATTCTTTCTCAATAAGTGGCGATGTATGTTTATTATTGCTGTTATCCTCTCTGAGAGCAGTCAAGTGGTTTCCTGAATGGATTATTTAGAGAAGATTCAAGCCTCTAAATTTTTAAAGGGTACATACCAGCATTAAAAGAGCAGAGGGCCATTCAAACCGCGACCTTTTAAACTAGGTAATTATTTCCTTAACATAGTGGCAGCGAAGCATGCCTACAGATAGCGAGTTTAGAATAAAAATCAAAAAAATGGGTGTATCTCGCAAGCCATAAAAACATGTATAACGATAGTATACTGTATAGCGGAAGATAAACATTAAAAAATGTGTCGATGAAAACAAAACAAAATCTGCGGAAAAAAATGAATTGATTATAGCTTATGAGCATTAAAAAGAAAAATACAAACAAAACAAAGAAAAATAGAAACATAATAATAACTAAAATAAATTGAAATTAAACTAAAACAAGTTTATTTTTTTTTATTGTATAAGTTTCATATGTTTGCGTAAATAATGTTTTCAAGCCATCGTATTGAAGCAACTAAGACTATTGACGCGTTTTAACTGACTTGTTGAAGTCAAACAACTTTTTATTTTATTTTTTCGTATTTGCCAAAGCATTTGTTATAAATATTAGCGAACATGTACGAGTATGCATACAAGCCTGTATTGCATGTATTAGTGTTAGTTTTATGGTGTAGCATACGTTATCGAACAAGTTAAAAAGGTGGGCTCGTCTCGAGATTTTGGCGTATGTATAGACAAGAATGTTGTCTATTATGGTAGTAGTATGTATAATTTACGTAGTGTATGTATAATACATTCCACAGAAAATGTGTATGTGTTTGTATGCAAAGCTCAACTACTCTGAGCTTATGTACATTGTATACTGTTTTACAGTTAGAAAAAAGCATAAATTCTCTTTTTTTTCGTAAAAAAATTCAAACTATTTCATAAACGTGCTTAAGTTTAACATTACGTACATATATGTACATATACATACGTATATATGTAGACTTTGTGCATTACACCTACGAAAAAAGAGAGGATGACTACGTCATAATACATATATGTATATACGTATGCATGTTGCAAACCGGGTTACCGTTGCTTGTAAAATTTTACGAAGTATTTTCATCATGCATACATAATATGTGTAAATATTAATCAATCATTACAACCTTTTAGTCAGGATTACGACGTAGCTTCTCACACCACCCATGTTGTGTGAATTTTATCCATTAATGGCGATCGTTCCGAACGACAGATTTTTGACAAACTCGTCACGGCAATTTTATTTTTTCTGGGTTTTTGATAAAAGACTGCATATTTCGTTATTTTCTATATGGCTGTATTGGCTCGTTAGACGACAAAACGTGGTTCAAACCCCAGCTTAGACATCTCGAACAAAACGAAATGTGAAGAAAATTTTGCTTTCGACGACTTCCTTTGAGCAGCCTTCTGTCAAAAACTCTGTGAGTAAAAAATCTGCCATGAAGAGTTTCACAAAAATCTGTTGTTCCGAGTCGTCCTTAAACTGTTGGTATCGCCACTGATGTTTAAAATTAACACACACAACGTAGGTGGTGAGAGAATTAAGAGAATAAAAATTATACTTAAGGATTAAAAGATACATTTTCTAAGTTTTCTATTGAAAATTAAAATTTTTTAGAAGACTACCAAGCATTTTTCCAACCAGTTTTTGAAAGCCACCTTTTTATAAGACTTTTCAATGGCAACTCTAATTTTAAATTCATGGCTGCTCTGACCTTCCCATCATACATGCGACCATGGTTGTACAATGTACTATACATACATATGTACATATTTACGTACAAGTAATAAGTATGCACATATGCACACATGTTTCCATCTCCACAAGTATTTAACTATTTTAATATTCAATTCAGTAAGAAAAATACACATACATACATACGTTTGCAAAAATATTTGTTAATTTTTAAATGCTTCAAATCTTTTGGGGGCTTAGTTTACAATATATTTTGTTGGTAAATGTTTAATGTTTCGCTTGGCATTTAATTTTTGGTCAATGGGTTAGAAATATGACCATAAAAAATATAAATTATTCAATACATACTGTAAAAATGAAAAGAGTGTTTAAAGTAAAAGGCGTTTGTTTATCATTTTAAATAGGATGACAAAACAAATCGACAGATGAACAGATTGTTTTTCAGGATACATATTAGCTTATATCACAGTCTGTAGTCATGACATTAATATTAAATACAACAATGAGAGCTAGGGTATACACGAGTAAGTTAATATTGCAGTTTTTGAGTCATAGATCAGTAGGTTCAGACGACCACCACAGTTTTTAATAAAAAAGGAAAAATATTAACAAAAAAAGGCCATTTTTAACCCCATAAATTTTACACGCACACTGGTGGCAGTGATATGAACAGAGCTACAAAAATTATAAAAATTACAAGTTTGGCTTGAAACACATTGATGACAATATTAAAATTAATTTTTAGAGCCTACAGTTACGAATATCTTTATTCTTAGCTACTGCAGTTAAAGGGGATTCAAATCTAATGGCCACAAACACTACACCCTCGGTCTTCATTCCCATAACCTTTTGTCCTAATTCCAACACAATGCATTGCATGAGTAGTGACCCTACCCTAAGTATTGGTCTAAAAATAAAAAGGGGTATTTCCATATCATCAATTTAACAGTAGCAAGCTCGAATTCTTAAATTTATCTGCATTTATTTTAAACTTTATCTCAAAAGGTCTTATTAAGGTTTACAGATATATGTACATACTTTGTAACTAATAACAATAATTCCAAAGATAGCTTACTTCAAAAATTAATCAAATAGTTTGAGTTATTTGGTTCTTGTTATAAGGATCACTTGCGCTGTTATCGTAGTACAGCAATGCGAATAGCTCTATTAAAATTTATTCCATAAAAAGTTGTTAATTTCATGCCATAATTTTTCACTGTGAGTCACTGAACTTTCTGTTCAAGCCGTGTCAGTTAAAGATGACTGATGTGGCATTCAACGTATTAGCATTTTTAGCGTTTAATTAAACGTAAACTAAGCCCACTATAGTGCCATTCCAAAGTTATTTTTGATTAAATTTCAGCATTTTGTTAAAATTTTACCTTCACAGGTTTATCACTCCAAAAATGTATATTGCTTCCATGTTTTGATTGCCTTAAAAATTATTTTCCGTATTTATAAAAGCACACTCTAATGTTTTAGAAAATTATTTTACGCACTTTGTTAAAAACTATTTCCTCTATATACATACGTAGATATTTTTTGACGGTTAATAAATAATATGAAACGAAAGTGGCATATTAATTAGTTGAACTAAACAACAGAATTATAGCCAAGAATTTGGCGTTATTGATTTTGTTAAAAAAAAAAACTACAATGCAATACAGGATAAATGTTAAAAGCGTTTTGTATGAATACTTTTAAGTAAAAATGTTATTTTAAATTTTTAATTTGTGTTTCATAGTATAATACACTGCGTTTCACTTGAATAGCACACCGTACAAATTGAAATTCTCCCCCCTATATCTTTGTAAAAAATAAAGATAGCGGATTGATTTTGGATTGCAATTGTAGTGTTATTTATAGCTTTTATTATAAAATAAAAAAATATTTCGATATATTAAGTTGTTTTCAAAATACAACATAAAAAAGAAAAATACTCAAAAAATAACAATCAAATTCCGTTTCACTAGAATAGCACATATTTTAATAAATGTAGGAAAATTACTTTTTATAAAGGTTTTTAATTTTTTTCTTATTTTTTATTTATTTTTATATAAAAACTAAGATTTAATTATGTTGTGTTGGGCCTCCCTTGTTCAGAATAACCTCGTATATCCTATTAGGCATTGACTCGTACAAATTTTTCAAATAGTCGAGAAAAATTGAAGTCCATGCCCGTTGAATGGCCTCAATCAGTTCTGCTTTGTTTGAAAATTGTTTTTTAGACCCGTAAACTTTTCTGGCCAGCCATCCCCAAACATATAAGAGAGTTTTTTTAAGAGAAGCTTCAAATTCGCACGATTCTGTTGACAAAATTAAGGCTAAAGTAGGTGTCCATGCTAGCAAGACCACTGTGTGGCGTATTATTTCAGGAGCAAATCAACTCAAATGACTGAAATTAAAGAAAAAATTAACACTTAACTCTGCACGAAAAGAAATGCGGTTGAAATTTTGTCGAGATAATATGGTATAGAGCAACAAGTGGAAACGCGTTGTTTTTTCTGCAGAGAAGAAGTTTAATTTGGATGGCCCTGATGGCTACAATTATTATTTTCACGATTTGAGGAAGGTAACTCACCAGTTGGATCGATTACACAGTCGATTCGGCGGAGTTATGGTGTGGGGTGCGATTTCCTATTATGGCACCTGTGAGCTCCAGCTTCTAAGTTCAAACATGAACGCTAAAACATATCAGGGTGTTTTAGAAAAAGCCTTTCCATAGTTTAAAAATTCTTTTTGGCCCATTGCCGTCGACTTTTCAGCAAGACTACGCCCTAATACATAATGCCCGTGTGGTCAAATCGCGCATAGAGTCCAAAAATGGCAAGTTTTTGAATTGGCCACCATACTCGCCGGACCTAAACATAATAGAGAATGTTTGGGGATGGCTGGCCAGAAAAGTTTACGGGTCTAAAAAACAATTTTCAACCAGAGCAGAACTGATTGAGGCCATTCAACGGGCATGGACTTTAATTTTTCTCGACTATTTGAAAAATTTGTACGAGTCAATGCCTAATAGGATATACGAGGTTATTCTGAACAAGGGAGGCCCAACACACTACTAGAAATCCATAATTAAATCTTAGTTTTTATATAAAAATAAATAAAAAATAAGAAAAAAATTAAAAACCTTTATAAAAAGTAATTTTCCTACATTTATTAAAATATGTGCTATTCTAGTGAAACGGAATTTGATTGTTATTTTTTGAGTATTTTTCTTTTTTATGTTGTATTTTGAAAACAACTTAATATATCGAAATATTTTTTTATTTTATAATAAAAGCTATAAATAACACTACAATTGCAATCCAAAATCAATCCGCTATCTTTATTTTTTACAAAGATATAGGGGGGAGAATTTCAATTTGTACGGTGTGCTATTCAAGTGAAACGCAGTGTACTACATTGCCTAAATTTAATCTCTACTACAACCAAAAACGAGCTGTCAGAATGAATTTCACATTTTGCTTGAGCAAATAGAAGTTTACAATGTGTGATAAAATTTTATTACACGAATACTGCTACTTTTTACGCATCTCTACACAATATATGTTGATTAATTTAATTAATAAATATTGTAGAATAATCAGTGAACACTTTTTGACATTAATTCAGTAGGAAATTTGACGTAACTATTATTGTATTACCGACTTATTTACGTTTATTTATTGTTTACGATGCAATAATTAAATACAACATCATATGTATTTGCATTTAATATAGCGTTGTATTTATAAACAATATGTATAATACGATACATACATGAAAAACATATGGTGCTGGTGTAAATAAATCGCCAAAGGGTTTATAAAATACTTTATCTCGCTTTTACCCGCTTTTAATGCTTAGGAAATACAAATGGACGCGGCATTTCTTATACAAATTTAGGATAATTAAAAAAGCCGAGATAAAAGTGTAGCTATTGTCAGTTTTATTTTTTTAATAAAAATCTATTCCTGTTTTTCATGCGTTTTTTTTCACTTTCCGATAAATAATGAATTCCGTCCCACAACCCTCTCCTCCTATCTTCTGAGATTAGAACTGAGTCATGTTAATTGTTTATACTTAACTAATCTAGTTAATATCTTAACTAGCATATTGAACAACATTTAGGAATTGCTTCAACTAAAAACAACCAGAATAAGTTCGTTTTCCGCAGTCGTTTTACACAAAATATTGAAACTCTCTACAATATTTTTTTTTCTGCATACAACTGCTTTCAAGTTTTAAATCTTGAATTCACTCTATTCATAAAGAAAACCTAATGATAGGATTAATTGCTTGTTTGTCCAGTAGTTTATTAAACAGCAGAACTTGTGAAAAAAACTGATAATTAAACTCGTTTAAGAAAGTAAGTCGATCAATCGGAAAATGATAAATAAAAGGATTTAAGGCTATTAAAGTTTTTTGTTAAGAAATTAAGACAAGAGATTTGAGTGATGCATCAAACTATCCAGGAAAAACTATCCGGAGGTTAGTAAACAGAGAGTTTATTAGGGCAATAGGCTGGGATTAGACTTTAGAGGGATACCCTGTTTGAGGGAAGTACAATAGATCCTACAGTCGCAGTAGTATGACAGCTCTTTACAACAATAATAATAAAATAGTAACTTTAATGAACGCAAATTAGATATTTAAAGAATGATTACTTTAAAAGTATTTTAAATTATATATGTATGTATATACATACATACATAATTGGTCATTACAACCCTTTAGTCAGGATTGCGACCTAGCTTCTTAGGTCCGTCCGAACGACAGATGGTTGAGAAAATTTGCATGGCATTTTTATTTACTTTCAGAGTTTTTGCCAGAAATCGCCGAAGAAATATTTTTTTCATATTTTGTTTAGTTGGTGTTGTCTGGCCTGGGTTTTGAAACGAGGCCTCACGTCTCATAGGCCTACATACTCACTACTAGACTACGGCGGCTACACAAATTTTTCTTACTAACATTAAATGATGATACGGCTATTCTGGCTGATATAGGGCGACATTATATTCTTTGAAAAAAAAAATATAAAATAATTATACATGTAAGTAATCTTTACTAAATTGCTTCTAAAAATTACTGATAATATGATAAGAATATAAATTATAATTCCCATACCCGCATCATACTTTTAAAGAACATCTGTGCTCTTGATATTCCTAAAAAGATAAAGTTGTTTTTTTGCTTGTTTTAAGCGTCAGCTATTTTTTAATGATTTATTTTTGTATATAATTTCTCTACATATTTTTTATTTACAGGCATGTTCTGACAATCGCACGATTTGAAATCGCAAGTGATTTTAAAAACGCAAAATTTATTTCAGGGTGTTCTGAAACTCACGCGATTTACTTGCGATCTTCGATTTTTCAAAGTCATTTATGAAAAAAATAAAACATGTGTTTTAGCATTACAAATAAAAATCAAAACTAAAAAAATAAATAAAAAAATAATTTGTTTAAAAAAGCTGCAAACCAGAAAAGAAAAATTAAATGGACGTGTCCTGAGGGATTATTCTAACCAATTAGACGTTCCGGATCAGGCGAAAGCATCAAAAATACATTTCTATCGAAAGTTAAAATTTCCAGGAGTAATTGGATCGGTAGACGGCACCCATGTGAGGAACTTTATTTTTGCAGAAAGGGGATTTACAGTTTAAATGTTTTAATTGTATGTGTGATTAAAGTGATTACTGTGCATGTAGATTTGTGAC
Source organism: Sarcophaga carnaria (assembly GCA_958299815.1). NCBI lineage: Eukaryota > Metazoa > Arthropoda > Insecta > Diptera > Sarcophagidae > Sarcophaga > Sarcophaga carnaria. The sequence goes on from OY283150.1 coordinate 46,901,104, forward strand.
CACCAAATGAGGATATGAGCTGTTTGCGCATCTAGACCTGGTTCATGTCACGATGCTTTTGTGTGGAATTTAAGTAACGCCAATGAATGTTACTTAGAAAAATATTCTAATGGAGACCGTGGTTACTGGTTGCTGGCCGATTCAGCATATGCCCTACAGCCGTATGTTTTAGTTAAATCGCCAATTTAAATAAACAAATGACGTAAAAAATTGGTTAGAAATAAAGCAAGTTTTTAGCTTGGTATTTTTATTTAGAAAAGTGTAAAATTGTTATCATTTTTTGTTAAGAAGTTTTGCTTGAACATATTTTCATCAGTTCACTGCAATATACTTTAGTGATTTGAAATCGCAAATTTTTAGCGTTAAGCGTTTTCCAGAACACCTATTTGGCGATTTCGAATCGCATAAATTTTTTTTATCGACTTGCGTTCGCCAGAACACGATTTGCGATTTGCGCTTTTCAGAACATGCCCGATAATCATGTGCGCTCCCTGATATTCCTCTATAGAAACTGCCTCACCTTTCAATGATGCTCGATGTTTATGTCAACCGCTCTAAGGTGTTAGAGGACTTCCTATGTGGAAAGGGATTGAAGGACGAGTAAGGCCTCTTAATTAAATTTTTTTTAATTCGAATATGAATATATAATTCAAAGCGAAAATATTGAATTGAATTTTTACTGCATTAGATTGAATATCAATTTAAAATTGTTTAAATGCATACATCGCGCGGGTAATTATGCCTCCAAGAGCACAAACAAATTGATGCTTTAAGTGTTAAATATGGAGCTTATACGACGCCACTTATACGATCATTCCATACATATGTATAAGCTACATCTATAAGCATTTTTATATACGGTTAGGTAATTGGCAATATTTTCTAAAATCTCTAACTCGTTTAATAGGTCTTCAATCACATAAAACCATTACGTACGTCTACTGTACGTCTACTGCATTTGGAGTTTATATGAAAATTTGCTAGAATATTCGAATTATCAGGGTAAGAAACCTACCAATCCAATATTATACTAATACCAATCAATCCATATTAATTTTTTAAATGTTACGCAATGAAGTCATTACTAAACCGGATTCTTTGTAGAATAACTTGCACCATAAAAGTTTAATTTATTAAATATGGCGAACGCTTGTATACCAGATTCTATTTCGTCTTATTTATTCAAAATTCTACAATTTACAGTCGTCTGACGAAACAGGTTCAACGTAGTGGCATTCAATTTATCGCATTTAACTCGTGTGTTCCAAGTTGAATTGATATTTCATTCGAACACTTTGAAAATATTTTTTTTTTCTTTCTTTCGAATTAACCGGTCAACCAACCAACCAACGTTCATTATTCGCTTTAAATTTTTTTTGCGTTCTCTCTTCAGCATTTTTGCTATGGTAGTTCAAGGCCATTGAAACGTTTTATTTTTTACTTTGTTTTAACACGGGACTTCCATTTTAATTAATGCACGTTTTGATTATATTTTATGAGTATTTTGAATTTATTGATACTTTTAATATGACGTTCTAATTTGAACGTTATTGTTTTGAACACCTCCCCTCCTCACTTTATATAGGTATTTTTATAGTTTGACTGGGATTTGCCATCATACAGACAACTACTTGATATCCAGTGAATGATTAGAGCAAATCGAATCATTCGGAAGAAGAAGAAAAAAAATGCAAATCATTTAGATATTCAAGCGTTATAATTGATAATTCTATTATTGTATTTGATATTTGACTGTGTTTCATTGATTAATTCGCCACTTTAATGATGAAACGGAAGTAAAACAAAATTTTATTGGACAATTGAACATGATAAGAGTGATTAAATTTTTTTTTTGTTGTACTCGGGGAAACTTTTGACTGGTTTGAGGTAAATTATTATAAACGAAAAGGTAGCTAAGGTGGGATTCGGCGATGATACTGAAGTACATTTCGTAGTTAGATCTGAAATTAGATTTCCCCAGACAAAACCTAGAGAGAAAAGAATTATCAATCACCCCTACTCTGATAATTTCTTCCTACGAAAAAAAAATAAGAATAATAACTACTAAAGTTCCCAAGATCTATACATACATACGTACATAATTGGTCATTACAAATCTTCAGTCAGGATTACGACCTAGCTTTTCACACTACTTATGTTGTGTGTGTTAACTTCATACATGCTTGGCGGGACCTACAGTTTAAAATCGAGTCCGAACGACAGATTTTTGAGAAACTTTTTCATGGCAATTTTATTTACTTTCAGAGTTTTTGCCAGAAATCTGCTAAGAGGAAGTCGCCGATGAAATATTTTCTTCATATTTCGTTTTGTTAGAGATCTCTGACCTGGGGTTTGAACCGTGGCCTCACATCGAAAAAGACAACACACTACCTACTACACTACCGCGAATAAAAACGCATCATACCATAATCGTGGTAAGGTCATGCATGTCATGTTGATAAACAAAAGGTTTGCAGGGCAATTTTGGAGATGTCACCTAGGAATTATGCACATGATGGTCAGACCAATAGTGAGCAGAGAGAACAAATCTAAAAACAGATACAGAGACTATCAGTTGCTAGTATAACTAGGGCAATAAAAACCTATCCTACAGTAGCGGTGGAAGCTCTGTTAGATTTAAGTTCGCCGTACATGGCAGTGAAGACCAGAGCTCTGGAGACTTTTGTTAGGATAAGAGGAGGCAAGTCTAACATAAAAATCATTAGGGGATTTCCCGACTTAATGAATTGAAGGACTACTGTTTTGCAACAAGGCTTAGTAATAAAAGTGTATGAAGTAATCAAGAAACCATAAAGTCTTTGGTGGCATACAGATGGGTCAAGAACATCTGTAGACAGGAGTGCAAGTGTTTGGTTACAGAATGATTAGTTTCCAAGCGAAAGTCTATGTCATCGAAACACTTCACAGAACCAGAAGCCAGCACCTTTATGTGGATTGGGAGCAGTTATTTGGAATAGGATACTCAACGAAAAATAAAATAAAGAGAGGCAAACAAATTAGGACCTAGCTTATCACACCGCTTATGTTGTATGCGTTTCTTTTATCCTTAAGTGGCAGAACTTACAGTCCCAGTCGACTCCGAACGACAGATTTTTGAGAAACATTTTCAGGGCAATTTTCTTAACTCTCAGAAGAGCTTTTGCCAGAAATATTTTTTCATTTTTCGTTTTGTTGAAGATGTTTGACATGGGGTTTGCACCGTGGCCGCACGTCTAATAAACCAAAACACTACCTACTAGACTACGGCGACTATATCCTATCCGTTACGAATAATCGGAACCTCTGTTCAACTTTCTGACGTTTTAAATAGAGTATCTTAATAGTTGTTTGATTCGTTATTCACACCAAATTTATTCAATTTAAACAAACGCATATATTGATCCTCTGTATTCTTAATAACCTAATAATCTCCATGAATATATTTAATGTATTGAAAGTAAAACTATTTTCGTTTAATAACGAGTAAAAGTTAAATATAAAGATATTGTATAATAAAAATTTCAATGCGAACAATTGACTACAGAGCAATGTTTCTAATGACTTGTTTAGATTTTTGTTAATACAATTATTAAATTTGCAAAATACTGTTGTTGTTGCAATATTATAATTATGGTATAAAACCAAATTCACTAGAAAAAGAAAAACAAAAAAAAAAAAGAAAAATATAACAAAGAAATAAAAAATAAAATAAAACAAAATAAACCGTATTTATTAGGCAATATTGGCTTTAAGGTTTATTATGAAAAAATTTAAAAAAAAAATTAATAAAAAAATTCAAAACGTAACCAATGCATAGTTAAATGGTGAATGTATTTAGACAAACTAAAAGAAACTATTTTAAAATAATACGAAATAAAATTATTTACCACTTTAATACAAGGCTGGCTTAATGGTGGTTTATACTTATTGTTTTTGTTTTTGTTTTTTGCCTACACTTTTTTCTTTTGTTTTTAACTTTTTTTGCTTTGTATTGTTTTTTAATAACACAAACTATTTGTATAAAATTAGAAATAAAATAATACTTATTCAGTATTATTAGATCCACATGTTATCCATCAAGCATTAATGAAAGACAAGAAAAAAAAAGAGAATATAATGGCAAGTATAATAATAAATACCAACAAATAAATGTAAAACAACACGCCCTGATTGAAACCTGTAATGAATTTAAAAAGTAATTGAAATGGTTGCGCGTTATAAAATATTTAAATAAATACCTGTCGAGCCATATTATGAAAAGCACTTGTAATTAACATTTTTAAAAATCTCTTCGCTTTACCAAGCAAACATTCCTCGCAAAATGAATTTACTAACTCAACTGAAAAGATATATACATATGTACATACATAAGTTTAGCTCAAGACCTCCAACTTTTCCTCAAGCGCTTCCTATTTCATATCATAAGATAAATATGTTTTGTAAGAAGAGCTCAACTCATAGGAGTTTTATAGAAAATATGAAACCTCACAAACAAGCTACAACCGGTCGTATGAGTGACATTACATACAATATACATAATTAAATTTCCCATTAAAATTTATAATCATTAAGTTTCACACTTAATTAAGAACAAACGTAAAGAAAGAGATTTTAATAGCCTAACAAGTATTGTGGCAAACGTTATAGAAAACCTAAATGGCTCATAAATAAGTACAACATTAAAAGGCGGTTAAATAATAATAAAGTTGTAAGCTTTTCTTGACGTCACTCAAACATACAAGTAGAATATCTGCTTATACTAAATGTTCGTTTACATTGTGATGAATAAATAAAAAAGCAGCGTATAAAAATTGCGTCTTAGGAAACTATGTTCGTTATATAAGGTTTTAAGGACTGTAGTCACATTTTATTATTGACATTCTTTTTCTTTATTTCTCTTTTTTAGAAATATGCGGTTGTTTACAAAGCATGTCTCCCATTTCTTTAGTTTTTCTTTGCTTAGTTTCAGTTGTCATGGACTACTGTAGTAGGTCTATCTGTTTTTGCCTAGAAACAATGACCTCTTTGAACATTTGTTTTGTGTAGCAATAAGGAACTTTTGTACACATTGAGTCCAAATCTGTCTTAGAGATTGCGCTTCGGATGTTCGTTATCGATTTTATTACGTATGTACATACAGAATAGTAATGACCAACTACCTTTTCGTCAGGATTACGACCTAGCTCCTCACACTAGTTAGGTTGTGTGTGTTAATTTTATGTAGGAGTATCGAATTTAAAGTCAACCCCGAACAACAAATTTTTGAGAAACTTTTCATGGTAATTTTTTTACTGTCAGAGTTTTTGTCAGGAATCTGCTGAGAGAATAAGGGCGAAAAAATATTTTTTCATATGTCGTTTTGTTGGAGATGTCTGACCTGGGGTTTGAACTGTGGCCTCACTTCTAATTAGCCAACACACTACCGACTAGACTACGGTGACCAAAATGCCTTCGACGCTCAAACGGAGACGAAACTGTGAAACATGTGTTAAAATTTTTGAGATTTGGAGAACACTGAGTGGAAATGGAAGATATGAGCGGGTAAATTTATTGGTAAAAGGGGGTTATTTAACTGTCCTGGAAGACCTAAGACGTGTTAGGCAGAGGTTCATTAAAGCTATCAAGTCTTGTTGAGAATTGCAGAGCAAATCCGTAAAGCCATTATGAGCAGCTGGAAGACTCACCACTCTGCATAATACTGTCGTTTACCACATATGAAATTTTTTAGGGCTATCAACCATGATGTAGACAAATACAAATACAACTGTTTAGTCATTTGCGACATCGATTGTTTAAACTAGATTGGATTTTCAAAGGAAGATACAAATAATTTAATTTATTTTTATCTTAAAACATAACGGTTTAACACCATGTACAAAAAAGCATTTTTTCATCATCCTCCTATATGTATATCATATACATTACATGTATACATATGCATGTATGTGGTTTCTTGGCATATGTTACTGGTATTTAAAGAAATTTCAATATTTGACATACGATCTCCTATATGACTACAATATATTTTATTTCTTTATCGCCTTCTTTCCTCTCTGCGTCAGTTAGTTTTTTCTATTGTTTCAATTCAATAAACTATTTATGGCTGATGGTTTTTCTTTTTTCCTATACTTACATACAATTTTGTTTAAGTTGTAGAGTTTTTCTTTTACTTTATTTTTATTTTTTGTCAGTAAAAGTTAGTCGTCACATGGACATGAACAAAATACAGGGTGTTAATGCAATTGTAAGTTTGACGGCATTCATAATTCATTGCATATTTTATATACAATTTATTACATTTTTCCTCTGTATTTATAAAGTTAATTTATATGATAATTTTCTGTCCTGTCATAATTTTATTTTACGCCAACACAAAATTCAATCAGTTGAAGAATGCAGTTCTATTTAAACGTGCTTCAATTTCAGGTTACATCACCATATAAAAATTCTGTTTTTACCAGTGATATTTTAAAAGTATGTAGATTTATACATACATACATGTTCATATGTATGTATGTACATATATCATTAAATTTGAATCCCACATTTATGGGGGTTATTTTAGGGTATATATATAGTGGTTTCAAAACTATCAAGATTGTCAACTGTCAAGTATCTTACATCCGAAGTGGCATTTTTTAATGAACGGTTTACCATTTACGATTATGGATTGCTTAAAAACTGACGAACGCATAAATATAGTCAAAACTTACTACAAAAGTGGTGATTCGAACTTGTCGGCCGTTCAAGCAAGATACTTTCAAAATTATGAAGCAATCTGAAGAGACTGGAACCATCAATCTTAAAATATCCCTCGTTACGTCTTATTATGGCGTATTTTGAATTTGAATTTACTCCTCCATCCGTACAAAATATAATCCACGCAGTAATTAAAGCCTGCCATTCAGTATTCCGTAGATATGCTAAAGCAAAAGGCAGGCTTACAATGCTTAATTTTCGAACAAAATTTTCTTCAGCGATAAAACTCATTTCTCACTGATGGTTACGTCAACAAGCAATAATGTGTCGTTTAAAGCTCGAAGCAACCAGATATAATTGTGGAAAAGCTAATGCATCTGGACAATGTGACTGTTTGGGGCCCATTAAAGGTTTGTGTCTGGTGTCGTTGGGTTGCATATTTTAGAAAATGAACTTGGAAGAATCGTAACCGTCAATAGAGAGTAATACACCCTTATGATACAAAGTTTTTTTTGGCCTGCAATTAAAAATTATTAACTGGAAAATCTGTGGTTTCAACAAAACTGTGCCTTAAACTACACAATACGTGCGATTTTGGCTTTATTGTTTGAAAAGTTTTTCGAAAGCGAAATTCACCGCTATTGTGAGATTAGTTGCCCATCCAAACCATACGATTTGACGCCGTTAGACGCTTTGTTATCTATCAAAAATCATACTTCCGAGAAACCTTTGATTACTGATATTTGGTCAAGTCATTACAGAGATACCAGCAAAAATGTCCGAAAAAGGATCGACTGTTGTAACCAATCCAAAGGTTATCATTTAATTGACATTGTGTTTCGTACATAGTGAGAAGAAGGACCAAGCATTCTAATAAATTAAAAATTTTACGGGAATTAAAGCGTTATGTTTTTTTCATTTAACTTTACTTTTAAAAGAAATGTGTAATAATGGCCTTTGTTTCTTATCATAACCAATACCTCCACTCAAAGATCATATTTGCAATTTTATAATTTCTTTATTATTTATTGAAAAGCAAAACAAAACAAAGAAAAATTATTTTTTTGTCAAGCCTTGAAGGTTTCAATTGCTTATTGAAGTCGGGTATGACTTAATTTCTGTTAATTGTATATCAGATGTCTACTAATCCATGATGATGATTTCAAGTTCATTGTACTTTAAAATAAAGCAAAGCAACTACAATATAAATAAAGCCATAATAAAGCAAAATGCTTTGTTTAATACAAAATATTTAGAAAACTCTATTAATAAGAGTACATAGTAATTTAAACTAGGCATTTTAATAAAGCTCTTCAACTGCAAAAAAAGATTGTGCAATATGGTATGTATACATATGTATATAACGTATAATGTAATCAATTTATAAATTTATAGTTGGTGAGTTCCTTTCACTATAATGTAATTAATTGACTTTAGATGGTATTGTGAAAGAAATAGCCTTGAAAAGTTAGTAACGTAGATTATTCAGGAAATAAGAATATAAATTAAGATTGGCGGTAATAAGCATATTACTTGTAAAAATATGTATAAATAATTAAATGTTTATAAAAAATGATACAGAATTTCTTAAATGAGCTACAGATTGTTAAAATTCTATAAAATATTTAAGGTTGAAAAAGGAACAGAAAAATCCACTGTTAGATATTTTGAAGTATAAAAAGCTAGAGAAACTACTGCATACATAAACTCAAATCTTTTGCCAGAAATCTGCTGAGAGCAAGCCACCAAAGAAATATTTTTTCATATTTCGTTTTGTTTCAAATGTCTGAACTGGAAATTGAACCGTGGCCTCGTGTTTAAAAAACGAAGAAATTATTAGCCTAGAATTATTATTGATATATATTTATGTAGTTACATACATAATATGTATATCAAAACTGAAATGTTGGTTTCGTCAGTTCTAAGTAACTGGTTTTGGGGGAACCTAATTTTTCATAAACCTTCATTAGATTTTTGCCTAGAGAATTGATACTCTTTCTTATGTAAATTAATATATATTTTTGAGTTCAAAACCTCTTTATTGAATTTTAAAATACGTTGGAAAAAACTTCTCTTTTTCTATTCATCCTCTCTGTCATCTATTGTAGTTGCAGACACATATTTGATTCTTCTCTTGAAATAAAATACAGCGGTGTAACAGGTACAAAATAAAATACGTTTTAAAAACCCAAAGCTCCGCACACTCTTTTTAATTCTTAGAATTAAAATCCTCTAAATTATCTTACATACACTTTTTTCATTTAGTTGATCAAGATCAAGTGATTTGAAAATGTGCGAAAAACCTATCAAAAGCTACCTCAAAATAATCAACTACTTAAATTCAAAAGCATTCATTTAAATGAGATGGTATTACGAATATTTAATAAGTCAAGGTCCAAGTATAATACTAAAATAAAAGTTTGACTATCCAGATATATGTACCTATTTAGAACCTGAAAATTTAAGTAGCTCCGTATTAAATCGAACTTGATTACTCATATTTTTTTATTTCATTAAAAATTGTATTTCTTCTCTTTTAAATCACACACTAGTGGCACAATTCAATGTGTATGCTTTCTGTAAATGCATTGGTATTCATGTTGGTGAGAAACTCGATAGCCTTGACGCATGCCAAGGACTTTAAAAATGCAATTCCAATGACACAAAACCAAAGCAATGCAAGCAACAACAATATCATTGGAGCGCAGGAAAAAGGAAAATGAATAGGAAAATAAACAAATAGTAATAAAACTCAAATGATAACATTACTCTCTTCCTGATACACTCTCACTTTTTTTATACTTTCTTTTTTCATACCCACTTCTCGAAATACTATATTAGCAAACAAATATGTGTACATGTACATACATACATATGTATATAGAGGAACATAGAAAAGTTCCAATAGTTCTACAAAAGGACATAGGATTTGTGTAGGTTGTGAGTATTGTGAAACTGGTTTAGGGAGCGCCCTTGTACCTAATTAAAGGCAAACAATTTTCAACGACGGTAAGAATATCTATAAGCATGTAAAAGAAAATGGAAGGAGAAAAATAGAAACTTACCTCAATATTGCTCATTGTTTGGAAGGCGGTGAAGACAAACATGAAGCCGAAGCCCAAAATGAGCACATTTACAAATTTTATATCCATTTTGAAGGCAATAAATAAAATGTCTCCCCCAAGTCACGCACACTAATTGCTAATTTAATATTTCGGATGGATTTTCGTTTTGATTGTAATTTATATTGCGTTTTAATATTTAATGTTTGAACTTTTCTCTTTTTGTTTTAATAAAATAATATTTATTGTATTTTGTCAGCTGTATTGCGGTTGTACTTCCGTAATTGTTGTTTTGTTATTAGTTGTGTTGCTTGCCTCTCATTCACGTAAAATTTTTTTCTTTTGTTTAATTTGTATTCTTTTTATGTACTCTTATATACACTAAATTTAATTAAAAACACAGAATTTTTTATTATCAAATTTAATTGTGAAAATATAAAAACACACTCCGAACACTCTCTTTGGTAGCGACAGCTCCACCCGTTAAATAAGATGAAATTTTATAATCGTTTAGATTTCAGAATTTAATTTAATTTTGTTTTCCTTTTTGTTATATGGTTGCTGTCGTTATCGTCGTTTTCATAAGTTAAATTAAAAACGAATACCTATTTTGTTTCATTTTAAAGCCGACTGCAACTGAATCATGAAATTTAAATAAAAATTATATTCATTTATCTTTCTTCAATAGTAAAATTGTTTTCATGCTTTAGTTTTTCTTTTTTATTAATTTAAAATTGTTGTCTGATGCGCAGCACAAAAATTATAAAAAAAATTGTAATACAAAAAGCAGAGAGCTACCGATTGAGCAAACGACTGTGCGAGCGAACACAACAGTTACGTTGGGGTATGAAAAGCGAAATGAATCAAATAAGCAGTCAAAGCATCCGAATTATATGAACAAGAAACAATTACTTCTAAATAGCAAATGAATGGTTTAGACGCGAAGAGGGGGAAAACAGAGGTGAAGACATATACTATAAATGCCAACGGCTCCTAAATTATACATAAAACAACAATGTGTTTTAGATACAACAACAAAGTCTATGCATTTAGTTGCTTTTGTTTTTATAAGTTTGTTTTGGATTACTGCACATAGATAGTCATAAAAAGTACACGATAAAAATTACAAGCAAAACAAAAAACTAAAATTAAATACAATACGAAATTCAAATACCCTGTACTCATCACGTAGGCATAAGGAAAACGTTTTCTCTATAATAAAATATTTAATTTCCCACTCTTTTAGCTATTTTATTAGCGTTTTATTGTGTATAATAATAGTTTTCCTTTTTTCTGTTTGTTTAACTCTACTTGTATGGCTTCTAGTTGAATATACTGTCACAAAATACAATACTGTTTCAAATTATGAAACAAGTTGCAATACTCAGTTAAAATACCCTTAAAACTGTAGTTAAATGTAAACAAAAAACAACTGATAATATCTTTAATACCAAACACTTCCCAAATTATTTTATAGTGTTATAAAACGCAAGTTTTTTTAAAACATCTGTCGACTAAGCAGAAAATTGTACAGTGGGAGAAAATAAATCTTTCGAGAAATAATTTTATGTAGAAGCTGTTTTGTTATAAATCTTTAAGTGAAGTATAAGTAAGAAATGAAATTACAAAATTACTATTTATTATTAATATTATTTTTTTTTATTCTCTTCCTGCAGAATAGTGAATATAAAAAATTTAAGACGACTAAAGCGGTGGGTTAAGTTTGAATTAGGCGGCATTTACAGCCGTTGAGTTATCAGCAACGTTTCTAACTTATTAATTTGTTGGTAGAACAACCGGGAATCTTTTTCCAATTTAAAGTGCAATATTCAGCTGTTGAAAAACCCTCTTTTTACTGTATCTTAAACATTTGGATGTTGGTTTCTTTGGACTAGAAATTTGCTTAGAGGACTTGGTGGCTCCTAATAAGTTTATAACTTATTTTTACTACTTCCGTTTCCTTTAACGCACTGTACCTTAAAATTACGCTTACCAACACTGCACGAAAGCGCCTAAAAATAGTCTCCGTTCGTTTTGCAAATAAAACACAGGTTGCTTAAGCAAATCATCATTTTGCAGAGATACACAAGCTACAATAAACACTTTTGTGAGAACAAAAAAATACTATCCATATACATTTTTTAATAATAAAAATATTAGAATAAACAAAAATAAAACTATTTATTAAGTGCAAATACTCAATTAACAGTTCTTTAGTAAAGTAAGTAAATTCAAAGTGAGCTATAAACAATAAACAGAGAGCAGGTAAGTGCTAGAAAATGGGAAAAAATGAAAAAGAATCTGCCTCTTTGTAATCTAAATTTGTTAATTCAATTATAATAATGATTTATTTATTTATAACCATTAGGCATTTTACAAAAAAAAACATTGTCAAGTTCAAGGTACAAATTTGGAAAGGAAGACTTTTTCATTACCCATGGATGAGCAGACTCCTCGTAATTTACTAAGAAGCCTTATTAATGCCTCAGAAAAGGCAGCAAATATTGCCAGAATATGTCGTTCCAATGACCAGCTACTTCAGTTATTGGTACAAGAGAAAAAAGGCGAGGAAGCCAATGCTAGATTTGAACATGATTTTAAGACTTTGGCCGATGTTCTCATACAGGAAACAATAAAACATGATGTGGGTGCTGAGGTAAGAAAAAAGAACGTGTAGGCGTCAAGAATACTTTTAGTTGTTGCTGTTTCTTCAATTTCTTTTTTATCTACATTTGTACATACATACATAATTGATTTTCATTTTATTTTATGGCTTTTTTGCTTTTTTCCAGTTCCCCGAAATGAAAGAAAACATCAAGGGCGAAGAGTCGCCAACATTTAAAAATTCTGAAGACGAAAGTGTAGCCATTGTGGTGGGCGCCAATGAAACAGAGACATCCGACTGTCTTTTACAAATCTTACAAACCGAATATCAAGAAGCAGCAAATATACTGGCACATGAAGTTCATCGCAGTGTAACATATGACAGGGAGTTACATGAAGATTTACCTGAAATACCTAATGATGTAGATTATAGTCAACTGGGTGTGTGGATAGATCCTATAGGTAACGAATAGATTTAGTTGAATAGAATGCTTAGCATTTAAGTGATCGCCAATATTACTAGATTTCGATTTAACTTTAATTTTGTACTAACGTGAATCCCAAATCTTTACATTGGTAAAACAAACTAGTTTTGTAAGGAACCAAATATGCAAATTTAAACGTTTATCCCACGATGATAAGCTTCAGATAATTTTAAGTAGTTTTTAAAGAGAAGTTTTAATAATTTTAAGTGAATTGATATGATTTTTTATGTTTCCAGATGCCACTGCTGAATACATTTCAGGCGATACTATCTTTACTAATTTTCCCGGCATAACTTCGACGGGCTTAGATTGTGTTACCGTTCTCATTGGTGTTTATGATCTCAAAAGCGGCCTTCCAGTTATGGGCGTTATTTCTCAACCGTTTGGCAATAAAATCGACGACAACATCTATAATTCCGCCTTATATTGGGGCATAGCTCTGCCAGAATTGCAGGCTTATAGCAAAAAGCTTGATATCGAAAGAAAATCTCCAAGGTTGTTAGGAATTTTTTCAAGTTCTGAACGAGCCGACTTACTGCAACAAATGTTAGATTTGGGCTATGAATTTGCATTTTCTGCGGGTGCTGGACACAAAGCTTTAAAAGTTATCACAGGTGAAGTAGATGTGTATGTTTTGAGTAAAGGCTCCACCTTTAAATGGGATACTTGTGCTCCACACGCAATCTTACGTTCCTTAAACGGTGATATGATCGATTTTAAAAATAGCATAAAAGAAGGCAAGACCATACCTCTAACATACAATGTAACTATTGAAGCTTCCAACGAAGACGATGAAACTGTAGAGCTGGAAGCGAATAATGATTGGAAATGTAACAGTTATGGTCTGATTGCTGTTAGGGATTTACAATTATTAGATAATATATTAGAAAAACTAACAATGTCTTAAGGCATCTATAATTCTATTTAAATTTTAGCAACTAATCAAAAATCTAGTAAAAAGTATGCCTACCTTTAGGTTGAAACGTGTGCAGGTCATTCATTATATTGTATTGTATACCATCAATTAAAGTTGTTTTTTATGGTTGGCAAGTGAATAATATGAGAAGAATGGACACTTTTTTACAATATGTATTGATTGATTTATGCTAATGTGTTAAGTGTATGTAAGCATTAGGCTTTTTATGTTGTTGGCGTGGTATTGTATAAGTAAATTGTATTCCTATTAAGATAATTATTGTATTGAGATGACATTTAAAACAATATTTTTAGAAAATGTAACAATTTTACAATAAATATGTAAAATTTAAATGTATTACGGCGTTTTTAATGTAACATTGGATTTATTTTTACTTTAAAATGGTAAGTCATGCTATATTATCACATACAATATGATAAGGATCATGAAAGGTAAACCAAATTTATCGAAACGAATTTCACATTCAACAGTGTTAATTATTAGACTGGAAAATTACAACAAACTGTAATATTGATGACATATTTAATAATATATAATTACATCTACTGTTTGTGGCACATGTAAATATGAATTTTAATAGACACTCCACACAAATGCATATTTGTCTAGGAAGACCAGAAATCTTTATCTTTCCTGATGCAAACAAGTTTACAGTTCACCTTTTTTTTAGAACAGCAACAAAATGTTTGTATTTGGTCAGAGTGCAAATCAAAATTCAGAACACCGAATTGCTTCAGCAGCCACTACTAATTGTTATTGAAAATAACTGAAAGGCAAATCTGTAAATGCTATTCAAGTTTTCAAAAAATTTGACTTCAAAAAAGTTATTCGTAACATTTGTTAGAGACAAAATTTCCCAGGTTTTTTAAATCGTAACTATAGCCGTCACTTTTTCACAATCTACAAATTATCGACTAAAAAATATGAGGTTAACTTCTTAAACAAATGTGATAAAACACCCTCAGGTGACATAGGTTTGAAACTTTGTAAATCAAACCTAAAGGAATTATAAGACGGGACGTGTGATGGTGTTTACTATGTTCGAATGCGAACTGGAGAAATCCGAGTCAAAGTCCCGGATAAGGCGAAACAAATGTATATCATGACATTCGGATTATTAGACGTGAGGCCATGGTTCACACCCTATGTCAGACATCAGAATATTTCTGGCAAAAACTCTGAGAATAAATAAAATCGTCACGAAAAGTTTCTCAAAAATCTGTCCTTCGAAGTCAACTTTAAACTTTAAACTGTAAAATTAACACGCACACAACATAAGTGGTATGGGAAGCTTGGTCGTAATCCTGACTGAAGGGTTGCAATGACCAATTATATTGTTATGTTATGTTAAGAGGCTTTAATCTCCATTAAATAATCTATTTAAGGAACCACCAAGTAACCCTCATTAGAGGATAACATCAACAACAAACATCATCAATATAACATCAACAACGAATAATAAGAGAGAGGTTTTTTTTATCAAGAAAAGAAAGCGTTTTTTGTTTAAGTAAATAACAATTGAGCTAAAAAGTTCGTAAGCTAACGAACAGGTAGTAGCGCCACCTGTGTTAAATCCCTATTATTCCAATAATATTCATTTGTGACATGTGGCACTAAGAATTAAAAAAAATAAATAATAAATTTTAAAATAGAGCAACTTGCACTGCATTACTACACTCTACTACTTGGCTAATTAAATACATTCAATCAAATCAACGAAATTCACAAGTAATTTTACACATTAAATATGTAATAGAATGCTTTGGTATGTTAATGTTTTGTCTTTAAAGGCAATTTATTGTATATCGTTATTCAAAACATTTATAAATTAATAATAATGACTCAAAATTACAATAAAAACCCCTTAAAATTAAATAATTCCTACAGTAATATTGCTTCTAAAAATTTTTAAAACGAAAATAGAAATTTTAGCTGCTTATGGAGAAAACAGAAACAAATTTACAAGACGACACGAGATAAAAAGTATTGTATTACAAATATAAGTTAAAGAAAACTATGAATAACTACAAATAAAATATAAGTTAAAGAAATGCTGTTTTATAAATAATTAGAGAAACAATTTCGAGAATAAAATTACATTTGGCAGACAGTAGTTGTATTGTTTTTGTTTATTTTTTTCTTTTAGGTCTGTTTGTAATATTGTATTTTACTTTTATACTATTGCTTTAATAATTTAACTATGGCGTTTGTTTTGTGCTTTTTGACATACAATACAATACAATTACAAAAGAATTATTAATAATTTATATTATTATTATTAGAATTACAAAAATATAACAAGTATTACTTTTGTTTTTGTATTTATATTTCTATACAAAATATATCATTCTACAAATGTTAGTTTAAAACAACTAATTACTCAATTATTTATTGTATTTGTTATTGACTTTATACTCTTTAAAATAATTTTTTTTATTATATTTATTTTTAAATTTTACTGTATAACATTCTATGTGGTTACTTTTAAAAGGCACTATATTCTCTTTGTCGTTTCTTCTTATTTTATATATATGTATATATATCGTATTATACTTTATATGTATGTATGTTTACGGTAATTATTGTATTTTGTATAAAATCGTTATTTAAAGAAAAAGATTTTCTTTCTATCAATTTTTTTTGTTTGTTTTGTTTTTGATTTTTATAAAATTCACATTTTCTTATTCATCGTCAATTCATGAGCTGTGCGCAAACGTTTTCTAAGCTCAGTGGGGAAACGTTCATAACATTTCTTACATACGGGCTTCTCATCATATTCATAAAATTTCGATTTCTGTGTCATTTTTGTATCGCACACCGAACAGGCAAAATGATGTACACACCAGGCTTTATTTAGGGCCGTAAATACTTTAAGGAGGGACGGTAATAATTTCAAATATATGTATATACACATTTTTAAATTCAAAAACAAAATTTTATTTCCACTTACCATCTCCGGCTATAACTTGATTGCATACGAAGCATAAATTGCCAAATAATTGATGATAATGAGTTTCACAATACGCCAAGCCACGTTTCTCGTAATGACGATGACCTAAGAATGGTTTTTCACATTTGGCACATACAAAATGCTAAAAAAAATTAAATAAAACACACATTTTCAGTAAGTCAGTAAACACGCTGAAAAACTGTTCTTGTATTCAATACAAACCTCTACATGCCAATGTTTGCCCAGGGCCGTAACTACACGTTCTTCAATGGGACGGCGACAAGCGCCACATATGGGTATACCCATTTTATCATGGCAACGCAGGCAATATAATTCATTCTAAAAGAACGGAAAACAAAAAATTAAAATTTATAAGAATTAATTTTGCATGACCTTTAAGAATGAAATAAAGAAATACAGAATAAAGCCAAACTAAATTTTAATATACTTTTTACTGATAAAATCCAAACTGCTTCTAATCTAACAACAATTTCAAGGTTAATAACAACTAAGTTGGATATTAAAAAAACAATCGTATTTAACTATGATTTTTTTAATCTTTATACTGTTCACATTGGACCCTTAACTGAAAACATAATGGAATTTGTAATCCTTAGTAATTCTTTAAAAGTTGAATAACTGCAAATGTGTTTATTTATAATCCGGTCAAGCAGCGATCTTGTTACCTTCCATTAACTGTATTGTACAATGTATTTCAGATACAAAGATATTGAAACTGACAATTCTTCCTAACATATACATACATTTTTGCAATAGGAAAGCATAGTAAAAATTTGCAATAAGGTTAAGTCGATATGATTACTCCGTAGTGTTTACTAATTGTTAGTAGTGTCTGCAATATTTGCTTTTTCAGTCAGGATTTCGACCTAGCTTCTCACACCACTTACGTCGGAGTTCGGCCTTTTTCCTCAGCCGCCGAAAAAATATTCAAATTTTAATTTTTGTTGGAAATGTCTGACATGCGTTTTGAACCGTGGCCTCACGTCTAATAAGCCAACACACTATCTACTAGATTACGGCGACTACTTATTGGATACATACATATGCTATTAATTCTACAAATAACGATAAAATAAATATTCTGTCAAAGCATTCCCCCTTCAAATTAACGATAATCTCTAATAAAGAAACCAGCTTTACCTCTAACAATCGATTTACATGTACGTGTATATGCCTAAATGTCTAAATTTCCTGTCTAGATACCTATGATAAATTTTAATTTCAACTAACTGAGCTCATTAACAGCTTTTAAGTATTTCTAAGCTACATTTTACTATAAAAAATTATAGTAGGAGGCATTTTTGTATCAGTAAAAGCAAAAGTAAGAAACTTATTGGATCTTTAACTTGCTTATAATATCAATAAATAGGAATAAAGAACTCACCATATCATTAGCTGCCAAACCGGGACGGCTTTTAACTTCCCGGGCTGTTGAATCTAATTCTTGACCGCAAGCAGTACAATTGAAATGATAACCATGATAAACTTCACCACGGAAACGTAAAGGCTCCTCATCAATAAGGCCGCTGTAACGGAATCAAATACAAATAAAACGAACTATAATCGCTTATTTAGTTCACTTCTACTTACTGGCATTTTTGGCAAACATAACGCCCCGTTATTTCAGCCTTTACTTTGGCATTGCAATCATGACATAAGGCACGATTCTGATTGCGTATAAATCCACTGTCAGCCAATTCTTTGGCACACAACTGACAACGGAAACAGTGAGGATGCCAACTGGCCGACATTGCTTTGATAACACGACCAATAACAAACTCACCGCATTTGTTGCAACAGGGCGCAAACAGAACATGGAAATCGCGTTCACAGTATTTACGGCCTTCAAACTCATAAAAGATACCATCTTGGAAGGGACGAAAGCACTGGGCACAGCTGTAATTTTAAAATACAAATTTATTGTAAAAAATAACATACAATAACATAATAACACAAACTTACACAAAACATTGCGTATGCCATAGTTCACCATTCGAGTTGACTATCTTTTCATTTGGTTGAAAACCATCGGCACATCGAGTACAATGTAAATTGTCCAACGACATGTTAGCTGCCTGTACTCTGGAATATATGGAAATAAAAGAAAATGGATTTTGTAGCAATTATTTGAAAAATTAATTTATTATTGTATGATATTCTTTCTAATTTACTCTTCTACAACTTGGCTTTGGCATCTTAACAAGGTTCTTTCCATTTTTTCAAAAAATTTATTTATTTCTTCTTTAAATCCTTCTCTAACGACGTATTACTTCATACTAAATTCTTTATTATTCAAAAACCTTTAAGATTTTTTTTTCTTTTTTTTTGTAAATGAGTACGTTATCAAGTGTGAATCACGTTAAATACCACAAAAATATGTGACGATTACACTTCACTTGGACAAATAAAATAAAACGTTCAATATCAGTGGTGGTGCTATGGTTGGAATATTTATTATTATTTGGTTAGGAATACGATTACAGCAGTAGAGTTCATAATTGCCACTCAAAACTGAATAACGGATATTGAAAAAATAATATTTTTTGTAAATGTATACGAATTAATTTCAAATTACTCATTAGCCATTTAGGATAAAAAATAAAGCATTATGGATAAAATTTGAAAATATTAGGTAAAACGAGCCTCCTACTTCGTGAATATAACTGCCAATATTTCTTAAAATCTGTTTACCATTACAAATTTTTGTAATTTAATTATTTCTAGGTCTGAGAAAGTAAGTACAGACGTACTTTTGCCTATCGCGGAGGATTCGAAGGTACATGATATAGTCTAAATTTTGCGTATCCTTCCTGCATATCCATTAGAAAAGTGAACAAATAATAACTAATTCCTAAAAAATATTGCATTTTGCAAGTTTCTTGAAGTAGTCTGGGTCTGGATCATCGCATTTGAAGAGGAATATACAGTGCATGACAAAACAATGGAAACTTGTTCAAAAATTTATTTATGTGTTACAATCGGACGAAAATTTAAAAATCTTTTTAAGAAATCGGCAAAATATTAATATATAAAAAAATATAATATAAAAAGACTATATAATTCAGTAATTAAAAAAAAAAAATAATTCTATTCACATATTTGATGTTGACAAAACAATGGAAACTTTGGAAACTTTTTTAATTTTTGAATTATATAATTCATTTTTATACATAATTATAATATACAAAAACGTTAATAACATTTCATATTAATAAGCTAAACAAATGTTTTGCCGATTTTTAAAAAACATGTTAAATTTTCGTCCGATTAAATACATTTTTGAAAAAGTTTCCATTGTTTTGTCAAGCACTGTATATCAACAATATGTTCGAACCTGCCTCAAGTCCATCGCAGTATTAGCCGTATAAAATAAATCGATGAAGGCATTAAAAGTATAACGATCATCCATCTACATATTTCCTATTGCCTGGCTGAATTACAAAAGGGAAAAGAGAGTGAGGTTTTCTTGGAATTGATAAAGATTAAGTAAGATCCATATAAATTATATTCCAATAACGCTTAAAAGCCTCATATAGCGCACATTAAGAGGCACGGTGTTGACTAACGCGCAGTTAATCAATATGTTCCAATTCATTCACTTCACCATCACTAACCGATACCACTTGAATTATCTTTTCAGGAAAAATTTGTAACCTAAAGTGTGTTTTTTTTATTAAAATTATTTCCATTATTACAGATTTAAAAATAATTAATATTTCTACACTTAGAGTTTCTCTACAGTTTGATAAAAAAGTATGATTCGTCTATAAAGCGCTTTACCGGCCCAGAAGTAACTAAATTGTGCTCCCTGCCTAATACGATGGAATATTTAAATTCAAAGACTTTGGCCGTCATTATTAGGTGTACCAAGCAAAGAGGTAGGCCGGTACTAACTGACATTCTCCAACTCAGTAACATTAAACGTTCTTGCTTAAATCTGAATTACTCTCTGGACCAATAGGTTACCAATTACATATTATCAGATGTAATCTCGTAATAGTGTGATAAGTTTAAACTATCTCAACACTTTTTACTGCGATTTGCAGTTGTCTCAATAAACAGTTGGGCTTATCTCCAAAACCATACAAACATTTATTTATGTGTACATTCCTGTATTTTTGTTTCGCTGCAATACCCTCTAAACAAATATCTGGATGTGTTAAGACAATGAAACCCCTCTGATTTTATGGCGTTAACACTATGAAAATGTATACACTTTCAAGTTTCATATGTAGCATACAATCGCTGTATATATACATATGTACATACATACATGTAAGTAAATAGTTTCAGAATAAAAAAACATCGCCCCTTTCGTTAACAATTTATTGTTATACTATGTATACAAATAATAAATTTTAATTTAATTTTATGGTGAATGCAATAATGTGAGGAGTTTCCATTGGTAAAGACTACACTAAGGCACTCTACTTTGAGTTAAAAAAAGAAAATTAATTTAACTGGTAATCAAAGTAGAAATAAACAAGCTTGTCACAAGTATAAAAACGCTTGTTGGGCAGCTATAACTGCTTATACCAGTGCCTCAATCACAATAAGTGACCAACAAATTTGTAAACAAAATCCCCCATTTTAAAGCCATACCCCCAATATCTACTCTGTATGAAATACAAACCAAACTGACCATAAAACAACTTTTAGCGGTCAAATCGGTGGTAAACAAAACAGTGATCCATTTTTCAAAGTTAATACAGCTATGATGTCGAAGAAACCGTTATATAATTATTAAATTTATTTCTGGATTGGTTCCAACAGTTGAGCGGTATTTTGGTGATAATTTGAGGAATGTTGATTTTCAAATGCTCCAAGCGGATTATTGTTTCAGTAAAATGTGAAATTATTCCAGCTGGAATCTTTTTAAGGAATAAAATCAAAATTAGTGTTGTAGCACTGTTTTATTAAAACCAAATACCGTCCATTTCGTAATCTCCTATTTCAGGCCATTGACAATAACCATTCTTACATTGTTATTCTCAAAAAATACGTCCGGACCATAAAGAGCACAAATTAGTCCCTTTTCCTCAATGCAATGGCTTTTCCATAATCACATTTGGGTTATCCGAGCCCCATACATTATTATAATCATAATCACCCCGTAATGCTCGAAAGGTGTCCATGCTCAATCACTAAATGACAAAGCTTTCACTAACTAAATGACACTTCAGAAGAAAAATAGTTGACATCTAACAGGATGACAAAACCGCCAAATGGACAACTCCATACAATATGAATTGAACGTTCCATTAAGGATAAATTAACTAAAATACGACTGTTTTGATATTAACCCTTTGATTATGTTGTTTTTTAATTTTGAAAAATTGTTGTGGTATGATGTAGTGTGTAGACCTTCCTCGTTTCTTTTTTAAACTAAAAAAAACAGCTATAAAAGAACTAAATTTCATTTTAGATATAGAAGATCTCTACAACCCAAAATAAGTGGGAAAAGTTAAAAAAGAATTCAAAAATCTTAACACAAGATACAATTAAAAATAACAATGACGTCATAACCGTATAAAAAGAAATAATAAAAAAAACATCTGGACATTAAACAACAAAAATTTTAAGAAAAACAAAAAGAGATAAATAAAGTGAAACAAATTTTGAATCATCAATTTTAGAAAAATCTACATAAACTGAGAAAAATAAAATACGCTAATTTGCACATGTAACATACATACATACATATGTATGTACATATACTTAGGCAGTTAGTTGGTTAAGTACTACATATGCAAAATAACAACAAACATATGGCGACTTCACATCAAACAATTACAAATTGTAAAACAGAGCCAAGTGTATATTAATGGATATATAAAATCCATTATAATTGGACCATATTTTACAAACAAAAAAAATTAAATTGAAATACAATTGAAATTATAAATTATGAGGTAATCGTGGGCGCCTGCTAAAATAAAAACAACAAAATTCATTGAAAGGCAAACACAACATCATTTCTACTCGAACAGATACCTGAGTTGCCGTATACAAAGATTTGATAATCAAAACGGTAAGTTTTTCAATTTTTATTATTTTCGATTACAATACCATTCTACATATTAATCTCTTCTCTACAGCAAAGTAGTTCTGTTCAGATTTGTCTAATTTTTAATTGTTAGGCGTTAGAGATATTATTACACAATGCACAACTTTAACTCGGTGGAGATTTACTCTGTGATTTTACAACCTGATTTAAAGTATAAATGGACTACACATTATTCCATTATTTTAACGGTTGTAATTTCTAACAAAATAATCATGGAAACAATTTTGCAAGTCCATGTGAGGTTTGAGAACTCGATTCCCAACAGAGACTCTTATCTGTTGCGTTATACCTAACATGAGGCTTTGTTATATCGGGTGGGCCATCTATCGGTTTAAATGTAAACCATCGGTTATTTCGAATATGGCAATACCTATGTCATTCTATTCTGTCACAAAATGCAATATATTATCTTCACTGAACGAAATGAATCGCTTTACACTTGAGCAACGTTGGGATTTATTGGGCCAACGAGAAACTGCACGATGATGTCGATTTCGCTAAAAAAAAAAAGGCATCTTATCGGATGTATCTTCGTTGTCATCTTCGTGGGTACGTTAACCAGCAAACTTGCTGTATTTGGCGCTCAGAAAACCAATGCCAATGCACCCATTACGAATGACTGTTTGGTACGGCTTGTGGAGCGGAGGCATTATTGGCACATATTTCTATGAAAATAAGGACGGCGCAACCATTACAGTCATTGGAGACACCTATCGCACCATGATAACCGACTTTTTGTACCGCCTTCATGGTACTGATGTGAACGATGTTTGGTTTCAAGAGGATAGTGCAGCTTGCTACATATCTCACGTCACAATCGATTTATTGCGTCAAACGTTTGATGGCCGTTTAATTAGCCGAAATGGTGATGTTAACTGCCCGCCATGAAGCTGCGATTTGATACCGTTGGACTTTATTCTGTGGGGCGCCGTTAAAGAAAAGTGTTATGCCGACAAACCAGAGACAATTGAGCATTTTGAAAACATTCGTGATGACATTGCCGAAATACGACCCCATATACTCGAAAAAGTGCACGAAAATTGGTCCGATCGAATGAGGTACTGTGAAGCCAACCACGTAAGTCATATGAATGAATTCCCCAATTATGATATAACATAATGCCAGCAGGCGGATATGTCTAATACAAAAGTAAATCGGAAAGACCTCCCATTAACGCATGAAATTAAAGTAGAAGGTATTAATTGATAATTAATTAAAACAAAATATATTAACTCTGGATAAAAGATTTTAAAGCATATGAATTGATGAATGCTACCGAAAAGTCATAAATTTTGGAATAAGCCGATTTACTAAACAGGAATTTGATTTACAATATTTCTGGCAACACTAAAGACAATATTTATAATATGGTTGTTGTTTTTCTACGACTATGAGAGCACGAGGGAGTAGCGAGATTGATAAGAATGTCTGAAACAACACAGTAGAATAACAACAAACACATTTGGGTTGCGATCATAATGAAGGTGAATAGTTTATGAAAATGAGACAACACAGTATCATTAATAAATTTGTCGGCAATTTTGTTTTTCGTTGATTTAGTTTTAATAACACTATTATGTTTATGTGCGATGGATAGAAAACCAAATTGTATGGGCGTCGGATGTAAAGTTGTTGGCCATAATTAGAATTTTTAATGTATGCACTTGTTAGCATTGATTGTGCTAAAAGTTTTATGAATGAATAATTTTTTTTTGCTCTCTCAGGTGTACTATTAACCTGTGGAGAAATTTTCATTATATTTAACAGGCATTATGTCACTTTACAACATATTATTTTTCTTTTTTAATAAATAATTTTCTAAATGCTTACTCTACTGGTGGCATTGTTTACAAAATATTTAAATTTTATTTAAATGACAAAATACAAAATTTGTTTAAATTAAGTGCAACCGTTTTGGTACACGTTAACACTGCAAAATTTCTCACGAAACTGAATGGAATGAGTAAAATCGCAAAGCAAAATACGCTCTGAAAACATTCTCTATAAAAAAATTTCAATTCTAATAAATTTTTTATGTCTTCATTTGTATTTATCCACATGTACAATATATTTGATTGAGAAATACACAATTTTGTTTTCTTTTTCGCTTTATTTGTATTATTTTTTTGTTCACAATACATACTTTACATTTCACCGTGTCTTTTTTATTTATTGTCTTGCGGATCTCCTCCCAAATTTGGCAAATTTGTCTTCAGACTTTTTTTGCTGTCTTATCACACAATGACTTAACACCAAAAAATTTTTATCAAACACTTCTGGTTGCACAATCAATATTATATTTATTATAATTTTATACAAAATTACCTTCAATTTAACACTAAATTTAACTAAAATTTATATAAAAAAACTACTATAAATGCTTTAGCTCTCTTAATTTTTAATGAATTCTACTCTACAGTAAGAAATAAAAAAGTTTAACTAGTGCCCACAGTTGCATAGAAATAGTGCCAAAAAGAGAGTTGTCTTACTCTTTAAACAATTTTTATGTTCAACGTTTATTCTGAAGGAAAATATAAATTGAACAAAAAATCAATAAATCCATGTAAATAAAGTTTAAAATATTTATTTTATTAAATATTTCCTTTAAAATTAATTGTAAACTTTAGTGCTTTTTAAAACCTACGCTGTTTGTTGTAACAGAATTCACAGCTCCCTCTGTTAGCAAGTGGCGAAGCTGTGAAAATATGATTAACAGATACCGTTCGTAACGAGCAGCTTTAATATATAATCTCTAGAAATGTAAACAAAAAAAGAGGCGGTTGCCGAATAAAAATTTAGTTTTTACTAGTGCAATTTACTAAATTAAACAAAAACAAAACAATATTAAATAATATAATAAGAATGTTGGAAATATTTAGCCCTTTGTTTTTCAACAATAACTTATAATTAGAAAAGATTTGTATTTTCTTCAAGCCAACTTACATCCTAAATGTATTTATTTCGGTCCCCATAGTGGAGTTCTCTTTTCATTTATGACTCTACTTACGCCGAGCATTGTGTTGGAACAAGGAAAATGGAAATGTTATGGATGGCTTATATCGGTTTAACCATTTAAATATTCGTCATTTTGTCAAGTGCCATTACTTGGTGAAAGGTTTGCCATTCGGAATATGGATTTTTTAACAACCGAGAAACGTGTAGAGTTAAAACTTACTTCAAAAGGGGTAATTTAAACGCGGCAACTTAGCAAGTATTACGGGGTGATTGTGATAATTAGTACTTACATATATGAATGAATGTGCAATGAAATGGCAAGATTACAAAGAAATTTGAATTTGAAAAGAGTTACAAACGTCATCAGGTCTGTGGCTCATGGCATATACATATGTAGGTGTACACCGCCATGATCATAATTTGTCTACTCCGCTCTCAGCAATTGGCCCTATTTTACGGCCCATTATGGAGTATTTTCCATTTGGATTTGCGTCTTAATCCTTATATAGTCCAACTCAAGCCACAATTAAGTTTCTGGTATGAAAGTGGGCAACATTTTAATGGGGTGACGGAATATTTTAAGTGTTAAAAGATAAGATAACGACTTACATATATACGTACATAATTAGTCATTACAACCGTTCAGTCAGGATAGCAACCAAACTTCTCACACCAATTATGTTGTGTGTATTAGTTTTATACACTAGTGGCGGAACCTACAGTTTAAAGTCAACTCCCAACGAGATTTTTGAGAAACTTCATGGCAATTGCATTTATTTTTAGAATTTTTGCCAGAAATCTGCTGAGAGAAATACTTTTTCATATTTCACTTTGTTGGAGATGTTTGGCCTGGGTTTCTACAGCCTACTAGATTGCGGCGTCATAAGTTTTATTAAAATCTTTTAGTTGTAATTTCCAATTTATATTAAATTCTAAGTAAAAAAGATTGAATATTAACTAGCTGTCTTTCTTGATGGGATGCGTTATCATTTTTGTTTTTATCTATTGAGCTTTTTTCGTACAATGCTGTACCAACATCCAGTTTGTTGTGGTTTCGTTTAGCGTTCAATAGAAATGGAATCGAAGAAAAAAAGTTGTTTATTTATATCAATTAGTATTGTTTATTTCATTTAAAAAATTTAATTTTAGCAAACACACATTGCAATGGATGGAAATTTTATATTGAAGATATAAACAATCAAACAGGCAATTTGAAGAGGAATAAAAACAAAACAAATAACATATTACGCCATCAATACGACAACTCCAAAGTGCAGATCAGAATAAACACAATGAGTAGAACGACAACGATACATACGCGCAGTCTTGAGGTTCTTGATTTAAGATTATCATCGTTTTCAACCTCTTCATCAGCAGTATAATTATTGATATTGTTAGTTCAGTCGGTAAAATGTGTCGTAATATTGTATTTGTTTTTATTTTTGCGTTTAGTTATTTACTTTTATTTATTTCGCCATGAGAGAGGCCAAGCATCTCACTGACCGGCATTTGTTATTATGCTAAATAGGAATGTCATATTTACCCTTTCATTTATTCAGACTTGGAATCTTATTTTGTTTTGATTTTCTTTTCTTAGAATGTGCAAATACATTCTATGTATATACAGATGTATGTCAGCATACAAGTATGTTGGTTTACATTACATTCGCGTGTGATACACTACACAACCATTGTCGTTTTTATTATATTTTTTTTACTAAGAAAAGGGGCAGGACTCCTTTTTGTATTCAGGAACACTTTCCAAGTCTGGGTCCATATGTAAATCCTGCAATTAAAGTATAGGTTGCACTTTTAAAATAAACTAAGAATTACAATAAAGTTTGTCCTCAGTCTTGTAGGTAGTGCTTAGGCGTAACAGACGAGAGGTCGTGGGTTCAAACCTTAGCTTTGACAACTCGAACAAAATTAAATTTGAAAAAAATAATATTTTCGGCGACTTCCTTTCAGTAGTACTTTTGGATTGGCAGTAAGAAAGTTAATAATGTCGGAGCGACCTAGTTCGCAAGAACCTCAAGTAACTGAACATGTACTTGGAACACTACTAACGGTGAAATGTGACTATAATCATTATCAGAACTTTATAAGATTCAGAATTAAGTGTACAATTAATTTGAGTCCCATATGCACCAGCAAAATGCCGAATTTATATCAAAATACCAATTAATTTGATATTTAAAATATTTCTCTTTTTTTGCTCATTTTCATTTAAAGTTTGGAACCTATAAAAACCCCACCCTTTACAGTGTACTGTAGAGTATTTTAAAGAAATTTTACCACCTGTAATCTTTCAAACGTATTCTTTATCATTAGATAATACGATACAAACAAAAATATTACAGAATGGTATACAGCTAAATTCATAGTTTATGCGTACAATAGCATCGCATATACATATATGTACATACATATACTCATAAACATAAATATATATGTATAAACACCTATATGTACATACATACATATATTTCTTATTGTTGCTATAGTTATGAAAATTAACTTCTTTCTACGTGATTTTTGTCTCGATTGTATTGACAACGTCTGTTCGGGACTATTTTATATTTTGAAATTGTTTTTGTCATTTTGTTTTATTGTTTTGTTCGTACGCACGACCTTGTTTTTGTTTACAAACAAAAAAGTGTTTCTCTTGCTATAGTAGCTGTTTTTTTTTACAAGTTCTGCAAGAATATTTTTAGATCAGGAGGTGTTGCCAAGGTGTTGTTTTTGATTTTTTTGTTTACTACCACACACAAAATAAATGATTAAATTATTATTGTTTTTATTTTAGAATTATAAATTAAATAGATAATCGCACTTCTGCCCGCTCGCTACAAGTCTCAACTGTAAGATATTACAGCAACTGATTAAATGGCGCTTAAATCCAAATAAGGTTGGTAGAATTATTAAAACAATTTTACACATTAATTATCGTACAGAATGCTCGTTTAATATTCATACATACATATGTATGTATGTAAGTTTTACATTCAGAAATGTATAGGCATTAGTTATTTGTATTAAAGTTTCAATTTTTCTCTGAAGTAATTAAACAGTTTGAAATAACAATGAACGAGAAAAATTGCTTCATTTAAATATTTCATATTTCCTGTGATTTTAAAGTTAAATTAAAATTTTGAAATAAATTACAAGAAATTATTTATTCTTATCTTTTATTATTTATTTATTTAAATAAACACTTAAATTTTTAAAATTAACCAATAAAACTGTGCTATCAGTTGGACTAAACGGTCTTTGTAATACAAAGGTCAACTGTTTAAGCCCACTTCACACGGTAATACTTTACGTACGTAAAGTCTAATGAAAAAGTAAAATGAAATTCCATCCGTATGACAAAAAAGAGAATAAAAGTCGTATGATTTATATTTTTTGCGTTTACATGATCGGTATAAGACAATAACAAAGTAAAATGAAAACAGCTGTTACACTTTTTTCTATGTGTTTACATAAAAATACATCCCTGATCTAATGCGACTTGCTTGTTTTTTGAATCATTTCAAAAAATGAAGAGCCATACGACTGTCAAACTTTTCATCCGTATTTTCTCTCAATGTGTGATGGTTTCATTACATAGTACGTTTAGACGATCACATCCGTACTCTTCTACACAAAATTTTGACAGATCATATTACTTGTGGGACCGTGTAAAGTAGGCTTTAACGAGTTTTTGGCTATGACTGACTGGCAACGCTCAATTTCTCCTTATTTATACTTCATTTATTTTCGATCTGACAACTTCTACAACCTTACTATTAATTTTTTATATTTTACATATTTTGTCTTTCTATTTAGTTCTATTACCACAATTTGATCTTTGTTTATCCCTGTCCTCGCAATTTCTTTGTAATTTTGTTATTGTTTGTTAAAGTGCTTGACTACTAGCTCGACAAACCTTATTCAAATATTAGCCACGACGAAAATATGTTCGTTATGACTTTAGATATTTCAAAATTTAGAATTTTTAACATAACATAAAAATAATAACATAAAAATAAATAAAAACAGTGGAATGGGTGCCCTGGTAGTCTAGTGGTAGTGTGGCGGGAGGTTCGTGGGCTCGATACACTTGTCTGTTAATTTTAATAATTATAATATAATTTGTAATTGTATTCTAATTAATAACAAATAAAAATGGTAAAAATTAAAGATTTTATTCAGACTACAAACAGATATTATTGTCGTAATTAATCTTATCGTACTAATCTCTTAGATCATATGTTAAATTTAAAAATCAAACTGTACAGTCGCGTAGAGTTTTTGAAGAAAATCTGTGATTATATGTAAATTGTTGTGAATATGAAGAAATATAAATATATATATATATATATATATATATATATATATATATATATATATATACATAATATATGTATATGTACATATATGTACCATAAATATGTAGATGTGTAACAATGTAATTTTGATATCGAACAGCGGTGTACATATATT
Organism: Sarcophaga carnaria; assembly: GCA_958299815.1. Taxonomy (NCBI): domain Eukaryota; kingdom Metazoa; phylum Arthropoda; class Insecta; order Diptera; family Sarcophagidae; genus Sarcophaga; species Sarcophaga carnaria. The sequence goes on from OY283150.1 coordinate 46,931,369, forward strand.
TTTAAATTTACAAACAATAAATGAATTTGTTTAACCAGGAAATAAAAAGTATATTGTACACAAACAAATCATAATAAATAATTTAAAAATTGACGGAAATGTTATTTTAAACAAAAACAATTATTAAACAATAAGAATATACTTAAATACATTATCAATTAAAATATGGTGTACGTATAATTAAATAAGATTTGTGTGCATATCTCAAATGAAACAAGTGTATGATTCGTCACGTCAAATTTTCGAAATTCGATATTTTATTAATTTTCAGAAATAGCTCCACAGTTCCGTGTAGTAACTGTTGACCACCTTTAAAAATATCTAAAGCATGCATATATAAAGGGTGTTTAAGTTAGACCGTAGTGAAAGAAGAAAGCATAAAAATAGTAAAATTTACTACAAGAGCAGTGATTCAAACGTGGTCACATTTCGAATATTACGGTGTCATAAGGTCGTGATAAAAAAAAAATTCGAAGAGACTAAAAACGTTACACATAATGTAGTCAGGTCTGTGAGTTATAGCGAAGTACTAAATGCAGAAAATATTGCTTCTATTAAAGAAAGTATTGAAGATGAGGCATTTAGAAGATTTGGCATTTAGATCTGTACCTTCGCAAATATATAAAGTCATAATTGTTGGCGACAATATAACAGGTTTTCAATTCTGATTTTTGGCACCAAATGTCCTTCAGCGATGAAGCTCATTTCTCAGTAGATGGACTGTGACTAACGTTGGAGCATTTAAAAACCAAAATTCCAAAATGTAAGAGGGTGTTTGAGAGGTCAGCTCTGCAGCCAATTACATACATAATGACAAGGGACGAACGTTATAACGAAAAAAATATCATCGAGAGTATAGATTCGCATGGGATTTCCTTGACTTTAGTTATAAAATCAAAAAAGTTACACAATTTCTTTTTAATCAATTGGATGGCATTAGGCTTGTTCTGGTTGTGAAAAGTTCACAAGCTAGTTGTGAAAAAGAACACCCTTTACGTTTATACGTTGACGTGGATTTATTTAATCCCTTTCGATAATTGATAAATTATTGCTTCTTGTTTAATTCGTTAACCAAATTTAGTTTAGTCATCATCTGTTTTTAATTTTATAAAAACATGTCAAACCATTTGTTGATCTCATTAAAAATTAGATTCTTGTTCTTTTCAAGATGCAATATTTCTAGTGATTTCATCATGAAGATATTTTATTAAAATATTTCAAAACAATAAATATTATCTCAAACAACAGCTGCTAAGCTTTAACAAATATGCATCAAATGTGACTGATGTATTCCGCTTAATTGCATACTTGATATTGTTCTAACAAAGCAAACAATATAGTTCGAATTGTATTAGTTCTTATCGTACTACCCTCGTTTAATAAAAATTCAACATTTGACATGTTTTTCATTTTCTTAAAAATGAATATTTTGTGAGATTAAAAAATTCCTACATTCCCATGCACATACAATGTGTACATGAATGGATATATTATAATAAATATTATATGTCTGTACAAAAAACTTAAAGAATTAGATAATTTTCTGGCATGCATATGTTAGCACGATCTGAGGGGTATAGAAATCTCCGCTTTGTTTCATTTTTTCTTTTATATTCTTTGTTTGAGTTTAATTATTCAAGGTTTCCCAGATTTAGTAGGCCCAGGAATGTGAGGATTGCCATTTATTCTTACGTTGGGCGTAATGGTAGGTAGTTCCGAAAATCATATTCATTTGCAAACATTTTGGATCCATGTTTTCCCGTTATACCATCAGTCAAGTACTCAATTATAAGTGGGTTCATTTGCAAGCACTTTGAATACATGTTTACCATTAGACCATCACTTATTGAGTACTAGAATAAGTTATCGGAGCAATAAGTGGTGAAGTTCTAAACAAACGCTTGTTGCACTGTCCTTTTCAACTTACGACTTGTTTTGACAATATTTCTGTGGCAATAAATGATAATGGCTTAAGTTGACATAAGTGTTTTTCATTTTATTACATATTATTATTCTCTTCTTCAATATCTATCACTCAGCCAAATTTCATGTATAAAATGTCATTATGAATAAAACTATACGCATTTATATTTTAGAAACACAATTACCAAACACAATTTATTTTAGGCAAGTCCCTTATCCCTTAATATCTCTAAACACGAAATATCGACTTAAGCTATTATTATTTGATGCCACAGATTTCATACAATCCCTGAAAGCAGAGACGTTACATTGAGTATGCATGTTTATCAGGATCTCGGACATTTCTGGCCGAAAAATTTCTTTGTTACAATTTTTAGCCCTGAACCCAGTTTAGTTCTTCATCAACAGACTTTATCTCATCTAACAAGGTTCTTCGCTATGTACCTCTCGGCAGAATACGGCTGCGTGTTCAATACAAATTACTGTCGCAGACCATTTTTGCGATGATATATTTTGACTTCCGTAATGTGTTCCAATCCATCGTAAGCATCAGGCAATGATTGATGAAAGTGTGCCGTAGATTCCTTGGACTATGGTAGTTACCGCCACATTCATAATATTCGCGTGCTTGGAACAGCATAAGAATGTTATTTACTCTCAAATTGTCGCTTATTTTTTCCCAATACTTTTTATACATACTCTGCGGTTATAAGTCGATGCTAATTCCTTGGACAATCAATTGAAAAATTCAATTTCTATCACGCCTAGATTGCAGCGTCATTTTCTTATCACATAATTTTTTAACACGCTTCAAGCAATTGCAGACCAATTGTCACAATGAATCTTATTTTTTGACAAATTTAATCGCCCGGCAATTGAATACAATTTTTTGGTGATACGCAATTTATTTTATAACTTTAGAAAAAAAGAAATTTAAAACCAAATAAACATTGAAAATAGAATTAAATTCGTAGTTTTGATTTCTCTCAGACTTCAATACCATTTCTACAGGTAAAGAGAAGAAAATAAAATTAAACTGCTGCTCCTACATATCTCTCTACATCTAAAAGTCACTCGTATTCCCAATGTCAAGGTGAGGATTAAAAATTTATGCAAAAAATTAATTTAACGGTAAATGGCCATAAATTAGAAACTGGTTGATTGGGAATTTAATTTCTATAACTGAAGTATATTTTTCGTAGATAAAAAAGAAACAATTTAACAATATATTGATCCATATCAATAGATAACAAAATATCAACGATATTTTTATTGGTTAGCAAAATAAGCCCAGTGCAGTGAAAGAATTTATTGTTTTTGGAATTATATCAATTCGAAGTATAATTGGTAACTTTTTTGAAAATTGAAAAAGGATAAAACATTTATTCAAGTAAAGAAAATATTTATTCAGAGCAACAAATGCGTGTGTCACATTTAGTATTATTTCGTGTAAATTTTCTCACAGTACATTCTCCACCTTAGACATACTTTTTTCAGCATTTCGGCTCGCCTCCAATAAATATCTGGAGTACCGCATGACATGTGGCTTTGTCTTGTTGAAATTACATCACAAGTACAATTCTGGAATTTTGGTAATAATAAAGTGAGTCATCATGGTTCAGTACACTGCTCCACTGAATGTAAGTTTGCGATTTTTATCGTCCTCCAAAAAGTATAAATGACGCCGACTCATATACAGCAGCAAACAGTGCTTTTTTATGGTATTTCGGCAGCTCTTATACTGCTTTTGGCTGCTCCTAACACAAAATCTGGCAAACAGATGAAGATAGGTTTTGGATACAAACAGATTTCTTAAACAGCACGAATTTTGATAATTAAATTCAATAATTTGCAAGCATTTTTCGTTTATTAGTCTATTACCGGTGAAATAGAAAACCTTACTGAACATTTTTAAAATTGCCACACGTGGCGAATATTTTTTATACTGAAAAAATACTTCTAAACTAGTGCCAATCCCTCAAACATTCATAAGTGACTACCCACTGAACATCCTTCTCATGTACAGGCCAATAACGATCGCAATAACAAAACGGCAACCACCAATCCACCTCAAAATTAGAAAAAAAAGGGATGGATGGGGTACTGATGAAATTCAAGGCAGTTTTTATTGTTGATTTAGAGGATGTCTACACAAATATGAAATAGAAACTAAAACAACAAGCTTAAGCTTAAGAGAATCGTTAATTGAAAGACCATGGAGCACAGGCAGAGACATAAATAAATGTTGATTCAGATAATGACTGTTGTAAATTGCCCATCGCATAATATAAATTCACTGGACATCATCAGAAAGAAACAGAGGTTATATTGATATTTGATCTATTGTTGGGCTAGAATAAACGTCTGCGTCGATGTTGCATAAACAATCATTAAATTACTAGGAAGCTTGTCCGCATTATTTTTGTCCTTTTTTCAATAGATTTTGCGGAAACCACAATATTTAAGAGTTTTATGTCATTTTGTCTCAAATATTTCTTCTGAATTCTTATTAAAACTCTACTCTACTCTACTTATCTTGTCAACAAATGCAATTTAAAGTGTTTTTGAAAAAATTAAACATTTTTTAACAACTATAGAATTTCATAATGATTAAATTCTTTTTTAAATTTAATAAAAAAAAAATGAAAAAATAATAATTTTTGTAGAGTATCAGAGTACAATTTACAGCGATAAGACTTATGGTGCCTCAAGATTTCAAGTGTACGAGCATTTTAATTTAAAATTTTAATTTTTTCAATTGTTTAGTTAAATCAACGTCTTCATTTCATCTCTCCCGTCTTTAACCATAATTTTCTTTAATTTTATTTATTTTGCAATGGATTTTATTTGATAAGATTACTATATAAAAAAAGAAATTTCCTTTTGCGTACAACGAATATCTGCATTCTTTTCAAATAATACAATATTATGACACCTTTCTTCTACACCCCGTATTGTTGGTATTGTGGCGCTTGTTGGTTCAAAGTAGAGATGCCAAATTCCGTTTTGAAAAATAATTGACATGATTCCCATTGTTTTTAATATATTTTCTCGAATCGCTTAAAGTTGGAAAGTTGGACTTACAAACATTAATGTACAGCAGAACTTAGGCAAACAAGCGATATATGGAGGATACTGTTCCATAAAGCGGAAATAAAAAAGTACCTAAACACTAGAAAAAAGTATGAACAATTTTCTTAGGTTAGGTTAGGATGGAGCGGTAGCTTTGATACCAAAGCTCACTTGAGCACACATAGATGCCCGTTGTTACGCCACGGGTAAGCGCAGTCACCGTACTAACCAAATTCCACTGAACTCAACAGCTATTTTCTTTTTGCGGAAAGAAAACCCTGCCGACCAGACTTACCGACATAAAAAGCATGAATGTGTATAAATCTAGGGTTAAGTAATGACTTTAAGAAGAATTTTGAAGTCCAGAACGGTAAGATCACGGCTGTAAATTATAGAAAGCGTTTTTTAGTACTTTGGAAATTGCGAAAGTCAATTTATACTTCTCTAATCAATAAATATTTCTTAAATTTTTGGTATATACATAGGTAGCATTGCCATTTTACTCTGGCAACTGATCTAATCAAAATTAAAATATAGCGACTTAATTTGGCGACTATTATTACCTTCCCCAGTTCTTCTTCAAAAATACTCTATTTTTTATTTTCTTAACAAAATCGTTTTAATTTAATCGTATTATTTTTTTTATTTATCTTTCAAGATTTTATAGTATATTCTCTGATATAATAAAACGTTGTGTTAATTTTTTAAACAAAAACAACATTGTTCTATATTATAGAATCTATAAAAACAATAAACAAATATAACAACAGCAATAAGAGCAAATTTTTGTTTGTGTTGTATTGCATTCTCACGTGATCTGAATAGATCGTGTTGGCTACACTTAACAAATTAAATAAATTGTGGAATTTTAAATGAGGGAGCGGGAGAATAAGTGACACTGATTGAAATAAACAAACGATGAATCATCATCCATCGACAATATTAAGAATATTGTAATCGCTTTTCAAAAGAAATCCCCCTCTGCACGACTTACCGAAGCCTTAATTTAAAGTGTTGAAAAACGAAGTTGGAAAAAATATTTCAAAAATTTCAATTAAAATACACTCACATTTCAACAATTTTGAGATAATATTTTACGAGTACTCATGTAGATGCCTATGTATGTATATACATACATATACGGGATATGAGGAAAACCAAAAAACAACCACTCATCAATATGAAGTAAATAAAGAATTGACTAAATAAACTAAGAAAAAAACCACAACAACAATATCTTTATGAAGAGATAAATAAGAAGACAAACATTCAATTGCAACAAGAAAACATGTAACGGCGCTTACATATAATGCCACACGTGTATGTATGCGAGTCTTTAAAAGTGGAAAAAGTGGGTGTCTAAAATGAATGCAGCTGCTACTTTTTTTGATTTTATTTGTTTATTTACTTTTTACTTTTTTTTTACTGCAACAGGGCATACACGAAATGAGTAACGCAGTAGCATACACACACACTCACATCTGCACACAAACAAACGCTAAAATTCTAATGTTTAATTTTTTAAAGGAATGAACTCACTCACAAGAAAGTGTCAAAATAATTGTCTAATACGCGTTTAGTATACAATATATGTATGTACATACGAGATCGTATCTCGGCAATGGCATCACGAATGTTGGAAGCATTTGAGCATTTGAATTTTGAAAGTAATTCAACGGTATCAAATCGCAGCTTCTTCGCGGGCAATTGCCAAATCCATTTCGGTTAATTAAACATTCATCAGTGGTTTAATGCAATAAATCGATTGTGGCATGAGATGTATGGTCAGAAAATGTCATGAGCCATGAGAATGAAAGTGAGTTTCAAAATCGAATACTCTTGCAATTTCTCGTTCGTCGAATAAATCCCAACGTTACTCCAGCGTAAATCGATTCATTACGTTCAGTGGAGATAATTACTGAATTTTGTGACAGAATAGAATGACAGATCCGAAATAGCCGATGGTTCAAATTTAAACCGATAGATGGCCCACCCGCTACTTGCGAAAACTAGTTGCTATAGATTTATATTGCCAATTGCAATCGCTAGAACATGAAACTGGAAACTCTTCACGCAATAAAGCCAAATAGGCCTTCTTTTGTAGCTGTTGTTGAAACCGGTAATAATCTCCAACTGCATGCCAAAAAAGTCTACAACGCATACAACTTTATACAATAAATAAAATCTTTATGGAAAGCATTCCTTCACATATCTGTGTTATATACAGATATAAAATAAGAACAATAACAATATGTTTAAACCAATGATTGAATGAATGGATCCATATCGACTCAAACACAATAAAAATTCATTTCAAACCATTTGTACCTAAGAAAACCTACAGAATTTGAAAAAAAAACATATAAATAACGGCAGATTACGGCTATAACAGTACCCTTCCTATATCGCAAAGTAGTTATTTTTATCGAAAGTGTAATGGTATTGGTTTTAATAGAGAGCATATTGGTAAGAAATTAGCTTAAAGTTCCGATTCTTTTCAATGATATTCTGTGTTTCAGAAGAGTTTCTTTATTTTGAAATTCGTAAACAGTGATGAAAGTTTGTTCTCCTTCTCTCATATTCAAACGTGGATTATCGCTTCGGTTATAGGTATTAATGTAATTTAATGCGAGTTCAGTTTCATGTCAATAATCTCTTTTTTTAAGCACTCCAATAAGTACTCTTTTATTTAAAAAAGAAACGAAATTGTACTCCGATTCGAACTTAAACCAAAACAACAAATTTAAATTTATTTCCATAATAATATTGGTTGAGACAGAAGCATTTGTTTAAGTACCCACATTGGCGTAGGGTCTCAAAAAGCCTACACTGCCAACAAAATTAAAGCAAATGAACTGAAATAGAATAGAATAAAGACAAAAAACATGAAGAAAACTAAATGAATAAGTAAATGCAACAAGTATTGGAATGCAGACGACCTAGCCACCAAACTAGAAAAAAACCCAACAACAACATCATACCATCATGATCGTTAGCAAATACAATAATAATGCAAGAGTAAATAATGCTTTGTGTATGTGTGCGAGAGGGATTTGTATATAAAACATATGACACAGCTGCCCCGTATGTTTCTACTCATGCCTTGCAAGTAATTTTTGTTTCTTCGTTTGGTTTTTTTCTTCACCCTCTTGCATTATTATGTTTTACTTTATTTGTTGGAATTGCTATTTCTTCATTCAAACTTCTTGTGTTTGTATGCCTGCTTTGTCACTTAGTTTTATTATTTTTTGTTTTTTCTTTTTATGTTATTTCCTCTGTTTCCTCTGACGTTCGAGTATGTACATATGAGCAAACACATTTAAATTTCTTGTCTTTTCTTACTTAAGTCTACAAATTGTCATTCATTCATTACTTTTTTTGGATTGTTTTAAGTAGTTTTCCCAAACAACAACAACCATTACAGCTTAAATGACAACCATGATGTATGGATCAAGCTGCTGTAATAATAACAATAACAGCAGCAGCAACAACAACTGAAAAGCATGTAATTCATATTTTTAAACTCACTACTCACGCAAATGAACAAAAACAAATACACTGTTTGCTGGTACTATTAGCGCAGCTCTCTCAATCTACAAGTAACATTGGGCGTATGTCATTCAATTAATCTACTTTAAATGAAAAAAGAGACGATAAAAAAAGAGTGTAGGAAAGTAAAGTAAATGAGAAATATTGAAATTGTAAGTTTGTTTGAAGATTTTATAAACCGGTTAGAAAAATAATTCAAATCCTCTTAATTATTTCGAAAATGAAATTTAATTCACTGATGCGTTGTATTAAATAATGAAAGAAATTTATCGTTACCATAATTTCAGAAAGAAATGGGTGATTTTCACAATAAAAATGGGTGATTTTTTCAAGTGTTTGGAATTTGAAAATTAAAAAAAAAACGTTTGCAAAAATAAATGAAATATTTATTTGGGTGATAAAAGAATGCCTGCCATTTACTTTTTATAAATTCTTTTATGTAAATGACTGCTCGGTAAGCAAAACATTCATAAGTTCCAATTTTGGCATATTTTTCTCCAAGCTATTTCATATAATATATCAAAATCTCATCGATGGGAGCTGCAATATTGTCTTCCAGGACTAAAAGACGTCGCCAAAAGTAATACCTTTCTATATTTTTAAAAAATTCTGAGATTAAAATAAAATTGCTATGAAAAGTATTTCAAATCTGTACACATTAAACTGTGGGTCACCTTACTCATGGATAAAATTAAAATATAACACAGGTGGGATGAGAAGCTTGTAAGAACTGCAACTGTACCTAGATTGGACTCCACTTATCCTCATAACAATAGTATAGTTTCGTATAAGCTTAGTGGCCAATGAACTGCTCGAAAACATGAAGTCAATTACTCATCAAATTCTTACATTTTTGGACAGAAAAGTCTCTAATCATTGCACGGTACCTCGCTCCTTTAAATGTAAAGTAGCGATCATCAACGTTCTCGACAGAGTATGGGGTAATGATGCCAAACAGTAACCAAAAACGAACATCATACAAAGATCCGACAGAGTTGGAGATTTAACTTCTTCTTTCTACCAACATACAAAACATATTCTTACCACCTTAGTAAGAAAAATTTGATTAATGATAGTCGTTTTCATTCTCAGGACATACTCTGCGCCACTATTTTCAATTTTTCTTGCCACGTAGAATTTATTTTCATTGTCGCACGATGTACATTTTGAGGCGTCAAGATCTTCGTCTAGGATCTTCAGCTATTCCATTCTAAAGAGGTATTCCTGGAAATAACTACCATTTAAATTTTTCTTTTTTACTCTCCTTTTATTTCTCCTTACTGCGTACATGAATAAATATACTGTATCATCTTAGAATTTCTTTTTTACTCTCTTTTTCCTATCAAAGACAAAGTCTGGTCACAATTTTTCAAGCCTTGTAACCTTACATGTCAATTAGTATAGTTTTTTTTTAGAGAAAGAAAGAAAAATAAAATCTTCGACTACAGGTATTTTATTTCTTTAAATGCGAAAATAGTAGATTTATGGTTCACACAAATAAATATGTACATAAGTATGTATAACCTCTATGTAAAATATATATAATAAGAGAAATAAAACTTAGGTAATAAATTCATTTAAAACGGAATGTATAATAGAAGTGGAGAAGATTATAATCTGTAATGCTTTATGAGGTCAAGTGGCCAATCAGATAGGTAACAAGGGATATTAAAAGGAATACATCAAAACATATTAGTGTGACACTAATGAAACAACAGAACTGCCCTATAGCTCCAATTTTTAGCTAGGATCAGATATTCTATTTGAGAACTTTTTATTTAAATAAATTTAAGTTTTGTGTTTCTTTTTTTTAATTAATTTGATTTATTGGGAAAACCAATGGACAATTTCACCCACTGTTTTATAAAACTTGGTATCTACTGTTCTCGTAACAGCAATGCTGTAACTTAAAATTTTTATCACAATACAAAAATAAACATGAAAAGAATAATTCTTATAAACTCATTAGTGTCACCATTATAATCCAAAAAAATTATTTAAAATTTACGACACAAAAAGGGATTTTTTTTTTTCAAAAATAAAATTCCCAAATGCGTTATAGTATTTAAAGACATAAATTTTAATTTTGATTTGGAAAAGTACCGCAAAATTTCCTATTTTTTTAAGACATTCAAAAAAAATTTTTATTGTCTAAAGTTAAATAATTTTTAGTGATAACAACTGAACGTAATTGCAAGTTAATGCATTAAAAAATTCACTTGATGAAAAGTAACAGTGAATTAAAATTCTAGTTCAGTTTTATTTTATTGTCGTGCATTAATTACTGCAAAACAACTTTTACCATTACTTTCATAAATATTTCTAGGGTTTAATGTCTTTACACACCACAGACTAAATGACCTATAAGAATAGCCACGAGTAATAAATTACCATATTTCTGAGGAATATTCTGTGTGCCCTCATATAGTATCGGATTGATTTCAGTGTCTCGTGTGTAGCAAATAAAATAATTTATTTTTTTTTATATTTCTACAATTAAATTGTTTGTACGTAGACATGGTTCTTTGAAATGCCTTTTTATTTCGAAATGGAAATTTTTATTGAGAAAAAATATTTAGAAATATTCACAGACTGAGTAATTGAGTAAGGTTTCGTAGTTGTGAGATTCTTTTTTATAAAGTTGGACATTTTTATGATTTGTTTGCTGGTATTTCTTTTTTTATAATTAATAAAGAAATGATAATTAATAGGTATTATATAATTACATAGAAAAAGAATGGTAATAGAGGTGGTTCAGCAGTATTACTTCATAAAAAAAATCTAAAGAGAACAGCGAAACAACAAAACTTTTAGAAATCGACAATATATAACAGTTTACTGAATCATCATTGTAATAATATTATCGGAAAGTATGTAGATAGCAAGAAAAACAATACATTTGCCGATTAATTGTTGGACTGTAATGGAAAGAAGTTGTCAATGCTAGAAATATAATTTATTTTATCATACTAGCTCGTTTCATTCTCAACATGAATCACATATGTAGGAACAGATATTGCTTACCATCATAACCGATACATCTAACCTAACCTAACTTTCCTTGTAGAAATTTCCAAATCCCTTAGTATTTTCTATCTCAAATCAATATTACTATTATATCATTCCAGGTGGTTATCACAAAATACATATATCTTATCAACATTCATTATTATAATGTCAGCACCGATTCTTTCAATTTAGAATGTAAGTGAAATGTTTACATTTTTGAAATAAAAATTGAACAAAAAAACAATTACTTGTTTAAGGCATTAATCTCCATTTGCAAAATATTTATGGATTAAAATGTAATTTAAAGATTATTTTTTATATTTTGTCTGGTTTCAACCGGTAGTAGATTGATTAAAAACTGTATGCTATTATGACCTTCAATTTCTGAACCACTGGTACGTAAAAATTCACATTTATAAACAGATTATATTTAAAAAATTTGTGTTTTTAAAATGGAAAAAAGGGGCGTATTTGAAAAAAAAAAAAACATAATATTAGTGCAGAAATTAAGTACAGTTATCCCACAAAATGCAATACATATTTTTAATTATATCGCATATGAAATAAATCATAATGTTTTAATACCACTGTTTTAAAATAACATTCATTGTGACAATATTGTTTTGTAGTCTAATAACGAATTAGCAATAAAGTACCAAATTAGGTTAATGAATACTGAATGTATTTATTGTGGAAATTTAAAGAAAGAAAAAGGAAAATATGTATAAATTACATATACATACATATATATGTTTATAATATATGTAATAAATACATATGTACATATGTAACAAATATATAAAATAAAACATCAAAAAATTGCAGTAAATAAAAATTACAATAACAAAACATCAATGAAATTACAACAACAGGGGCAAACAAAGTTCAAATAATAATAGCAACACCAAAAAGAAGGACCATTAAAGATAAAAAACAATGGAATAACAACAATAAATCAACAGTAAGTTCTCGAAGTTGCTAGACAACGTCGCTTTCATCCTGCTGGATACATAACATTACAACCCTTCAGTCAGGCTTACAACCTAGGTTCTCACACCACCCATGTTGTGTGTTTTAATTTTATCCATAAATGGCTGAACCTACAGTTCAAAGTCGGATTCAAACGACTGATTTACGAAAAGCTTTTCATGGCTATTTTATTCACTCTCAGAGTTTTTCCCAGAAATCTTCTGAGAGAAAGTCACAGAATAAATATTTTTTCATATTACTGACCAGGGGTTTGAACCGTGGCCTCACGTCTAATAAGCCAACACCCTATATACAAAATTCTGTTACAATATACTGCAGGTACTAAATGATACTTCAATTTAATTGAACGAACCAATTAGTTGTTTCATTATTTTTGTTTACATTTTGTATTTCTGCTCTGTTTGCTCATATTAAATTTCTAAAGATAAACTTAAATTCGTCTCCTTACTGTTATGACCGTGAAATGAATTTAATTGAGTTTACCATTGCATCCCCTCATGGTAATGGTTTGATTTGATATTTTCGGTGAAAAAGAATGGCCTTTATGAGCCCAATATAGATGTAATTGGTGCCATGTGGATGAGGGAAGGTACTGCTGCGAATATATCTCTCGAGTTTGTACAGGGGGATGCTAAAATTCAATTCTAATATTCAAGCTAAAGACTATAGACTTAGCCGCCAGTTTTCTTGAAATTTTGGGGAAAGAACTTTTTCCCTTAACGAAAATTTAATTGCAATTTATGATCATAAAAGATTAAAAATAGTTTTAAACAGATAATAATTATAAACAATGAATATAATATACATATATAAAATAATAATATACATACATACAATATATATAAATATATGCATATATAGTGTAAACACTTATAAATAAAACTAAATTAACTTTGCTTGGGGTGCTTGAACTATCCTGATAATTTTCAAGTTCAGTTGATATGAAACTAAAAAAAACAAGAAGAAACGTCTCCTACCCCTCACGAAAATTCAGCAAAATTTAAATTGCGTAGAATTTTAAAAATAATTAAAAGTATTTACTCCTAACGTTAGGCAATTATAAGTATGTATACATATAATATGAGATAATAAAATGTTTACGACAAAATTCGGTAAGGTTGCTTCAAGTCGAATATTGATTTGAATTTTAAAAAAATTAAATCAATAATTATAACTTAATTAATAAATTGTAATTTACAAGTAAACAATTCACTGTTTGTTGTTTTATTATAAAATTAATTATAAAATAATTAACATTATAAGTCGTGCTTTAATTCATTTCAAATTTTAACGTGACTTTTAATCAACTCTTCTTCTGTTGCTCTTTTCCTCTTCATTACAATTGTCATTTTCAAAAATATTCCTTTATACTTTTAAAATTTCGTATTTCTTATCAGTTTTAGGTTAAAAATAAATTTCATGTTTTTTATTTGTTTTGTTTTCTCTTATTTTTTGTCTTTTTTTTTGCAAATTTATACTGGAATTTGCTGATTTGTTTAGTTTTACGATTTGTTTATATTTTTTAAAATGTTTTCAACTCATTATTTTCAACAGAACTGGACAAAATTATTAGTATAGCAATATAATTTATAAAGAAACTAAACTTGACTAAAGTCCAGTTAACATTACAACAGGTTTTATAGAAAAGCACATACAATAATTCATTGCAAAACAAAGTACAAACCTGAACCTACAAAACAACAATAAATAATGGAATATAACACAAAATACTGTTGCTGTTTGCTAAAACCATATAAGTTATTAAATTTGGACATTGCAGGCCTTAGGACGAGTGTTAATATCTCACAATCCAATCAAATATTTCATGACGCTGTTTTTACGTCAGCACCCATCTTGGCTTTCTCATCGCCATATTTTCAGTCAAAATGAAAGCTCATATTAAAACGAGATCTTCACAAATAATTTACTTATTTGTACAAAGCGCTCCATTGGAGCGGAATTCGTAAGAGCCGTAAGTGCCTTTCAAATCCATTGCGTTCACGTAATAAACTAACCAATATAAGACTTCTTTTGAAATATCCTGTATTAACGGGTGGACCATCATCTATCGGTTATTTCGAATCTGGCAGTTCCTGTCATTCTATTCTGTCACAAAATTCAGTGTATTATCTCCAGGAACGTAATGAATCGATTTAAGCTTCGCTAGATGTGCTTATGGTGTCGATTTTGCAAAAAAACCATCTTTTCGAATGAAGCTCATTTTCATCTTGGTGGGTACTTTAATAAGCAAAATTACAGTGTATGAGGCTCAGAAAACCCAAACGTGGATTTACAGAAGCCATTGCACCCATTACGAGTGACTGTTTTGTGCTGCTTGTGGAGCACATATGTATTCCTTTGAAAATGAGGACAGCACAACCATTACGGACGGACACCTATCGCAGCGTGATAACCGCTCTTCATGGTATTGACGTGAACGATGTTTGGCTTCAACGGGATGGTGCAACTTGCCACACATCTAATGTGGCATTAATTAGCCGAAATGGTGATGTCAATTGGCCGCCAAGAAACTGTGATTTGACACCGTTGGACTATTTTCTGGGGGACACCGTTAAAGAAAAATGTTAGGCCGACAAACCAGAAACAATTAAGCATTTGAAGGCCAACATTCGTAATGCCATTGCCGATATACGACGCCATACATTCGAAAAAGTGCACGAAAATTGATCCGATCGAATGACCGACATGATATTTCTAACCGGAACAATTGTACTTCACAACAAAGAACCGTTCAAACCGTTTTTTTTTATTCTATTTTTCATATTTAAACTTTCAATTCATCTACCCTATAGTTTAGAATTTGATATTAAAATTTTGTTTTAGAAATAAATAATAACGAACGTCGTCTGTTTGAATTAACTTTGTTTGTTTCTTTACAAGAATTAATATATGTTTTATAAAGAAGTGCAACAACCCCTTAAAATATTTAAAGAAATTGTGGCCTGTTTTTCCCTTATGGATATTAATATTATGTCGCCGTAGTTTAGTAGGTAGTGTGTTGGCTTATTAGACGAAAAGCCAGGGTTCGTGCCCCAGGCCAGACATTAAAATAAAATACAAAAAGTATTTCTTCGGCGACTTCCTCTCAGCAGATTTCTGGCAAAAACTCTGAAAGTAAATAAAATTGCCATGAAAAGTTTCTCAAAAATCTGTCGTTCGGAGTCGACTTAAAACTGTAGGTCCCACCACACATGAATAAAATTAACACACACATCATAAGTGGTGTGAGAAACTAGGTCGTAATACTGACTGAAGTGTTGTAATGACCAGTTATGTATGGTTATTAATATTAAATTAACTTAAAATTTCAACAAAACAATATTTTGGTGTTTAACACGGTTTTTAAGTATTCCAGCGGAAGCTGTGAAAGTAAAATTCTTAAAAAAAACCTTTGGCACACGGGTGAAGTCAATGGAAACTCATTATTTGCACAAAAAATTTAAGGCTTGATGTCATTTAAAATTAAATTGTCTTGCTTGGTAATTCGTTGTCATTTAGAAGATAAATCCCTTGTTCTCGTTACTTTCACTAAGTTAAAGGACTTTTTCAATATGAATTCTTTTCCTATTGTTTACTTATTTTTTAATTGCAACATAAAGATAAATTATTATCTAATTTTTACGAACTGAATGAATAACATCATATGTATTGTCGGCATAGTGTAATTCAATTGGTTATTTCCACTGAACAAAAATTCTGGCGTCTCAATATTGTTGACCAAACAGTTTGCCTTTGCAATAAAGTCAACAAAGAACTGCAAATACATTAAAAATAAAATAAATAAATAAATAAAAAAAAATAAAAAAAACATTTTGCCGACGTCAATTACACTGTACTGCACACATAACTAAACGGTTTGATTAAAATACTGACTGCAAAATTTTGTATTTTATTTTTTATTTTTTTGTACCTAAAATTATTCCTTGGATGCCTAAACTAATCAAAAAGGTTGAAGGGATATTTATATGCTTTACTGCTTGTTTATTTCTCTTGTTGTACAGTGTTATTTACTAATTTCGCATTAAAAGCTGTGTTTATTTTTAAATTTTTTTTTATTACTCAGTGTTAGTGTGGAGTATTATAGACTACACCCAGGAAAACACGTATGTATGCGAGGAACTTGAATTAACAAAAAAATTAATATTTGCAATAAGATATTGTTGTTGTTGCTATTGCTGTTGTATGCAACATGTAGTAGGCAGACAGTCATTCATATCAGGCGTCATGACCGGTTACCGGTTGTCGTCGTTGTTGCTGTCTTTTGCAATATTTTTTTAGCTTTTTGTGTACTCTACATCATCATTAGTATGGGAAAGCAAAATCTGTTAATCCTGATGTTGGTAACAATTTAAGGGGTTTTAGGTTTACATCAAACTCTACTTCATCAAACTGTAAATATATAGCAATATGTCAAGATCAGCATGATTCTTATACGCAAAATATTTTGGAAATTATTGAAGATACAACAGATAAGCCGTAAGTCATATTTAACGAAAAATCAAAGAAAAAACCTAGAAATTCCTGAAACCTGAAAAATTCAGTGAAAACTGGTTTTTCGTAATTTTTACAACAATTCATCTCGGGGGAGATGGGACTCAGTGAGCAAAGTATAACCAAAGCTAGGTTAGGTTAGGTGACGGGCCTCCTCGTAGAGCTTCCACTTAGGCCAGCATTTAGGCCCATTGCGATGCCACAATTCTACACGAGGGTCAGAGATTCCCTAGAGAAAATCATCCCAATTCCATAATAATTCGACCCCCAGATACTTAATCCCTTAGATAAGGAAAGTTGAAAAGTATACCCAAAATATTCACAGAGGGCCTCTGGTATATTTTATTACTAAGCCCAGGTTTCACATAAATTTGAAAACTAAAAACGGTTAACCTCAGTAAAATTTTTGATAGAAAAATTTACGAACGAGATAAGAAAAAATCTTTTGATTGAAATCTGCCCGTTATCAACGGCCATTAAAAAGTTTATCAAAAATCTGTCGCTCGGAATAACTTTAAACTGTAGGTCCAGCCACTGACGTATAAAATTAACATACAACATCAGTGGTGTGAGAAGCTAGGTTGTAATCCTGACTAAAGCGTTGTAATGACCAATTTACATTCTGCTGTAGAGTCCCACAAAGTCGTGTTGAATCTTGTATAACTTTTTTACTTGTTTTAGCTTTTCAGCATGCACAAGACGATATAATTTTCTGTGTCTTTTTTATTTATCAGAAAACACTCACACGTTTGCCAATAAATAATCGAATATTTCTGTTTTTTTCTCTCTCCATATAAAACAACAAATTTAAAAAAAAAAAGAAATACACGAATTTAGAAATACATTAAGTAAAAAACAAAAAAAAAAACCAACAAAAACAATATAAAACAAGACAAAAAAAATAAATGCAGATATTAAAACGAACGCCAACTGTTTATTTGTACACGTGAATTAAAATTGCAAAATAACAGAAGAACATGAACAACAACAACAAAAATCGCCAATATTAGTTTTCTATAGAGAATAAATTTTTGTGCTTATCTGGTGATTAACCCTTAAACAATCGTTGAAAATTTAAGAAGAAAAAAATTTAATTTCTATTGAAATATTGTACAATAAACGTACACGTCACTCAGATAGTCTTAGAATTATTGTTGTAAAATATAATTGGCATAAGGAATAATAAGGAATATAATGTCTTGCACGATACAAGGGTCCTGTAGTATGAATGAGAAATAAGTTTCCTTAAATAATGTTTGGATGATAGGGGTTAAAAAATTATTTTTAAATTTGGAAAAATATTGTAGTAAATCGGTAACAACATTTCCTACTTTATATAAAGTACTTAGTATAAAGTAAAGTAGTTACATACGTTACAACCCTTCAGTCACGTTTACGACCTAGCTTCTTATACCACTTATGTTGTGTGTGTAAATTTTATACATGAGTGGCGGGGGAACTACAGTTTAAAGTCGACTTCGGATGGCAGATTCTTGTGAAACATTTTCATGACAATGTTATTAAAATTTGCTGAGAGGAAGTCGCTGAAGAAATATTCTTCATGTTTCGTTTTGTTTAAGATGTCTAAACTGGGGTTTGAACCGTCACCTCACGTCTAATAAGCCAACACACTACCTACTAGATTATCCTGAGGCATATTCCAATAGAAATAGTAAAACAGAAACGCAAGTAATATTGTCGACTGTTCACTATCAGTAACAACTAATGAGAACTTGCTAAATATTCGAGAGCGTACTTGACTAACTATTACAATTATTAATTCCTTTAGAATACAATATTTATGTAAGGAGGAGATGATAAATAAATGATATTTCCCAAATCGAAAATTAAAGATTCTCACAGGCTAATGATAGATTTGTTTCTTATACTATCTATGTCCATAATTCATACCATAGTATGTTAAAGTTCATTTGAAATTAATCATTTCTTCAGAAAAGCAGTGAAAATTTTCAAAATTCTACAATTTTTACATCAAAACTGCCTTTGTAACAGACACGTGCTCTTAATAAATCCAAAATCATTCTTAATTCTCCCAAATCTTCTCAACTCTTTAAACGTATTGTAAGTTAACATTTTTTTTAAATTTTTCTTTTAAAATTAAGTTAATTAAAGTAAAAAAAAAATTATTTTATTATTGCTAAACGCCCATTTTGTGAATTTCGACCTTCACTATTAAAACACAGCAACAGCAGCAAATATTCAGGTTAATCATTTTGAAATTGTTGTGTAAAGAAAAGATTTTTGCTGCTTTTGGACTCACGTTTAGTTGCATAGATTCGTTTTTGTTGTTTGGTTATTTTTGCACATTTGACAATAATCGCGGTTTACGATTAAGTAGCAGTAGCTAAACACTATCAACATGAATATTGTCTGTGCCATTGTTTTATTGTATTATGAACATTAAATTCCATAGTCAGTGATTCTTAAATAGAGAAGCAAAAGATATATATGTAGATATGTAGATATGTGGTCTACAATTGTAGCCTTGGTAAATTAGAATCAGAAAATAAAGACTCTCATATTTATTTCTGTAAAAACTAGATTTTCAGAGAGGCATATTCATAAGTTGAAGTACATATATAGACCACCACTCTCTGAGTTGCAGTAGATTATCAGATCTCTGTCTGTAATCTTTTATGTTATCTTTATTTATCTTCGATAGAAAGGCAATAATGGACAAGCACATATTTTTAGTAATTTTCTCATGAAGCAGATTCATTTGCTGTGGATTGTCTAGTAGATCATACAAAGCAAAGAGAATTCATATTTACACCAGAAGCAGAAACAGTTCTAAGCATTCACGTTCTCTCTTTTATGTACAAGCATCTGTCGTTGTAGGACAACGTAATCCACTACGCGAGTGGAAGCCATTCACAAAGGATCTTGAATATAATTGATCCACCGTTGCCCATACACCCATGTGTTTTCAAAATTCCTATAAAAAGGACCCAATTTTCAGCAAACTGAACTGAGAAATTTTCGGAACCTTTGGAAATTTGTACGTAAAACAAACAAACTTAGTAGTGTACTCTGGTTGTCTAATGGGTAGTGTGCTAAACTATTAGCGTAAGGGTTGTAGGTTCGATTCACACCAGAAACTCTGGTCTGTTACACTACACCGAGCATATGGTCTACGTTACTCTGGTCGTAATAATTAGATATAATTAGATTAAAAAAACAAATTTAGAAGAAAATTATACCCCCCATAAGTGTTTAAAAGCTTTTTGCCACTGAAGTGAATTTAATGAAAAGTGATCTATTCAATATATGTAGTTGTTGCTATACCCGAAAAAAATGGCTCGAAATCTTGTCAATGTTAAATTTAAGATATGTTGGCCCTAACAATCTATAAGAAAACAAATATTTCAAGAAAAGTACATTCAGGTTTAAGCAAATATTGAGTAAAGCATACCTACAACACTACAGCCAATTTGAGTTACAATCAGCTTCATTTAGTTTTTCCCATAACCAATTACTTTTTACAGATTGATTGTCTAGTCTTGACAGATTCGATGTAGACGCCAAGTATATCATAAAATTTTGAAAAATATTTCCGATGTCAATCTAGAAAGAGATTTGTTTTATAAGGACGACCAAACTTTTTTAAAAAAAAGTACTTACAATGACCCTGAGACGTTATGCGCTGTTGTAGACTGAAGCTATTTTTACCTGACAATCGTAGACTATACGTATTCTGCTATGCTTGTTAGTCTGTATAAATAAATTACGAGCAATTAATTGTTATTTTTAACAATAATTGTCGCTATTCACCGCAATTATTTATGAGCCATCACGATTTAAATAAAGCGAGAAAGCCAATGAACGTGATTAAAAAAAATTAAGACTGGAAAATTTATGTATGCTGATGATATACACAAAGATATATTATACATATGTACATATGTATGTATTCAACATAATACATATGTATATGCTTATAATGCAAGACATTATACATGAAAAATGTATTGAAAGAAAACATTGCAAGTGATATTATTTTTTCGAAAAATCTTTTTTAAAATTTAAATTTTCAAAAAACATTTTAAAAAATTATGGATTTAGCTTTAATTTTAAGATTTATATTGTTATAATGGCGTATGGAAATTTAAATTTGTATACCGCGGTGGTGAAAACCTAAATGCGAGTCAATGATTTGTTAAAGAACAGTGAAAAAGGTATTCTTATGAAGAATACTGCATAAAGGTCAAAGTTCATTCAAACCGGTAGCAGAGTAGTCTACATCTACTTTATGCGTTAACACAACTCCATCATTTTGGCCAATATGAATTAGACACTTTTCTATGGTTTCTGAAAACTGTGTCTTAGGGAAAAGCTGGCGTCTGGAAGAATGTATTAAGGCAGGCCGAAACCCGTTAATAGGGTTGTTAATGGCCAATTAATTATGACTTAAGGCAGATCAAAATAAAATATAGAGATTACAGGGACTTTAAAATATAAAAAATAAATTTAAATTTAAAATATATAAATATATCAACAGTTCAAACCTCAGTTCACACATCTGTAACAAAACGAAAAATGAAAAAATATTTCTTCGGCGATTTCCCTTCAGCGGATTTCTGGAAAAAACCCTGAGAGTAAATAAAATTGCCATGAAAAAGTTTCCCGCCACTCATGTAGAAAATTTACACACACAACATAAGTGGTGTAAGAAGCTAGGTTGTAATACTGACTGAAAGTTTGTAATGACCAATTATGTATGTATGATCCGACTTTGAATTAATATCTTTGGAATAGAAATTAATGAATCAACAAAGAGAGAATAACCTGATGTGGTTAATAATGATACTGATACCTGTATTTATAAATTGTTATGACTTAAGCCAGAATATAGAGAATACTAGGTCTTTAAAACATAAAAAATATCATATAATCTCAACTATTTCGTGGTAGTAAAAAAAAATTCAAGACATCTTAAAAAAATGGAATATGAAAAACTATTTACTTCGGTGTCCCTCTTCTGACGAAAGCTCTCAGAGTAAGTAATTACTCTGTCATTCAGAGTAGCCGGGACGTACAGTTTGGGTTGTGTGAGAAGCTAAATAATAATCCTAATTAAAGAATTGTAATGGCCAAGAATGTATGGCTATGTACATTTGAAGCATCTAGCTTCATGGACACGAAAATACTTTACGCACTTCTTCTTCCATGATCTTGATATTGAGGAAATGACCTTGAGTAACCTTCATAATGATATTATTGAAGAATACAGATTATTTCCATGCAAAATACATATTACAATCATGACTTTAACTTCAGCATGTTATAATAGATTTCCGAATTAACCCGCTAATAACCAGCCATTAAATTAACCTAACTTAACCTATATATTAAATCATTGAATATATTTACATACATTGTACTAAATTCAAAACTATTTATTAAACTAGCATTTGTTCATCGCTTTGTAATTGAACAACCATACATTTATATTGAATTTTAATCAAGTGCACTTGTTTGATATTCGCAAGTATAGAAATAAATTATAAAATAAATGCCTTTGGAAATATATTTAATTTTTATTTTTCTTTTTTTTTTGCACCCATCGAATAGAATGTTGTTTACATGTAAACAAAAATTCAAAATGTTGACGTAAATCAGAAATATTATTTAACAATTTTTTATTATATTACAATACGAGGCAGTGTGTTTGAAATGCAAAACACTTGGTTTCTATTAAACAATTGACCCAATCAATTAATGAATGGAGTATTTGTTATAAACAATAATTATCTTACAAAATTGCAAGACTTGTGCCGGTAATCACCATAAAAACAATAACAAAAAATTATTTCAAAACTAAAGTTTATCTATGGCAAGAGGTTCTTCTTAACTTAGCAACAATTGGTGCAAAAAAATGTCATTATTTTAGGCATAATCCGTTAGTTGAAAATCTTAGAAAAAGGCATCTTGTTATTTCTAAGAATGACCATGCTTTGATAAGAGTGATTAAGAGAGAATTAATTCTTTAAAAAAAAGAAAAAAAACAATAGAAAACTGGCAAATACACTATCTCAGCATTTTACTTATCGCCTCAATCTGAGATACTGCTGTAAAAAACGGAACATTTTCAGTACGTCACGTTAAATACGTTTTAACCTGACACAAGTTTCACAATCAAACAATCGCAAAGCACAAAACTTCTAAAAAGCTTTATAGCCAGTATGTTATCAAAAACGCTAGTACTGTCCTGGAAACATATTTAAAACGTATTACAAACTAGCAATTTTCGAACGAAAAAAAATTATATGATATTCAATTTAAAGCTGTAGATAACCTACAAGTGGTGACGAAATGTCTGGGTCAGACATAGTATCTAACCTCAAAGACACATATCCACCACCACCACTGATGTAAAAATATATCGATAAGTGAACGAGATTGATAAATAAAGGTCCACGAACATGAAGTTACGACTAGAGTTACTTTAGGTGGGCAACATAACTCGAAGTCTTTAAGCCTATTGTGACACATTAAGTAGTATTAGCACCTGTTCCTATGTTCGTCATATACTATTAGCATAGAAACAACCAGTACTTCTGGGATAATTACTATTGCTAGACAGAATCACGTTCGCAAAGCATTTGAAAGTCTAAAAAGTAAATTTTTCACTTCAAGATTTTTAAGACCACTGCACGGGGAAGTCATTTTGTGTCTCGGTAATTTTTAGAGCAGTACCCGAATGCAGTTGTATGTATATAGCGCTCCGAAATCACCGCTAGACTAATACTTAACATAGGCATGGAAAACAGAGCAATAGTGGGGTATTCAAATAGAATCAAAAAGTTCTGGTTTTCCTTCTTGTATTTAGTTTAGGCTAATCACTAAATATTTTCCCTGACGATAGAGGCCATAAGCTAGTTAACTTGGAGCTCCCGTTATTACAAATCGAGTAAGCATATACTGCGAAATCGGAAAATAGAAATCGTTGTAGGGTAACTGGTGGGAATCAAGCCCACAACTCTCGCGCTAAGCACTAGACTAGCCAATAGACTACCCCGAACCCAGATTTTATTTCGTTTAGAGCTCAAAAGTGATGTGCTCCAATCACAATTTTTAAAAACTGCTAAAATTATTTTTAAATTTTTGAATTTAATGTGAAACTCTATATTGACTGACAGCGACTACTAAATTTATATTATGACGGGTTTAGAATTGTTTTTTATATCTTAAAGGTAATATATAACTACAGTAAAAATGTCATATTAATGTCATGATAAAACAGTATACTGACATGAATTTTTTGTTCCATTTTTCTGTAAAACGGATCGTAAAATAATTTTTATATTTTTTTGACAGCTTAATCCTATACTCACAATATCTAAACAATATTACCATTGTTCATGAAATTCCATGAATTTCAAAAAAATCGTACATCTTCAATGCTTCGAAAAAGATTGCATTTGTTGTTGCTTAGTAAACAATACAGTGATAGTATTTGAAGTTGCAGTCTTTTTCTGTTCTGTATGTTTTGGATAATATAATATAAAAATTTTAAAATAAAAATGAACACTTGTTGTCTATAATATAGATTTACGAATTATTTTTACGCATTTAATTAATGTCACTGAAAAAATTATTTAAAAAACAACATTTTTTTAAAATTAAAACGAAAAACAGAACCAGAAAATAAATTATTTGAAATGAATTTTTCCGTTTTGTATGCCTGCCTCTCTTCAAATGTTGTTGCTGTGCTGTTTATTCGAATTCATTATTAAATAAATAAGTTGTTATTGTTTTTTAATTAAAAGAGTATTTAAATATTTTTTGTTTTTAAAATGCAACACAGTCACTATTTTGAATTTTAATTTGTTTTTATTTCATTTTAATTATTTTTAAACATGGCAACAAACGACAATAACAAGAGAAAAAATATCTGCAATAAACTGCAAGCGTCGTTGTTGTCAACCGAACAATAGCCAGTGTTGTCTTCTTTGTGCGATATTTTATATCGTTTATTGTTAATATAAATTTATTTTCTATATCAAATCAACATATGTATATATATATATCAAAGAATTTTTGTTATTGTTGTTTCTGGTGTTTATACATGATAAAAATAATGCAATAAAAATTAAATGTTTTTCAAAATAAAATAAAAGAATATTCTATAAGAGCACAATGTTTTCATTGTATATTAGCAAATCGGAATGGCAACGTGAAATATTATTTTGAAAAGGCAGTCTGTTATAGAATTATAGAAACACTCATGAGAAGCATTCAGGCAGGGTTTTGAATTAACAATAGAAGTACTTATAGACAGAAGATAACACGTCTTTGTTCTACGACTACATTGAGTACATCTCAAACAGCAGCCTGTTCTATGAAATCTTTGGTCTAAGAATATCATGATTGTACAGGCAGATATATTTCAACAGTTCTGCAATCAAAACGTTTGTAAGATTAGCAAAATCAGACGGAAAAAAAACCGAAAAAAAGGGAGATAATAATTTGCAATCGCAAATGTCTTGTCTCATATAATCTAACATTTAAAAATAACTGGGAAGGTTAAAAGAATATTCCTGCTTGTCAGAATCAAACATTGTTTCCATTTTCAAGAGAACGTATTCAATGATATGTAGTGTACATCACACCATATTTTCGGCAGCTAACCATCAAGTAAAGAAAGATCCCAACGTCTATGCTAACTATGCTCACAGTTGAAATTAAAAAATAGCAAAGTAAAACACCCTTAATGGTCTATGGACTTTAGAATCCATAAAGAAATAA
Source organism: Sarcophaga carnaria (assembly GCA_958299815.1). Taxonomy (NCBI): domain Eukaryota; kingdom Metazoa; phylum Arthropoda; class Insecta; order Diptera; family Sarcophagidae; genus Sarcophaga; species Sarcophaga carnaria. The sequence goes on from OY283150.1 coordinate 46,957,193, forward strand.
CGAATTAATCATCACAGATAACCTATCATTTAGACACGGTTTGTGTTTTTAATTTACTTAAATTTTCGCTTTACCTCTGTAATTTGAAATAAATGCAGCTAAAGCGTATTGAATGCTCACTGAAGCTTTTATAATATTTTTTCAATAAATTCTACAGTGAACGCATACTAAACGGAACTATAAGACAAACAGACCGAAATATGCGACCGGACTAAATAATCAATAATGAGAGCGGTCAGTCACATTCAAGATCAGCTAAAACTTACTTTACTTGATTGGTCATTATAATTCTTTAGTCAAGATTACCACCTAGCTTCATACAGAATTCCCGTTCTGTGTGTGTTAATTTTATCCATGAGTTACGGAGCCTTGTTGCTTAATATCGAACGACAGATTTGAGAAGCTTTTCACGGGAATTATAATACTCCCCCAAGATTTGCCAGAAGACTACTGAGAGGAAGTCGCCTACGAAATAATTATTTTTATTTCACTTTTTTTGAGATGTCTGAGCCAGTTAGAAACTATTTAGAAACTATCCGCTTTTAAGTCTAAACTTTACTCCATTCGAATATCAAAACACGGTATTAAAAAATATCTTGTTTGGTTCACGGTTTTAACAAAATGATCAGTTCTGTTGGGGGTAGAAAATATACAGAAACACTGAAAAAGAAATTCACAAGGAAATAAGGGTTATACAGACCATGTGAGGAACGGTGAGTAATTGAAGAATAGCCACGTATCTAACCATATAGTAGAGTAAAGTAATACTGTAAATTCGTTTAGCTGAGAGCACTGTTATTTTAATCGATAATACACGTCTATTTTCAGTACATATACATCGAGAACGTCAGAAATATTTCCACTTTCCACACGAAGAAAAAAAATTTAAAGTTCAAACTTTTGATTAAAGATATTAAAAATGTTAGATTATGATTCTCGGAAATAAAATAGCTTTCAAGGTATTTTAGGTTTGACCATTACAATTACGTTCGAATAATTTTTCAGTGTTGCATACTACTATTTCTTAATTTTAATTGACAAATGAAACAAATGAAACAAACACCAGCCAACATCAAAAGTTTTCTTCGTTTGTTATTGCCTTACCCTATCTACCAGTGATGACCTATCCACCAGTGATCTTTAAGGCTGAAATAATTATAAAAAATATTAAAAACAAAACAACAATCCTAAGTCTGAGACCAATACAAAATTTATAAAGTTTGTTTCAAATTTAATTGTATTAAATAATTATACAGAAGTATTTAGCGAATAATCAATAATTAATTTAACAATTATTATGATTCCAAAAAGCATGTATCAGCGGTTAGATTAACAATTATTTCGAGTTTGAAAGGTTAACTTTTGTAAAACTTCGTCTTAAAATAAAATGGTGAGTATAACTTGTGGAATTTTTTAACATTGAGTATATGAGACTTTATTTTCAAATTCTCTTTAACCCAAATTATAACAGCTTAATAACTTAATTAAGTATTAATAGTTAATATTTGTAGAACGATTTACTATTAAATTAATAAAACCTCTTTGAGACCGAAGCAAAACAATCAAATGGTTGAAATCGATTTATTTTAATTTTCTGTTAAACTGATGTTATTATAGGTATATGTAGAATCATTACGAAATTTTTAACTTCCTATAACTGGTGTACGTACCAGAACCGAGGCTCCTTTAAACAATTATTTTATTTGCAATTGGTTTAGATCATGATAGTCAATCTTATAAAAATATATAAAAAACTTTTATAGCAAGAGAAGTGCAGAAGTATATGTGAGGGACCACATTAGTTAACTTAAAAAACTTTATGTAACGAAACTTCACCTAATGACTGCTGCTGAATCGCTGTTGGTCCCGCCACTCATGGATAAAATTAACACACCTAACATAAGTGGTGTGAGAAATTAGGTCGTAATCCTGACTGAAGGGTTGTATTGACCAATTATGTATGTGTGTATATACGTAATCTTGCTTACAGATATAATTATCTTTACATTCTTTAGACACGATTCGCCCAGTACAGAACTTCTATTACTATTCCTTTATGTTAGGATTGAAGTGGTGAAAGTATATCACATCAACGATTGGGAGACGATGGTGAAGCATCAATAAACACCCTTATTAAATAAATTCACAACAGCGTTTTTGCTCTATTGCTACAATATTGTACAAGTTCGCACAAGTTTCTCATCGCTCAAGTCAATTTCGCCAATTTCGCTAAATCACGCACGTTTGGCGGACGGTAGTAGCATTAAATAAAACTACAAATCTTACTTTGTTTGTTTAACAATTTCTTATTTAATGTTTATTTGACTGCTTGTTAAATCAAATAAAAAAATATATTCTTATTTATTTATTAATTTATTTGTTGTTGTTAAATTTTAAATTGAATAATTTGTTAAGAATATATTATACAATATTTTAAAATGTTTAATAATCTTAATAATAATAATAATTTGATGCAGTTTATACAAAAGTTTAGCAAATAAACAAAATATTTTAAAAAAAAAGTGAAGACAGTAAATTAATAAATGGGATGGTTGGCTGATTGAAAAAATGAAAAAAAAAATTTAAACTTGAATGTGATTATTGGTTGTTATATGATGACGATTTTCCGTATGTCTGTATTAAATTTCAGCAAATCTAGTTGATTTTGTATTATATATTATATTATATTAACTAATAAAAAATAATTATTAAAAAATAAAAACGGTACACAAATGATTACCCTTAAAAACTTGAGATCAAATTGCAAAATAAATATTTCATTCATTGTCACTCATTTACTTCCCGCCTGCCAATCAGTAACGTTATATACTATTTTAAATAAAACACCGGGCGTTATAATTATATGGCATTTTATAATTTTTGAAATAGTTATCAGGGGGGTTTAAATGCTAAATAGTTTTATAAACAGAATACATATTTTAATTGAATATTACATCGATGTTATTTAAGTAGCATACAATGAAATATAGTAACAGTTTTAATAGTAATTAATTTTTCCTTTTAAATTCCTTGATACTACCCACCAACTTCAATTCAAAACTCTAAATTAAGGGTAGGGGCTGGGCAGTACATTCTGAAGTTATAAATTTAACGTGGCATCATACAGAAGAAGCTTCGCAAAAGTACTGTATGTTGTTGATGTTGCGATTTGCACGAAGAGATAGTTACTGATAACGAATCATTCTCCCAATGGCAGGCACTAGAAAGCACTGCAATTTCTATAAAAAATCTAAGTTTTGCTGACTATTTACTATGATTTCCAAAGCATTGTATATCTTGAATTATTAGCCAAAAATCTACACAGTTAACCAAAAGTATTGTCATTGCATGCAGCACTATAAAAAGTTACGACATTGCACAATATTTTCAAAAATAAAGAGGCACTTGAAGAAAACACGTTCTAAAAGCATTGATATTTCAGGTTTATCAAAAGCGATTCTATGTAAACACATACATATAAAGAAATGTTCCGCATCCATAATCTTAATACTGCTTGAGAAACTCTTGTACAGCCACATAGTTCGATTATAAACTATAATCTTGTAACAGTTTCTGTAACATAATCTATGGAGCATGTTTATTTTCTTCAAACATTGCTAAAATAAATTTGTGACAGGCAATTGCAGAATCTCTTCTAATAGTTGAGGCAGTTAAGTGGGGTTGTCTGTACTCACATTAATCAGATCACTATATAAATATGTGACAGCCAGTTTGATGGCTTAAATCGCAGCACCATAGACAGATAGGATACAAAAGCCTATTAATTTGCTCCCCTGGTGCTCATTATAGGATTAATGGGAAAATACATATAATGTTTGCCAAAATCTTTCATGAATAAGGAAATAGATAACTAAATATCTAGGAAAGCATAATATCTGCATACATACATAATTGGTCATTCCAACACTTCAGTCAGGATTACGACCTAGCTTCTCATAGCACTTATGTTGTGTGTGTTAGTTTTATACATACAGTTTAAAGTGTATTCCGAACAACAGATTTTTTGAGAATCTTTTCATGGCAATTTTATTTTATTCACTCTCAGAGTTTTTCCCAGAAATCTGCTGAAAGGGAGTCGCCGAAGAAATATTTTTTCCATATTTCATTTTGTGTGGGATTTGAACTGTTTAATAAGTCAACACACTACCCACTACTAGACTATTGTGACTGCTACGTTGATCATTTATTTTTACATGAAATTGCCAGAGTATGTAGAACGAATGTACCAAGTTGTATATCTAATAAAATACAAGAACAACTATATAAAATCACACAAACTGGTAAAATTGGTATATTGGCAGAAGGCACAATCGAGCACTTTAGTTAAGTTTAAATTACATAAACTAAAAATGGCGGTAGCAGAGATATTTAAAAAGATTAAAATATTGTGAACTTTATTTAAAGCCTTTAAAAAATTATAAAATAACTCTTTAATGTGCTTTATAGGCTATATTTTTAAGACTATATTAAAGATAACAGCCAAAAAGAATGTTTCATTTGAAATTATTCAAAAAAATTTTGTTTGGTAGGAGTAGCAATTTTGAAAGAAAATAAAAATGCGAAACTTTTTCAGAGTACTATTAGAAAATAATTGAGTTTAAAAACGGAGCAATTTATAAACAATTAATTGATATGAATTACAAATTAAAAGAGCTTACAAATCCATTCATTCTGATGAGCATTTTCCCTTGAATATATAAAATTTTTACCTTTCCAATAATTTTCTCTCTCTCATTAAAGAACTTCTTCGAACTCAAAAATATTTTAAAATCTTTCAAACTGAAAATATGAATAAAAAATATGATATTTAGGAAAGCATTTTATTTAGATTAATTTTTTAATGAAACATAACTTTTGAAAACATTTTAAGCATTATGGAAATAAAAGAAATTGAGTATAGAAAGTCAAGTAATGTATTATAGCGCTAAGTGTAAAAAATTATTTGAACAAATTTTGAAAAATATTTAATAGAGTAATTTCTTAAGAGCATAACAGCAGTGTAATGAGTATTTATTTATAAATAAATTAATAGAAATTTAAATATACATTTTATATATCATCTCCTTTGCTTTATGTTTTACTTTTTGATTAAAATTTTATATTTTTTAGTTAATTTAATTTAATAATTTCATTGGTCTTGTTTTATTGTTTTTCTATTTTCTTTTATATAATTTTCAAAGTCTTTTTATTATAATATAGCGAAAATATGAACGCGCCAACTATGTTATTGAAAATGTTAATATTTTTATTCTTCTTTTATTAATAATTTTTTTTTTAATTTTTAATTTTTATTACAACTATTTATTAGCAGTATAGCAAGTAACCTTTGAATTATTTTAATAAATTGTAAAATAAAAATGTTCTTGTTTTTCAATAATTAATTTATTTACAATTTGCATATTTGTATGTTTTTTCTTTCGTTTATTAAAACATAATATTAAATAATTAAAATGTCATTTGCATCAAAATAAATCTTTAAGGTTTCGTTTATTATATTATTTTATTTTTTTTATTTTTTTGCAAAAATAATCGTTGCAGTAGTATTTTTTTTTGTTGTTTAAATAATTAAATTTTTTACGTTGAAGTCAAATTAAAGGCACTTTAATTTACAAATAGTATATTTTATTTAATTTTTCATTAATTTAAATTTAAATTTGTATAAATCAAAACTAATTAGTGTATACTAAAGTGAATTAATTTAATGTAAAATAAAATATCAACTGATGGATAATGTTGAATGAAAGTTGGGAAAAAATAAACGATTAAGTTGCATAAAATTAATTTAAATACATCTTCATTAGTTTAATTTATTCTTATGACCTCGTGTACTACTTTTAAAATGACATGCTAATGCAACGCGAACCCTTAACACAAAAAAACCCTTCACTAATTAGCATCGGTTCCATGGTTTTGTGTTCCCACGCAAAGCCGTTCTATTGAACCACGCAGCAGCCATGGAAAGTATCTAAAATAAATTGCCTTTTGTTTAATCAGTCTGTATTATAAAAAAATAAACTCCATTTGAATACCCTGGCGCCTAAGAAAACATTATTACAAGTTCAACCAACATAAGTAGCGGTGTAAACATCTAAGGCATTCGAGTTTCGAAATGACTAAAGCGACTCAGAAAAAGTAGTATTTTAAAGAGATCTATATGTTAAGCCAGGTCCATTGTGTATGCCTTAGATTTCGGAAAATTTATTGATATATTTTCATTTCTTTTTTCTTCAATAATGTACTTTCTTATACTACATATATACATAATTGGTCATTACAACCCTTTGGTTAGGATTACAACCTAGCTTCTCACACCACTTATGTTGTGTGTTAATTACAGTGAAGAATGAACGCACCTGCAATTTAAAGTCGACTCCGAACGACAGATTTCTTTTGAGAAACTTGAGAGAAAGTCGCCGAAGAAATATTTATTTCATATTTCGTTTTGTTCGACATGCCAGACCACAGGCCTGAGTTTCTTACACTGTTAACGCTTAAAATAATCCAATTTTATAGAACTTAAAGGTTCCAAAACACAATTTAGCAAGATTTTAAGCAAGTTTGGGCTTTTATGCTTTCCAAGGAATAATGTAATATGCATATGTATGTAGCCTTATTGTGTTTGTGCCGATACTTATTCTAGTTTAATGAGTTAATTGCATAATTTATAGTTTAAGAAATATCTTCAAAGGCCAAAAACTATAGAAAAAATCATATTAAAACTGTATTATTATTATTAAATCAATATTTTCGCTACCATTTTAAAGACTACAAAATTTCGATCTGATTTAATTGCTTCATAGGGATCATTAAAAATGTCTAATATTATTGTGATATTCAAATAAATTTCGAAAAGTTCTAAAACAAATTTCGGCCAAGACATTTCACCTCAAAAAAATATTTGTATACCTATATTCTTTAGATTATTCTATTAATAGCACGGCATTTCCCAGACATTTGTCGCCATACACAAATTAATGTCTAAGCACGTGTCTAAAAATCGAAAACATCTCATTCATCTGGTGACAACCTTGAAGTGCTGCCTGTTACTCTGCTATAAGGCCAATGAAAATTATTGCGATTATTAATACAGTGAAAGAATAAGAAAATGTATTGTATTTTACTGTGTACTAAAAATATTGTTTTTTTTTTTCACTTATTAAAGTATAGTAGCTCTCTGCTAAAATACTTATTTAATAATAACAGATCATTTAAAATAATTGGACCTTATTATGTGAGGACATGCGGTTCTATGTTTATTCTAACTTTAAATTTTGTATTTTTTTCTTATTTGTTGTTTGTCTATCTATGTTATGTAATTGCAAAATAATAACCATAGCAATAACAAAAACAAAGTTAAATTATAATAATTAACTTGTTTTCTTTCCAGTGGGAATCAAGGGTTACTTTAAAAACAAAAACATGATTCTCTTCAATGATCAAATATTAAAATATTTATTTAAAAAAAGGAAAATTATTTTCAGATACATATGTACGAGTGAATATGTATAAATTACTTTTAAATTAATATTTAATCTTTTCGAAAATAATGTAATTATTTTAATTATAAATACATATTATCGAAAAGAAGGAAAACAAGACAATCTAGATAATCTCTGGTTAATCATTCGTGAAATGAATTAAAATCTGTGATTTCTGTTTTAAATCATTGACATTTTGTGTAATGATCATCAGCTTTTTAACATAGTTTTAGACAAATTTTGCAGGATTAAAATAATAGGAAATGTTCGGTTCTATTATAAATGTTTAACCTCTTGTATATATGTAAGTTAGAATTATTGTTTCAGACATCAGGTCACTTTCACAATTATAAAATTTATTGTGGATTTATAAAAAAAAAACTGTTCAAAGAGGTTATGTAATCATATTTAAAGAACCGAGACTTGATTAGAGTTAAGATTATAAAAAGATTTTTTTGTCATATTCCCTCCTCTTTAGGAAAGAAATCCACAGATTTGAAAATGTTTTATAAAATCAAATTATAATAGTTAGTGTCCTCCTTCATTAAGAATACAACTTGACAAGTTTCCTTATATCAAAAACTTCAGAACTAAATCTTGTGCGTTAACTATAAATGTCGAATCAAAACTGAAAGAAATTTCAATTTCAAAATTGCATTTTGAATTGGATATACACAGTAAGTAGTCTACTGCCCACAACACTTGGATATGATTTAACATTAGGTTTAATAAATATTATTTTAAAGAATTTACCAACTCTCTTCTGTCTAAATGATAGAATTCATGAACAATGAGGAAACAATATTCTTTGTAAAAAACTAATTTGGTAACCAATTGCTTTAACAGGACAGAACCAGAAAAAACACGAAACTCACGAACTACATTGAGCCATCGGACGCACGGCGCAAGAGGCGGAAGCTTTATTAAGAATTAGAAAGGACTCAGCTAAAGTGGGTCTGGTTGCCAATAAGGATAAGACCAAGTGATGATATGAATGAATAAACTGTCTTAAGACTGGATTAATTTGTAAGCATAGATGAATGTAACAGGACACATGTGATTGTAAAGGCGTACCTAAAAAGTTAATAAGGCTTAGCAAAGGCTTACACACGAAGGCCACCTGCCGACTTAAACAAGAGGACTTGATAAATAAGAGAATTAAAGTCTTTTCCGCCGTATGTCAAAGCTGCATATTATCTTATGATTTTTAAATGCGTTCTAGACAGTGTTATGAGTGTGATGATAGGTCTAAAATTACTTGATAGCTCCAATTCTGTTAAGAGGAACTTCAATAGGCGGGCATTTGCTTACTTTCCCATGCATAATCGATATATATCGATAAGTCCCAAACATTGCAGATAAATAGAAGTAACCCACAATTGTTATCTATACAAGAGCAAACTATTGATGAAATAGACTCATTTTTCTATCTGGGAAGCGTATTAGATGAAAGTGGATATCTTAAGGTGTTTGAACGCAGCTCGTAAAGAATTCGATGAACTGAGCGCAAAATCTATTCAACTATGTGGGTTAATTATATACATGAGTGGCTGGACTTATAGTTTTAAAGTCGACCCCAATCGACAGATTTTTGGGAAACTTTTTCTTGGCAATTTTATTCACTCTCATAGTTTTTGACAGAAATCTGCTGTAATCTTCGTGTATATAGAGGCCAATGACGATGGCAAATGTTCAGCTGGGCAAGTCACCGAATCTATATTGAAATCCAGAAACGCTAATTGAATATGATCGGCAATACATTGCAAAAGTGCCGACAAACACATCAAGTTAAGTCATGGATTGTAACCCACAAGACAGTAAGCAAACAGGACGTTAATCATACACATACATACATATGTATACGCGACAAAGAGAATTCGAATTATCCAAAGTAAGCCTTTGATGAAGAAAAATAAAACATCTGTCTCCAGATGGAATGAATTGTAATTACAGAGTAAATGGTGTATATGCATACTGGCGAATGTTTATAAAATATTATATTGAATGAATTAAATGAAATGTTTTCGAATCGGAGTTTGACTTTTTGTCTGAAGTCAATATTGTAATTTAAATGCTGTATTACGATGAAAGGTAATTAATGTTTATTCTATTTTTTATTTGGACTATCAAAGCCTTGTAATGTCATAAACAAAATAAAAAATTAAATTAAAATTGTCGCTATATTTCCTTCCTGGTTATTAAAATTGTTTACAACTCGAACTACAATGATATTTTCGTCTTTAATTTAATTTTTTTATACAATATTTGGAAAACTATTGACCTTCTGTTTTTTCCACGTTACTTGTTTGAAACATAATACGTTTTACGCTTTAAGTTGTAAACGATCACAGGCATACATACACATGTGTGTATGTGTGTACATAAGGTTGCCATAGAATAACTAAAAGAACAACAATTTATTCACCCCTTTTTTAAATTTTTTCATATTAGAAGAACAAGATCATGCAAATATTGGTTTTTTCCCAACTGATAATTATAAATAAATAAAAAATGGTTAAAGAAAAACAATAACAAATAAATAAACAAATAAAAAATGAAACAAGAAACCAAAACTGTTTTCATTCGAACATTTTAAAGCTACAACACAAAATTGCTAATACCTTTGTAGATGAACTAAAAATGCTTACAAACCGAAATAAAACAAAAAGAAGTCTTTGTGTGTGTGTGTTTGTTTTTTCTCTTTTATAATTAAAATAAAATATATTTTTATGAATTTTTTTCTTTTTTCAACGTTCTCTTAAACAATTAGATTTGTCTCTATATTTTTTAAATAAAAGTAAAATAAATTTTAAACTAAAAAAAACTATACATTATTTCTGTTGTTTTAGTAAAATGAAAAATATATAATTAAATATAAAATAAAATTTAAATGTATACTTATATATTTAAAAATATTACAATTTACAATATCAGTACCTTTTTTAGTTTAGAAATTCTTTTTTCTTTTTCTTATTAATTTTTTTTTAGATGAATTAAAAAATAAATTTCTGTACGACAAATAAGCATGCAAGTATATACTGTATTATATACCTCTCTTTTTCTTATCTTTCCTTACATTTAAATATGTATATATGTATGTATGTAACCTCTTTTTTCTACTATACAGGCGAAAATAATCCTTAATTTTAATTACTCATTTGTAGGCCTCCACTGCTTCTACTGCCAGTCGATGAGGATGTTTGTAAACCGCCAAACTGTGAGACCAGTTTATCATAATCCTCTAGTGATGTTTCAAATTGTTCTAGTTGTTTTGATAGATCATCGATAAAGGAATAATCTGTTGCATTCGAAGCAGCCGAACATGTTTGTGGACTGGCAGATTGTTGAATAGAGCAGGTAGTTTGTAGTTCTGTTGAATCTTGTGACGTTGTACAAAGTTCAGCTTGCAATTCAGAAAAACCCCTAAGAGGAGGGGCATGATAGCAATCACGATAAAACTTCGCCAAATCATTGACATGAGATGTGGGTGAGGCAAAAGGAAAATTGAGTTCTTTCAATAGGTTCTCATCATCGGCGGAATTGTGATGTGCCGAAATTTGTGTTCCAGGTAAAGAGGAGTCTGATGTTTTTGAGGAATTAGCAGGTGGTTGGGGTACAAATAGACTCTTGACTGGTGATTGTGAATGCGTAGAATTGTTGGGAGACTTTTGTGTTTGTGGCTGTTGTAAGTTTTTATCGTTTTCTAAATTTTTAAAGCCTGCCGAATTATTGTTGGTGGTATTTGCATTGTTATTATTATTAAGAGAATTGTTGTTGAGGGCATTGTTAATATTGATATTGTTCTGATGACCATTTCCCAAAGGTGATGTTTGTGGTGAATCACATTTGCGATTTAAGGATTCAATTGAACCGCTGTAACCAGTACCCGTACTACCATCACTTTCATGTCGTGGCTTCCTCAGTAGCCATTCAAATGGTGGCGTCTCAGGTAAAACAAAATCATCTTCTGTATATTGACGCAATTTTGAAATTTCAGTAAAGGCTCCAGGCCTTAAGGGTTTCTCTATATCAACATTTTTTCTCTCGCCTCCTTGACCTATCCCCTTTTTACCATTTATACCGACACCATGTTGTTTACCGCCCATCTCCGTATATTTAAAGTAATTTGAATCAATCATTATTGCATTCGATTCACGTGCTCTTGTCTGACCATTGGTGGGCGTTAGTGTCATTTTTGTACGATAAGCCACCGACATAATCAAATTACCAACTATAGTATTCAAATGGCCAATACGTATGTACTTATGACCTTCTCCCAAAGCATGAACTTGTGGTCGATCGACATAGATGCGATAGTAGATACTATACGAATCAGGACACTGGCGCCTTGACAACTTATAAGCAGGAGTAGCCCTTGTTAGAGAGACCAACGATTTCAAAAGCATTCCCATGCGATTATATATGGCGTGGGCTGCTTTTGAATAGGCTGTCTCAGTGCCTGTGGAATTGTTTTGAACCTTTTCTTGTGCATCTCTTAATTTATTCGATGTTGGTGATGGTTGCAAATCCAAAGACCAAACCTCTAGACACATTTGATCATCTTCGGCAGTCTTTAGCGATATTTCAATACACAAAGGCAAACGCTTTAATATCGACTCTCCTGGAGTCAAAGCCAATGCTTTTTTCGTTTCAGTATGAATATCTGGATGATCCTCGACCACCAAGTTAAACCAATCGTTACCTGCCAAAGCATTGCATTTCGTTTGGATTTTTTCACCTAAACGTGATTGAACGACGACTTGAGTGGATTTTAATGCAAGAAATTTTATAAATTTCTCCAAATCCTTTTCAGCTGCATTAACGCGTTGTGTCGACATTTTGTATTTCTTTCACACTGTATTTATATTTTATTGTTACTCCTTTTTGTTTTTGCTTTCTTTTGATATTTCTTATTCTCTGTTTGTATTTCTTTGTTTTTTGCTTTTGTTATGGAAATTCTTAGAAATTGTTTTAGTGTTTTTTTGCAGTTGTTATTGTTGCTAGTGTGGCACTTTTTCTGTCTTACATATATTTTATCCTTTTTTATTTTATTTCTTTGTTTTACACACTGTTTTTTTTGTAATAAATTTTCACTAAAATTTATAGGTTTAGTTTCGCGTTAATAAGCTTTTTAACTTCCGCATTTTTTAATGTTTTCTTTTTCTTTTCGTTTAGTAAACCAGAATTTTTAGTTTTTCATTATAAATGCACTTATTTCTTTCGCTTTTATAATTGCAATTGCCATGTAAATTTTTTCTAGTTTTATTTTACACACCCTTTTTTCAAACTGGAAATTCTTTACGTTTCCCTTATAGTTTCAATAGGATTTTCAAAACAAACTTTTTATTTTCTTTATAATAACCACGTAAGTATTTTTTGATATATTTTTTCAACTATTTATTCACATATTTTTATCGCGTAGAAACAAAGGAATTTCTTTTATTTTCTGCTTCGCTTTTTTTCGTATTTCTTCTTGCCTTATCCGTTTTGGACTGAAATCACGCTCTTTAGAAAAAATTCATTTTGCATGTTTCTCTTTTTGGCTTATGTATTCAATACAGAGTTGTATTTCAATAGCGGGCACGATTTTGACGTCACGTACACAAATTTTTAGTACAAAAATGTTGCCAGATTCGGCGAAATCTCGCAGAATTGGAATTTGAACATATGAAATTATGCTGAAAACTGTGATGTAAATATTCTAGATATTCATATTAAAATTAATTTGAAGTCATTTGTTATGTTTTTCTTTATATTATTTTAATTGACTTTCACTATCGACGTATATAGAAGCTTACGCTTATGAAACGATATTATAATGCATCCCTGTAATCTTTATAATATAACAATTGTATAACACTTATTTACGACTGTCAAAAAGCGTAAACGACCTGACGGAGAAATTTTTGTTTTGGTGCACGTGCATTGGAATTTTGTTTTTAGTTATTTGTAAATTAATAAATAAAAATGGCACCAGTTAAGAAACAAAAAGCTAACAAATCACCTAAAACTGCAATGAAAGTTGAAGAAGTTGCTAAACCTGCTGGTGAAGCTGTCGTTTCAGGCCAGGTACTGTTCTCTGCGCATAGCAGTTGTTTATAAAATAAAACGTGTTGAAATTTTTATTATTCTAATTTATAGTTGCAAAAGAAAATCAATAAAAAACAACAAAAGCCCATTAAAGATCCTAGAGGATTGGTCTTCATTAAACATTTGCCTCATGGTTTCTTTGAAGAACAACTGAAAAAGTATTTTTCACAATTCGGCGATGTAACCCGTGTCCGTTTAGCCCGCTCCACACGCACCGGCAATAGCAAAGGCTATGCATTCGTAGAATTTGAATACCCAGAAGTAGCACAGGTAGCAGCCGAAACCATGAATAACTATTTAATGTTTAAGAAAGTTGTCAAAGCAGCCTACATACCGCCCGAAAAACAACAGTTCAATTACTTCCGCACCAGTGTTAAACAAATTATAAACAAATCGGGTAAAAAAATCTGGGTCTCCGGTAAAACCGCCTCTATACAAAATAGAACGAAACAACACAATGATTGGACAGAGGAAAATTTCCAGGAACGTACTGTGAAACAATTGAAAAAGCTCAAAAAAATAGGTGAAAAGTATGCCCACCTGGGTATTGACATCAATGATATCATAGTGAAGCCAAAAATTTTGACAGAAGAGGAAAAAAAGACTCAGAATAAACTAAAAGCAAAATCGGAAAGCAAAACGGCTGACTCAAAGGCATTAAAAAGAAAACCGGCTGGTAAAGAGCAAGTCCCTTCAAACAAAAAAGAAAACGTTAAGAAATCCAAGAAAAATGTATCACTGGAAGATCTTTTGGGCAATACCATACAAGAAGATTCCGATGACGAAGACTATATTGCAATGCCGGAGACTGAAGAAGAAGCAAATGAAGAATCGTCTGATGAAGAAACCTATGGTTTTACCAAGGATTCAGATAACGAGGATGACAGCGATATAGAAGAAGAAATTCCCCAAGCGCCTCCCATTGTAAAGAAAACAAAGAAAAATGCATTAGGCAAACCTGTAAAAGCTTCCAATGTCGAACGCATTGATCAATTGGTGAAACGTAAACCTCTTACAGGTGGTGTACAAAAATCAAATAAGAAAACTTTAAAGCAACCTTCAACTGTATCAAAAAGTAAGATTGCCTTGAAATTAACAGCAGCGAAAGAATTGGCCAAACCTTTGCCTAAAGTGAAAGGAAAACCAGTAAAGTCGGTGAAACCGAACAAAGTTGCTAAGAAAATCAAATAGTTTATAACTTCTTTTTTCTATTACTTTTCATCCTTGTAATTTTTTATTATTAATTTTATTAGTTTGTAAATATAATAAATATTTCAAATTTTTCTGGTTTTTCTATACTCGTACATATTTGAGAATCTAGTATAAACCGGAATTTTTTAGGGACTATATTTTTGATACCATTTTATTAATTGGAAGAAAAACGGTCTACTACATCTGAATATTATTATCAAGAGCTAAAAGTAAACAATTTGTTTTTCAATTTTCTTATATAAAACTATGGAAACCGGGGTAATTTTCAATGGGAAAAGAATATATAATGGATTTGGTAATCTGAATACACGGAATATGGTATAGGGTTAGTTCAGCATTACTGCTCTTTTCATATCCACATGCTTTTGTTTGTTACCTACAGTTCGAGTAGCAATGTCACTGAAGACAACTGATGTCAGGGTTAAGAAGCATTGCAGTAAGTGGAAATCTTCAACGCAAGTTTGTATTTTTTAATAGGGTTAACAATGAAGAGCTTTTAAATCATGTTTGTTAATAAATTTATCACAACGGGGTCCGCCACCTAACCTTGTTTATAAATTGATTGTTTGTAGAAATAGTCAAATCTGGATGTTCAATTAGTTTTGTTATTAAAAGGCACATGTAGATTTAATCAAGGATGATTATTCATTCACATATTTATTGTTTCAGTATAAAAGAGATATTTTTTGTTTCTATCCATAGAATTTCACAAAATTTTCTGGTTTCATTAAAAAGGTCACAAGACTACCACCCGATCAATTACTAATGATCAATTTTCTCTTTCAAATTTAATCAGTGTATTTATGTATGTGAAACTAAGCCTAAAACATATTTATATTTTACTTACCTTTTTGTGGAACAGGTCTGTTTATTTGGTTGTAGTTGTTTTGATAAAATTTTACTTTGAAAAGAAGAACATCCAACAAAAGCAAGCTTTTGTTTGCAACGATGTACACAACACACACATTACATTAAGATTAAAAAATCGTATAGTTTGTTTAATGAAATTTATATAAAATAAAACTTCTTTTATTAACACAAAAATTGTGTTTTACATTTTTCACACGTATTACAAACTATTTCATCACGCACTCTCACCCGCCATTTTCAATGTAAACAACCTGTATAAAGGAACTTTTAAACTTCTGCTTACTAATTAGGTGTTGCCAGAGTTTCAAATTTGTTAAAAACGCTATTTATCTGTTATACTATTATAATATACGTTAGACTAACTACCGTTACTTTATCGTAAATAATATATGTTGTAAGTACCCTGTTGTAATAATTTATTATCGTTGTCAATGTTGCCAGGAAATAAAAAATTGTTTACAATTTCTGAAAAAGAGGAAAAAAGGAAGAAGGAAAAATTATTTTATAAAAATAACAAAAAAAAAAATTTTTTTTCATAATACTTGTTATTTTTTCCTAATGTTATTTATATATTTCGACGAAAACACAAAAAATTAACAATTATTTCGACAAAGTAATTCCAATTTGTTACTTGTTTTGTATAGTTAGTTAGTTTTATTTATTTATTGTATTTTGTTTGTTTATTTATTATTTTTTGCAATCCTTTTTTCATATAATTTTACAATAAATATTTTTTTAATTTTAGTTTTTTAAATACGTAAATAAATAAAACTTATGGACACAATGAATGGCAATACTACGTGAATCCATACATCCCTGCTTCGCACTCCAATTTATTTACGGTGGGGTTCTTTGAACTCAATGTCTCCACTAATGGAGGTGAAAATTACTTATTCTAGACACGCACCGTTAATTCATCACTAACAGTACATTAGTTTATGGTAATACAGTACCCATTTGGAATAACGGCACTTTGGTGAATTTCAATTTATTCACCACATTTTGCAAAACTCACCACCTTGGAAACTCACCACATCGGACAAATTCACCACACTTCTAAAAAATTCACTACCAGCAAAAAAGTAAAACTTTTTTCTATAATCCTGGGGGGGCGCCCTCTAAGGATGTTAATTTAGTTAAAAAGGGGGAAACAACACCCCCCCACCGGAAAGAACCATTTGCTTGGTTGGTTATCATCGTCCCTGCACACCATGACTGACGGGGCCTGCCGGGAGACTCCAGCACACACACCCACCTTACACCACACGCACACCCATCCCCCCACCACTTACTTTACCACCAAATTTCTTATCGTCGAAATATCCCCTAATCTCCCCACGCACGCAAACACACACACCACACACAACACCTTATTCTCAACCAACCACCCACCACTCCCGGTTTTCTTCGGCAAACATCATCTATCTCATCATCACAATAGGAACGCACGCCCTAATGATTTTCTTATTGGAAAAAGGGTTTTAATTTGTATATAAAAACAAATCAAATACGGAAAAAGAATGTGCGAATTATTTTTATTCTCAACGTCTGTTTTTTGAACGAACTAATGAATTTTTCCAACCAACCAGTGTTGCCATGATGGAAAAAATAAAACTTTCTATTTTTTTTCAAATTTAAGTTTTTTATAATATGCTTATTTTTTAGCTTATAAAATAAATAAATTTTAATTGATTTAATAAAATATTTTATTATAATTTCGCAAAAAGATTGTTTTATAAAATCATTAAAATAAAAAAAAAACACAATATACATACCTAAGTTTTTTAATTAGAAAACAAAAATGGCAGCACTGACGACCATTATGTACATTATTAAAGAGTGTTGCCGCAGTTACATAGTGCATTTACCCATGAATGTACAACAGGGGATGTAGCTCAGATGGTAGAGCGCTCGCTTAGCATGTGAGAGGTACGGGGATCGATGCCCCGCATCTCCAGAACAGTTCTTTTTTTAATTTTTTTTATAGAATCTGATATAGAAAAATATTTATTTTATAAATTAATTATTTTATTCTTAAAAAAAGGAATGAAAATATATGGTTATTTATTTTATTGTTCAAACTTAACAAGTTGTGTTAAAGTCGGTTAATTTGTACAATAAGGAGAGACACTAAAACTAACTATTGTTGAGATTGAATAAGGGAATCAAACCATCCATGTTTGTTTGTTGTTTGGACTGGAACGCCTTTTAAGTTCTTGATTGCTCCTATAATCGCTTCAATATTTATTATATGACATATCTCTCACAGACTTGAACTTTGGTTGTACTTTGACGTTTTCAACTGACAGCAAAGTAACAACCAACCGTATCAGGTTGACACAATCAGTACTTTTTAACGTACATAATATACACACACACACAGCAAAGAATCTGCGGAAAAAAGTAAAGCAAAAACCAGCTGATTGATTACTTATTGACAACGTCAAAATAACTTTACTTTAACGCAAGTTAAAAAAGTTAGCCAACTTCATCCGTTGCGTTAACGCAGAAGAAGTACTCAATGTAAAAAAAGCACTCAAGAGACACCATGTTTTCCAACTGTGCTGTCAGTTGAAGAAAACAAAGCTTAACGTCTTAATATGGCAGATTCCATGCGGCTTTTAAAGAGTATGGCGGATTTTCTAAAACGGCTTTTGAAAATTGTCCAACTTTATGCGGAGCGTTAACGG
The DNA here is from genome assembly GCA_958299815.1 of Sarcophaga carnaria. Classification (NCBI taxonomy): domain Eukaryota; kingdom Metazoa; phylum Arthropoda; class Insecta; order Diptera; family Sarcophagidae; genus Sarcophaga; species Sarcophaga carnaria. The sequence continues at coordinate 46,975,554 of OY283150.1, forward strand.
AAAACTACCGAATGAAACAGCCACATACATAAGAGATTCTATCTGTGTAACTTGGCCTTTACTTCTACTTAATTTCTCTATTTCTTGCTTTTTATTAAATAAATTGGAAAGAGAAACATTCATTTTATGTAGTAAATATTTTTATTTGTTATTTTCATTAAAGAGTGAGTGACACACGACACAGTGCCCCTTTAAAAAAATAAATCACGCATAGATTTAACGCGGCAAAAAATAAAAACTGTAAAAATGATCCACATGTGTTACATCAAATGCCATCATCTAATAAGAAAGTCTTCTTTTTTTGTTTTCTTTACAATTAAACAAAAAAAGATACGATTTAAAGAAGTACAGCCAATAATAAAACATAACAAACAAACAAATTTGATTTGATCTTTGGAACCACGATTGAGAGGCAATCCAAACGATGCATTCAAATAATTTCTTCCTCTGTGTTTATGGCATGGCAAACGTCAAGTAGCCTGCAATAAAATCCGAAAGCGCATCTTTGAAAATAGGAAACAATTAAAATAGAGCAATAAAAACACAAATAAAAACAAGACAGATATGGAGAGTCAGTCAGTGAGAGTAAAAGAATAACCGTTTTACACTTAAGAGCACATTATGAAAAAAATACTTCCGTAATAATCATATTTCCATAAAGGAAAAGTAAACAAAACAAACGCACACTTCAACACACACGTACAAATAATATTCGACCACACAATGACAATTATTACACACTTGTCATTCATAACAATAACAATCCTCTATTTTTCTTTCGTTAATATTTATGATGTTCATACATAATTATGACGTTGTTTGTTTATTGTTTTTGAATGATTTTTTTGTTTACACTTTCATGTGCGACAAGTAAACCCACATGTTTGCAAATGACTACAACAGATTGCACCAATCACAACATTCGCTCCCGTTTTGTAAACAACCAATCAAAATTACGAAATATTTAATTGTATGCGTCAATGAGATCAAATCTGTTCTAAATACAACAACACAATTTTTAGTTGACACTATGGAAACCAATGAAGAAAATTAAACGTTCAGTTGAAATTAAATAACACACAATATTACTTCTTTTTCGTCCATTCTTTGTAAAATGCAAACAAATTTCGAAGATTTTTTCTTTAGTGACCACAATACCGAACAATTATTTTCTACTCTTACCACTAACGCGAACACTACTAGCACAAACAACGCATATAATTTTAATGAAAATAATTCATATCGTGATATCCACAATTTTTATATGGATCAGTTTAATCAAGGCTATAATAACAATAACTACAATAATAATAACAGCAGCAACAATAATAATTCAATATGCGTTAGTTCATCGACGGAACGTTTAATTTCCTTTGATCGTAACGTGTTTACGTCGTGCATGCAACATTGTGAAGATTACAGCAGTAATAGCAACGACAACAACAAGAATTGTCCATCACTTGAATACTGGAATTTATATCACAGCCCAACAAATGGAACTGATAAATCTACGAGACTTAAAGCAGAAACCCCAATTGAAAAGGATAGTAGCAGGTTACAGGATGCTATAAACGGTATTTATTTATCTTTGAATTTGTGCCAGCCTATCGATTTCAAGAAATTTCCCTCTTTTTCATCCAATATTGCAAATTTCTTTTTTATTGTATTTTTTTTTTTGCAAAATAGTCCAAAAAGCTGTTTACTTTATTTATTACTTACTTAATTTCGTCATTAACAAACCTAACAACGGATTTCGGCCTGCTTTAATACATCCTTCCAGGCGCCTCTGCTGCGCACGCGCCTTCACCAGTTAATCATAAAAATCGATGACAGGACTTCCTCGATTTTGTACTTCCAACGCAGACATTCCTCGATTCGAACGACATTGCCGAGCCAGCACATCCGCTGGATGTTAATACGCTGCACAAGATCCATGTCGTTGAGGAGCTCATACAGCCCATTGTTGGATGGGATGTGGAAATCATCGCCAACTGGCACTGGACTGAAGATCTAATGTAGGACTTTTCTCTCGAATACTCTCAAGACTGTTGCATATGTGCTTAAAAGTAGTGTCCATGCCTCTGCGCCATAAAAAAGCACGGGGAGGATGAGCGTCTTGTAGAGAGTATTAGTTGTGTCGTACGAGAGTGGTTTCTGCTACTCAATTGCCCTCACCCGATATTAAAAGATTCAGAGAGGTCCATTCCTACCTTAGCGGAGCTGCAGGAATTGCTCAACGTCATCCTGCATAGCCCTTATCAGATTCGTGGTATACCGAGCTCAGACAATGCTGCAAAAGCACAAGCTACCGAAGACTGCCTTGTAGTCGACAAAAAGGTGGTGTGTGAAGACTTGTTTTTCGTGTGTTTTCTCCGGGATTTGACATAGTGTAAAGATCTGATCGTTGGTGGACTTGCCAGTCTTGAAGCCGCACTGAGAATGTCCAATCAGTATTTTGACGATTGGCTTCAGTTGTTCGCACAATACGCCCGTAGGAAGATAATATGCAATAAGGAGAAAGCTTATGTCTTTGTAGTTGGTGTATATTGTAGGTTCTCCCTTTTTCAGGACAGGATCCTTCTCCCTCTTCTTGAGGAGACACTGAGTTTCCAATCGTTGAGCTTACTTTCCTCTGGTCATATTTTGAAAACAAGCCGTTGTAGGCGTCCTACCAACTTATTACCTCCTTCCTTAAAGGCACTAACTCTCATCATGCCTAGGCGGCGGAAACTCGACTCCATCATCATAGATCGGGTTCATCATATCTGAACGCGGTATTGGTGTCTTCATTGTCTCTTAGAGTAGAGAGGTATTATGTCCATAACAACAGCACTCCCTGCGGACCTGTTATCAGGTTTCCCATCTCATTTTTGCAGGAATACGCTACGGGATTAAAATCTTGGGTTGGACGCTTAACCTTTTGATAGAATTTTCGAGCGACATTCGTACATCTTAAATCTCGATTTCCTCAAGCTACCGCCTTTGCTTCTCCCTGTGAAAAGGCGTATATCATTACTTCCCCTTTCTCTGTAGTTCTTGACAATGACTCGTGTAGCGGCGGAATGCAATGTTTTCTTGTATGCGGCGTTTTTCGCTACAGCTGCCTCGCGACACTATTTATCGTACTATTGATTTCGTTGGGGTGGGCGCTAGAAACCAATGACTCTTTCTGCAGAAGTGCGCAAGGAGTGGGAGATGTTGGCCCACAGTCCACCAATGTAGCTGAGGTTAGATGGCGAAAGACGGAGCTTATTCGAGAGTTGGGCGGAGAACGCCTCGGCTGTTCTTTGTGATCGCAGCTTCTTTACGCACAACTCTCGCAATGTACTAGATCGCACAGTCCTCAAAGCGTTATTGCGTAATTGAAACTTGGCTGAATGTGCGCACACCTAGTACATTGGAGATGTGCCTTCGTCAATCACAATGTGATCAATCTGGTTGAATGTTGATCGATCTGGGGACATCCAAGTGGCTTTATGACTAGCGAGGTGCTACATACTACCATGTTACGCTCCACGGCGAAATCGATCAGCCTCATACCATTGAAGGTAGTGGTCGTATGGAGACAGAACTGACGGACAATGGGGCCATAAACACCTTCCCGTCCAACCTTCGCATTAAAATCTCAGAGGACGATTTTGACTTCAGGGCCCGGACACTTATCATAAACATACATCTACGAGCTTAGCGTAGAAGGCATCTTTAACCGCATCGTCTTTTCTTCCGTCGCGGCGTGAGCACAAAAAGGCTCATGTTATAAAATTTTGCTCTGATGTGGCTATTCTTTTGTTCACAGGAGTAAGACAAGACAAGATGGCGAAGTCTCTATTAACCGCAAACCCGCATCCGAATTCTTCCTTATCTGCATGGTTGGCAGCCGTAGTAAGTAGCCTTTTGCATTCTTGTCATATAGGACAAGGATAGGATATAGCTATCCACCGCGTTTCCTGTATGGCAGTGATGCCAGTCCTGCATTTCATGAGAGCATTCTCCAGCTGGGCGAAAGCGCCTAAGTTGAGAAATGTGCGGACGTTCCATGTGCCTAATCTTAAATCGTAGTCTTTTAACCGTTTGCCGTGGTCGTCTGCTTTGAGGGGGGATCTTTCTGGTTTCATTATATTTTTACGTGGTGGGTTCCAAACCCTACGCACAACCCAATTTAATGTAAAGGATTGGACTTTGCTGCACGCATTAGTTAACGACTAGTGGGTACTCGTATGCCATCCATGAGGGGCCACATAGATTTAATTCAAGTCTTCTTCATGTTTCATACGTTGGTACTTTGTTACCTGTCAGTTGTAAAGGTCCAAGTGCAATATGCATGACAGCTTCTATGTATGTAAATCAGCCTTTACTCCGTGTAAACGGTGTTGTTATCTACAATGGGTATTGAAAATAAAGTTACCCTCTGCTGGGTTTTAATCCAAGCTTACAATGAGGAAGCTTATATGTCGTTAATGGGGACAGAACTCATCCGTGGAGTGAGGTACGCTCTGTCTTTAAAAAAATACGTACCGCCGCTGTCCGATGCAGACCTCCGGGGGAACGTGAAAAATCTAATTAGTGAAACATATGGAATCGTATACCTTCTATTGAAAATTAAAAGTATTACTTTAATTGACACACAGTCATGCCCACTCCAACTACTCTGCTTTCCCAGTAGAAAGCGGGTTACACACATTTTTCAAATGCTTGAACGTACGCAATCAATAACAACATCTTCTGCTCACACTGTACTGTTGTTCAAGAAGTAGCATCTAACTAATTAATCAATGTTAAATTAACCCATTAGTAAAATATTCAATATTTAAGTACTTTCTTTAATTTCAGATACTTTTAAAATTCCAAGTCCCCTTAATAGCCACCTACCCACGGTGTCATCCACGCGTAAAGAACGTACAGCGTTTACGAAAGATCAAATAAAAGCTTTGGAAAATGAATTTTTACATGCCAATTATTTAACGCGCTTGAGAAGATATGAAATAGCTGTGGCATTAGATTTAACCGAAAGACAGGTAAATAAATAAATAATAAAATTCAATTAAAAATGAAGTAAAAAAGATACTCAAAAAATAAAATTAGAGTTGGAGATGCGGGGCATCGATCCCCGTACCTCTCACATGCTAAGCGAGCGCTCTACCATCTGAGCTACATCCCCACAACTTCAGCTTGCGATTAAGTAATATCTTCTCTCTGTTTCACTATCTTTTGTTGCAGGTCAAAGTGTGGTTTCAAAATAGGCGCATGAAGTGGAAAAGATTAAAAATGGAAAAACAACAAAATTAAGCTTTAATTAATAAATAAATAATTCTTTAATTAATAAATAAAAAAGCAAAGATTTAACATTTTACATCTGGTGTTTGCCGATGGCCTTGACAATAAATTTATGTGATTTTTAAGACGTCGGATAAAAATAAATGACGCCGTTGAGTATTATTACCATACGATTTGTTAATTATAACGGTATTTTTTTAATAGTACTAGAAGCAGAAAATATATGAAAAGTAGAATGGAATGAGAGGCGTCATTAATTTTTGAACGAAAACAACACAAAATATGCTTGAAATTAAGTTTTTAAGTTTAAAATAAAATTAATTTATGCTAAAATTATGCAGAAATAAAATATTATCCCCAATTTCGTGTGTTTTTATTCCTACTGTGAACAAAGTGTGTTATGATTTAAAAAAAAAATCTGGCATCCCATAATACAAAAACTAAAGGAAAAATTTATTTGCGCGTTGCTGCTTCATATTTTCACAAGTGTTAAAGAAAGTTTTTTAAAAGAATTAAAATTAAAGAAAAAATTTATAGAAAGACGTAGTAAAACAATAAAAATAAATGACTAGCCTGCAGGAGCGCATACAAATCAATCGTACACCATTAGACAAATGGTCCGTTCGCGAACAACTATGTCTGGCCTCAGCTGTGGCATGTAGTGGCGATCAAAATTGGATGACTGTCAGTCGCTCTTTAAAAGTTGTTTGCGGCAATACAAAAGATGCTTTGCAATCTCGACCGGTTGATTGGTTCTCGCAAAAAAATTGCGCTGTACAATATGGTCATCTATTGGAAGACGTTGAGACTCCAAAACGCAAAAAACGTACGTCAGAAAGTAGCGGCTCGTCTTCGCCGTCTACCGTAGATCCACCAACAGAGGCTATACTTAGACGTTTAACAGAGGACCGCATGCAGGAAATTAAATTGGAGTTAAGAAGAGAACAGGAGGTAAAGTTTCCAATAAAATTCAAACAAACCTGTAATATTTGTTAAAGTTTGCATTATTAATGAAGGAATATTTCCAACAAAATTCCAACAGACCAATTCCAATAAAATTGTTATTCGCGGGACTTTTAGCAAATATTTCGTTATACATGTGATTCGTAATTAATTTCTAATTTAATTTTCATTAATCAACAGGAATACGCTAAAATTTATGCTGAAATTAAATCCATACAGAGTGGTCACATTAGTGATGACCAGCTGTTGCAAATGTGGAAAGAATTGGAAAAGGAGCAAGAAATGCAAAGAATTGAGGAAATGAAATTGGAGAACCAAATGCGCGAAAGAGAATTAAAGAAACAAGAGCTACAAAGAAGCTGGCGTACTACTGCCAACACCCACAGTTCATCATCTACAAATTCTCTAAAATCATCAACTGATACCACAGCAGTTGACATGGATGTAGAGGAAATTATAGGGGCTGGGAAAACCATACAAACGGGTAATAATACTACAGTTCCAGTACAAACTGCCACTTCACCTTTGTTATCATCTCTATTAAAATCGCCGACTACTGGAGCACCAGCTACGAGCATTGTTGGTTCGCCTTCTGTCCGCAGCACAGCTCCTACTATCACAACTTTATTAACTGGAGGATCAATACCAAATCAAAATCAGCCAGCCTTAATACCTTCTCATAATGAAGCTGTACAACTACTCACGAGACCCATAAGTGGACCACCTTTAGATACAATAGCCGTTCCAACATCTGCTACACAGACTATATTAAGCCCGTCTCAATCTGCACCTACTCTCTCAATGCTGCTAGAGAAAAATAAGTCGGTTGTCCAAAGCTCTGTAAAGGCTAAATCCATGGAATTAAATGCCAACCAAAATGCTTCTGTCATGTCACAAACAAGTGATTCTAATAATGAATCCGTGCCTATGGATATAGAGGAAGACTTATCATCTACCAAAGTTGAAGCAAATACAGATATTCAGTCTAACGATATAGACGACACAGATGCAAATGAAGAGCAGCAGCTGTTGGAAGTTTTTAAGAATATTGGCAATATCGAGGAATTGGGTATTGACGTTTCAGACGTGATTGATGAAGAAGTCGACTTCCTTAAAGGTGTAGACGAGGAAACACCTTTAGATGAGAATCTTGATCTTGAACAAAAACTTGAAGATAATTTTAACGATCTAAGTGAGGACATCAAGTTGCTAACTGATGAAAATACTGCTGTTGCTATAGATAACGAAAACAGCTCAAAACCTTTAACTGGCCTTAAAACCTTAGATGACAAAAATCAGAACAATTCTAAGGTAGAAATTATCTCTAGCGATGATTCTAATGATAATATACCATTGGCAGCTGTGGCTTCTTTAGAATCTTCCAAAGATCGTTTGAATATGAACGAATCGTCGAATGAGGAACATTTTTTAAAAGATCAGGTGGAGTCTGCAATTTTAAAAAACGAACGAGTGCGAGTAGAAAATACTTCTAGTAATTCAGTTACTATTAAGACGGAAATTTTAGAAGATAATGAGAAAAAAGATGTGCGAGACAGAACTAATGATGAAAAGGCAGATAAAAAGGGTCACAAGGATAATATATTTGTAGCGCCTACTGTAGAGGATTCTAAATACGAAAATATAAAAACAGAAAGCGAAGAAATCACAGAGGATAAACGTTTAGAACAGAAGGACATCAAATTGGAGGCTAAAGATGAAAATGAAATGAATGGTAAGTTAAAAAATTTAAAAATATTAAAAAGAAAATAATTCTGATATCTGTTCCGTATAGACTCTTCAAGCTTCACTGAAATTGACAATGCTGAACAGTCATCAAATACCGTTGCATCAGATATACAAAACGAATCGGGTGATAATGTGACAACACCAAAATTACAGCCACCGCCTTCCATATCGATCGCTGATACAGATGAAAATTCTTCATCCACTGATATAAGTGTACAAACGCGAAGGGATGAAAAATATAGTAGAGGACAACGAAAAAGTCCAAATGAAACAAATAAGACTGACGATGAAATGCCTAATCCTACGGCACATATGGTTATGCCCAATTTCAATTCTACTAGCGGAAATCTTACGCCCAGGCCAACAGCTCTACGTAAGTTACGCGAACGTGATCGTTCAGAAAGTCCTATGATAGATGACGATGCCACTACACATAGTGATCACTCGACCACAAATCAACGGTCTCGTCGTCGCTACTCGTCAACGCCTGTCATTGATAGCATACCAAATTCACCTGCCTCGAGTGACCGTGACGAACGAGAATTGAGAACCTCTAAAAAATCTTTGCTCAGTATATACAATGTTCTGCATTCAAGCAAATACGCTAACACACTGCAACGAGTTTTAAGCGATGAGTCATCACAACATAGATTTGATGAAATATGTTTAAGATCGATAGATTTTGTAACGATTAAGAAAAATATAGAATCGGGACATATACGTTCAGTTTACGACCTGCAACGGGATATCTTATGGATGTGCCAAAATGCTTTAATGGTTACAAAAACGTCATCAAACACATTTAAGACTGTACTGTTGTTTCAACAGGAATGCCAGAATATAAGAGAATTTATGCCAAACGGCTGTGAGCCTGGTAATAAATTCGAACGAGAAATACGCGATAATAAATCGAATAGCTCGACAGCTTCTTCGACAGGTGGTTGTACGTCAAAGGGACGTAGTGGTTCAAGGAAAAGTTTACGTTTATCGTAAACTCAAAAATAACTGCGTTAACTTTTAACTAGATATAATCAAACATATCAAATAAAACAAATAACTTTAGTGCACTATAATAATAGAAATATATTTAACAAATATCAACAATTACTTGACTAACAACAAATTTTGCAATCGCCTGGATGCTGATGAACGACAAGCTGCTCTCCTGCCGGGGCAAGCATATTGTCTTAAACATCTCGATAGCCGTAAGTCACAGTGACATAAACGTGCTGCACAGGAGTGTGGTCCACCCCATTCGCCATGATCTATGGCACATAGGGGTTTACCGCGATAACACTTCCATATGTATGGTACAAAATATTCCAAATACGATATACAATTACTATGTTCATAGCACTTGTCATGCAGTTTACAGCAGCGATCTATACCGTCTACTGGTACACCATTACCCAAGAATCCACAATAACAGCCATAGCCTTTATACACAAGTGGCTCACAACCAGTCGAACATTTAATCATGGAATATAAGCGTAAAACATCGCGTTTCTGCTTAGATTGGGATGATAAATTTCTGAAATATAAATATTAAACACACAATACAAATACACTATTAGTATTAAGAGTTAAGCAAGATTTAAAAGGTTTGTAACCAAGTCATATCGCATAAGTTTTAATCTGTCTAATTTCATAAGTATGTGAATAATATTATTTACTGCTTAAAACAGAAATCAGACAGTTTATACAAAGCATTTATAGAACATGCCTATTTCAATATCTATCTTCTTTAATATTTATAGTTTTCAAATCGCAGTTCCGATTCAAATTCAAATGAAAGGAATTCAATTCAATATCTATTCAAAATTAATTCAAATTCAAGATTCAAAACAATTACCATTCAAGATTTAAGATTCATTACGTGGTAAGTGTGTTTCTTTTTATTTATTTTTATTAATTTTATGATTTTTATTTTGCATTATTGGCTATTAAAACTTTTTGTAGTTAGGATTATTTGTTATCGTATTGATTCTTGTTTTTGATTTTTTACCTCATTTGCCAGTTTGTTGAATAACCAAAAGGATCATTGGCTCTGGCAATGAAAACATTTTTATCCATTTCCTCTCTTAGTGCAAAGTCTAAAGCTTTCTCTATATTGTTGACATCTTGAAAATATTCATTTACTTGTCCTCTATTCAAATCCTTGGTAATTTCAATTTGTGGGTAATCATTTGCCAAAACTTGGGGATTTCTAAAGAGAAAAATTTAAATTAATTTAATTAAATTTTAAAATAATTTAATATGTATTTAAATTGAATTCTTCCACCATATACTAATTTATTCATTTAGCGCCATACTGCATTATTTTATATAATTTTCTTTTAACGTTTGAAAAATAAAGGGATATAAGGAGGGGTGCAGCCCTTGCGCTGACCAACTTCTTCCTCTTCCCTGATTTTGGCGGAACTTGGTCAGTACAGGGCCTGCGTTCACCCGTGGCATCACTACGGGCCGCTATGCGTGCTCAAGTGAGCTTTGTGATATCAGAGCCACCACTCCGACCTAACCTAACCTAAGGAGGGGTGCTTTTGTAGAACATTGAAAAAATTATTCTACTTCAAATCATTTTTGTTAAATTTTTTATTTCATTTACACAGTATTTATTTCGATTCGCATCCAAAAATAATTATAATTATAAATAATTATTTATAATAAAAAAAAAACGATTGTGGGAATTATTTTCAAAGTTTACGTTACATTAAAAAGTAGTAAAGGTTTTACACTGAAATAGAAAAATACAACACTACCCCCTCTTTCTTTTCTAGCGGTCATCACCTGAGTGTTTGTCTCTTAGTGACTAATGTACCACTTTAAAACGTGAGAAAAACTCGTCTCTCAATAGATTCAATATGCAAAAAAAAAAGTCAGCGACCATAGCAACGTTCGTTGTAATATAGTAATACTTTAGCGTTGAGGTTTTCATTGTTCTTAAAGAAATATAGATCAGAGATGCTGTCATCCTACATACAGCATTTGTCAGGGCGCCCATGAACTTACTCTGATTGCTCTTCTCACTAAATTCGAAAATTCTGTAAAAATTCGCCCTTATAGATAATTTTTCAATAGAAATACATGCCTTAGGGCGAATTTTGTTAATAAAATTTAATTCTTTAGCATTATAGGTTTGTCAGTTTGTTCTTTATAAAATTGCAAACCTTACTGAACATTCTTTTACTGTCACATGTCACGTAAGTGTTTTTCTAGCGAAGTTTCTTTTTCAAACACAACAGTGTTTTACTTATTCTTTGTCTAGTATCTACGCAATCAATGCACTATGCCATGTGCGTACAATTGAAAATCACTTCGTTAAAAACGTAACACGTAATGTGTTACGTAACGTAAAAAAAAATCAAAGAGCTAAAACCAGAATTTAACGTAATCAACAGCAAACATTCAAAAGCGCCATAACATGGCACTCGTATTTTAAAGTACCTACAATTGAAACCTAATAAAGTACAGAAGTTAGTTTGCTTAGCAAGGCTTTAAAATATATATACGCTTGTTCTAAATGATATTAAAGGGAGGAAATTTTGTGCAGTTTTGCGGTAAAAAAATAAATGAAATCCTTAAATGAATTGGATGCTACTATAGTGTATCCCATATTTGTAAGGCCACTTCCATTTGTTAGATATTTTTAAATAGTACTTTAATCGATTAGATTTCTTTTGAGGATTCCTAGCAAATATAAGTGATAACATTATTCCTTTGTCTAATTTCTTTTTTGTGCATTTTTTTTAACTCTTTAATAATTTATACACTAAGTCCAAAATGTAGGTTAATAACACAAATAGTTTTTATGATGTTCTACAGTGCTTAAGCCGATGTTAAGAATTTATCATGGTTTAGAAAAATATTAATGTTTACATAATTAATCTGGACTTTAGATATTTTTATTCATTGTTCAGATAGAGATTTCTTTGTTTATTTTTGTTATAAATCCCGAAAACTCTCTTCTTTTTATAACCATATTTCACAAATTACAAAATATATGTATTTTGTATTATGTTTTATACACTTAATTACTATAATCGTTAGAAATTTGTTTTTTTTATTACTTATGATTTGCTGGTAACCTTGAGTCAGCAATATCTCCTTTCCAACCATCCAAACCCATATCCGACCATGCATCATTTGGATATTCGTGTGTTAGGCTTAACATTTCTTGTTTTAAAACTTCCATAACACTTGAATCCATATTTTCGTTAATTTGTGTTTTTGCTACTTTTAAACGCCTTAAGGTCATATACGATTCTGTCAGATTGGGAAATTCTGGTGTCATAAATTCGCGACGATTCATTAACACTAGAGTTTCTGTTTCTGGATCTTCTTCACTATTCGGTAATTTGAAAAGTAACGTTGAAACGTCACTATTAGCCGTTTCAAAATCATACATTTGACTTATTAGCGTTTGTGTATTATTTGTTATCGAACAAAATGCTTGTTGCATGTCTTGCATGATAGTCTGTATCATCGATTGCGTATTGGGATTCAATGTTTGTTTGTAGGCGTATTCACAATGCACGCGATAATTTCCATTGATTGCAAAGATTATGCAACATAGTAATAGAAATCCTTTTGATTGTAAAGAAAACATTTTTAACCGCATATTTTTTTTCCAAATTTTATTAGAGTAAACTTTTACCGTTAAAAACGTCTTACTTATTCGACCGATTAGTTTAAATTGAATCATATACAAACAAATTTGGTTATTGTGGCACTGTTATGTTTTGCTAGTGCCTTTAACTATTATTTAGTCAGTCGTCATAAATGAGCAAAAAAAAAAAAAGAAAAACAATAATATTAGCGGCAGTAATCATCATATATCAAGTGTCTAGATACAGGCGCAGGTAATTCATATTGTGATAGTATTAGTGTGAAAATGAGCACATCTCTTAATGGGGTAAAAGAAAGTGTGATGTGATACAGGTGCCTGTTTAGAGTGGCACAAAATATTTGTAACATTTTGTTTATTTTATTGTTTTCTTTTTTGTGAAGATAAATTAAAAGAAAATCATACTAAATGAACAGCCATAATATTGACATGAAAGTGTAGATTTTATGTAGGATAGTTGAATCCCATCAGAGGAAATATACACTGTTTTTTGTTCGATAATATGTTATCATTTTGAAGATATTTTCTTTCATACACACTTTCGTTCTTTTAGATAAGCAATTATAGGACAACTGATTTTCAAAAATTACAAAGGCCATCTCTTGGAAGATTTAGGGTTTCTATAAAATAGTTCTACTGTATTTAAGCTATACAATCCGAATCTTTTAAAAGTAAACACTTGACATTAGAGAATGGAAATACAATATTTATTTTCTGAGACCTTATTTCTATTTAAATTAAAATATTCGTATTAAATTATTTTAAAGTTCGTTTAAATTTGCCTAAATTTGTTTTAATAATTTAACTTCTAATCACATTGAAAGGTTAAAACTTTAAACACCTACGCTGAATACTTCAAATAATTGTACGAATAAATTTTATTCACTCTGTTCCTTTAAGATATTGTACTAGTACTCCACTGACACTAAGAAAAATTGAATTAAAAGCGCGCAATGTGGAAGTGGTAGTAGCAATTGCGACTGTAGTAGTAGTGATAGTAGTCGTAGTGGTTGAAAATCGTCGTTTCAATATCAATAGTGTGTGGTGCTGTTTTATTTAAATCATGGCAGTGGCACAGATACTCCATTGGAGTTGTTGTGTTTTGATTGTCTGTTACGTTTTAAAGGTGCTTAACAATTGTTTATACTTCATTGCCACCTCTATCTAGACTCGGTATTACAAAATATGGTTTAATGTACTCCAATAATGATAAAAATAATGGTAAAAAATGATAATCGCAGTAAATAAACCAAAAATTGTACCAAAGCAATAAGAAAAATAAATGCTTTTGATGAACAAGTTTAACCGGCTCCATTAAATAATAGAGAAGAGACATTTACGGAAATAACCCATATATAATGATTTTATTAAAGTAAAAACAAAAACATTAAAACATGAAAAAAATGAAAATTATTGTTTTATTGTTTTTGTTTATTTAAATAACAAAAACGATTTGTTTTGTGTTTCTTTTTTCAATTATGCCATGCGTATTATAAATGTTTTTAATTTTAAATGAATTAAAAATAATGTGTCCTTCTAGAAAAACACAATAAATGTGCAAACAATCGGTATTAAGACAGCTGAATGTTTTTCAATAACATTTTAATTGAAAAGAAAAGATTGTAAGATTGTAAGAAAATTGAAGGTTCTTCCTAAAGGGTTCACATCTTGAATAGTTTATATTCAATTCTAAACGTAATTGATTATTTATTGGCAAATGCTTATGTCTTATAATCGTATGCTAGTTCGTACCCTAAAAACGCTTTAAAACTATCAAACAAGGCATATACATTTTTCAGAGTTTTTCCTTGCCACTGTATTTTTGAATATTTTTAATTCTCTGTCTATTAGTCTTTCTTAAAACGTCTTCTAAATCTCTTTCAGGTAGTCTATCTCGAAGCATATTTCCAATCTTTTTTCGTCAGTAATTTACTTTGGGTTTGATTTTTGTTTGGTTTGATTAATGTTAGGTTAAACAAACATATGAATGATTAGAAAGAAAAAGATTTCTTTAATGTTCTCTTACATAATAAATAATTGCATTTTTATAAAAGATTAAATTGACCAACAAGCAGCTCTTGGCGGTTTGATTAATAACAATTTTTTTAAATTGTTTAAATATTAAAAATAATCTTTCTAATACCGCATGCGCCATCTGTTAGTGAGATGATGAGTAAAATGCAATATTAAGTTAACAATTTTGTGTTACTATTTACAGTTAGCGTTCACAATTCGTTTCTGTTAGTGATTAATGTTAACATTGCTACCACATATGAAGTTGAGTTTTTGTTTTTTAAATCAGATCATCTTTTCCAATTTTAAAAGAATTAATAAAGAAGAAGAAGAAAAAAAAACTGTCAAATTAGCTGATGATGTATTCGTTATTTTTTAAGTTTGAAACAATTAAGACTGGTTTTATCTAGTATTATCTAATGGTGACTGATATTAAACAGAATAACTTATAATCTTTTCACATAATTTGCAAACTTGTTTCACCTTTTATTAATGTCTTTTTAACATCAAAAATATTTAACAAAAATTAGTGAATAAAACAATTAAATTCATATTATAAATTAATGGCGATTCGAAATTCATTAGACTCATTATCAAAACAATAAAGATAGTATTAACCTATATAAGCAGAATTTTTATGTAAATAAAATGAATGCATTTACATTACATTATGTTTTCTAATTTATGAGATTAGTTGTTGATTACAACGATTTAAAATTCCCATCAAATTTCTAAAGTTTTAGGCATTGTACAGACGTAACACAATTCCTGTGCTATTTGCCAGAACTGTCTTCTCCTGGGTAGTTGTTCCTTCCGACGATACAGTTGTTTGCAATATTGTTTAAAACTCAGTTTTTTAGATCGTGATAGCTGATTCCTGCTCCCACTAAACAGCCCTTACGCTAACCAACTTCTTCCCTTGTTTGGTGGAACCCGGTCAGTACAGGGACTGCGTTTACCTGTGGTGTCACAACGAGACGCTATGCGTGCTCAAGTGAGCTTTTGGTAATGAAGCTACCACTAAACACACAGCAATTTCTTGCTGACCATAAATCCTAACTTACCTTTGTTTTAACTTAAATCGGCTACAATTATTTTCGTTTGTCATTGTCATACCGAATATATATTTTGTTTTATCAAAATTGGCTCACTCAAAACACATTTGATCTGGTTGGTTGAACAACACAAAGCCTTAAATAACAAACATATAACATATAAGCTTACGTACAAGACTAATCAAAAAGTCTGCAAGGAGAGACAAGAAACTGTCGATCGCCAAATAAGTAAACTAAACTAAATAGGTGTTATAGAGAGGAGATATGAAAACCCTATACGTACTTCAGGAATATTGTATTCAATAAGAATGGCAGCATATGCTGTTGAGCATATGCACGCCATCACGTGCAGTTCAACCTATAAGACACGTTTCATCCATTGACACATATCGACTCATAAATTCGGTTTTCTTTGTGATGGAATAACTTCAGACAGTGCTCAGAGTCATAAATTTGTTTCTATTTTTAAACTCACGCTTCACACACATACACAAGTATTTATGTACGATTTGTTCAATACGTTCCTTTGATAACTTTAGAGCCTTAGCTATCTCTACGGTAATCCAAATCTATTTTGTTGACTTTTTTAATGTTTTTGTCGGTAACAGTCTCTTTGCAGTGTTTATAACTGGCATCGTCCTCGTTGCCTATTTCGATTTGTAAGCAAGCTGCTTTTCAACGGTTGAATTTCCTGGTGCAAACTTCTACTATATTTATAAAAAGTACACCCAAACCTTTTTTTACACGGTAGATACGTTCCAGTGGTTACCGTGTAAAAAAAAAAACGCGTAAAAAAAGTCAAATATTATGTATGTATGTAAGTGTATAAACAAACTGAAAAAATATACATAGGATTGATGCAGCAGCCTACATATGCCTATAAAATTGAATAACTTTATAAAAACGCACAGATTTAGTTGAATAGTATACACAGAGTTTTTATTTTATTAAACGATTTTATCCGTATAAAAAGGAGCGAACAAAAAAAATGGTAAATTTGTTAAAAAAAAAACCGTGTTATTTCAAATTCGCGTAAAAAAAAACCGTGTAAAAACAGGTTTGGGTGTACTATGTTTACTATGTATATCTTGTAGTTTGTTTTATATACGTATGTATGTATGCACATATTGTATAATTAGTTAAACCGATTGAAATCCGATGTATATCAAATTATTTCATTGCAAAATGAAGTTTAAACGTTCTTTGAACTGTTGAAAGTAGTTGGTTAAATCTCTTGCAAACAAATGTTAATATTAGACAGATACCATGGTAGTGTAATAGGTTACTTGTTGGTCTACTTATGTACATACATCATAGCAGGTTCAATTTCTACCAAAGACTCTGGTCTATTACATTAGTTACTTTGTCTTATTAACAAATTATTTAACGTTTAAGGGGTTAAAAAGCATTAGACACGGTTTCTTTAAATAACTCAAAATTTCTCGTGCTTTAACAAAATACACAATTTTAACTTCATCAACATTATAATTAAATATTCATCATTTGTCATTAAGATGGAGTTAAATCTCAGAATACAATGTGTTGTAGATAACTACTAACATTTGCACATATGTATGCACATAACGATTGTTTAATAACAACACATTAAATAATTAAATTCACAAATAAATTTCATATCCCGTAAAATTTAAACGGCATTATTCTCTCCAAGTTAGTTAATAAGTTAAGACAAAAAAATATTGATCTACTATATGTAATTGTCATTAATGAATTTTATTAAAGGTATTGTTTTCAAGCACCTGTTAATTATTCCAAAAATAATATATTTATTGTTTTCTTAACATCAACACGCTTCTGTCTTAATTAGTACACTGTTGCCAATGAGAGAATGAAACTCATTAAAATTAAATTTACCCATACAGAAGTATTGAATGTAAATTTATTCAAATGGATATTATATGTCAACCTAGAATTCTAATATAAACAAGTAAATAATTTATGCAAAAAATTTCATTAATGCATTTTATTAATAAATAAAAACATTTAATGTAATCGTTTAAAGATGGCAACTGCTAACTTACATGCTTGTAGACATATATCCAATACGAATAATATTTAACTTCTTAGGAAAATCAATCACTGCCAACAGTGACATTTGTTTGCAGACCGCCAATAGTGATGTCAATTATTAAATGTTTCTGCAACTAATTAGTGGTTTCAAAGATATGCAAGAAAAAAAGGATTTAATTTGATTTTATTTTAACATTAGCAATGTTAACCATTCATCAGTAGTTATCTATCAATATCAACTTGCTTTCGTCCAAAATGATCCCATATCATATGAAGGATTTTTTCTACTTCTCGTATCACTTCAGAGAAATATTTTTTGTTGTAGTCTTTATTTCTTTAACCAATCCTGGCTTTGAAAATATTTTTTCCGATTTTGAAAACAGAAAAAGTAGGCAGTGTAAGGCAAGTTCCTGGTGTTATTTTCAGAAGAAAATGAAAAAAAACTCATCGAACTCTGAGTGATTTATTGATTATCGTATTCCACCAGAAACATAATCTGTTTGTAGGGAATCTTCGTAGTTGTCTATTCCTATATGTGTAACTTTTTTAAAAGATTTTCTGTTTTGACCAATATAGTAACGTCTGAGTTTTGAAAATTTTTAAACTGTAAATTCATTTGATAAATAAACATATAAAAAATATAACTCAACTGTTATACTCTTTAAATGATTTTTATTGATTTAAGTTCGCAGGAGTAGGCACTTTCAACATAATTCTACATTATTAAATACAATTTTGCAATAATGAATGACCTGCATAACTTGAAAAAATAATGTAAAGTTTAGCCGATTAAAATTCATAACAATTATGTTTGAACAATATGTGTATGTATACGTTTAAAGTGTTGTCTCTTACCACATAACTTTGTATTTTCACAAAATATATAAATAATCAATAATATTGTGTGAAAATTTAAAAAGAAAAAAGAGATCTTTTGAAATAAAATAAATTTGAAGGGTTCGAGGAATAAAAATTTTTTTTTTCTGTTGTAATGAATTAAATATGTAATTTACACTACAGTCCGCCAATTTTTATATTTTTCCCCAGTAATTTCTACGTTATATTTTTTCAAATTCGCCTCTTTCAAACATTCTTAATTTTAAATGCCTTTAACAACGATATGCTATCCTTTTCAATTTGGAAAAAAATAGCGGGAAAACGACTATATACAATGGTGTATGTAGACTTTTTTCTTTGACTGTACATAATTATTCCGGAGCATTTTCACTGTCGCGCCATATTGTTTTTATTACTTACATCAATTAATTAACTAATCTAAATCTTTTGATTTCGATTGTCTTATTTAATTATAATTATTAAATTAATTAATTTTTAATGAAATAATTAAATAAAATTTCAATAAATTAATTCTTTTTATTAATTGATTAATTTTATTATTAATTAAATAATTATATTATTAATTAAACAATTATTTATGAATTAATTTATTTCATTGTTTAATTAACTGATTGACGTTTTTTTTTTTGCATAAAACATTATGGGAAGTCTTTTACACAAACTGTTCTATTTTTTATGTTTGTAAAAGTGAAGAAGGATGAATAATGTATAGATAAAGACGTAAATATATGTTGAAGATAAAGGCAGCCACTTGGGATGAACAAATAGACACTAGATAAACCTCGATATTTAAAACATAATCTATATATTCTACCTTAGGAGTAGAAGTCCAATTAAAGGTTGCAAAGGTGTCAAAATGAAAACATTTAAAACATATTTATTTTACCTCTAGCTAGCCACTGAGTAATACTTCTTAATAATCTTCTCCTAAATAGAAACACAGTCAAAATAACTGAAATAAATTAAAATTTTAAAATTGAAGAAAATAAAAAAGGATAAATTCTGTGAATAGAATGTATAAACATATGTCATGTGTTTTTTCAACCAGCACCTTTAAATAAATTAAGCTCAAATAACTTCGAAACGAAATAAGATATTAAGAAAGATTGGATAAGAATTTAAGGAACACGTTCAGAAATTAAAAATAAAAATGTTTTTCGTCTTAAAGACGCTGATTGAAGAAAGCTGTGAGCCACTGTGTGTTTATATGTACTAACTGCCAGATAAATAACTGCCAGATACTCTAAAAATTCGTGAACGTTAAAAGCGTAAAATTAAAACTTAATGATCGACAGTAAATATATTATTTTTTTTAAATTACAATATCTTTTGGATTGTAAATCTTTTAAATTGCAAGAGTTACAAAAAGAATACCTTAAAATTGTTTGTACATTATAATAGAAATATTATTTATTTTTTTATTTTATGACTTTCAACGTCAAGATAACCAAATTGTTTAAGTCATCATGATAACATATTCAAAAAAATAAATGTTCAGACGAATACGCAAAAGAATATTTTGCAACTTGTATTCAAATAATGTTCTAAAATATTGTGCAATATTCAAAACGAAACTAATAGTTTTCAATTGAGTTACGCAAATTATTGATTTCGACATTTTTGAAATACATAAGTGAACGCTTCTTCTACAAGTACGGGCATCATGTATGCCTATGACAGACTTGGCTGTCATGCATAACTCAAAGAAATAAATAAATACACATACTTTAATTACACCAATACAAATGTATATATATTTATGTCCATACAATGTATGTACACAAATAAATGTTAAAACAAATTATTATTAACTGAACAATTATACAGAAATAAAATAAATCTTAAGAAAAAAAAAAACCAGAATTTAAACTTGAACTTTTAGGTGCATGATTAAATGTTAAATGTTTTTAATTGTCCAAGAGAATTACAATCGAGATAAAAACATATTCTTATTCGTGAATTCTATTATTGTATAATTTGATTAAAAAATTCAATTGAAAACTGTGGGTGTTCGTTCAATACGTTAACAAATGCTTATAAACTGTTTATGGAATTAATTAAAGGTGTAAACAATTTCAAGAGGACCACTTGACTTATGAATATTACAATTGTATTGATTTATTGAATTAAACAAACACCTTCTAAGAGGGTTGTTTAAAAAAAACTGAAAATATTATTTTAGATTTATGCAAAGCCATTTAAGTCCCTGCTTCTTTTGATACAGTTTTTTTTATTTATTTTCACTGATTCTTCATTTGTTTTATCTCTTGACCGGCTTTAGTTGAAACGTATAAAATTTATTGAAATAAATTAAAAAATAAATAAAATATTCTAAGAAACTGGTGGGTTGATAAAATCTAATATCTTCTATGGCATATACAGTGGACAGCAAAAGTCGACATATACCCCAATATCTTTTAACAATTTCATGAATTTTAATTAAATTGATGTTTTGCTTTTATATATTTTATTAATTTATTTATAATTTATTATAAAACAAAAACATTTTGATGTTTTTTACAAATTAAAAAAAAAATAAGGAAAAGAACTTGCAAAAGTGTCGAAGTGTACCCCTAAGAGGAACTCTCGAGTAATATATATATAATATATTAAAACATTATACCCAATATTCAGTAGCACACTATTTGGACTTGTATTTTTTTGTGTTTATTGTTTATATTTGCCTTTATGCTCATTTTGAGCAAGTTTTCCAGTTGATTTGTTGTATCAGGCTTATCGACTATATAACCGTTCTTCCAAATGATCACCTAAATACTCCCTTGGAGTCATATCGGGACTTTGTGCAGGCGTATTAAGCCTGTGGGGGTAGGCAAATCACATCTTCACATTAGCAGCCGAATGATTGGGTTCATGGACTTGTTGGAAGTAATAACCACTAAGAATACCAAATTCTTTTGAACTTTTGGTGAATTTGTTCTTTGAAATATTTAAATATTCTCTCTTATGCATTATATCCTCATAAAATTCCAATAAATTGGAAACAGCCCACACCTTGGTGCCGTTATCAGAAATTGCTAAAATAGCTAGAGCTAGCCTAGACTTTTGCTATCCACTGTACTAAAATATTCACATTTTGTTAGATGCTTATTTATGTTTGCATAAATAAAATAAATTTTACAATTTGTTTTTATAGATGTTCAAATTTTATACGTTATAAATAATAAACAAAATTTAAAAACAAAATTATGTCTTACATATATTACCATTGAACTCCTTTAAGCTCTGATTTTTATAACCATTTGGTAAATAAAGCTTTCGGAATTCCATTCCGTAATGCCAGTTAATTTAAGGGCTGAAAAGTGCTAATTTTATTCTTTATGATTTCTCAGAGATTTTTCATAAGGCCTCTGCATTACCCTAAAATCTGTTTTAATAGTTCTAGCAGAAGATTTGCGGTCATTGTCTTGTACAAATATCCACAAAGGAAGCATTTTCCTCTGTGGAATATCCAGTGTTAACGTATTCATTTCAGTTTAATTAATTTTTTCATGCCTTTTAAATTTATTCTACACACATTAGGTCATTAGCCTTTTTAGGTGAATGACGTACATATAAATTTCCATTTAAACCGGACAAATTAACCTTCATTTCGGCAGCATAAGCAAAAATATTTAAAAAATTCAATTTTTAGTCACTATTAACTAATCACTAGCAGCAAAAAATGGAATTCTAAAGTTGACACCGTAACTACAGCTAACCTTCTACAGCTTCACATCACATCAGTTAAGGAGGAAAAAAGGCTGCATTCAACTTAAACTGAAGAGGATTTACTTGGTTTAACATCATATACAATGTCCTGACAGTCGTACATACATACAAACATAATTGGTCATTATAACCTTCTAGTCAGGATTACGACCTAGTTTCTCACACCACTTAAGCTGTGTGTGTTAATTTTAGACATGAATGGCAACACACTACCTACTAAACTACGGCGATTTCATTAAAACAATATATGCGGCGTTACGTATATAGGAACAGCGTATATTCAGAATAACCAAACTTAGAATATTCTGCACATGTATAAAGTCTTGTCTATTTTATGGAAGATTAAAATTTAGCCAGTATTGGACACAACAAAATTCAGACTTAACACATTAACAACACGCCTAGCTAGACTTAACTAAAGAGGACAACAAACTGAATCAAATCTATCAAAGAAAATGAAGACAAATCTCAGCCATACCACTAGGAGCAAGCCGCCTAATATTACAGTGAAGACGATAAAGTGTCTCAAGAATCAGCGGTCGACCAAAGAACTCTTGGATATGTACTATACTCCAAGAACTAGGACAGCGTGATCTTACATGAGATGACACCAAAGCAATAAACCACATACACTTTGTGATAGCATTACAATGCACTGCCATTAACCAAGGGTAATGGAACAAAACCAAAATTAACTGAACATTTGATATTCTTTCCACTACAAATGATTAAGTTAAGGCCATCTCAAAATTCATTTACCATCAGACAATTTTTTTTGCCAAACTAAACCAAACCAAACCAAACAAAACCAATTCAATTTAGAATTACAGTCTGTTTCGTGGCGCATAATACACGCTTGATTAGATTTAAATACACGAATTCATATTTTTGTACTTTAAGAGCAAAAAATCTTGACGACCTCAAACCAGAATTGAGGATTATGTCAAATTAGATAATTGGTATGGACATCAAGCAAAATACAGTGGTAATAAGAACAGACGAATAATGAGAAAAGTACACGTAAATTAACTAAAAATTTAATTTGATACCTACATACGTATTACACAGGGCGTTTGATATTTGTGCTTTAAGTGTGAAGCTTTCAAAAATAATTTTTTTTTGCAAAAAAAAAAAAACAAAAAATTAAAAAAAAAAATTTTAACTTGTTTGTGTTGTGAAACGCACAGATTTGACTGCGATATTGACCTTGTAAACGAGCATAATCATAATCATTACCGTCATCATAATCATCTATTTCTGATTTTACGTTGTTTAAACAAAATTTGGTACCAACGATGATGATGGTGGTGATCATCGACAAAACATGTTCCACATTAAATATTTTGGCAATTATGATCAAACGATTAAAAGTTAATCTTTTTCCTGAAAAGTATTTTTTAAATTTCTTCGTTTATGGAAACCGGTTTAAAAAAAAATCGCAAATCTAACAAATATATTTTAAAATATTAGAAAAACACTTTATTTTAATCCCACAAAACAAAATTAAAATAATTAAAAAAAAATTAACATCCCATCCTTATCACCATCATTGCTTCACTAAATCAGGTTTAACCAGCTATTGATTTCAAAGATGAGGGGCTCAATTTATTGTTTCTGATATTGTAATGAGCCTTGTAACCATCCTTATCGGCAGTGTACATAGTTATGGTTTCAGTGTCAGTCTTATCATCGTAAACCGTGTAGCTACCCATGACAACCAATTGTTCGTCGGGTGTGCCAGGATTAACAACCATACCGACTTCTTCACGTTTGCTGCCATTGGGTTCCTCTAAACTGATAGACAAATAATATTTGATATAAAATAACTCCTCATATTTAAAGTGCACATTCAAAGATTTGCTACTTACTTTAGACGATAACCCTCTTTGGTGGGTAAAAGTTGGTATTTTTCTTGTAAAATTGTGGGAATGAAAAAGGCATCCAATAAGCCAGCGGATGCGCTGGCGGATAATACGGCCACAACGGCGAACAGAAGAAGCTAGAAATGATAAAAATTACGTTTTAATAAAATTAAATCGAACAAATATTGGATATTAAGAAAATAAATAAATCATGCATTCTCTATAATTTTTAAGCACAATTCTCTTTGAATGTGGCTTGATTTCGACAATTTCATAGTGAACATTTTGTTTGAAAGATGAAATTAATTTATTCCTCAGGTATTTCGTTTGCAAATGGTTTCGGTAATTACCTATATTTCGTCAGTATCCATATAATCAACAGTTATATATAGAAAAAGACTTCCCCATTTGCTGTGAATAATAATTTGCTATATTTTATAGTCTACAAGTCCATACATGCGTAATTTATCATTACAACCCTTCAGTCAGAATTAGGACCTAGCTTATCACAACACTTATATTGCGTGTGTTAATTTTATGCGAAAGTGGCGGGACCTACAGCTTAAAATCGTCTCAAAACGACCGATTTTTGAGAAACTTTTCATGGCAATTTTATTTACTTTCAGAGTTTTTGGCAGAAATCTGCTGAGAGAAAAGTCGCCAAAGAAATATTTTTTCGTTTTTCGTTGGTAATTTCTGAGCTGGAGTTTGAACCGTGATCTCACGCCTGATAAGCCAACACACTACCTGCTAGACTACGGCGACTACAAGTTTCCAAGTCATTTTCATAGATCTACCAATTTGGTAGTGAACTTTATATGCCAGTTCAGTATGATGAAAGTTAAACGAAAACATCATCTATTTCAGCTCAAAAGTTTGTACTCTTTAGTACAATTTATATTAAAGAGGGTTTGCCACAAAGGCCTACAAAAAGTACTGGGTACAGAGGTACGAAACATTACTCATTGAATTCTACTACTTCGCCTGATCTTCTTATGATGTTGTTATCTTCCTTAACTGCTACATTTGTGATGGGTTGAAATCTTTAAAAAATTTGAAATTGTGTTAAACTATAGAAATTTAATATAACATTTTCACAATATTATATCACGGAATTTCAATTGAATTTGGAGGAACCTTGCTCATTAAGTTCTACTACTCTCAAGAGGTATGGCGGTGCCTAAACTTATTATGATATTTCTTAACTTCTTCACTTGTAATGGGTTGAAGCTTCATAATTTTTAAAATCTTTAAATTAAATTTAATTTAATTTAAATTAAATTATGGAAAACTATAAACATTAAGATAAAATTTTCACAATATTAGGTGACGGAATTTCAATTATATTTAGATTATAACTACGAAATTTCTTGTATAAAAAGTTTTAAACAAATGGATGCCAATTTATAAACCAAAATGTATTTTCACACCATCCATAATATTCGTGTCTATTACTACTTTGTATATCTTTTCCTCAAGGAATTCCAACTGATATTCGATATCAAATATATAAATTTAAAAGTTATAGGAACACTAATGTGAATTCCGATACAGGATATGATTGAACCAAATTCAATTATCACAAACTTCTTTAATAGCATAATAAATTGTTACATTTCTTTGTTATTGACTTATAAAAAGAGTATTGGATTTTGTGCAAAATATTTAAATTATTTATTAATTAAATTCACTTTAGAACTTCCTGGTATTGATTAAAGACTAGTTTTTTTTATAACACTTTCTGTTCAAGTTTGAATAATCTTGATATACTCTTTTAACATCTCTTAAATACTTGTATTCTTTTTTAAGCTTTTTTACATTTTCAATATAGTATTCTGTAACTGATTTTAATGGATTAAGACTGTTTCAAGTTTATTAAAAATTAAACAATATTCACGAAATCTAGGTATTATTGTAAGCGTGTGTTTAATCACTTTACCGCGAATTAAGGTTTATCCTTTATTTTCTTACATATTTTTTGTTTTATTATTTCTTTTGTTATTAGTTTTTTTTTTTTATTAATTGTAATTTAAATTTCCCAAACGACTCACCAATTTAGCAGATGCCATATTTGTAAATAAAATTAGTGAGGAGATAACTCTTACAGATCTTAAAGACGACTGAAGTCAACAGAAAGTCTGAACTTAACACAATAGTTACGCTGAAGATAGTTTCTTGTGTTGATAGTTTGATTTGTTAAAGACTATTCAAAACTGTGATTGGAAATATGAAACTACATATCTTTTGCACAGATTCTTTTTTAACTTTGTTTTTTTTTTTTCGTTATCAATTATTATAATTTAAGTATGTGTGTATGTTTTTTTTGTTTTTTATTTCTTTGTTTCAAAACCTTACTGCCATTAACTAATGTTATAAGATCCAAATAGAGATAAAACCGGTCTAATACATTTTGCATACCACCATATTGAACTTATGGCGAACATAGTTCAAATATGTTTTTGCCTACGTAAATCTGTATTAGTATTTGTGTTTTTATCATTAATTTATTTTTTTTTTGATTATCGAAATAAAATTCAAAAAAATTCTAAAATAACAAAAGCACAGACTAATAAGAAAAGCATGCGGATTCTGAAACGTATAAATCCATAATTAAATCATCATAAAAATTTGTTTCCCGTTTAGTAAATTTTTTTAAGAAATCATTCGTTGGACTGCTATTGTCTATGAGTTTGATTAAAAAGGTATTTCCCCATTTGTAAGCTGTCATTCACATCAAACAGGCTATTATCAGATAGGGTTTAGTTTTAAATTCAAATTGAATACATAGTTTTAATTATTGTTTATTTTGTTTAATAATTTAATTGTTCTAATATAAATCTAAATTTTCAAAGACATTTTGGTGTATTTTTTTATTTCAAATATTTTATGAAAATAGGTGACGAAAATATTATCTCAGAAGTAAAATTTTATATTCTTCTTTCACACACTATCGTCTAGACTACATTCATAGCCTCTTGTATCTGCTAGTTGCAGTTTTTTGTCGAATTTGAACAACAGATTTAAGAAGCTTCTCCGCTGAGAGGCAGTTTTTTCATATTCTAAGATGTCAGAGCTAAGCATTGAACTAGGCTGTGATTGCTAGGCTATTTAGGTATTTTTTATCTTGGCTATTTGGGGCAGAATTTTTATTTTTTTGCAAGTTTTAAATGTTTCTAATTTATTTCAATAAACTCTGTGATTTCTCGGCTTCCACAGTAATTCCGCATACCAAACGCTGAAACTCGAGAATTTTAACGACATTTTCTTGAAACTCCATAGTATTAATATCCACGTTCTCAAACATTGGCAGAACAAAAAGTCTTCTTAGCCCAATGTCCACTACTTTCCATTCGAATGGGAATTCGAAAACCATTCGGTAATGATTTGCTAAGTTTTGGAGTTTAGTTCTTGTACCAACGGAAACTTAAGCCATAAGTTTGGGTAAACTTTAAGAAGCGGTGCTGCTAGTTAGTCAAAACTGCTATATCCGCTGCCTAGCTTTTAATCATCTTAAATATTTCAAGTTGAATGCCCAAAATAATACGATTTTGGTATCATATTACCAAAGACGATTTCAATTATTCGACTATTTTTTTGCAATTGTATATTTTAATGGTTTGTCAGATTGATTTTCAATTTGTATGCGGTTTCTAGAGAGAAATTTATGCCTGACACTTGCGAAAAGAAAATACTAAAATAAACCTCAAACTTGAATGATCTTGTATGTATATTGTAGTTACCTTGTCAAAGTTAAGTACTTTATTTATTCTCAGAGATTTTTGTAACAAAAATTTGGTATTAACCTTGATTTTGATTTTCGTTAAATCAATAATTTTTGCGAGAGACGTAAAAAAAGAAGCAAGACGTAATAGTACAAGATCATATAATTTACTCCGTTATAATAATGATGAATAAAACTGGAAGTGATAAAATCCAAGAAACTGGTATAAAAGTATTAAAAATCAACACAATGTCGGATTTTTAAATAATTTTTTTTTATTGATGATATTCGCTCTTCTATCAAATATATATTCATACATGTATACTAATTGTTTTCTATCCAAAAAATAGTAAAATAAATAAATAAATAGTGAATGTGGTTTTGCAAGGAAATAATAACGAGAAAAATTTTCAACTCTTATAAAAAAATATCGCATGCGATAAAATTGTATAAATTAGTGAATAACTGATTCAAAATTAAAGAGATTGTTTTTATTTTATCTTACG
Source organism: Sarcophaga carnaria (assembly GCA_958299815.1). Taxonomy (NCBI): domain Eukaryota; kingdom Metazoa; phylum Arthropoda; class Insecta; order Diptera; family Sarcophagidae; genus Sarcophaga; species Sarcophaga carnaria. Next base: position 47,003,939 of record OY283150.1, read on the forward strand.
CTTTATAACGTAGTCTTATTATAATAAAGATTAATTCGTGTGGGCGCTTGGAATAATTTTTCATCACATTTTCGCAAAATTCTTCATTATAACTTCATATATTGAACAAAAATATGTACAATACAATAGCTTTCTGTAGTCGTTTTAGCGGGAATTACTTGTTTAATGAAACTGAAGCAAAACAAAGAACAAAAATGAAAAAAATTTTAACAAAATAGAGATGCCTTGTGACAACTCTGTGGTTCATAAAGGAACTAAAGGATGAAAAATAATCATCAGTTTGTTAGCGACCTTTAATTATTTCTATACTACCCTTCACTGGCATCAAAGCGATATTAGTTGATTGTTTTCTTACTCATTGATACTTTGGTAAGAGGACAAATAAAATATCAATTTACAACTTTGAAAAAACCCTGATCGTAAAAGGCTTTTAAGCTTTTATAAACATACGTACAACAAAATATTTTGCTATTTTAAGTTGGTTACCCTTTTTCTATCAGTAAATAGTACTGCTCATACTAAATTTGCTTACGATTGAGTAATACGGAAATAAAATTTAATATTTTTTTCACGATTTTCATTACAATGAATGCCATTTAAATTTTGTCAATATTATGATTTCATTTGATTTGAAATGAACCATGATGTTTTTATAAATATGAGAAATATTATTCTTTGTCAGTATCAAACATAAAGTAATTTGCCGAAAAGAGTTTCCTAAAAAGCATAATTTCCAAACCAACCCACTATCTATTCATAATGAAATGTACAAATAAAAGAAATAAGAGTTCAATGTCAACCATGACTGTAAATTATTAGCACAGCACTTTTACTTTTAAAAACCTTTAATTAATAGGAATTTGGAAACCTGTTTTTGTTTTCAAATGTTGTCTTTTATTGCATATACTAAATTTTATTGTATAAATAAACAGGTATATTTAATTTTTTGCTAATAATTTTTGTTTTTTGCTTTTATTAACGGCCATAAAAGATATATTTGAAGTTATCACTGGCATATCTCATCACAAACATTTGAGTTTGTGATAAATTAAATTGAAGTTGTGAACTTTGTTTCGAAAGCAAACTATTTTTTATACATGTATTCTACATACATTATATTATTGGCTATTACAACCCTATTGTTAGGATTTCAACCTAGCTTTTCATACCACCCATAATGTGTGCGTTAACTTTATCTAAGAGTAGGCATATGCGTCTGCACTGACTATATAAAGGAATCAAATCAAAATAATAGTTTTTAAAAATTTAATTCAAGTTAAAATACATTATTTACCATATATAAACTGTAAATAAAAAGTTTACACAAATTTTGAATATTGAATGGATATCACAACGTTATGCAACAATTTAAGTTACTTGGTTGACACTATAAAAATTGGAATTTATTTCATTTCATTATAAAAAATACAAAATAGATATAAATTGTAGAACAAGTTTGTTATTTAATATTTTTCTTCTATTTCTTGCAATTAAAATTCTTTAAATCTTTTTAAATTAATGAAGAAATTGCGTCTTAATATTCTACAATTCATATTTCTCGGTGTATGAATTAATAATAATTTTCCTAACAGTTAAAAATAATTAAATTAACAAATCCACATAATAATTGCCATTTATTCATGGGGTTTGGGGTTTTAAATGAAAGTAGATTTTATTATAGGCGTTAATTCTTCAAAAAAAAACCCTTCAAGATTTTGAAATCAATAGAAAAGATTAGAAGAGAGCACCAGCTTCGTTGAAGCTAAAGTCTTCTTAGCCTCACACAACAGCCGTTATGATACCACATGAAACGATGGTTCTCCGCAAACTATTAAGTTCTGGTTAAACCTCTTTCGACATGATTCCTTACCATCAAAATGAAAATCAGTGATCTATATGATATGAAGCAACGATAGTTTCGTTAGACTATCAAAAAATTCTGTATTATCTGTATCTCTACAGATAAATGCCAGATAAATCTGACAACAAAGCAAGCTCATGATTTGTTAACAGATATTTTGGCGATTGGGCAGCCTAACGTAGCTAAAGGGTTATCTTTTCATATGGTAATAGGTGTTCGGTAGGAATGTGAGTGTTTTTCCAAATTCATCAGCTACATATTTACCCGAGTCTGTAGCCAAGAATCCCTATGATACTCAAACTGTAGTAAGTTGTGTAAAGTTGTGCCCGATAGAGTGCCGATCAGTTAATGAAGATAGTATTTATTCTCGGTATTTATTTCGCATCGATATATAGTTTAGAATCGTCTGTGTAGACTCCGGCTGAATCATCGGTGATTCACACAAAAGGTAGTCAATTTTGCTTAGAGCTTGAGGATCTTCAGATACATACATAATTGGTCTTTACAACCCTTTAGTCAGGATTACGACCTAGCTTCTCACATCACTTATGATATGTGTCTTAATTTTATACATGAGTGATGGGACCTAGAGTTTAAAGTCGCCTCCGAACGTCAGATTTTTGAGAAATTTTTCATGGCAATTTCATTTACTCTCAGAGTTTTTGCTAGAAATCTGCTGAGAGGAGGAAGTCGCCGAAGAAGTAATTTTTCATATTCCATTATGTTCATGATGTCTGACCTGGGACCTTACGTCTAATAAGCCAACACACTACCTAATAGACTACGGCTGCTATCGTACACTATTACGCAAAAACCACAGAGTTATATACAGGATATGCAGGCGCAACATTAGCAGCAACACTTTTCATGGAACAAAACTAACGAGGTTTCTATGCTGAAGCTAATTAAATAAAGCAAAGAGGTGGAGTATCTATTCCATCAGAAGAAAGTCGAATAGTATAGAAAGAAGGATTTAAGAAGCTGTAGCCAATAATCGAACATCTCAAGAAGCATAATTCTCCAACAGTCATGACAATGAGACCTTACAGAGGAAGTTGTAAAAACAACAACAACAATTGAAATGCTATGCTGAACTCATATGTAACAAGAGTATCATTTGATATCTTCTGTGCTACAAATGATTAAATTACGGCCACTTCAAAACACCTTTACGACCAAATTTTTTTTTCTTATATTTTTGACAAACTAAACCAAATCAAGCAAAACCATCATTTTCATTTAACATTACTCTCAGTTAAATGGCATGTAATACACGCTTGATTGGAATTAAAATACGCGAAATCATATTTTTGATCTTTAAGAGCAAAAAATCTTGACGACCTCAAGCCAGAATTGAGGTTTATGTCAAATTAAATTAAAGTGGTGTGAATATCAACAAAAATACAGTGGTAAATAAATGCCACAAATGAATACAAAGTAAAATAATTATATTTTATAGGACACCAGACATTTGTGTTTAAAGTGTGAAAAAATATTTTTGCAAAAAATATGAACAAATTTATAACTTGATTTGACTGCAACATTGACCCTGTGAAAGAACATAAACATCATCATCATCGCCGGTATTATAAACATCTTTTTTAGATATTACGTTGTTTAAACAAACATTTATCGTGACCATAAATGACCATCGTGGTGATAATAATAATGATTATGATGATGATCCAACATTAAATGTTTAATAATTATGAGCAAAAGATTAAAAGATAATTATTTTGTTGTAGAATATATTTCAAATATCTTCGTCCATTAAAACAAGTTTATAAAAATGTAAAAATTATTCGAAAAACACTTCATTTTAATCTCATTAATGTAACAATTTCTCGCAAAACAAAATACAAAAAATACAAAAAATAAATAATCAGCCATATATCACCATCACTTGACTAAATCAAGTTTAACCAGCTACTGATTTCAAAGATCCAGGACTCAATCTATTGTTTCTGATCATGTAACGTGATTTGTAACCATCCTTATCGGCAGTGTACATAGTTATGGTTTCAATATCAGTCTTATCATCGTAAACTGTGTAGGTACCCATGACAACCAATTGTTCTTCGGGTGTTCCAGGATTAACAACCATACCGACTTCTTCACGTTTGCTGCCATCGGGTTCTTCTAAGCTAATAAGCAAATATTAAATGATATAAAATATCTCCTCTCATTTAAAGTTCATAAAAATTCAAACTTTTGCTGCTTACTTTAGACGATAACCTTCTTTGGTGGGTGCAAGTTGATATTTTTCTTGCAAAATTGTGGGAATGAAAATGGCATCCAATAAGCCAGCAGATGCGCTGGCGGATAATACGGCCACAACGGCGAACAAAAGTACCTAGAAAAGATAAAATAAATTTTTGATTAAATTTTTGGGTAAAACCAGGAATTCCAATCCATAAAATCAGATTTATTTTCTTTAATTACAGAAATTTCATTAAACTCAACAATTATGAGACTTAATTTACAGTCGAATTCTGTTTTATTTGAATAAACTTCAGCTTTGCGATAGTCATCTAGAAAATGGTTTAAAGGCTCTTGGATGCTTTCTTTTCTTTTCAAAAATTTGGATTGCAATTCATTTCGCTTTATTTTTCATGCGCTGTACCGCTTCACTTTCCGTTAGGAGACATATCAATCTAGGCCACATTACACGACATTATGTGCCGTTGATTTTGTAGAAAAAGTCAGACCCAATTGCTGCAAGGACCGATTAAATTGCTAATATTAATGTACTTCAAAGCACTACCTTACCACGATGAATAAATTTGGACTTGTATTTTAATAGCTTGTTGACACAACATTTTCGATTAAATCATTTATTTTATTGATAATTTTACGAAATATGTTTAAAGGTCATCCAATTGGTAAAGCGTTTAAAATATAAATCCTTTGCAGTTAAATTCCATCACAAGTTCGTTGATACCAAACGATTTTAGCGCAATAGGTTGTGTTACTCAATTTTTATTATTCTTTAGTCTAGAAGGTAATGTGGTGGTTTATTAGACTCGATCCTGAGGTTCAACCCCTAGCTCCTGACCAAAACAAAATGTGAAACATATTTATTCGGCGATAAAATTATCACACACAACATGGGGGTGTGAGAACGCTAGGTCGTAATCCTGACAGATGGATTGTAATAACGAATTACAAGTAAGTTAAGGACTAGAGCTGCACTAAAGCATTTTCATAATCTTCTTATTCCTTTGATTTGTTTCGGTCTTATTAATCACGCATTTAGTAGCTGTATTCTCCCGGATTCGCATGTGAATTGTTAGGGTGTATGGTTAATAATTTTAACTACTTTAGCTACTATACTACGCCAGTTTTAATTCGAAAGTGAAAACTTGAATTTTATTTTCCTGAAAAGCCTTTTCAGGATTTTTATTTAATTTTTAATTGAGAATTTTATAGAAATTCCGATGTTCTGACAAAAATTTTTATTTTTTTATAATAATTAATTGCAAAACTTATGCTTAAATCAAATTTAATTATCACAAGTTCTTTTGGAATCGAATTAACGGTAACATATTTGTTATTGGCTCGTGCATACAGTATCTCAAATTTTAATTAATAATTTAATTAATATTTAATTAATAATTAATTAATAATTAATTAATATTTCAATTAATATTTTAATTAATATTTTTGATATAACTTGCTGCAAACTTAGAAAATTATTGTAAATCCTGGTATTAAATTTTTAACACATTTTTTATTACACGATTCGACGACTTCGAATTACTCGATTAAGAATTTCATTTGAAGACTTTAGTTGTATTGTGATTTTTAATTTATTTTCAATTTTTTAAACTGTTTTTACATTTGCAATATATTCTGTAATTGATTGCAATGGCTGTTGTTACGTTGTTGCAATTTTATTTGAAATTATTTAATATTCACTAAATTTAATTTTTATTTCAAGCGTTTTTAATCACAGTGACCTTTGGTTATAATATTTTATTTTTTAATCGTATGATATATATTTTTTTCTGCTAGTTTTTTGTTTTTAGCACTTCCTTAAGGACTCACCAATTTAGCACATGCCATTTCTGAAATATGTATGCTTTTAAATCTAGTGACAAGATAACTCTTAAAGATCCCAAAGACAACTGAATTTAATAGAATATTTCAATTTGCCACAATGGTTACGCTGCTGCTGCAGTTAAAAATTTCTAGCTTTGTTGTGTTCTATGATTAGTGTTGAGTTGTGTTGATATTTTGATTTCTTGAAGTCACTAAAAGCTGCGATTCGAAGTATGAAACAAACTTTTGCACAAAGTCTTTTTCAATTTTGTTTACGTTTCGCTATCAATTATTATAATTGATGTGTATGCATTTTTTTGTTTTTTGCTTTGCTTTTTTCCAAAATGTTACTGTCATTAGCTAAAAGTTAGAAGATTAAAGTAGAGATGAAACCGGTCCAATACACTTTGCATATACCATATTGTGCTTATGGCCAACAGAGAGCATATGTATTAGTATGTTTTTATTTCTTTAATCTTTCTCACATTCGAAATAGAAATAAAAACGTCTCAGATTGTTTTTATAACGAAAAGAAAAATTTTAAATTCTTAAAAATTCGAAAATCAGTGAAAATAATAATGAAAGCATAGACATGCGGATTTAAAATGAATGAATCCATAATTAAATCATGATAAAACGTTATTTCCCGTTTTTGAGATTAGATTTTTGATTTTATTACAGCACAATTACAAATTATATTACAAAGAGACTGATTAAGAACTCGTTCTCTATAATTTGTGGTGAGAATCGAACCCCTCATGCTACACAATTTGTATTTTATTTTTGCTGAAAGGAGAGAAATAATTTATGCCTTTATGAAGGTCGTCAGTAAACGTAGTATGTGGGACTCTCTCGTTGGGGAAGTATTCCATCTCGAAAGTACATACATAATTCGCCATTTCAACCCTTTAGTCCGAATTACGACCGATCTTCTCACACCACTTATATTGTATGTGTTAATTTTATACATGAGTGGCACAGTTTAAAGGCACAGTTTAAAGTCGACTCCGAACGATAGATTTTTAAGAAGCTTTTTTATGGCAATTATCTCGGAACTACATTTACATTATTTCAAAGTGGACTACTTTTTGGCATGATTGTTAGTTTCGACAATGTTAGTCTATGTCAGGGCTCCGCAGGCAGGTCACCCAAACTTAGGCTCTTAATTCTCTCGTTTCACCACGGAAGTCCAATTCTCCATATTTGCAAGCATCAGTGATCGTTTCCACTTCTGACGTTAGCTGTGCCAGCGTGTACCATCGAAGAAAGTGTGTTTCGCATCATCAATTACTCCTTCTCTCGTAAAAACAATAGGAGGAGTGACTCTTGCCCCTTTTGTGCAGGTACATGTTCTGTCTAGAACAACTAGACAGATAACGACTAGTCTATATTTCCATAATATGTATGAATAGTTGTAATTTCATACTTTAAGTTTTCTTTTAACCTTCAATTGTCTGGCTAATTAATAAAAAAAAACTCTATCACTGAAAAGGTTTTACAGAAAATAACTGATGATTTCGTAGCGGTCTTCAGTATTAAACCTGAAATTTGCAAACAAATACTTTCGAAAAAGAAACCTGAAATTTACAGACTCTGTAAATTATAATAAGTACTTTATTTATTCTTAAAGGTGTTTGTAATAAAATTATTGTGCTAAACCTTGATATTGAACGATTTGTATTCGTTAAATCAATAATTTTTTATAGACGTAAAAAAAAATCGTTAAACTAGTGACATAATAATACAAGATTATATAATTTATACCTTTATAGAAGTAACTTATACATAGAATTAGAAAAATTAAAAAAAACTAAGGTGATAAAATCTAATAAACTGGTATGTAAGTGTTAAAGATTGGAATGTTGGCAGATTTGTAACTGAATTTTTGTAATACAGTGATCTCGTGGAAACGTGAACACATGGAGTTTTACATTAAAATTCGTGCTATGTGGGAAATTGTTCTTTTTGAAAAATTAGATTCAGGAACAATGCTCATCGTCAAGTATTGAATTTGGTTTCAATAGTTTCGAATACATTTTGAAAATTGCATTGTTTGGTACAGTTCGTTTGCCGATGCCATCATTGCATGACACTTTTTCAAAAATAATTGAAACGCTTCTCACATTTTGGAGCATTCCTTTGTCATATTTTCCTTCTAACAAACATTTACGAATTTTTAACGGTACAATTTTTTTGATGATAATCATTTTCCAGTTTTATCAAATGTAAACTAATTACTTCTTATCGAAGAGATTGTGAATAAGCCATCTTGCATCTTGCATAACACCGTTCTTTAACGGCGCCCCACAGAAAATAGGTCAACGGTGTCAAATCGCAGGTTCTAGGTGACCAATTGACATCACGATTTCGGCTAATTAAACGGCCATCAAACGTTTGACGCAATAAATCGATTGTGGCATGAGATGTGTTTGGAAAACTGCGCCATCCTGTTGAAACCTTACATCGTTCACATAAATACCATGAAGAGCGGGTACAAGAAAATCGTTTATCATGGTGCGATAGGTGTCTCCATTTACCGTAATGCTTTCCACGTCCTCATTTTCAAAGAAATATGGGCCTCCGTTCCACAAGCCGCACCAAACAGTGACTCATAATGGGTGCATTGGCTACTTTAAGATTACGTCTGGGTTTTCTGAGCCTCAAATACGCCAATTTTGCTGATTAACATATCCACCAAGATGCAAATGAGGTTCATCGGAAAATATGATCGACATCATCATGCAGTTACCCGTTGACCAAAATTTCCAATAAATCTCAATGTTGCTTAAGCGTAAATCGTTTCATTACGTTCAGTGGAGATAATATACTGAATTTTGTGACAGGTTCAAATTTAAACCGATATGTGACCCACCCTATAGTAATGTGCCAAGAAAAAAAATAAAAGAACTCAAAACATTATAATACATTACGCACTTTCTCCTTGATACTTGCTAAAAGAAAAAAAAAGGATAAAAATTTAAAATTTTGAAAAACCCTGTATAATTGAAGGTTTAAAAAAGCTTTTAAAAGATTACAAACATCCGTACAATAAATGAAGTTTCTGCTTAAAGTTGGTTAACCTTTTTCTATCAATAAGTAGTATTGATCACATCAAATATGCTTGCGAGTAACAATGAAATAAAATTAATTTTTGTTCCTCACGATTTTAATTACATATTGTGGTTAGCTAGCAAAATAATACCAAAATACATACGTACTATAGAAAAGCCACAATGAAATTAGTTTTTGGTAATAATAAAGAATGATTATGCGGAATTTATCATATTGTTTTGTATTTATAAAAATATGAATTAAAAAATGTTTTTTCCATCAAATTCAAAGATAAAGTACTTTAACGGAAAGTGTTTTCTTAAAGCCATAATTTTCAAACACACCTGCCCATTATCTATTCATTATGAAGTGTACAAATAAAAGAAATAATTGTTCAATGTCAACCGTGGCTCAAAATAATTAGCACTTTTACTTTTAAAAACCTTTAATTAATAGGAATTTGGAAACATGTTTTATTTTTGTTTTTAAATGTTATCTAATATTGCATATAATAATTTAATATTTAAATAAACAGGATGTTTTAATTTCAACAACAAATTTTGGTATTGTTTTTAGCCACTATCGTGAAATTCGGAAAGCAGATTTATTTCTATTCACCAGTGTTAAATAAATTCCCCTGAAATTATGAAATATGCTTCCCATAGAACACTAAAAGTCAGTAGATTTTTTTAAATTTTGGAAATAAATCTGTTTGTACACATGTATGTATAATTTATAATTTCTTTTTTAATTTGCATTTAAATCGAGTTATAATTACTATATAGATTGTCTATAAAAATCCTGTTCAAATTAGGAATATTGAATTGACGTGGTATGACGTCCAAAAAGTTCTACAACAATTTTAAGTGTTACTTGGTGACATTATAAAAATAAATGTTAAAGATATACAGTTTAAAACAAGTTCGTTATTTAACATCTTCCATTTAATGGATTTGAAATTCTATAAATCTTTTTAAATTATTGAAGAAATTGCGTCTTACTATTCTACAATATATATTTAATGGTCTGCGATTAATAGCATAACAATTTGTATTAAATAAATTAGGTTAGATTCCATATATAAATAAAACAAATAGTATTAAGTCTACTTACTTGCCAAATTGGCCTTATCAACTCGTTTATCGAACTTCGGCCTGAGTTTACGCCTTCTCACATGCGTCTCTGCTTCTAATGCGCCATTGCTAATCAATGACAAGGCTTCCTCGTTTTGATTTTTTCTTCGCAGACAAAGTCGTCGTCTTCGCCGATCTCCGCTAATCTCCACATCAGATACCCATCTTGCTGTGGCATCCTCTTCCATCCAAACGACAAGTTCGAGTCTTTTTTCTTATAGTCGCAAAATGGCGGTATACGTTAGCTAAGTTTTTATGGCTATCTGCAATAGCATTACTTTATATACATAGTATATTACTTTATATCTTATACACGCATAACATAATTAGTCCTTATAACCTTTCAGTTAGGGCTACGGCCTATATTCTCACTCCACTTAGGCTGTGTGTATTAATTTTATACAGGAGTGGCGGAACCTATAGTTTAAAGTCGACTGCTAGCTACAGATTTTTGAGAAACTTTTCAAGGCAGTTTTATTTACTCTTAGAACTTTTGCACAGAAATCTGCTGTTTGTTATTCCTTAGTTTACCAAAAAACAATCGAAAACAACCTTTTGCAAAAATTGGTTCACGTTTCTGCGAGTTCACTGTATTTGAAAAATCTCCTCATCTATAATAAATATCAAAACAAAAAACGATAATATTTTCAATTAAATCAATCAAAATCTTTTATGTAGAATTGCTAACCTATAAGCAATTTTAAAATATTGTATTGTACATAAATTGGTCGCTGTGTGGCGTTACGACTTCAGTAATAACCATTAAAGACGGCATGCGTATATGCTTCTGAGAAGCAAATAACTTTAAAAATCAAACCCAAAAAAATATTATTGATGCATAGATATGTAAATAAAATTATTAACTCATTAAGCATTCTTAGTGCTTAAAAACAACATATTCCTGTATAAACCACAATAAACACACTGTAATTTAAAAACATCATTTACCTCTTTAGGTTTAATTCTTTCTTGTATTTAAACAATAACCTACAGAACTGAAAGCCATTACGACAAACTATGGTGGTGTATAATATTTTACAGCCTGGAGGCTAATTACAAACTTGTTATGGAAATAAATTCGTGTCTAAATTAACGTCGATTGTACCAATTTTTTCTGATTATGGGACACGATATCTAGCGAATCAACTTTGTAATAAAGTGTAGTAAAAGATGAAAAAAAAGACAACACTAGAAATAGTCATTCGATAACGAGTGCCAGATTCCCAAAAGAAAAAATTGCCCATCCAAGTCACACAGCTCACAATTATAGAGAAGCTTGGAGAGCTTTAACTCCGTCGTTCAAGAAAAGTCTTTACTACTCAATTGCTTACCAAATCATCGAAAGTATAGTTATCGGTCGTAATCTGGGATCCGATTCCGCGCGTATCCTTACATAAAAAAAGAAAAAAATGGATATTTGTGTAGGACTCTAAATCTACACAAGATTGCAGTCTTTTCATGGAAATACCATTACTGTTGTTGTTATAAGCGAAGTTACGTTGCGATTTTAATCCTTTTTGAAGTAGTACCATCCAATGATGTCGCACTCTTGACTGCCTGAGGTTGCTTTTCACATCAAATCGGAAATCTCTTTGTTGACCTACCCACTGAGTCTAAAATGTGCCACATCGGTGCAGACAAATTTTCGATTGAAACAGATTTCTCATACAGTACGTATTGTGGTAATGGAATCCCACGATTGCAATCACGGTTGGTTTGTTAGTCTGTTCATGGAGAAATGGCAAATCTATTTGCCCATTTTTGGTATAATCACACATCACAAATCTGTTATTTACACTAAAAACAAAAAAAAAAGTGTCGCTATATTAGGCCCCAAATGCGAAATTAAAAAACCTGTACTAGATCATATGCGCAATAAAGGATAATTTAAATAAAATTATCTTAAATTGAGAAGGAATTTCTTTCGTGTTATTTATTTTTAAAATTATTGCAATGCATGATAACATAACATCTTGTTTCCAATTCATCAACCGGAAATGGCCAAATTAAAATATTATACAGAAGTCAACACTTCTGTATACGTTTAGACTTATTTAAAATCAGCTTTTAATCAGCCTACAAATATGTTGAGAAAACATTCTTTGCGAATTTGGTTTTTGGTATTTGTTTAACAAAGTATTATTAATTTGTATTTAATGATGAAATTTAGAAAATTTTAATACATTTCATAATTAGGTCTTTGTATTTGTAATAATATGCAATATTAGCTCGAAATAAATAAAAAAATTGGGTTCAAAATTATCTAATATCTTTGATTTTATTTTATGCCCTTTTTCTATCCTCGAAGTTAAAGGAGTGTTAGCTAACTTTGTAGCCAGAGCTCTAACTCATTGCGTTCGCCTCATAAAAATGTCTATTTTTCTTTTCAAGCCAGAAACAAATTACTTTCCGAACAAAAATTATTTGAAATATTCAAGACTCAAACCTTTTAAAGCTTTTTTATTTTATAGCTTTTTTTTTCAAACAATTGAAACTTGTGTAAGACAAATAAAAATATAAACTACAAATTAAAATTATTTTATAATTTAAAAGTACAAAAATATGCATTATTATATTACTTAAATAATCGAATTTAAAAAATATCATAAATATATCGATTTATCATATAAAACCTTTTTTTTTCTTTGCTATACCAGAAAATACGAAAAAAATGTGACTTTCATTTTGTAATTAAAACAAACTCAAACAGCTGTGGGTTAGTTAACTTTAGAGACAGAAACACATTTTGTGTTTGCACAGAGCATAGAAAAAGGTCATTATATTGTTAAAAAAGGAACAGAACTTTCGTATCAGAACGCACTCATTTACAGGCTGGAAAATTTTACTCCATTTTCCTCGAGTATATAATCGTTGAAAAATAATGAAACAGATAGAACAAGATTTTTTTGTTTTAAATGGCTAGAAATCGCTTATAAGATTACTTCTGGAATTATATGGATCCAATTTATCAGGGAGTGATCGAAAATTAGGAAGTTAATAAACTGGCTATGACTTATCAGCTGGTAAATGCACAACAAACAGAGACAATATTAACCATAGCGGCTAACAAAAAAATTGTAAAATATTTAGTTTTGGGGAGAATATTTTTGTCATTAATTGTGCAATAGTCTTTAAAGACTCAGCCATAGCGGCTAACAAATTTGTACAATACTTAGCTCTGGAGAGACAATTTCTTTCATTATTTATACCGTAGCCTTCAGATATTGCATAAAACAGATGTTAATATTTTTTAATACAATTAAAGTATACATATAAATAATTATTTTTAGAAAATACAAAATTTTTTGTACTACGATTGCTTTAAATAAATAATTTTTAGATGTCAAAATAATCAATTTATCGAAAAAAGAACCTTTTCAATTAAAAGCCACGACATTGTTAACATTATGACATTGTGTAATGGAATTTATTTACTTTTCTAATGAAATTCTGTGAACAACATAACACCCTATAAACAACCTTTACTACCTATGACCCTGTCTACAGCACTTGTATGGTACGTACTTACCTTGATTTTCTTAATGTCACAAACAATACTTTGGCTATTGCATTCCGTTTGTTAAAAAATTAATTCTTAATGTTTTTTGTGTTTTATTAAGCATTTATATTTGTTTTTTTTTTTTTTTTTTTATTAATAAAATATTTGTCATTATTATTATTATTATTATTGTTTCATTGTTTTATGCATATATACAATAGAATATTGAAACATTGAAATGAAATCAATTAAAATATTGCTGAAGATGGATGTTAAAACCAGCCTTTAAAACCTATAAAGTGTAGCCGTATAAAATTTTCATTGCATTTAGTTTGAAAGAAAAAAAAGAAAAACAAAAAAATATTTTATAAAAACAGCCTAAGTAAGCATATATTTTTTTTGTTGTTAAACAATTTATTTGTTTTATAAGATTTTCCATGTATTTTTTTATTTATTTCTTAAAAACATTTTCCGATAAAGCACTCTCTTAGAATGTATGGATACAGTTAGATCGATCAATAATAATATAAAGTTTAAATTTTCTTTTTTTGTTTTTGTATTATAAAAGTAAAAACATAAAAAATAGACACCCTTTTGCCAGGACCCCATTGTTAAATAGTAAAGAAAAATTCTATGTTAAATTTTTTTTCAAAACATTTTCGTATTACCCGGTATTCTGCATAACGAAATCGCAAGAATTTAAAACTTTACAGTAAGTGTAAGTGTAAGTGTTTCACAAATTTTATTGGAAATTAAACAGGATCTACACTATTCCACGATTTCGTTTGCCAGTGTTTGGGTAGTTATAACCAAAAAAATATAGTAAATATAGGATAAGAATAAAATATTGTATATACAGTGAGTGTCAATAGAAATTGTACATTAAAAAAAAAATATACATTAATAAATTACCGTTGTTTCGATTATAAATTTTTTAATTCCCAGTTTTTAAAATTTAAACAAGAAAAAAAAATAAATTACAAAAAGTGGCGAAATATTGTCAAATTTTTTCCGCCACTCTCCTTAATTGGTAAAAGTTGAGTTTAGTGATTGTTTGAATTTTATCCTTAGTGTATAGTTTCTATTGACTCTCACTGTATATAAGATTAAAAAATAAAATTTGTAGTTTAAATAAAAATAAAAAATATTTATAAATCTTAACAATCAATTAACAAAACATTAAATTAAAGTAATTACACGCACACACAAGCTCTCCTACATACAATAATAACTCGTACATAATTAAACAAATTTAAAATTTAATCCATAGAGTTCCTAATAATATCTTAAAACAATACATACACATACATACTACATACATAAACATAAAAATTAAATATATAACTCTGACCATAATTGATGCCTTTTTTGTTTGTTGTTTGACAATTTCTAACATTTATAAACAAACAGAAAGAAAAAAAAAATTTTTTAAATCAATTTCAATATGTTGCATGAATTCTTCTTGTCTTATTTCACAAATATAACTTAAATCAACTTATTAAGCTTTAATTAAATGATTAATTGTAATGCTTTTTTTGATTTTATTTTTATTTTTATTTTCTTTAGTTTTGGCAAAAATTGTTTGTTTGTTTCTTGTGTTTTTTTTTAATGTATTTTATATTATTAAGATTTATTTTTATTTTTATTCTTAATTATTATTGTATTTTAAAAATTATTCTTTTTATAAATATAAAATATTGCTTTCTTAGTATGTGGCCTATATTAGGGATGGTCCTCTGTAGTTAAATTTCTTTTAAACACCTGCTGCTGATTGTTTTCATTTGTTGTAGTAACCGTCTTATTGTAATGTTGTTGTTCTGAGTTGAGTTGATTGAATTTCGGTTCATCACTCTTTTTAGCATCGCCCACAATCACTTTGCACATGACCGTCTTGACTTCGGCAAAGAAGTCGCTCAGATAACATCATGTGGGTCGTGGCGGTGCCATTTGACTTTTGCGATGTGTTGGTGGTGGCGGCGGTGCACTACGCATGCGTGGCACTGGCTTAACATCCAACGGTTTCGGCAATGGTGGCTTCAACATTTGTGATTTCTGTTCATTCATCGTCGTCATTGCCGCAGTCGTTAAGGATGTCGATGACGATGATGTTAGTAATGTTGTTGTATTCGTTGTTGTTGTTGTATTCGTCGTTGTTAGTTTCGGCTGTGTAGTAATAACATTGCCATTTTGTAATTCCATTGACTTTTTATGTTTTAATGCTAGAATTTCATCTTCGTTATCCGATGAAACGGAATCGTAGGGCGAGGGCGAATGTGAATGTGTTGAATAGGTTTCATCGTCGTCCTGATCGTGCTCCTGTATCATGGTGCGAAATTCTTGTATGGAATCATTAAGGGCCCATAGTTGGGATAAAAGGGAGAGATCCAATTGGCGAAGTCCAAACTGTAATGGCAAAAAAGGTAGGGGATATTGTTAAAGCAAATTAATATTGAGTATAATTATATATAGTCGTAGATTTTGGTGGTATAAAGACTTTACGTTAGTTATGACATGTCAAATTAAACCCATTCTAATTTTTAGAAATTTTCAGCTCTGATTGTTACCCATGGAAGGTACTTTAAGTGACTACTTGTCTTTGTGTGAGAATTCGCTATTCGAAATAATGACTTTTGCAAGTGCATTTAGGAGGATGAAACTCCTTCTCCCTTTTACTTTCTTTCTCAGTCCTTGTTCTGCATTGTCGAGAAATTACTCAATATTGCAGTGCAAAATCTTTCTTCATCAATAGGCAGATTAGAGGTTACGAGATCATCAGAATTTGTTTGTAGTTTGACCATAACAAACACCGCTTACATAACATAATTAGTCATTGCAGTCAGGATTACGACCTAGTTTCTCACACAAATTATGTTGTGTGAATTTCCTCTGCAGCGTCTATATATGTATGTTAGAGTGCCCATTTTCCCTTACAACTTTTATAAAGTTTAGAAATAACGGAGGATATAATACCTATTTATTTGTTCTTAATATTGCTGAGAATTTTGCACTCGTTCTTAGGAACCTCAATTCGGATGGAACGGCGATGAAATTATTCTCAGTCCAGTTTCTATAAAGCAGACGTTTTTTTATTTCGTCCTATAAGGTGATCACCCTGGAATGAAGTGCGCAAGCTAGGGTTACTAACCTTCTAATATCCGTTGTACCTAAAGTACCCCACAGCGTATAGATTTACAATAAGCTGTAGATGCGCATCACATTAGCGGAACAATAACACACATAATATGGCACTAACATAATCAGTTATTGAACAGTTATTCCAAACTATTACCTGATTATCGGTTTTGAAATGTTTTAAAATATGAGCTAAAACATGTTCTATTGAAAGCTTTTAAAAAGAAAGATTTTTAAGACGAATATATGTATAGTGTTGGTTTCAATGCGTTCCTTTAGATGGTTACTTATAATCTGCATCAAATACTAATAAATTACAAAAAGAAAACACTCCCGTCTTTCTCTGTTTATGTAACTAATGACAAACAAAATTTATGTGCAATTAATTAATATTTAAATTTTATTGCACTACGCACTATAAGCAAAGCAACACAAAGCAAATATCAAATGGATTTGTTTGCTTTACTTGCTGTTTCTATTTATGAATGGAAAAATTTTTTTTATGAGAATAAATGTGTACAAAGTAAACAACACTGTTGATGATATGACTTCAAAACTTCATGTGTTAGCAAAAGAAAAATTATGAATGACTGG
The DNA here is from genome assembly GCA_958299815.1 of Sarcophaga carnaria. Classification (NCBI taxonomy): domain Eukaryota; kingdom Metazoa; phylum Arthropoda; class Insecta; order Diptera; family Sarcophagidae; genus Sarcophaga; species Sarcophaga carnaria. The sequence continues at coordinate 47,021,250 of OY283150.1, forward strand.
GCATAGATTTAAACAAATCGGAGCCGAATTATAGCACATTTTGAAATGTAAAACATTTGAAAATATTCAAATCTTTGGATAATAAATAATGAGTTCTTTATTTAAAAGATATTTTGTATTTAACTTGTGTAAACTTTAGTTTGAAATTTATTTGAATCTTGAAAAACTTTGATTATAAAAACCAGTGTAGATTGGTGACAATTTAAGCTTTACTTTACTCTTTAATAAAAACATTTTAATCCATGTTGTTGCTTTTTACGTTTAAAAATGAGTGAAAATACGTCGAAATACTGTTATACTGTAGAGAAGACGATACTGTAACTATAATCACAGTAACTAAAAGGTTTCCTCGCTTGCGAACTGATATTTTGATATTAAAGCTACACCGCATTCTTTTTGATCAATCATGAAAGATGCATAACGACTCTTGTCGTTCGGATGGCATACGAATTTATAGTAAAAATTTAATGGCCTGTTTTTCTATTTGCAATCCACTGATTACAGCTGATAAAATCGCCGTGGTCTAGTAGGTAGTGTGTTGGCTTATTAGACGCAAGGCCACTGTTCAAACGCCATGTCAGGCATCTCCAATAAAACGAAATGCGAACAAGTATTTCTTCGGCGACTTCTTCAGCAGATTCCTGCCAAAAACTCTGAGAGTAAATAAAATTGCATGTCGTCCGGAGTCGACTGGCTGTAGATCCCACCACTCTTGTATAAAAATTAACAAACGCAACATAAGTGTTGTGAGAAGAAATAAAAATAGATGAAAACGCCAAACAATGCACCTATTTAATCCTCTGGCACAAACTTATGGAACATGGCTGGAATTTTTTGATGTTTATGCCATATAACCCAGAATATGTACCTTCAGATTATCATTTGTTTCGATTTCTGCAGATTCAGTTTTCCTAGAGGCCTGCAAAACGTAATTGAATTAGTTCTTTGATCAGGAAAGTCAGAAGTTCTAGACTGTTAAGGAAAACCATTTTCGATTTAATTTGTAAGTAATTTCTTGAGAACATACAATATTCGCTTTACATATTTGTATTTTAACGTAAGCACTTATTTCAATTCAAAAAATTTAGGTTAAGATTGAAAGAGGTACTAAGCTAATATACAAGAGCTGGTATAAGCGGCCAAAACTTCATATGTTTTCCAAAAAATTCAATGCTAAAATTTCACATCATACTGTTTTTATCTAATGCTGAGATGCGTCTCTTGATTATTTTTCTTTCTCTGAGATAAACAATTTCTTTTCTTTTATTTCAATAAATTCTATCATTAGATGACCGCTAAAGCTTATTAGATTTCGTTGAGGTATCAACCATTAGGTACTCGTACATGTATGTACATATGTATACTTTCGAGGTGCACATGCCAGATATTTTTTTTTATTACAGAGGAATGGGAGAGTGCGAAAAACTTGTAGCAGATACACGTCTAAAAAATAAAAAGATGGAAAGAAAGCAATCGATAAAAAGAAACAACTTCAATGCGGAAGACAAACAGCACCAACCACAAAAACAGTTACAGCAACACGACATACAATATGAATGTCGAAAGTCGGTGTATTTTAATTAAAGCAAAACGAATGCAAAACCAAAAACAAAAAAAAAAAAGAAAACTGAAACTAAGAAATAAACAATTCATTACTTCTTTCGGCATACGTACATACATACATACATACATACATATACAGTATACTTAAAAAGCAAAGTTATTACTAAAGAGAGAAAGACAGAAACAAAGAATACAGGAAGGAATGTGTTAATGCAGCCTGTAAATATGGAAATATGGAAGTCTTCTAAACGATGTAAATGTAGATGTAATTGTTTGGGTTGATCAACTGATGATGTTAATGTTCCTTTAGCACAACATTCTTTATATCTTTGCAATCTACAAATGCCGCAACATATTAAAATAAATATTTATTCATATATGACATCAAAGGTTTTGCGCCCATTCATTCATTCATTCATTCATTTAGTCATTCTTTTTTTTGTTTTCTTTTAGATTTTTGTCTGAGTTAATTAATTAATAATCTATAATCATTTTGTTATTGTTTATAGGTTGTAGGTTGTTTATAAATTTCCATAATCAAAGGCATACGTACATACATACGTTCTAGAGAAATAAACAAATCGAACTATTCATAGCTAATTAAGCTGAAAATACCAATTTCAGCCACCTTGAAATTTAAATAATAATACAAACGATATTTTTAAAACAAAATAGTTTGAAATCACTACATAATAAAACACATTAGTTTTCAAATAGAATACCTTAAACATGAAACAGAAATCTTTTAGTCAATAATCAATAGTTTTAATAGGATTTCAACATACTTAAAATTGTCATTTCACAATCTTTGCAAACTTTGCTGGCACATAAATTTCTTCACATAACACTCTTAAGAGAACCCAAAACAAAAGTGTGAAGAACTTGTCTTTGAAAATCTTATCATTGTAGTATAAAAATCACGTGCTCAGAGCCGATAGTAAAATTATAAATTATAATAATCTCTTTTTCAAATGGACGTATGTATGTATTTTTAAATTTTTTAAAATAATCTTGCAACTTTGTTGGCTTTGTAACATTAAAGTATGATCTTAATCACCTCCTATGCATTTGGAGGTGATTTTATTATGGCTCTTTTATAGAAATCCTCGAATCCATTGGCAAAAATAGACACAATCTATATTTATATGCTTTTATTTGAAACGAATTTATTATTAAATAAAAAAATGGTTGTCACATACGAAAACAAGTAGTATTTCACTCATGGTTAGGTTTAAACTATAACATGGTTGCATAAAAATCTCCCTACCAAGCTCTTGAAGTTGGCTAGCTGGTTTCGGTCTTTAGACATTGTTGGCAGTACTTCTGAACCAAGAAGTTGATAGTATTGAAGCACTTCATATACATAGACAATTGGTCATTACAACCCTTGAGTCAGGATTACGACCTAGCTTCTATCATCATTTATCTAGTCTGTTAATTTTATACTTGAGTGGCGGGACCTACTGTTTAAAGTCTTCTCCGAACGACAGATTTCTGAGAAATTTTTCATGCCAATCCAAAAACACAAATGTACATAATTGGTCATTACAAACCTTCAGTTAGAATTCCGACCTAGCTTCTCGCACCACCTCTGTTGTGTGTGTTAATTTTATACATGAGTTGCGTGACCTACAGTAGGCTCCGGATGGCAGATTTTTGAGAAACTTTTCCCTGGCAATTATTTTTTTACTCTCAGAGTTTTTGCCAGGAATCAGCTGAGATGCAGTCGCGGAAAAAATATTTTTTCATATTTGGTTTTGCTGGAGATGTCTGACATAGGGTTTGAACCGCGGCCTCGCTTTTAAGAAGGCATCGCACTACTTACTAGACTACGACGAAAAATATCGCAATAATCCAAATTCATACATAACCTTGAGGCTTCGCTCACGATAATCCTTACTTTATTCGAACGTTGGTATGATTGACAGATGCTCTCGTTGTGAATAATTGAAAATTTTGCATCATTGATTATGCGCATAACTTGCTGTGATATTCTTCCTCTCTTTCCTAAATGTTTGCTATATGGCAGTTTGTCTGAAACCATCGAAGGCTTTCTCGAAACCGATGTGCAGTAGATACTGGCTTGTGCTACAGTCAGCTATTATTTGGTCGGGCACTTGCCTGCTAATATCTGATATTGTTTTGTATTTTATTTTAAAACATAAACGCTTTTCACATTCTTAGTCGCCTAGATTGTGTTTTTGAGTTTATTTAAGTGATACAAATTTTAAATTTAAGAAGTAATAGCTTTTACAGAACGATATTCACACTAAACTTTTTGTATTTTAGATTCATGGGTAAGAAAAGCTGTATCCATTTAATTAAAGTTTACTTGTTTAATAAAACTTTTTACAAAAACTCTATTTCAAGTACCACTAACTGGCCGGAAGTACCAAAACTTCATTTCACTTTCCAAGCATAATAAGTAAAGTAAAAATACAAACCACCTTTAACCTGTAAACTCTTTGACACATACTACTCTTTAATCCGTAGAATTCTATGCATAAAACTCGAGTAGATTTGCTCTCTTGAATGTATCTTTGTGCCACTTACTTCTTGTATATACTCGTACATATGTATGTATTCCATATTATAATTCGCATAATTCTACACATCTCAGCCATCCATCCATCAACTTAAGTTATTTAAAACGATTAATTTTTTTCCCCCAAATTGTTATTGTTGTTCCCGTTGTTATTTGTTAATTTTGTATTGTTGTTGACGTTTAGAATGAAGCATTTCATAATCAAAGCTTGTGGGGTTAATTGTTTAAGGTTATAACGATATTAAAAGACATGAAACATTTGTTGTGCATGACTGACAGTCTTGATTGTTGTTTTCTTCTACTCCAATAGAGTAATGCAAAATGTTTCCACTCACTCTGGTCTGATCTGGTCTAGTCTGGCTGTTCCGTTCTTTCTGTGCTGTATAGTTCTGGGTTGGGTGTTTAATTTTTCCTTTTCTTTTCGTTTTTTTTTTGCAGTTGATGGAATTTTTTGCAATTTCATATGATGAAAAAATAAAAATAAAATTCGGAGATAGGCAGAGAGACAATTCGCATTGTATAAAATGCACAGTGAAGTTGGTACAGTATATAGTGAACATTATAAGGTCATTGTTTATTTTTGCAATAGTATTCAATAAATATTTTATTATTTTAAAAGAATCATACGAATCTTTGAATTTATCATGTTTTGTCGAAATTATGAATACGTTCGAATTAAGAAACATGTCCTTATTTCATTGACAATATACTGTTTGCAGTGTTTTGTTACAATATTTGTTAGTCTGTTCTGTGTGCCACAAATATTCTACTTATATGCTGTATTTCTTGATTAAGAGGTCATTAAAATCCCATTCCATATGCCTGTCACAAGCAAATTAACTTTTTTTTTTAGTTTTCTTTTTTTTTTTATTAATTTTTTTAAGAAAGTAGAAAAAATATGGCACAGCGTAAAATAGTTTTCGTATAAAAAGGACTGAATATATTACAAGAATAAAAAATATCACCTCTTTGTGTGTGATATTAGATAGTGAGTGTCCTATTTAAATATGCATATTTTCTTTAATAAAAAAAAAAAAACTCACAATTGGTTAGACTGATATTATCTCCATCATAAAAGCTCTAAGAGGAAATGACCAATATTGTAAATATTTTTTTAATTCGACCTCAATATGTAACCAAATATAGACTTTTCAATTTTCAGAAATTTTTAGAAAGTTCTGTTAGAAATTTGATCAAAAATTTAATACTTTTTTTTTATTAAGAGCTAAGTAACTTAGACCTTTGCTCGGTGTAGTGTAACACACCATAGTCTCTAGTGGGAATTGAACCCACGAGACTCACGCTAATATTTACAACCCTTCAGTTAGGATTACGACCGCTTTTCACATCACTTATGTTGTATGTGTTAATTTTATATATGAGAGGCGGGACCTAATATTTAACGTCGGCTCTGAACACAGATTTTTTTTTTGAAATACTTCAAGGCAATTTTATTTACTTAAACATTTTTTGCCAGAAATCTGCTGAGAGAAAGTCGTCGAGGAAATATTTTTTCGTATTTCGTTTTGTTAGAGATGTCTGAGCTGGGGTTTGAACTGAGGCCTCATATATGTATATACGTATATCTAATAAGCCAACACTGCCTACTAGATTACGGCGATTTCGTTTTGATAATAAGAAATTTAAATCTACACCGTTGAGAAAGATCGAAATAAATAATAATCTTAAGGCACAGAATGGCTTAAATAACGCTTCCCGGTTAAGCTCTTTTTTAGTTTATGTCGGGATATAAAAGATGTATTCGGTTTGGCATTGTCATGTTTTAACGCAACAGCTTTTGTTTTGATCCATTCCAGCAAGTTTTATTGAATTTCTCGATTCAATCTCGTTAATTGTTAAAAGAAAATATCAGAATTTATCATTTGAGTAAGTTGTGGAAGCTTTTATTAATCATTTTACTCTCAGATTTCCCAGAATGGGCCTATTCTGAATCATTGAACTCCGCTACACCTTTGGTTATTTGCGACAACTCGTTACTTTTCCTATAACTGATTATATATTATGTTAGGTTAGGTTAGCGGGTAGCTCGCAAGTTCACTCGGTCACTGATATGGTCCATTGTGTCATCCAGCGATTATACATTGAAAAATAAAACAATTAGTTCGAGCGCTTAACAAAATTTGAATTTAAAATCATACAAAAGCTAAAGAAATACGTATGAAATTTTCAAGGAGGATACTGAGGAATAATTGATGTTGCAGTACTATAAACCTCCTTATCTTTAGTTGGTAATATTGTTAGCATAAATATTATCATTTCCTTCTCTATTTCACTTAATTTTTTCTCTATACATACAAAGCCTAAAAATTCTTAATTAGTTTTGCATATCAATTGTATTTAACCTTTTTTCTATTGTCATCAAATATGCATTCAGCCCCTGAGCATTTCCTATGTACGTAGGTATCAACAAAATTTTGTTCTCAATTCTAAATTCAATAAATATTTGATGCAATGCAGCAAATTTCTATACAGTGTTCTAACAAATTGTCTGACATTAATACCAAAAAAAAAAAAAATAAATAAAAACATAAGAACATTGCGGTTTACACACAAAAACATACCGAATGACAGAACTGCAATAACGTTGCACGTATTGTATTTTATTACGGCTGATTAAACATGTAAAATGTTATTGTTATGCAAATGTCACCTGTGACATAAAATGCCAATTTAAGTGTCTATTTGCTATTATTTCTTCATTCGCATGTACATATGTACATACATATGTATGTATGAGGTATGAATCTGTGTGTTTTTGTTGTTGAGGTCAGAACGAACAGAAATGCTGCATTGAAAATATAATGGGAATGCATTGAACCCATTCTTTAAATTTGTTTTCTACGCAGAGTCAATTATTAAAAAATAAATACGAAAAATTATTAAAAAAAACGGGTATTAAGACAGAGGATACAGAAGTTGAACTTGTTTAGATTCTTTAAGGGAATAAAAGGATTTGATAAACGAACTTTAACTAGGAATTTTTTAAGTTCAACCGATTAATGGTGTAAATTATTAATTGAATTTCAATTAATATAGTAGGCCAAAAGAGGTATTAAGTTCACTACAAACTGCTCCTATACATACATACATAATTGGTCACTACAACCCTTTAGTCAGGCTTACGAACTCGTTTCTCACACCACTTATCTTGCCTGCGTTAATTTTTATACATGAGTGGCGGGATCTACAGTTTAAGGTTGACTCCGAATGACAGATTTTTGAGAAACTTTTCATGGCAATTTTATTTACTGTCAGAGTTTTTGCCAGAAATCTGCTGAGAGGAAGTCGCCGAAGAAATATGTTTTCATATTTCGTTTTATTGGAGATGTTTGATCTGTGGGTTTAACTGTGGCCTCACGTTTAATAAGCCAACACACTACCTACTAGACTACGGCGACTTCGCAAAATAATATAATCGTATAACAACTCCAAAAAATGTTTGCCTACATTTGTATTTCTTTAAAGTACTGCCCAAATGTTATCACTCACTATCTGTGCAATTTTAATGTGTTTTAATTCTCATATATTATAGATGGAAGTTGCCCACCTTATTTAGTAAAAACTAAAAGATCTTTATAGTTTTAAAGTTTTCATACTCATCTTTCCAGCTAGAAAACCTAATAAAACCATAGAAAACAAAAACAATGGAATCTCTTCCCCAGTTTCTAATAAAAAATTTTTCTTTGGCAAACAAAAAATTTTGCATAGTTTTCCATATCACCATTCCGTCCCTGTGCATTCTTTCATAAACGAATACTAAACGTAAAAGAAATTAATTTGGCAAAACTTCAACCAAAAAAACAATGGAAAAACAAATGGAAAAAACTTTGAAAGCAAACAAAATCATGTCACAGATCATATTTAGACAAGAAGATAGATACACAATGAAATGAATGTTTAATTTCGTGAAGTGAAGTAAGCCAAGAAAAATGCAAATGCAAATGCAAATGCAAATAATTTGTACAAGAAACTTAGTGAACATAATCATATAATTTTTGTTATTGTTGTTTTTTGTATGCTTTTTTAAACTGAACCTTAGCTAAAGAAACAATTGAATTGAAACTTAAATTAAATCAACTTCAACTCCAATGTAAGTCCATAAGAAGCAAAAACAATAGAAACTAAAACTAGAGCCTTCATTAAATGTTGTGTGTGTGTGTGCCATATAATTTTGAACAAATTTTTTGTGCTTTTGTTTAAAACCTAAATGGTAAAACATCGCGTAGTCTAATGTAAGTTTTAATAATAAAATCTTCAAACTTAGCATAGTTAAATATGCAACATCATCTTTCTGCTACTGTTGCTATTAGTAGTATAGGGGGTAACAAAAGTATCTCTACAACAACAGCATTTTGTGGAAACAAGTACAGTTTATAGTTCAGTGGTGGGGGGAAACCAAAACGAGTTGTAAGTACAAAAAAAAAGAGACGAATAATAAAAAAATTGCAATAAAAACATAATTTTTTACATGTTTTTTTTCTTATATACACTGTGGTAATCGGTTATTTTTTAAATTTCCCGCATGAAACAAAAAAAAAAAATGAAATGCTGCTCACACTTAATGTACAGAGTGATGCTTAAATTGTTAAACTTAACAAAAAAAAAAAATTAAAAATTGTCATTAAAAAATAAAGGAAAGGGTAGTCATAGTTATTGAGTTAGATTCTAAAGGTTCCAAAAGGATGGCACAACGTAGACAGATTTTTTTTTAGATATTTATACACCCATCGTTTACATACCCTTTCTTGTGTACACTAACCCAGGAACCCTCCTTGTTTACTATAAAGTTGATTTTTTTTCCTCCATATTATTATTGTTTTAGCAGTTAGAGAGTCAGCCTACTTGGGAGCCTTTATTACTGACAAACTCCTCTGTACTATAACAGTAACAGAGTATCTCTAACCACCAGAGTTTAAAGTACGTGTACGAGTAAGAGTACAAGTTCGGGTATGTGTTTGTTTGGTTGGGTATACCATAAGCTTGTTCACTTACCACTTAGACATGGTATTAGAGTTAAGCTCTAAATAGAGGTTGCAACCAATGAGTGAAAGTTAAATGGTTTTTGTTGATGACAATACAAAAAAAAAAACACACACACACAACAACACTCTACAAAAAATCATAAAAATTTCCATATCTTTACCAGCAGCATACGATGATGTTGCATTGAATGCACATAAAACAAGCCACATCCAATATAAAATATTTGTGTGCCCCTGCCACAAGTCCATTATTAAAATACATACAACAACCTTAAATTATCCACGCTGTGAATTTTTATTTTAATACTCAACATACATACTAAAAACTTAAACTTGTAATAACTTCAGCATTTTGTTTTTCCTTCTCTTTTTATAACTTTGAAGTGCTTGAAAGAATAGGGTTATAAGTGCTTGCAGAAGAAATCTATGAGTACTTGTAACTCTTATCGGAGTTTGTAAATTGGCACATTAGTTTATAATCGAAAAAATAAAAGCTTTTTGTTTAGTTTTCTTTAGCAATAACAATATTTTGAGAAGAGTTTATTTGAAAGAATTGTACAATTTTGGCATTAAAATTGATCGTATATTTGCAGCACACAAAACAGAGTGACCTAAATAATCATAATTAATAGTAGGAATAGAAAAGAAATGTACAATATATGCAATTTTTTAAGATCAAACTGATTTCAGTATTATAGTTCTAATGTAATCCAATAGGGTTAAGGCTAATAACGTTAAGATTATGGTCCAATAATGTCAAATTTTTAGCGATCAGCAATACGGTGTCGTAGCAGAACTCTTTTACCTATATGTGTGAGTTACAAACATTCTCAGGCATCATGTGAGTAGTGTCGTTTATAGAGCGCGAAAGGTCTACCATCTAGTTCTGAGCCTAGAACTTCTATACGATATTTGCAGGAAACATTTGGTGTATTTGGAAAAATATTCCAATATTGTATAAAGTATTCGAGTGAATCGGTGTTATGTTTAGAATACTTCCATTGGTAGTCGCCGTAGTCTAGTATATAGTATGTTGGTTTATTAGACGTGAGGTTGAAACCCCAGGTCAGAAATCTCCAACAAAACGAAATATGAAAATATATTTCTTCGGCGACTTCTTCGCAGCAGATTTCTGGCAAAAACTCTGAGAGTAAATAAAATCTGCCGTTCGGAGTCGACTTTAAACTGTAGGTTCCACCACTCATGTATAAAATTAACACACAACATAAGCGGTACCTAGTTTCTGTACGTACTCCTGACTGAAGGGTAGTAATAACCAATTATGTATACATCCATTCGCCGGACCCCGTTTTTGCGTTTAAGCCAATTTTTAGGCTTTTTGACTATTTACAAGAACTTTCGGCATTACTCATTGACGACTGAAGTTTCTCTAGCTCTATTCTTCTATTACTTAGAGCAGCGTTCAAATGAGGTTTTTTTATATATATTTATCGAATTGGCGATTGTTTTGCTATTCCCTTTTGTATATTCGATATAAAAAAACAAAATTTGTGACATATGACAACTCCAATAGATTAATAAAACAACAATGCTTGCAAATCATTAAAGTTTATTATAAAAATTCATTTCATTTGGAAAATAGCTTTCTGCCAAGTAATTATCTTCAGCGGCGAATCTCATTTTTGGTGCAATAGGCATCAACAAACAGAATTGCCGCATTTGACTGAAGACCAGAGTTCAACAGACGCTAACACAACCTGAAAGACTTTATTATCGGCTTGTACTTCCTTCACTTTTGGGATCTTTTTTCTTTTTCGATTTACAAAACTCAATGGGTTGAAAAATGATGTGTTGATTATTGAAAATTGTTTATTTGCAAGGAGCACTTGTATTTCTGAATGAGCACATCTGTTTGCCACTTAATATCCTGTAACTCGGGTTACAAGAAAAATGTATTCTTTAGCCGCTTGGCCATTTACATTGAATTTGTAATTCCTCAATATATTTTCCTAGAACCAATACAAAGAAATTCATGAGTAAGTTGAGCTTAAAGGAGAAAAAACTTGTTGAATTGAAATTAACAGTTCCGTAAATTTTTTTTTTGGGCGCCATTGTAGGTATTGAGAGTACAATATGGAGCTCACGGTCATTATCATGCTTATATAGTATACATACAGTGAGCGCCATAAGTGAGTCCACACTTTTGTTCTTAAGTATAAAACAGTTTTGTTCTTAAGTATAAAAAAGTTGCTTTATCATGAATTGTTGTTTTTGTTTTAACATTTTATAAGTAATAAATAAAAGATTTTATTTTTGTAAATTTATTCGACTATTCTCATTTACTTTTCTCGCTATCATAATAAAATGAATTATTTCAGTGTTGTTTACTCACTTTTGGCGCTCACTGTACATATACATACATAATTGGTCATTACAACCCTTCAGTCAGGATTACGACCTAGCTTCTCACACCACGTACGAGTATGTTGTGTCCGTTAATTTTATACATGAGTGGCGGGACCTACAGTTTAAAGTCGACTCCAAACGGCAGTTTTTTGAGAAACTTTTCATGACAATTTAATTTACTCTCAGATTTTTTGCCAGAAATCTGCTGAGAGGAAGTCGCAGAAGAAATATTTTTCATATTTTCGTTTTGATGTCTGACCTGCGGCTTGAACCGTGGCCTTACGTCTAATAAGCCGACACGCTACCTACCAGACTACGGCTTATATAGTATACTTCTTCAAAAACAACGCTTATAGAGCGAAACGGTTGAGAGCATCTGAAGAAAAAATATCTTTCAGATCAATACAACGGATCATGTGAAATACGAACACGTAAATGACGTTAGATAGGACACACTCTAATACAAACACTAGAGAATATTACAACGACTGCCTAAGATTGAAACTCTCAATGCCAAACAGATGTGCAATGACGTGTGCACACATGCGGAAGGCAGCTAGAGAAGAAGAGTTGAGCGACTAGATGTAGGTTTGAGATCATACAAATGACTGATGATAGGAATGTTTAGAAAATTTTGTTATGAACATACTATGTTCCTTATAACGGTTTCAGGAATTAATTTTCAGGAATTTATAATTTCTCTTGCCCTAATTAAATCGGGTTTTTACATCTGATATTACAAATTGTTGTTAGAAACCCCTTCTGGTTTTTACGATACAGCCGAAAAAATAATTAGTGGTCGCATCACAAACAACAAATCATGCTAAAACGAAATAATAATGATAAAAACCCTGCACCATGTCAAATTCATTCGTTAGGTTAATTAAATTTACTTGAAGTGCATTTTTTACACTGCAAGATTTTGCATTTATATGTGTACGAGTATGTGGCACAATACACCTCTAGTAGAGATGTTCATCACTGCCTTTGTGACACCCGAAGGTGTTTTCACTGCAATTAGTAAATTATCATTGAGTTTATCTATCACTCTCTTTTATTGTTCAATTGCTTAAATACGACAAACAATACAGTTTTTGAGTGTGACAACTTTGTTGTCTATTTAATCGTTTTTTTCTCTTTTTTGCTTCTGGTATTGCCTTAAAGCCTGCTTAAAAACAGAAGAAAAAGAAGAAAAATGTTAAAAGAGTAATAAAATAAAAATGTTCATAAAAAATGAAATGCTATGATAATAATGGCTCCGCATACTTTATAAAGTCTAAACGATTAAAATTGGTTGCATTTGAGAAATGTTTTGTGTACACCATACGCCTGGGTATTTATTTATGTGGCTCTTCTTAATAAGGAGTGATAATAAATAATATTCGATTTTGTATGGATGGTTTGGCAAAACGAATTACATTTTATTTTTGCAGCATTTTCTTCATAAGAGGAGGTTTTCAAGACGTGGTTTTGATTGTATAATATTGTTAATGTATTTAATTGTTGTTAGCTATTGTTATTGTTGTTGTAGTTTTTTTTTTTGTGATGTTATTTTCTATATTTGTTGTTGTTTTTACACCTTGCCATATAACTTAACCGTCGAAATAGAAAAACGAAAAAAAAAAAAAACTTTTCTTTGTGGAATCTACTGACGGAGTAACGTAAACGAAATAGAAAATTTCTTACATAATAATTGTTCCCCTTCAACATAAAAAAGTATAAATTATTTGTACGTAAATGTTTACAGTGTGATGCATATTAAATGTAACAGCAAATGAAAATTATAAATTTTTTCAAAACTGCATTCTGCTGGAATATTTATATCATCACTGAGGTTTTTTTAAACCTTGTCATTTGTTTATGAAATAAAGCACCTGCCAAAAGGCATCTCCTCCATCTTGTTATTATTTCTTTGATTTGATTCAGTTTCACTAATTAATCAAGTTTTTTACAACTAATCATGTGATTGGTCAGGGCTCTACTAGACTAGAGGCCCCAGGATGATAGAGTCGGAAGAGTTATATTTGGCTCTTATATTGTGTACAATGATGAAAAACTTTGCTCATTTAATTGTATTTTTTTTAAGTGGCGGAGACATTCATACATACATACATATTTGGTCATTACAACCCTTCAGTCTGGATTACGACCTAGCTTCTCACACCACTTATGCTGTGTGTTAGTTTTATACATGAGTGGCGGAACCTACAGTTTAAAGTCGACTACGAACGACAGATTTTTGAGAAACTTTCCATGGCAATTTTGTTTACTCCCAGATTGTTTTGTTGGAGATATTTGACCTGGGGTTTGAACCGCGACCTCAAGTCTATTAAGCCAAAACACTACCTATTAGACTACGGCGATTGCTATTACTTTATAGTCCATCTGTCGTTGTTTCTTCAAGGAACAGAACAGAAAAATGTGATAGAAAAACACAGTAAAGGCTACGTAATGGAAACATTTGCTGATATGTCTTAAAGTCTTCCTGCTTTTAGTACAGACCTTGTGTATACCTTATTCTTATATTAAATATACCAATGCATGTGGGTAACACAGTATCTGGCAGTTCATTTTCATGACTTCAATAGATCGAACGATCTTGGTAGATAGCTACAAAAACTAAGTTATCTTTTATTAAGCGAACTTTAGTTACAATGCATTTGTAATTCACTAAATGGGTCACACTGTATCAGAGTATATTCGTAAACATACGAATGCGTTTCTGAGTTTTTATTTAATTTATATGTGCCTGTGATTATCTAAAATTTTGTAAACGAAAGAAATTAAATTTTTTTTATTGAAAAAGTTTTTCTTTTTTTCCTTTTGGTGTTGCTTAAAATTACTTTTTTTATGTGTGTGTGTTTTTTTTTTGTGAAATTGTGCGTGTGAAAAACGAGTTCCATATGGCTGATTACCTAAGCGTATGTCATTTTATATTTGTTTTTAGCCAAATAACTAATGGCAGCAGTAGCAATGGCAGCAAGTTAGTAGTAATAGTGGTCAAATGTATGCTTTTGTAGGTTTCTAGGAAAAACTCTAGCCAGTACATGCATGCACTGATGCCACACAGACGCCGCGATAAACAGGTGGACAGACTAAAAACCCACTGATACATGTGGCACCCATATGTGTAAGTAGGTTTGTGGTCGCTTTTCATTTAGGCGATTCTGTTTTTTCTTTCGTAGTATTTCTTGATTTTTCATAATCGTTTTGCTTATGTAAATCTTCTTACATATTGATACTTATCGATTGTAAAACGTTATGAATGGTAAATTTTTTTTGATTTTATTTTTTTTTTGCTAACTTTCTTTCAATTCACATAAATAACGTATTAATGAAAATAGTTTTGATATTAATGAGCGGCATTCTCGTTTGGTGTGGCAGCTTTGTTTGCTGATCATCTGACGATGACGCCACTTACGCATTGTGATTTTACTGCGTCGCCTTTCTTTTAATTTTATAACTTTTTTAAGGTGTTTTTTAGCCACAAAACAAATAAAACTTTTAATTTATTTGCCAAAAAATTTGGTGTGTTTTCTACTTTGTTTATATTTTAACTCTTCTACGTAAAATGAAATTCAATATAAAGCATACAAGAAAAAAAAATATTCTTAATTTATTTGCACCTTTTACGGTATCAGAGTTTATGTTTGGTTATGGTTTAGCATATTAAATTGTAGTTACACACCCTCGCATAGTAAAACGTACAAGAGAAATAAAATTAAAAACAGTTCAAACCTTTTCAATACGTTCACCTTCTAATAAAATAAAATAAAACGTAATACTGTTGAAGAGAAAATAAACCGTTAGCGTATAATATTGCAAACACATTCAATCATTCCAGCCATCATTCATTCATACATTCACTCACTCACTCACTCACTCACTCAGTCATCGTCATAGTGATCCATTCTATTAGATAAACTGAAGCAAATTTCATGATGACAACAATGGCTTTGGGGCATGTTTCTCATGCCTCTCTAATGGCATGATTGACAGTGATGTAAGTCAAAAGAAAACGAAACGCTAACAAATATGGCAGAAATGAAGAAATGAATGGCCAAGAATGTTTAAAATCAAACACACCTCCCTACCTCGCTCTGCTGCATAATAAATTTTGCATATAGTTAAATGCTTAGAAACGTATTCATAACAGAAGAATTTGTCAAGAACATGATTATCTAATGCTTCACATTTACTGTTAAAATGTTAATAAACCTTAATGGCAGGTATTTGTTATAAACACATGTAATATATTTTATGAAATAATATCAGTTTTATAAATCAAAATATTTAATATGTAGTGGAGACATGTTTAGACATTAATTGAATATGTTTCTATAAAACTATTTCAATCGAATTTGTTTGAAACCTGGAATAAATTTTTAAGAAAACTTTAAATTTGTTATGGATTTTATTTTTGAGATTTTTGAGAAACTTTTCATTGCAATTTTATTTACTCTCAGAGTTTATGCCCCAAATTTGCTGAGAGTAAGTCGCCGAATAAATATTTTTTCATAGTTCGTTCTGTTAGAGATGTCTGACCAGGGGTTTGAACCTAGGCCTCACGTCTAATAAGTCCACACACTACTTACTAGACTACGGCGACTAATGATTACAATTATTTGTGACTATTGGGCAGCACAGATAATCTCTTGTAGCCATAGAGGGGTGAAATGATCAAATTCAGTATAAATATATATAAATATGTAATGCAGGATAAATATATAATTTTTTTTAGAATCATTTAACTCTAATTTAAACTAGGTTTTGTGAGACGCTTAGCGTGTTATAGAAATCCGAAACAGACAATCTATTGAAGTTACGACAAAGAAATTTATTATAAATTAAATTAATTAAATTAAATTAAATTAATATTATTAATTTATTTATTTACTTAATAATTTATTGGGTCCTTAACAAGGTTTTTAAGTGTTTGAATAGAAAATCTAATCGCAGGTTTGTCTCTTTAGGAATTTTTTGAAATTAAAAAAAAAATTTCCTATTAAGCTAGGGAAACTTTTGATTACAACTCAAGTATGAAATATAAAATATAAGTTTTTTTTTAAGAAATTAATAAAAAAAAATGTATACAAGAAATTATGTTGGAATAAAAATTTTCAACTTTCAGAAAATTCACCTAAAAGGCACAATCTATACCAGTGGTGTTCGTGAGAAGCATGTGTATAACCTAATCGAGAGGAAAATTGTAAGTAATATTTTCAATTATACTTATTAACCTAATAATATGCATGTATATTTAATGGAAAGTATGCAAAAATGTATAGCGTTAAATCCATAGAGATAGCGTACTTAACTTGACAAATATTCTTCTGAAAATATTTTCAATTTGTAATATTTTTACGGGTGTATCATTGAAATAGTAAAAAACCTGAAAAATTCAATTTAAACCTTCTTCGTTAGAAGCTAACAAGCAACTGAATCAGTGGCGAAAAATTCAGTATTTTAGTACTTTTTTTCAGTACTTTTCCATTTCAAAAATACCGCAGTACCCTCGCATCGCTGTCAGTACTTTTTTATTATTACATATTTTATGTTTGTTTGTTTTCAACTATTAATGCATTAGCAATGTAATGCTAAAGGTAGAATTAGTCTTTAGCCCCGATTAGTCAAACTTCCACGGAAAGTAAGTTCATTTTTAGAATACGAAAAGCAATGAAAACACTTGCCGAACCATACTGTAATTTCGGTAAGCATTTATATTGCTCTTCATATGCTACAAACGAACATATGTCCAATTACGTTCCGCCGACGTTTGACTAAACGGGACTTACGTTTTGTTACGTTCAGAATCAGCTGTTTTTGTTTGGTATGTGAGGAACACGTATAATTACTAGTTTATCTGTTCCGTTGTGTACGTGTATATAAATATAAATAAATTAATAGTCTAATAAGTAGTGTGCTGGCTTACTAGATGTGAGCCCACGTTTCAAACCCCATGTCAGACATCTCCAACAAAACGAAAAATGAAAAAATATTCCTTCGGCGACCTTCTTCAGGCAAAAACTCTGAGATTAAATAAAATTGCCATAAAAAAGTTTCTCAAAAATCTGTCGACTTTAAACTGTAGGTCCTGCCACATACGTATAAAATTAAAACACCCTAAATAAGTGGTGTGAGAAGCTAGATCATAATCCTAATTGAAGTGCTGTAATGACGAATTATGTATGTATGTATGTATTTTTTTCAAAAGTACCATCTGATGCGAAAAAGTACTCTTTCATTTTTATAATTCAGTACCATTTTAAAATTTCAATTTTGCAACACTGAACTGAATACACTTTCTTATGAACACTTGATATTCGTGTCCTATCTGTGGTAAAAATTAAAGGTGTTCGGCTATGGGTGAAAACCACTGATCTAGACTATTTTCTAAAGGTTTTTAAAACTTCAACACAACACTTGCCCTATAAGTGTATACCCTTCAAATTAAATTAAAGAGGTATGTCTGTTATTCAACAGTTAAATTGAATTCTTAGCTTAGCATTTGTGCATAAATCTGTATTAATTTTAAAGACTTAAAATATTAAACTTAATAAATTAGTTATTCACAGTGAAGGGTTATAATGAATATTATTAAGACTCACTGTGTTCTACTATCCGGACATAAAACACAATTCATATTATTTTAGAACACAAATCTATCAAATACACCAATGGATAGAATAAAAATTGTGAAACAACTTAATCATTATTTACTAACCGTGTAGCATTTGACTGAAGAGTGTGGAAAAAGAAAAAAAAAATAAGTAAAATAACAGAAATGCAACTGCCATGTTTAAAAAGAAAAAGAAACAAGAAATAATATCGTATAGTCAAGGCCATTCGTTAAAATGGTACAAAAAGAGCAGCACAGAGTAGAACAGAACAAAACAGCAGAGAACTAAACCGAACTACTCGTACATGTAAAACTAGATTATAAAGATACTTAAAACATGTACTCTGGGGCAATACCATGTACCCTGAGTAATACGAGTTTCTTCATGGTATAATCGTGTGCATATATATATGTATAGTTTTACTACACCATAAATCTAAAATAAATTCATTTGGGTTAGAGACTAATTAATGTTTAACGCTTAGCAAAGATGAAAGAAGAAAAAAAATATACAAAAAAAAAATATAAAAAAAGTAAAATACATGCAAAAAACACACTTAATTATATACATTTAAACATTAAATACCTAAATAACTTAATAACTTATTTAAGTCAAGATTATTTTTTTTTTAAAAGAGTTTTTTTAGATAATCGAATTAGGGGAACATTTAAAAATTAAAGAATTTTTGTATGATCAGATTATAAGTAATTTATATCGATTAGATTTCATTAGTTGGATTTATTATCAGCTGCACTGACCAATATTTACAAATAAGTCTAATCATTATATAATAGGGAGTGACCTGATAGTCTAGTGGGTACTATGGTAGATTATTAGAGTGAGGGTAGTAGCTTCGATTCTCTGGCTTCTTGCATTACATCGAGCAAAACTTCTAAGCTACTCAGCTTGTAACAATTAATCATAATTTTTAATTGTATTCTGATTAATAAATAAATAAATATTTAAAAGAGGCTAGAGGAAACTAGTAAACCGGATTCTCCACTATATGGCTACTGTAGCAGTTAAAATGATTCAAAGAGAAATGTTCCTGTGTAGAAAATTTCTTGGGGAATTCATCAATCTCTCCTCAAATGAAGTTTAAGTATTTTAAGAGCTCCTCTTTTTTATTCCTTTACGCTGAATAGTTACTGTTATAAAGCATATCTTCCCATCTTCTATGTTTTTCCCGCAATTTTATCAAATTTCTACCAGCTAAGCAAGCTAGCTTAGTTTTTAGTATCTGTTGTAGTGATGAGAAAATTTGCTCATTGGGTCTTACTCTTACTCAAGGTGTTGCGTCCACGCTGGGAGGATCGCAATTTCTAATAATTCTGATGTTTTTTTTTTGTTAATCCTGAAACCATCCCTGATTGCCCGGGTCCATATGAATGTAGCAGAAGTCTCCGTAGTCTAGTAGTTAGTGTTTTGGCTTATTAGACGTAAGGCCATGGTTCAAACCTCAGATCAAACATCTCGATCAAAACGACATATACATGGATTTCTCGAAAGAACTCTGAAAGTAAATCAAATTGCCATGAAAAGTTTCTCAAAAATCTTTCGTTCGGAATCGACTTTAAACTGTTGGTCACGCCGCTCATGTATAAATTAAATGCACACAATATAAGTGATGTGAGAAGCTAGGTCGTAATCCTAACTAAAGAATTCTGCCTATCTTCGTCTTCTTACTGAAACCAAATGATGAAGGATAGTATTTTCTTTGATTTTACCCAAAAGAATTCCACCGATTTTTACCTATTACTGAGCAAACTTATACATTTTCGAAAGAGTTTTATTAAATTTTTATGAGGAATGGGCGAAAGGCAATACTCCGACCAATTTTCATATATTTCGGCGCGCTTCTTTTGTTAATTCTCTTAAGTGTGTGTCCTCAATTTGAAGCCTTTTGATTGTGATGGAACAATTTCATGTATTAAAATCGGTTTGAGAGGTGGTCGGTGAGCGATGAACGTGTGGTAAATATTAATGAAATTTCATTTTTTGTTTTCTTAATTTAATTAATATAATGCTATGCGTCAACTGAAATGATCTCGCACTATTCCTTATGTTTTTTGCACAAATTTATATAAAGCCATACCACTGTGCATATATAAGTATGGATAATTTATTCCATTTAACTTTGTTAGTCAGCTGACTAGGTCGACTTCCGTGGACATTTAATGCATAATGTTATATGCATAATAAGTTATGGCAGACGATTTTATTACAGGCCACATTTTTTATAGCGTTTCTGCTAAAGTTATGGTTGTACATATGATGTTACTGCACTTAAAAATAACATTTTAAATACAAATCGGTTTAACTATTTTTTTTTATTGTTAGCTTTAATTTTTAGTTCGAAAACAGTATTGACTTTTGTGCTCATATTCATATTCAACTGTTTTTATGACAGACGCCAAAAAATCATTAAAATAGACAACAAGTGGAACATTATTCCTTGAAAAATTACATGGATTTTCCCAATTCATAATCTACTATGACAGCCATAACTTCAAATTTATTCCTTAATAATGAATTCAGCAGATTTCTGGCAAAAGCTTTGAGAGTAAAAAGTAGAAAATTGCCATGAAAAAATTTCTCAAAAATCTATCGTTCGGAATCGACTTTAAGCTGTAGCGGATGCTCATGTATAAAACTAACACACATATAACCTTTTTAATTATTTACGCAGACAAAGAAAAGTGTTTAAATACAGTAGTATTTACTGTAGTATATACTGGGAAAAACGAAATTCTCAGCTGTATGTGAATTTCATAAACGAAATCCAATGTGGTATTTTAGCAATAAATATTGTACCATACCCCATAGGAATTGTATTTATTTTTCTGTAAAGTTCTTCATGGTAGCCTCAGAAGAATTCTTGGAATTTTAACTTTAATAACTATCATTTCAAGCCGTAAAAACAAAAAATAAATAAAATAAGTAGAGACTAATTGAGGTGAATAAACTCTTTGAAGAGATACACAATAGCAAGTAGCATAACTATTTTGTTTTTTTTTTTAATAACTAATCCATGGTATCTAAAGTTGTTGTTGGTATTAATTACCTGGATTTTGCAATAAATTTGTTAACACACATACTTCGCATACAGAAACGATATTGTTTGTTAATGTTTTTACAAATAGAAGTAAATTGTATTGTATATATGTGCTATTAAATGTTTTTTTTTGTTGTTAGTCTTATTGCTCTATTTTATGCTGTAGATGTGTGTACTGTCTTAAATTCATTCGAGCGCAAATTATGTTCATTTTCTACGGACACAAAACAATAATCCAACGGGGGTAAACTCTTACTTAATACATTCATACAGTCACAGAAAAAAGTCTACACACACCACTGTATGTAGACTTTTTTCGTGCTAATTTTTTTAGTTTTTTAGGTGATATTTTTTTATATTTATTTTTGTCTTCAAGCATTCTTAATAGTAACTGCCTTAGACAACGCTATAAAACCTTTTTTAATTTAATAAAAATCACCTGGAGAAAAGTCTACATACCAGTGGTGTATGTAGACTTTTTTCTTTGACTGTAAGTATGATATGATATTCACACCTTAAAAACAAAATTACAAAAATTACAACAAAATATAACTAAGGTTTAATGAAATTGAAATTAAATTGTTACGATAACTTTTGTTAAATGCTTTACATAATTCGGTTAATGTTTCTTATATTTTTTTTTTGCATCAGACAAATAGGCGTAAGCAATAATATTTTGTTATGTTGGCTAAGTCTAAATGATATTTGCTATACACATGCATATCGTTTAAAATATTATTGAAATCTGTTTGCTTTAAAGAAAGCTCGCACAATATTTTTTATGTAGTAATTGTTACCGTTTTATAAAAGTAATAAATAGCAGTACTTTAAACAATTTGGATCCCCAGATATAAATGAAGAATGTGGATATATACATACCTAATTGTCATTACAGTTCTTCAGTCAGGATTACAACCTAGCTTCTTGCATTAATTTAATTTTAATTTTATCCATGAGTGGACCTACAGTTTGAAGTCGACTTCGAACTACAGATTTTTGAGAAACTTTACTAGAAATCTGCTGAAAGGAAGTCGTCGAATAAATATTTTTTTCATATTTCGTTTTGTTAGAGATATTTGACATAAGTTTTGAACCGTAGCCCCCTGTCTAATAAACCATCACATTACTTATCATAATAAAATAAATACAGAGTAAAAAAAATTAAGGGAATTATCTAGAACTTCTTACAACCCGATATATGCAAATGGCTTACATTTTTAAAATTGTTAAGAATCGTTTTAGTCTTGAAAATAGAAAAAGTAATAGAGTTTCAAATTAGCTTAATATGGTGGCGGGATTGTGATTGCAGTTATCTTTATAATTTGTATCGCTTCAGTCGCTGAAAATATTTGTTCTTCATGATCATTTATTGTCGCCGTAGACTAGAATTTACTGTTTTGCCTTACTCGACGCTAGCCTGTGGTTCAAATCCCAGTTCCGACATCTCGGACAAAACGAAATACAAAAAAATATTTCTTCAGCAGCATTCTCAGCAGTCGTCTGGCTAAAACTCTGAGAGCAGAGTAAAATTACCATGGAAAGCTTTTCAAATCTGTCGACTTTAAGCCGTTGATCTTGTCACAGATAATATGAGTAGGGTAAGAAGCTAGGTTGTAATCCTAACTATAAAGCAATCAAGGAAAAATACTATTAGACACTCTGATTGCATATACAGTCATAGAAAAAAGTCTACATACACAGTTGTTTTTCAGCTACTTTTTTGTTTTTTTTTTTCTAATAATTTTTAGATAATTTTTTAATATTCGTTTTTGTCTTCAAACGTTCTTCATTCTAACTGTCTTAAACAACGCATTACAGTAGTGTATGTAGACTTTTTTCTTGACTGTATGTGTGAGAGGGTGCATTGTAGTGATGCAAAAGTTCCGAACAATACTTCATATTAAACTATAGAACGTGTAAAATTTACTTGAATTTAACGCCCTATTTACAGCTTTCATTTATTTTTTTTTCTGGTTATTTCGATTATAGTTTTTGTTTGTTGCAAAGAGCTTCTTATGCGACTGTTCTTTTGGTGAAAACTGAGCAGTTTTTCTAAAAGCTATTCGACGATTTTCCAAATACAAAACAGACTGTTTCATTATGAACTTACAGTTTTTTAAGAAATTTTAAAATATTGGAATACTATGACTGTAATATATCGAAATGTTGAAGATTTTCTAAGGACATATGCGATGCCCACTTTCACTGCCTTTCACCCTGAAATGGAAAGAGTGTTTTTTTTACACAGTGTAAACCAGTGAATGTGGATTAATTATAGTCTTAGGATGAAGACCTATAGCACCACGAAAATGATGTTCTCAAGTTTTAAAAGCCAAGAAGGATAAAGAATACCGTGAAATGCAAAATCTCCAAGAACATGCAATGGCGCAATGTAATACAGGCAAACTGTGCAACATGAAAATACTTTCTGGAAACTTAACTAAGAGTTATAAATACAAAAAATGTTACATAGTCCGCTAAAAACCTAAGTACTCCTTTTAACTATAAATATCCATATATCCTGATGTTAACTAAATTAATTGCTAGTAATCTGACTTTGAAACATATTCGTATACATATTTTCATAAACAATTATATTCAGAAAATGATTGCCAGCACTAATGCGGCTACCATGTATAGTCTAGTGAGTAGTGTGCTAGACTATTAGCGTGAGGGTCATGGTTTTGATTCCCACCAGAGACTCTGGTGTGTGACATTACACCGCTTTTATAATTAGAATATAATTTGTAATTGTATTGTAATTAATAAATAAACAAATAAATTCTATTCACATACAAGTCGATTATACGTACAGTGGTTTAAGAGTATAATTGGACACTAGTTATGACATTATTCAAATGCCGATTATTCCACTTTAATTAAAATTCATTCACTTTAAAAAAAATTCTATAAAAAAAAGTTTGATACCGATTGTAGATAATCAAAAAAGCTTTTAAACAATGTATAATTCTTAGCATTTTTTATTCAAAAATATTTTTAAAACAAATAAAGAAAAGAAAATTAATTAAATATCATGTCAAACGCATAATAATAGTCCAATATAAGGCACACTTGCTTTTATTTAGACCCTTAATAAAATACTTCTTAATATGATGGAATATTTTAGACATGTTTTTGTCTTTTATTTTTATTTCAATTTTAATCCTTTCAACTTAATTGTCTCACTATACGTACAATACAATGCAATACGATTTCATATCACAAATGTCACATGCAGACCCATGTCATGTGCGAAATAAACCGTGCATTTTATTCTCCATTTGTTTAAGTCTCTAATTTAATTTAAAATATTGCATTTAAACGGTAGACACAATACAATAAGAACCATACAACTAAACCAATTCATACGATTAAAATTAAAAAAAAAAATCTTGAAAAAAAAATTAATTCTTTAACACAAAAACGTCACTTGTATCCGTTTCAGTTGTTTGTAGTCAAGGTTTTTATCGTTTCAATTATTTGTCTGTCCATCTGTAATTCGTTGTAACTATGTGTGCGTATTTTAAATAAAATACTAAAATATTTACAATAGTTTTACATTTAAATTGAACTAAGAAATATCATTGTATATCATGTATATACAAGTATGTATGTATGTATGTATATGCATATGTATGTGGCAGTAACTTTTTTTATTATATTTTTCTATACAACAATTCGTTTTGTTGATTTAAAACTGGTTAAAATACTTGTACTAAACAAATGCTTAAACAACAAAAACAACAACAATAACTACAATACATACAAGAGCAATAGCAATGAAAGATAAAACAACAACAATAAAATGATGTAATTGCTGCAATTACACAAGAATGTTAAATTAACTGTGCCATGCCGTACTGAATTGTAGTGTGCTGTTCTATACTCTTCTGTGCTGTGCTGATATTGTATTTGTTACTGTAATTTTAGAATAAATATCTTACAGATATTTATTGCAAAATGTTCAACATAAAAATTATTATAATAACAGATAATAATTGTATTGTACGTATTGCAACAAAATTATATGACATTTACAAATAAACTGTTACACAAAATGACGATTTCTAAGTCAATTATGTAAAAAGTAAAAGTGCTTTGTGTAATAGCTCTTAATTTATATTGTATAACAGAGTTTAGTTGGAAATTTGAAGTTGAACAAATTGATATTGAACTCCAAAAATATTTTTTTTTGTATTTATGAGGTAATCTTTTCTGTTATGTAAATAATTAAAGAAATTTTCTTGTTGCCCAACATTTCATAATATAAGTCCGAATTTTTTACAGTTGAAACAAATTTACATATGTATGTGTCTAATAAATTGAATTAAAGAATAAAGTGACTTGAGCGTACAAGTCATAAAGTACCCAAATGCATACACGTCATTAAAGTGCGGTTCACAAATTGATTCAACGTAAAAGCGCCAAATAAAAGGCAAATGAATTGAGCTCCTTATTAAAGAAATTGTTTGTTTTTCTCAATTTCATACTCAGTCTAAAATTATTTTAATTTTCTTTTCCTGTATTAATATTTGTGTCCTATCTTTTGCAATATTTTCTTTTTGCAGAAAAATATGCAATAGGCACACTTTTTTATGTTTAAATTGCGAAAAAAGACCAAAAATGTTTTAAAAAAATTAATTAAAAAAGGTGAGGGTGTAATTAATATGACTAAACCAAGTTTGTATTGGAGTTAGCATTTCGTGATATGATTTTTGTTCAATTGGTGCTGAAAAAATGTGATTTTAAACTTAAAAGCAGAGGGAAACAAGGAAAATTGCAAACCTGCAAAGATTAAACGAAAAAAGAGTAAAATTTCTGACCATTCGGATAAAGATCTTAATCGGGCGTCCAAAATTAATCGACTCACATAACCTCCAAATATTAACTCAGTACCCTTCTCTCGAATCGTGTAATAATATAGAAAGTTAAGGAATCTATGGCTCAAAGTCCTAGAAAAGTGCTTTTTTTTTAGCAAATCGGAACGTAGAAAAAATATTCTAAATTTTCAAGCAATATCTTCGTCGTGGTTAGAGGAAACAAACATCCATTTGTTGGCCATTACAACCCAGTCAGGATTATGGACCTAGTTTCTCACGCCACTTATGTTGTGTGTGTGAATTTTATACATGAGTGGCGGGACCTACAGTTTAAAGTCGACTCCGAACGACAGATTTTTTGAGAAACTTTTCATAACATTTTTATTTACTCTCAGAATTTTTGGCCAGAATATTTTTTTTCATACTTTCGTTTTAATGTCTGACCTGGGGTTTGAACCGTGGCCTTACGTCTAATAATCCAACACATTATCTATTTGACTACGGAGACTTCGCTATATAGACGCCCAAAATAGGGTAAAATTAAATTTCGCCTTTGATATGCTAACAATCTCACTAATGTGAAATACACTCGTTATTAGATTGAGATAAGCTATGAAAAACTATCAGTTATTTAAGTATAGGAAAGCTGTTTATTGTAGTAGTCTAGTAGGTAGTGACATAGTGCCCTTATTAAACGCTAGCCCGTGGTTCAATCGCCTAATCAGAAATCTAGAACAAAATGAAACATAAAAAAATATTTCTTAGGCGACTTGCCATCAGTAGGCTTCTGGGGAAAAACCTGAGAATAAATTATAATTGCCATGAAAAGTTTTTAAAAAAATCAGTCATTTTATGTCGACTTTAGACTAGATCGCGTCACTCAAGAAAAAAATTTACACACCCAACCTGGGTGGTGTGAGAAGCTAGGTTGTAATCCTGAATAAAGGATTGTAATGTGTAATTTGTGTCTACAATGTTTCGGATTATAAAAAACATTTTGGAATTTTTAATTAAATTTCTTTAATTTAAATTTATTTCGCGTTTAAATTGTTTTTGTTTTTTTAGCCTAAAAATTACAATATTTCGCAACTTGAATAAATTCTTTTATTTTATTAATAAAAAAAAGTCATTAAATATACTATTTGTTGCTGATAAATAATTTTTTTTTTATTAAATGAAATTTTTTTTACGTTTCGCTTAGAATGCAAAATACCGCTTGGCTGTCAAATATGAAATTATCGCCGAAACAGGTTCAAAATATTTAAACACTTTATTGTACCTAAAAGTAATAGTCGTAATAATATAAGAATTATTATAAGACTGTTGTTTTGTATTTTGTAAGTTTTTTTTTGCTACCAAAGACGTGATTTAAATACGAGCCGCTCCTAGAAACAAAAACTTAAATGGAAATAAAATGTTTTGTAAACTTTGAAATGATAATAATGGTTTGATTAGAAGTAAAAAATGAAAACAAAAAACACAAAAACAAAATGCTTAAACCGTATTGATATACAGAAACAGGCAATGAACCAAACCTCCTAACAATTTATTACCACCTTCCACTCTTGACATTTCTAGATTTGGTGAGTTAATGCTTGCCGAACGCGTGAGCAAGCGAGCGAGCTAATGTTAGCTTATTCTACTACGTGTCTTTGTTTTAATACAATATTTTACTAAAACAGGTTCTTTATTAACGTGAATTTTTTTTAAATTTTATACTGCATTTTATAAACAAACAAAAAACAGAGAAAAAAATCTTTAATATTTTAATAAAAATCTTTAAAAGTTTAGTTTTTCTATTTCTAAGTTTCTTAACATTCATTAGGTACCTGGTTTTTTTGTTGTTAGTGTTATTGTAAAAAGTGAAAGGTTAAAAACTTGTTTCTTAGATCATACAGGACGGTTAGTTAAGGTTGTCTTGTAAAAAAACAAAAACAAAAACAAAACAAGAAAACTCTATATTCTCTAAACGTTTTCCGTACATTGGAGTACACAATAGATTGTCTACATCTAACCATATCGAGGTCTGTCTATGAGCATCTATCTAATGCTGCATAATTAATATATTCATTTGAAGGGTTCATTTTTTTGTTTTTGTTTTATTTTATTTTCTTGCTTGGTTGATTTCTTTTGAAACGCGAGAAAGATTTGTTAGAAGATTAGGCAAATGTTAAATAAAATAAAATATTTTTTATTAACTTTCTTTTAACAAGTCATCTCATGACTTTTAATTCTTCTTCTTCTTCTTCATATTTTTTATGAACTGGGAAAACACACTATAAGCATTGGGCGAAAACAAACTTTAACACTTGACCACCTTTTTTTCATTTTTTATTTTGAGGGGAAACATTAATATTCCAAAAAAAGAAAAACAAACAAAAAAAATGAAAACAAACTGTTGTGTTGATCTGGCTTTAATTCAAAGCATTGATCCGTACTTGAGTTACTGTTAATTAAATAACAAAAGCATGATGAGATCATGCACTTTAGCTCTTTGTTTTGGAATTTATCGCGCCATGAAATTATTCACTGAGCGAGTGAGAAACGATCACTTGTTTTTTGTTTTTAGTTTATTTTTCTTCACTATTGTTTTAAAAGACTTTTACTTTTTGTTTCCTTCTTTTTTTTTCTTTTTGTCTGTATTTATTTTCATACTTGTCATCTTACCAAATGACATTTTAACAAATTTTTTTACTAGGAATTGTTGCAAATACAACAAGCGAAACGTTTTTTTATAAAAAAAAAAGAAAGAAAAAAATGTTTAAAATAGAAGTCGATCTAAGAGTTGCAGTACTCTTTAAGTTTAATGTTAAGTTAGCTGGCTTGGTATAGTGGTTAAAGTGCATCGAATAATCGGGGCTGAGGCAAGCAAATTTTCAGCATAGTTTTCAAATTGAATCCAAAACAACTTCTGAGCTCCCAATTGATTTCTAATGAATAGAATTCAATGAGCAAAGCTCCTTGGCACCACAATCCATGAAACAACCGAATGTATTTTAACAAAGGCCTTGATTTTTAGACGTGAGGCCACGGTTCTAAATCCAAGTTTCATATCTCCAATAAAACGAAATTTGAAAAAATATTTCTTCGGCATTTGCCTTTCAGCAGATTTCTGACAAAAACTCTGATAGTAAATAAAAAATTACCATGAAAACGTTTCTCAAAAATTTGCCGTTCGGAGTAAACTTTAAACTGCAGATCCCGCGGCCACTTAAGTATAAAATTAACACACTCATAACCACTAACATAAGTGGTGTGAGAAGCTAGGTTGTAATACTGATTTAAGGGTTGTAATGAACAATTATGTATGTTTGTATGCATGTGATAGAAGCTCTACCGTTACAGAACCTACTAACCTATTCGATAAATAATCTGTTTGGTTAAAAAAAGCTTGTTTAATAGAACTGAAATGTTAAAAAGAAATAATATTAAGAAGAGAGAGATGCTTTGTGTAGGCCCTACCCTCCTTAAAAGAATGAATAAACATAAAATGGCTCTTAGTTGTAATGAAATTAAAGTGAATTCAGTTTGAATAGCTATCACAAAGACTTTTAGTTCTAAGGCCTATGAAGTTTCTTTAGAGAAATTAAAAAAATCTTTTAAAACAACAAATTTTATACAATAATTACTGTCTTATGTTAGTTAATCTAGCTTCTTGCTTTGAGAAGTTTCCCATTTGAAGATTTATTCCCCCCAAGTTGAAGTTACGGCAAATGGATGGTCTTCACATCCCTTAATTGTGTGCCCTAACCTCGACTGATGGCCTTTACATCCATTAATTGTCTGCCTGTCTTTTGCTTTAAAAGAAATTTCAGATTCTCTTTCGTTACTGAAAATATTAAAAATATAGTGAGCATTACCAGTCTATAATTTAAACATAAATTTTACAAAATTTCCAAAGTCTATCTTTCGTAGCATTTATGGGCAGACTTAACATAATTGTAGATAAAATACGCTGAAAATGTGAGGTCAGAATGTAAATAAAATATGTATGACAAATATAATGTCGCCCACATGTCTTCATTTAAATAAAATCGAAAAAAAATCAACAAATTTTATCACAAATTTTATTAATATGTCTACCAATAAATTAATTTTTTTTATAATAATGATCCATATTTATTAGGAATTTATTAATGGTATTATTATACCATAAGTTAAAGTTATATTAAAATTATGGAAAATGATTCTTTGATTTAATGACAAAATCTACACACACATACATGTATCACATGTTATTAAATCTTTGTAAACAATACTCGTTTAAGACACAACTCTTTTCAATATAATATAGATTATATTGAAGATCATCAGCTAAAACTCTAATGAACTTTCACAATATTTTCAAAATTCTGATTTTAATTTAAAATCCCAATTTACGTGGTTTTAACAATACTAACTAACGTAGTTTCTATGTATATGAATTGAAAATCAGTGAAGTAAAGTTAGACTCCATAACATTTCTCTATGTTTCTCAAAGCTACGACAACAAGGCACTTAAACGAATGCAATGTTATTTCATTTTAATTGCATACCATTCACCAATGTCATGTAAACTATATTTTAGCTCAATGGATAGGCCTATAAACAGACTTGAAGAATTTGTTGTGAAGAGCCGCCAGAGGTAATTCAAGAGAAACCAATTTACCTTAAAAGATGTATTTCTTCAAGAACGATGAATACCGTAATATTACAGCCAATGAAAGAAGACAAAACGGAGAATCGGATTTGGATGGCATTTGGCTTAAACTAAACTATGTCACATTCCACATGACAAGCGATAGATACAATGAATTGAATTGCGAGGCAAGTTTGAAGAGGAATTATTCTCCCGTTATTTTCACGAGTTATTCCTTTGGTTGCCAGTTTGAAATGTTTAATAATTTTAGTTAATAGTGTCACGATTTCTCCGAAAAAGTACCAGGAGTACAATAATAATAATAAAAAATTGAGTACGTCCATTACCATTTTAGGATAGATTCTCTAAGCATTCTCCGAGCACGATCAGAGAATAAAATTGTTTGATTTGCTACCATATCTGACGGACATGGGCGAGTGCAGGTAAATGTAAACTTTGCAGTGAAGTGCATCATACGCTGCTCCAAAAGTCGGACAATTGACCTCGTTCGTTCGAAAGGATGCAAACGTCAGAGTAAATCACTCGCTCGCACATGTAAAAAATGACCTCGTTCATACAATGGTCCTGACAGCCAAAGACCCAGTCCGTCTAACGTTCTGTTTCCAAGTCGATCGAAATCTTACAGCCAGGTCAAATCATCGTACGAAACCTGTTAGTGCTTTGCCATCTTCCTTGTATACGCTAACGGATAGCGTTCTGGTGAAACAAATCGCAATTATGGTAACAGGGACTATACGTAACGGACAATGAATTTCTAGATCTCACTACAGAGCGCACCCTAATTTCATGTAATTTGACCGCACTACACAAATTTTTTGCGTAAATGCATGAAGTCTCTCATGTATTGGGGGACAAGACAACCATATTTCCAGTCTTGAAAGAAATACTTGTGAAATTATATCAAAATTGAAGCTCACTGATGGACCACGGATTGTCTTACTGCAGCTATGACATGAAATAATCTTTAAAATGAAAATCGCCGGCATTCATTTATCACTCCAAAGATATTTGATTTTTGTTTTCAAGTTTCCCACTTGAAAATTATTCTCCAAGTTGAGCTTAGGGAGATATTTCATTTACTTTTTCAAATTTTCTGTTTTTTTATACCCCAAACGATTAAAAATCGCACATAATATTCTGTTCTCTATGGCTATTTGTTCTATATGGCTTATTAGACGTGAGGTCACGGTTCCACAACCAGGTCAGATATCTCCGACAAAACGAAATTTATAAAAAATACTTCTTCGGCAACATACTCTCAACAGATTTCTGTCATAAAGATTCAGTGTAAATAAAATTGCCAAGAAAAGTTTCTCAAAAATTGGTCGTTCGGAGTCGATGTTTTTCACAGTAGGTTCCGCAACTACGACTATGAAATCGAATTTAAAAAGCTTGTGATATAAATAAATAAAATTTTTTCTGTAGAGTACAATAATTACCACTAAATTAAAACCACCGGCACTACAATTCCTTTGATAATTTGTTTAATCCAAACCCAAACAAAAAAAAAAAAAAAAAATCAAAATAAAAGAAAACATGAACCACCAAAAATCAAAATGTCAAAATCATAAACAAAACCCAGAAAGTGAGGTGAAGAGAGAAAAACAATATAAATTTAAAAATGTTTTAATTCAATTCTGAAAATTATTAAAAAAACTAACACAAACAAGTCACAAAAACTTCACGAGTGACTGGTTAAAGTTCAACCATAAAACAAATACACAGAGATGACAAAAAAATTCAACATTATTTTGTTTTCTAACAAAGAATTTCATAAAAATAAATTATAAAAATTCAATAAAAGATTTTCCAAACAAAAAAAAAATAAATTCAATTCAATTCGTTTCATTTTGTTTTGTTTTGGTTTTGTTTTACTTACCATTTCTTTACGCAATGTTGCTATTTGTGTATCCAATTTACTACCCGGTATCGCTGGCGGTATTTCCGATATTGTCTCATTGCCATTTATTTCTTTTAATGGTGTCGTTGTTGCTGTCGCCGACGAAACAGTTGTTGTTGCTGTTGTTGTCGTCATTGTCGATGATATTGCTGACATTGTCGCAGACGCATTGTTAACGTTATTATCACTTGCATCTTTGTGTGCATGATTATTATTATGGTTATTATGATTATTGTTTTTGTTTTTATTTATATTTAAATTATTATTATTATTACTGTTATTATTGTTGTTGTTTTCTTTTTGGTTTTCATTACAATTTTTAAAATTTTTATTCGCCGTTGTTGTATCCGTATCAACATCACTTACGAGACCCGAATCTGAAGCCAACATTTTATTTATGCCGCTTAGACTTTTCGGTAAAGGTGGTAAATCATTATTTGACATTATTCTGGAAATAAATTAAAAAAGGAAAACGTTTATGAATATAATGAACGTAAAATAGAAAAAAAGGTATTTTTTATTAGTTAAGTGTTTTGATTTTATTCTAGACAATGTGGTATTTTTTTATGAGAAAAAGTTGTTTGATAGTAAAGACGATATAGAGGATATTTAGGAAAGTATTCAATGGTACCACATGTGATATGTATTAACAGCATTAGGTAAAATTTGTGTCTTTAGTCTAATCTAGCAAGCAACTGTGTAAATTTAGTACCGAAATTGTCTTAGTCTAGTACGCAGTGTTTTGGCTTATTACGCTTGAGGCCACGGTTCAAGCACCAGGCCCGACAGCAAAACAAAATAAAAAATAATTCTTCGGCGACTTCCTCTCAACAGATTTCTGACAAAAACTCTGAGAGTAAATAAAATTGCCATGAAAAGATTCTCAAAAATCTATCGTTCGCAGGCGACTTTAAACAGTAGGTCTCACCACTTATGTATAAAATTAACACTCAACATAAATGGTGTGAGAAGTTAGGTCGTAATCCTGACTGAAGGATTGTAATGAACAAACTATGTATGTACTTAACAACGAAGTATGTGCACAAATACAAAAATTGTGGTATTTATCGCAATTTAATTTTTGCTAATGGTAGAGAGCATACTAAGTTTCTTTTATAAAAGAAATCATAAGAAAAAAATAAGGATGTGTAGGGCTCACCCTTAGACAATTCCTTGATGGCATAGGGAAACTGGTATTGAAGCCTTAGGGAGGCCATTATTACCGTTAAACAGATATAACAAATATTTTTGTAAAGCAAGTCTAAGACGTACTCAGTATTCTTTCATTCCCTCTTGAGGTTATACATGCATACATACATACATAATTGGGTATTACAACCCTTCAGTTAGGATTACGACCTAGCTTCTCAAACCGCCTATGCTGTGTGTGTTAATTTCATACATGAGTGACGGGATCTACCAGATTTTATTTGCTCTTAGAATTTTTGCCAGAAATCTACTGAGAGGCAGTCGCCGAAGAAACATTTTTTCATATTTCATTCTGTTGGAGATGTCTGACCAGGGTTTTGAACAGTGGCCTTACGTCTAATAAGCCAACATACTACATACTTTCCATCTGGAGTCTAACACAGAAATTTCTTTTCAATCCAATATTAATCATTTCAAATTCTTTTGATTTTTGCAAACTTAACTAATTAATCTCGTTCTCTTAAACATAATCATGGGACATCTTCTTTTTTGCAATCTATTTGTAACATCTATAAACTCTAGATTTTATTACAAATACAACAATATCTAGAATATCAAATAAATTTAGCCGTCACATAAACGTAAATAATATTTGACTGATTTATTCTAAGCTAATGTCTCTTGGTCTCATGTTTTCTTTACAAAAACTTGAACAAAACACAGCTGAAATAAGTTATTCTATGACAAAAAAAAAAATACAAGAGAGACCTCAGAAAATAATCGTGTAAAGTTTCTATTGTTCATTTGAAGCAACCGAGATTAAAATAATAACAAAAAAAATAGAAGAAAAATTCTTTTTGCTCTGCAATCGAGAGAAGAAAAAAAATGTCATAAATTGTAATCAATATCATGCCAGTTGAACGTGATTTCTGGGTCATAATGTAGTCGTATTAGAGAGTAAACCGAACCAATGAACCAACCAACCATACAGCCAGCCAGTCAACAATTCAGCTCCAACCATACAACCAATCAACTTTGCAAAAGGTATGACAGTAAGCACACACATACATACTTACATACATATACAATCATACAAACAAAACACTCTTATGTGGAGTTAAAACTTGAAGCAACTCTAATTTATGTTGCAATGTTAAAATGTCGTGACGCTAATAATCAACAATATTAGCAGTCGAGGTAATAGTAACAGCAACAGCAATATCAACTAACGAAACAACAAAAACTAAACTAACAACTATAATAAGAGCAACATAACAAATACTATATATTGGTTAATACATTTAAATTATTTTACAACAATTACTATTACAACGCTCGTTTGGGACGGACGGACGTACGGTTGGGCTTATAAAAAAAAAGGAACAATAAAATACTACAACAAATGAAAAACACCAACAACAAAAGAAAAAAAAATAGATTTTAATACTCACTATAACAAAATGTTTGGTCTACTAAAACATTTGCCAAGTTTTGTTACACATTGGTTGTGTAAATAAAATAATTTCTGATACATTTTCAAACTGAGAATCGTAGCAAAAACTTATATGTTGTATAAGGAAATATCTTTAGGGTCATAAAGATATTTGAGCAAATGTAGCGAAATTTCAAGAAATTCTTTGATTCGTAATCTTACAGTAGTTATGTACAGGCTGTAATCATGCCAGTCCATGGTTATTATATTAAAAAACTCTTTAGCTAAGATTACGATTAATTTTATCCATGAGTGAAAGGACCAGCACTTCTAAAATCGACTCTGAACGCCAGATTTTTGATAAATTGCCGAAAGGAACATTTTTTTTCATATTGTTTGAGATGCCTGAACAACGGACTCGCCAATATGATAAGACAGCTGCTTACTAGACTTCGGCGACTATAAACCGGTATCATACCATCTTCAAAGTTGAAGGCAAACACAAGCGATATTGTCCACGAATTCCGATACTTGGGTAGTTTTCTAAAGCTGTCAAGCGTATGATCAATGCTGAAACCTACACTGTAAGCATTTTGACCACACACAATTTTAAATGAGAACTTACAACGACTTGACAAGACAAGGACGACCGAGGATAATTGCAGAAGAACTATTTGTTTATGAAATTGGCAACTCTCTTGGCATACTCAGACTTTTATCTTCAATCAGATAAAACTGTAGAGAGATCCTACTATATTCTTAAACGACAATATTAGGATGACTATTAAGTAAAAAATGTTCATTAATTTCTTAAGAATAAAGATAGGATTAGCTGAACGTTTAAGTAACGCAAGGGAATGTAATTTCAATAAGTACTTGCACTGTTTTCTAATGCGAAAAATTAATTTAAGTCTCGGTACGTTACGTTCGCCGAATTCTACCATAACACATTACATTTTGTAAAGCCATAGAAGTGTTTTTATCATGACTAAATTGAGAAAAATGAAACATGGTTTGAGCAGTAATATCGCTTAAAATTCGTTTCAAAATGGAAGATCACAAATCAATTTTAACTAAAATTGATGGGATTTGCCTTTTACGCGACGCTTAGAATTACAGTACAGTAAGACCTCGCTTAACGCGGAAGATACGTTCCAATAAGTTCCATTGCTAAATGGAACATATGTATACACCTAGTAACGTTGATGACAACTAATAAATCGACTGTGACGCAAGAAAGATGCGTTCGTACTGTGATTGTAACTTTTGAAAATGCAGTTGGAATCTTTATCTGGACAGACTAACAAAAGAGCGTTGAAATAGATGCATAGTGTACACCGTCGCTATATAGTGCACCGATTTTGGTTGGTGCATGGCCGTTTCATTTGCACACATAGTACCAATACAGTGTGCGATTTAGGGGAATCCCAATACTACCGCGTAATACTGAAACAGCGTTAAGCGGAGCAGCGTTAAGCGCGGTCTTACTGTATTATTTCTGTAATCCTTTTAGTATGTAGTCCCTGCGCTGATAGACCAACTTCTTCAATGAGTTCGGTAGAATTCGGCCAATACAGGGATTGCTGTGGAATCATAATGGGCTATACATGATCAAGTGAGCTTCGGTAACAAAGCTACCACTCCAACCTAACTCAACTTGTGTGTCTGTTATCTTTCCATTGAGGACAAAGAAAATCAAATCACGCATATTTCCCGATTCTTACGGTTCAAAACGGGATATTAATTATATGTATTCTGTACCACAATTTAGTTGGCATCAGCATCAGCAGTGAGTTGGGAGGTTTATGAAGACTTTTGTAGTAGCCACAAATTGAAATATATTTTAAAGCCTTGCGACCCCTAAGTAGTAAACACTACAGAAAGACCCAACAATTCTGATCCTTATTTGGCAAAATTTCTTAAATTCTGTAATTGAGTTTTAGTTTTTTGATTAAGTCTTCCTTCTTGGTTGAAGCGATTGCTATCAGATCAATTGAACACTTTTTATGATTCGCATTTCACGAAACGTTTCAAGCAGTGTCTATAAAGTTCGTTACATATCTATTAACTTTAATTATTAATTTCAATTGTTGTTACTTTACTTTAGTTAAATACAATTTTTTATTTTTAAACTTAAAACCTGCTTGCAAACAAAGTCTCCCCTTCTGTCTTTATTTTTGATAAAAATAAAATAATTTTTTTTTATTTTATTATTAGCGAATGTAAATGTTAGTTGATTACATAAAAACACAATTGTAGTTTGAAAGAATGGCAAAAATTCTTAAGATTTTATGTTTATTATTTGAAATATTGAAGCTGGTTTATTATTATAAAATAAACTGGTTGTTATTATTACAAATATTGCAATAAGTTGCTAAATGGAAATGAACAAAGAAATCTTAATTAAAAACTAATTTTTAATTAGAACCTACAAATTTTATACCAAATTTTTTTTTGGTAATTATCATACTAGTCAGAATTAAGTATATTTACTAGCTAAGATTGGAAAATTTTGTTTTGTTTTTGGCTAACAATTTCCAAAATTTGATCACTTTATTGTTCAAATTGATGGCGTTTTTAGTAAAACATTCTTTTCAGTTTCAATAGCATTTTATATCTTTAGAAAATTTGGGTTTTCCTTGCCGAACCTAAATGAATTCAAATTTAATTAGAAACTGTATTAACATAAAAAATATAAAATGTACTGCGAAACTAGCCTAGTATTCATCCTAATATCATCGAACTGTGGATGGAATAAGAATATAAGGGGAGAAATTGAAACTAAGCACAGTAGATCAACACCGGATAGGAAAGTATTGCTGACCTGCAACAACTAATTGTAATATGCCAGAATTAATATATACCTAGTTCTTGAGCCTCCTGACTTTAGTGAAACACATGTCGTATGCATTTGTGTAATCCAAATCCGAATGTTATCCGAGCGACGTGATGTTAACCGCTAGCCTAAAGCAAAGTAACATTTTGGCAATATACCGACCAATATTTGTACACAAACACTTAGCTTAGCGATGTTCAAAGCAAATTATGCGATCTTATCGCCTTCTCTAAAGCTGCTAGACAAGAAGTGATCATAAAGAAAATCAAAGCAATGTGCATTAATTATAATAACACCGATCCACTGATAATCAACAACCAAGGAATAAGAGAGATTGTAAACACCTTCTGTTACCTTGGAAATATGATGCCTATTCCGACTATTCAAACGAGAGCATACATAAAGCCCAATTGCAAATCAAAATTTCTGATAACTATATCTGGCCAAGCATGGTGGCTAATGCAGATCTTTCAAAAAGAAAACCATTGAAACTCTCACAACCAACCAAATTAGAAGAAGAAAGTGGAAAGCCACTTACGCTATAAGCCCATAAAAACATTTCAAGAGTTACCCGGGATTGAACCCGTAGGTCGCTAATCGATCAGCGAAAAATGTAAGGCATACTGTAACGATCGTTGAAGTCGCCGTAGTCTAGTACGTAGTGTGTTGTTTGAAATTAATAAAAATGACCACCACCACAAAGCATTACATTAAAAATGAACATCATATCAAGGCTCCTCGTCGTTACATATAACACAACCTAATATATTTTCATATGTTTTTTATAAACTGACAGATGGCAACTCTCTTATAGAACCTATTACAGAGCCAATCACCTGCTTAGCGGGAGAACTTTATTATTGAAACAAAGCAAAATATTGAAACATAAATACTTTGTTTCAGTTCCTTGCTGCTTACAGGGACTCAGAGGTATAAAAATATATTTTATTGAAGTAGGAAAAAAAAACAGAAAAACAATTGTGATTGCCGTACAAATACAAATGACTTGCGTGTAAATTTTTCAATATACTCTTATAAAACAATCCCACATCCCACAACCAAAAGATTGCAACCTTTGGAAAAATTTTCGATTACAAAACTAAATTTTTTGTATTTTAGGCGCCCAGCAAATGGCCTTGTTTAATTAGAATAAGAAGATTAAATTTTTTGGTTGAATTCCAAAAATGTAATTTTAAACGTTTATATGCATTAATATTAATTTATAAATAACAATAAAATTTGTTCTTAAAATTTATTGAAAATATTTCATTTATATGCTGAGCTACCATATTGAAGTAGATGATGGCCTAAAAAAATAAACAAAAAATTTATTTTTAACTCGTAAAACTAAAAATAATCAAAACTATATATAAATGTGGTACACCAAATGCTATTTATGTTATCTAAA
Source organism: Sarcophaga carnaria (assembly GCA_958299815.1). Classification (NCBI taxonomy): domain Eukaryota; kingdom Metazoa; phylum Arthropoda; class Insecta; order Diptera; family Sarcophagidae; genus Sarcophaga; species Sarcophaga carnaria. The sequence continues at coordinate 47,060,587 of OY283150.1, forward strand.
ATAGCGCCGCACATTTACACATTTTATAGCAGGAAAACATAGGAATCAACTGTTTGCCACATACTCGTACATACTCATGTACGTATGTTAAGTATCTGCCACATTAATTCAGTTGTTCTTACAACTCAATTGAACACTTTTATTTACCAAATTGTGTTGATAGTTTTATGCGTAGCACACAATACACTTCATAAACACAAAAAAAAAAGGCGATTATTAACTCACCTCAGTGTTACAATGTTATTTACTTGAATTTCTTTAAACAATTTTATTTGAAATCTTATTGAAATATAAACACACTTTTCCTCAAATTAAATTTTCATTTATCAACTTTCCACAAAATTAAGATGTTTTACACAGAGTAGCGCGTACGCCGAATGAATAGATTACGAGACCTGATGTATAAAAGCTTCTACATGTCGAATGTTAACAATAAACTGAAAAAAAAGTATAAATATTTGGCAGAAAAATTTATATTTTCTTCCGATATGAAAACAATATACATACATATGTTTATATGCATCTATATATGTATGTATGTATGTATATATATTTTCAGTTTAATATAATGTAGAAATAATACAGGGTGATCTTCCCAGTGCACGTGTAAATCTTGGGTACAGTAAATATCTGGCAAGAAGTATTGCCTGAAATGGTACACCAGGCATCATGTTGTTTAGTTTCATAAGAATCTCAATTTGACAGAAAAACGCTGTTCTAACAGTAACTAAGTTACATTAGCTCTTGTTCTTTCTCTTATTAGACTGCAAGAATAAAGTTAAATAAAAAAAGCAATGATTATATATGAAACCCAATATTATTTTAATGTTCGACCCTGGATAGATTACAACAGTCAATCTTCTTCAGGGATTTTTTGACCACTTTTTCGTAGATATCGGTTGATAACTCATCGATATTTTGACGAATATTACTTCTCAAATACTTACATATTAGGGAGTTATCCCTGTATAGACGGTCTTTCACGTGGCCGCACAAAAAAGTTGACGGCGTCAAAGACCAAAAGACATCACGGTCGAAACCAGTAAATACTTTTCAATTACAAATCAAAATTCAGTTATCATTCTGCCTCAGCGCTCTAAACTGACGGTAGCAATACTTTCAGTGTCACTCTGCAACCAGTACGACCAAATACATCTCCAGACCATAAAACTCTCAAAACTTTCACTTTTACTGGATGCAATGGGTTTTTTACAATCACTTTTGGATTCTCCGAACCCCATATGTGCTGAATTTTTTTGTTGGTGTAACAACGGTTTGAGAAATAAGCTTCATCGGAAAACAAACATTTGTTCCAATCATTAATTATCATTGAAAACCTTTTTTGTTTTAGCAATTTGGGATTTACAAGGATATTAACCTTAATGAGCCGTAAGATAGATCCAATTAATGAGAACGTCGTTGAATCGTCAAATTTCCTCTACAATTTCTTTAACAGAAGCGATATTTTCTGCAGTCGCCGTAGTGTAGTAGGTAGTGTGTTGGTTTATTAGGCGTCATTCTACTGTTCAAACCTCAGGTCAGACATCTCCAATAAAACGGAATATGAAAAAATATTTCTACAGCGACTTCCTCTCAGTAGATTTCTGGTAAAACTCTGAGAGTAAATAAAACTGCCATAAAAAGTTTCTTAAAAACCTGTCGTTCGGAGTCGACTTTAAACTGTTGGTCCACACAATATAAGTGGTGTTAGAAGCTAGAACGTAATCCTGACTGAAATATTGTAATGACCAATTATGCATGTAGGTCATGTAGAGTGAGTGGTGGTAAAGAACGTTGTTCAATGAAACCTCTTTCTCCACAGTAGGTACAGACTGATCTTCCTATGATATTAGTTGCTTATGTCATCTTGCATGGGGCGCACCCGCATAGAGTTTATAGAGTTTCTAATGTGTGAACCCTAATTATTCATTATTATGGTCAACACTGAAGGCCATAAAGAAAACTTATCTATGTACTTATGGTTCTTTTTAATTACACTTAAACCAGAGGGATTAAACAAATAATAACTGAATACTTATTTAGTCATGAATTTTATAAATCTTAAGAATATTTGGGTAAAAATTTGTACTACTAAATGGCTACAAATAAAAACCCTAAGCTTACTCATAATTTTAATTTTTTAATTTATTTAAACTTATGGCCATGTACCACATACCCTAAAACAACAAAGAGACAGTATTTGAGATCTATTATAAGAAAAATAAAGAATATTTAAAGCATCAATCTTGTAAATATTAACCATCATTTAACTGCTTAAAAAGCTAAAAAGCTTTTAGAAGCTAAAACAAGTGTTCATAAAATGCCCTTCTTTTAAAAGTTCTTATAATAAATGCCGGCTTTTGAATTTTGTTCTGCACACCCTGTACTATAGGTATTTTTCAAAATAAATTCACGTTTTATTTTCTGTAGTTTCGTGTATAAAATTGTTTTTTTTTTATCAGAACAAACACTGAAATTATGAAAAAGTAAAGGCAGGAAAAAAGAAAAAAACAGTCAAATAATCATGTTTTGAGAATATCGAATATTTTTCTCACTTTTGAGTAAGTATAAGACTTTTGCACATGACAAAGAAAATTATAAAATAATAATAAAAAGCCAAACAAAAAAAAAATAAGTATGTGTGCATAGTATATGTATGTATATATTTTCTCTGATTTATAAATATTTAACTAAAACACACATACATACGAACACACGTAATTTAACAAAAAAAAAAAGCGACTTCCTCAAACAGAGAGAAAAAAGAAACGCAGAAATTTTCGAAAAAATAAAATAAAATTTCTACAAAACAAAAGAAAAAGAATAAACAAATAAAACAGTGGTGGGCCTAAAAATTAACGAAAAGGTACTAAAATTTACAAAAACATAGGCTTTCTTTTTAAATTCTCAGCATGAGACAAGAAATGACAGGAAAAAATGTTTATTGGGTTATTAAAAATTAAATGTTTAAATGTTTACCTTTTGTTATTTGATATTGTAAATATCTGTTATTTGATTTGTAACACTTTACAACAATACGGGGTCTTTTTCTTAAAAACCTAATCTTTACACACAATCGTTAGCTCAATGACAGCTGTCCTTAAAATAGCAGTTAGTGTAGAAGCATTTAACAGGTTTAGAATTAATTTTTTTTTTACTTTTTCTATGTTATGTCCACATCGCCATTGACAATTAGAGACGCAGTCATCATTACGGTGGACATCTGTCACACATTTTCAAATATTTGTTACCTGTCTTAGATCAATCCATTATGTCACTAAATGACATTGAATCGTCGGAAGGAAAGTTGTGTACATATAATTTTAAGTGAGAATTAAAGGAAGCACAAGCAAATTTTTTAATTGAACATAACAGTGAAGGTTAAAAATTTTCTAAGACTCACAGTCAGCCTAGAAAAAAGAAAATATATTTTCCATTGCCTAGTTTTCAAATGAGCTATGAACGCATTAACGGCTTAACAATTTCTTGTCTATTAGAGTCATATGCTAGAAGGTTGCTTTAGCCTTTCGTATTAATTGCAATAATTGAGAGGAGTATGCGACTGGCATAATGTAGAAGTTAAAGTACTTGACTACAAACTTTAGGAATTCACGTTCATACTAAACTGGTTCAAACAAACGAATTTGTAAAACTACAAACATTTAATCTTGGAAAAACTCTGAGCCCTGTCTGCCTCCTTCTGGGAGGCTAATCTCAACCACAAACGTCATAGGAAGATCAGGATAGTTGGAGGAAATTAGAAAATGCTTGAATCGCAATGAATGAAAGAAGTACCGATGTTATGTCGATTTATCGATGCATCGATTAATTTTTGTAACAAAATAGAATAAAAAATCAAGAAATTTACTTATTGCTACGTAGATAGACAAGAGTATCTCTACCAGACGATTTGTTGTACAGTCCTTCACCTACAAGATGTATACCCGTAATTGCCCCGCATTTCTATTAAATTGACTAACTTCAGGATGTTCGATTTCGATAAGGATAACTCACTGCCTATTATTTGACCCCTTTTATTCCTTCTTGAATGTATTATCGGTTCCAAAAATAAGTTCTAGTGATTCGCTTTTCTAATCATATGGTCTATATATTGGACAATAGCCTAAAATACATATTCTTTGTGTATACGATTTACGGAAAAATGCCGATTACTATTCTCAGGCTACTTCTAGATAGTCTGATATGATAAGTCAAATCACTTTCGGCGTGTATTTACCCATTGAAAGTTCAGATTGTCTCAAATACGTTTGACTTGAGAAGTGTGTTTCCGCTTCTCTTTATCTTTTCATTCGCTTAGAATATCCTTCTAAACACCTTTTTTTACTTAACAAAAAGGCTCTGACCCCCTTAGCAATCTAAATTTTCTGTTCATTGCCGTCTGGGGTCCATTTCTCCCTAGAACATCGATGTATATGGTCCACCACTAGATCAGGAAGCCCTAACTTTGAGAAAATAAATTATCAAAAATATCTTAGTCTGGACTAATCACCTGCTTAAATGGAAAAACTAATAGAAAATTATAAACAAACGGTTTGATGGTTTACATATGCCTTTAAAGGAACGAAAAGGAATATCGAACTATTGTCCACTTTCTCCGCCTTTGTTCTTCAGTGTGAATGGCTTTTTGGGTAGAAACGTTTTTGGTAAACTTGTAAACCTACAATAGCCTTTTAAGGTTTATTAAAAATTTTATAATTAAAGAAACGATCTTGGGATATCAAATTAAAATTCTTTTTGATTTAAGTCAGTATCGTTCTACTTTCCAGTACACCTCTTCAGCATATGATTCATGGGTTCAATTAAATTGTTAACTACCCTTTTACTTTTTTTACTACTCCTTTAACACAGTATATTAGGAAGACAATTTCACTGAATCGCATTTTTCAATGCTTAGTTGTCTGTCTGCTGATTAAGTTGCTCTAAAGTCAAATTGTATTTGCCTTAGTGAGCGATCTATAATTGCATTGTGACAAAAATTGTATAAATTTGAAGTTATTTGACTTGATTCACAACTAGGAAAACATATACAGTCAAGTAAAAAAGTCTACATACACCGGTGTTTACATTTCTTTTTTGACCGCTGCTCTTTATCAAATTAAAAAAGGCATTTACAATCCAGAATGTTTGTGAAAGCAAAACGAATATGAAAAAACATAAAATAGAAATTATTGAAAAAAAAAATAAAAATTTACACGACTGTGTGTAAGTCGAATCAATTCTAAATAACTTTCATGAATAACGAATATGCATTTGCATTCGTCACTGCCTTTGCCAAGATTGAAAGAGACAGCATATGCTATGAAATGGGCATCACTATTACAAATTGATTTAAATTTTAAAATAAACCATAAAAAGATGTATAAAATTTGATTATTCATTATTAGCCATAATGTGGAATCACGAGTAAGCAGACAGTTGATTAAAAACTTCAAACTTTGTCTATAGTTTTGATCTGTAATTATTAAAAATCAAATAAATTAGGTTTAGTGGCTAATAATGCGATGCTCTTGCGAAAAGATGTTTTTATATGACAGATTCAAAAAGTAAATCTCAAACTTAACTTAAATATGAAATGTCATACCTTATGTTTTTGTTTTTTGTATCAATCAATACTATTATGCACTATTATGCTATTCGTCTTGAGGTGAATAATACTACTAAATACAATATCAAAAATGTTGTATTATTTTATAATAGAAAATAACGCCATGATATTGTTAAAAGAAAAACAAGAAAATAATGTGTTAATTTTTGACGGCTATTTAAAGGTTAATGCACATTTTTAAAAACAACAACAACAGCCAATATGCCTGTATACAAATACCAAAATTTAACGTTTTTTATATGTTTATTTTTTTTTTTTCGTCATGTATGTATATTATGCTTATTTAGGGCATTTACCAATTTGAAGTGCAATAATAAAACCATTTTAACAGCTCACTTGTTGCACCCTAAAGACATGTAATACCAATAACTTTTTGGCTTTTTACTTTAATTTTTTTGAAAAACAGAAAAAAGGCTCTTCAAAAATTCAAAACCAATGAACTTACATCACATCACTTCTCTTGTTATTTTTTGTTTCTTTTTTTTTCTCCAACTTTTAACCAAAAACCATAAACGGTATTTTATGATCGTGCACATACATAAAATTTTTTACCATGATTCCGTAAATACCAAAATAATAACAAAAAAGAGAAAAACCACACATAAATGACCTTTAACTTTAAAACTAAACAATTTTAAAACACTTTAAAATTGTATAACAATTTAACAATACTTTTAATATTTTAGTGATCACAACAAAATAAAAAAAAATAAAAATATTTTTGTCAGGTTCATTTAACAATGGATGTACGAGCAAACAGCAATCAGCCGTAGCAAAAGTAAAAAAGAGTCAACAATTAATTGTTGTTGTTGTTTTTATATTAAATCAAATATATATTTGAAAAGTACACATTTACACGCCTACAATTACACTTAATTTGGGGTGTGTATTTAATATTGAAAGGCATTGTTTTGCAAAACGTTTACACCGTGCAAAATAAATTGGCAATATTTACGTAAATTATACTCCCACATGTTATTCTTAAGGGTTTAGTGTGGGAAGTTACCACTTGATAAAATCAAAAGTCATTGATATTGTCAAAATATTAATTACAAATTGTCTGTAAACAATTCGATTCAAATCTAGAATGCCACAAGAAAAAAAGAATCGTTTAAATGATGGGAAAATAATTAAAAACTTATGTTTAAAAGATTTTTTTTTGTTTTTGTTAATTAATCAGATACATATTCATAATTAATTCAATTTTATAAAATAAAGTCTTTGTTATTACCCTGAAATATGTCAAATATTGAAATATTAACCCATATGACTCATTCCATTTCACCTGCCGATATATTATCAGTTTTGGATCAATGTACCACAACTTACCAGCCAAACATAGAATCCCAGGTCTTCGTTACGTCAAATATAATAGGAATTGTTTTGCTTTGGAATGTCAAAAGGTTTTGTTCTATAGTGCAAAAAAGAACGAAAAGCAAAGTTGGAAAAACAATGGTAATGCTGAAGGTTTTCCCTGCAGGAAAATATCTATTAGGTTGTTCGGGAAATCAACTTTTTTTTTGTCTTAATCCGGTTTTTTCTAGCTAAGCAGGGGTTTTATCTACCACACCAGATATGATAATGTTGGGATTGTCATCTGTATTTGCTTAGGAAAAAAGCTCAAGGTTGAAATGCAATATTGAACCTAATGGTGAGGTAGCCTGTTAATGAACTCGTATTCTTATCCATAAGATGGCGCTCGATAACCATTCTCAGATGATCGTTGTTGATTATATATTTTTTAAAATTTGATAAACCGAGTTACTTCGATTTTAATCGCTACATATTGCTATTTACCTCCCTAAAGACTTGATTTACCAAACTTGTGTTTGTTGGAGTAATTACACTCATTAGACCCGGAAGATTATTGATAAAAATTTAAAAAGTTTTCCTCTATACAAAGTACAAATTGAAGTTCTTTAGATTCAAAAGATGCAGGTTGACCTTAAAAAAATTCTGATTATTCTTAACGTCCTACAAATGGTCCATGAGCGAAGGTCATGTACGATAGTTCTGTCAAATAATTGAAGAATGCTATGTAGTATTCATGGGAATTTTTCAAAAAAGAGTGAATCAAATGTGGATATCCCGCTGGTGTTCAAAAAATCATACTAAAGTTTAATTCCTCTTTCCATAATTTGTTTGTTGAATATTTTTAAAATAAGATAGTAAGTGTATACTCAATTATGTATGTATTTTATTCCATATTTTTTTAATACTCAATATAATAATAATAACTTGAATAACTCACGCTATTTATTCTAGTCCATTACTTGAATCGATTGAATATTATTTTTAATTTTTTATTGTATTTTTGTTTTCATAAATGAATATTCATTTATTACTATTGGGTCTGTTTCATTTGTTTACTTTTATGATTATTATTATTATTTTTGAATTTTTTTTTACGGTTTCCGTTAATATTTATTTTATTTTAATTTTTCCTTTTTTTTAATGATTTTGTATGAAGTCAAGTTTTGTGAAATCTATTTTATCACTTGCATTTAAATAAACACTTTACATGCACAATCATGATTTTTTTTCTATTTATAAATATAGTCAAAGAAAAAAGTTTACATACACCATAATTTTTATTTTTTTCCTAATAATTACTAGGTTATATTTTTTATATTCATTTTGTTCTTCAAATATTTTTGTTTGTGAATGCCTTAAACAACGCTATAACCTGTCTTTTAAATTGATAAAAATCAGTGGAAAAAGTCTATATACACAGCTGTAGACTTTTTTCTTCGACTGTAAATATGTATATGTAACCCTAACCACAACATCTAAATAAATCATTACTTTGAATATTCTCTTTTTAAAAACAAAAATTCATTATCATCTTTATTATTATTTTTAATTAAACTTTCATATGTTTTTAACAATTTTTCATTTTGTTTTAAACCTTTACTTATTTTTTAAGTATAAAATTAATAACTTTATTAATATTTTTCCGTTTTTACTTATTATGGCCTGCACCAAAGTTGTGTGTTGGTTATAAAAAAAATGAGAAGAAAACATAGAGAAACTTTGTGTATGGTTTTGAAAAAACCAAAAGAAAACAATCAGCCATTCATTCATTCATTCATTACTTAGAAAATATTGACTTTACAATTGAAGCTTATAAACATGTTGATACTGACCTCGATTTGTCGATGTTACTAATTATTCTATTTTAAAAATAATATCAGTGTGTTAATTAATGTTTTTTTTTTATATTGTATTCTTTTTTCTTTTCTTTTTTTTTTGTTTAATACTTGGTCATTAATTAAGTAAGTTTAAATGATTTTATAATCATTAATTGGTTTTTTAAAGGTGAACATTAAGTGCATGAATATTAATCAAGTTTTTAGAATACAAGTTTTTCATAGAAGTTTTTTATTGAAACGTTTAAAAACCAATTTTGGTAAAAAATTATACACCAGATAGCATTAGCAGTATAACGATGTCCTGTAAACTTAAAACATTTTTTTTCCAAACTTTGTCTTTATATAGGTTACTTAACATACATACATAGTACATAATTGATCATTACAACCGTTTAGTCAGAATTACGACCTATCTGCTTACACCACTTATGTTGTGTGTGTTAATTTTTATACATGAGCGATGGAACCTACAGTTTCAAAGGTCGAATCCGTATGACAGATTTGTAAGAAACTTTTCATGGCAACTTTTTTTTTAACTCGGAGTTTTTGCCAGAGATCTGCTGAGAGAAAGTCGCCGAAGAAATATTTTATTTTATATTTTCGTTTTGATGTCTGACCTGTGTTTGGAACCGTGGCCTCGCGTCTAATAGGCTGCCTACTAAACTACGATGACTTCAAATGGTTAGCTTAGTGAACTGAAATCAAAAATTATTGCTAACAGTAACTTCGTCTTTGGGTGCCATAGCAGTCTAGAGAGCAGTGTGCTCTTAAGCTGGATTCACCCATAGTTTCGAAACACAATTTTTTTATATGTGGTTTGACTTTTCTCTTTTTGAGAGAGAGAGAGAGAACAATTCGGAACAATTTCAGCTCGAATTGATTTAATTTTAATTTTTGTTCCGAAACAATCGAACTGTGCTGCCAGCTACTTTAATTTTTTAAGAAAAGTTGAACTGAGGTGCCACATCATTTTATATGTACATTTGTATGTATGTATAATAAAATACAGAGCGGTTGTTTAATACTGTTTGTTTATTTATTTGTTTTAATTTACAATTTCCTTGTAACACAATAAAAAATATGATCACACTCAAGCCAAGAAAACAAACAAAACAAGCAATCATCTGCTACTGTGCTGCCTAATTGTAAAACTAACAGGCATCGTTTATAAAAATATTTCATATGGTAACCTTGTTTTTACAGAAGAATTGTTCGAAGTGGGCGAATCGTTTTAGAACAAACTCTCAAAAAACTGAACTTGTTTCGGAACAAAATGCGGAAATGGGTGAATCCAGCTTAATAGTCATTGGAAAAGGGTCATGGCTTCGATTCACACCACAGACTCTGGTCTGTTACACTACAGTTAGTTTAAGTTAGTCGGCTTGAATTAGTTAGATATAATTAATAATTTATAAATGAATTTCAATTAATAAACAAATAAACTTGATTTTGATTATTAAAAAAAAAGTATAGAAAACCGGGAAGAATTTGAAAAATCTATTTTAGGTAGTGGAAACCAAAAAAGCTTATAGGAAATAATCATAATGTTTAAGCTGCGAAATGGTAAGCAAATATTTGCAACAATAAGAATATTAAAATATTATCCAACGACTGATAGAATTTGTCCCAAGTTTCAAATGTATAATTAACAGAAGAACACCTGGCTAGAGATAGTATGCGTAGGTATTAGTCATTTTAATTTACTTCATTAGTATGCCAAATGCGTTTGCTTTTAGCCACCAGTAAACGAATAAAATAACTATTGTTTGCCAAAGATATGTGTTATTAAAGTCGTCTTACAAAGTCTTTCTTTTATTTATCTGGCATTAAAGTTCACATACCATTTCTCCACAATATTAATTATTTATATATTCTGCGGATTTATTTACTTTTTTGTTGTTGTTGTTGTTATTATTCATTTATTATTTTTTGAATAGGAGGTGTTTCCTTTCATTCTCTCCCTCTACTTTTTAAAATTTTTCACATAACAAACACAAAGTTTGTGGGTATATAGTGGCAATAGACCAGGTATTCATATTCCATAGACCGACCCAGTGGTTTTGTTTTCATTTAAATTTTTATGTAAATTTACATACATATTTCACTCACACCGGGTGAATTGGTAGGCGAGTGAGCTAGTGAGTGAGCGGGTGAGTATCCGCTGACTGTGTAAGTGTTATAAAGAAAAGGGAAACTGCTTTCTTTTCAAAGTCATACGACAACACTATCACTTACCGTCTGATATTCACCTCAGCAACACACACGTGTTCAAAGTTTTAAAAAAATTTAAGACCGTTTGTTCATTTATTTCCATCAGAACTTAAATGAATGTCAGGCATGGCTTAAAATATTTAATAGATTACAACGATCACAAACGCCCGTCCGTCCGTCCGTCCCAACATACTATGTTTAAAACTATTTATGTGTGTGGAAATGTTTTTGTATTTAAATAAATTTTTTTTTTATTTTGTATCGAATGAATGTAAGAAAAATATTCAAAAGAAGAATATATGCATACAAAGTAAAATAAAAAATACAAAATTTCTTTCTATTTTAAAAAGCGAAAGTTTGATTTAAATGATGGTAAAAGTTTTATATCAAATTTATTAATGAAAATGAATCTGAATCTGAAAAAAACAAAACATAATATTTCGATAAAAAAATTTCTTTTTCTTGTTTCCAGCAGTGGTCAGAAATGAATTTCTGAGCTTAATTAGATTTTTTTTTTTTGGACCAAAAATAACCCATTAATTTATTAACCTTGAAATTAACAATTGGAATTAACAGAAATGTAATCTTAATTAATATACGATATTAATTAAGTTGATTTCCTTAAAACGAAAAAAGAAAAAATAAATACCCAAAATAAAAATTATCACCAAAAACGTATAATTTAAAAAAGTGAAATTTATAGTTTTTAAAATTATTGTTAACTTTTACCAAAAATAGATTATTTTAGAGGACTGTCCTAAAATGCCTTGGCTTAAGAAAGAAGCAACAAATAGAAAAAAATAGAAACATTTTAAATGACTAACATGCATATTATTATACAAAGTACTGGCCAAAGTAAGGTTTATCTATGCTTGGCGTGGTTTATCTATGCTTGGCGTGGTCTATAGGTTTACGTTGAATTCAAATAATAAATTTGAAAAGTGTTTGCCGCGGCAATTTTATTTTGCTCTTAGGGTTATTGACAGTAGTCCGCTGAGATAAGCTTCACGTTTTTTTGCACTAGATCACGGCCTCTTTCACTTCAAAACTTTATATTTAGACTTCTATTTGCCTAGGTTAGGTTAAATCGAGGTGGTAGCTTTGATTACCAAAGCACACTTGATGCACATCCCCTGTATTGAGCCATATTTGCCTAATGCTTAAAAATCAATTCATAAAAGAAATCAAAACCTATAATGCAACACATATAGTCAAGCAAAAAAGTCTACATACACCGCTATATGTAGACTTTTGCCGACGATTTTATTCAAATCGAATATAAAGACTATAACCTGGAAATTATTAGAAAAAGACAAAAATATTGGCGGCGGGGAAGTCCATATATAACGGTGTCTACATAAAATGGTGTATGCAGACTTTTTTCGGCGACTGTATATTACATAAAATACTTATCTCTTAGGAAATTGAGTCATATAACGACAAAACAAGGAATTTTTTATTAGACTTGTAAAGTTGTTTGTGAAATTTTTTGAGTACGGCTTTTATGCTAAAGTGAGCGTGTGGAATTGTTTAGAATTCTTCCTCCAAACACTTATTTGAATTAAAAAAATCTGTAGTTGTAAAATTAAAAAGCAGTAGTCTGTTCCATATGCACAGGTAGGATCCAGGTTTTTTCGTTTAAGTTGTCAGAATTGGTCATATTCATACACTCATTCATAGTCCTTAACGAATTGTCCTGGACTGCCTGAAGCACTTCCCAATAAATTTAGCTTAAGAAGGACTAGCAGGGTTTAACATGATTTATTAGCAATATTCCTATCGCCTTGTATGTGAACAAAATTAGCGCCTTCGTCTTACTCAATGTCGTGCCTTGTTCTCGGAGAGTCACTTGTCCAAAAAATTTTAAGAGGATGGTTTTCACATATTCAACAGCATTGTCATGAATTGCAATCTGTTTTGTTGTATAATTTTCTATAGAAATTGAATGCATTTTGGACGCGATGCCCACAATGTGTTTTTCTTAAAAATACTGAGGATATGCAATGCTATCAGTGTTTATAATCGAATATAATTAATTGGAAAGTCAAATTATTTTTGTTTTATATCCTAGTAATTATGTCAACACCTAAGAAGGCCGTTATTTTTCTACAACCTACATAAACTAAACGCAAGTGAAACGCAAGTCATTGAAATCATTTTTCAAAGAAAACTAAACGTTAAATAATCAAACAACTTTTGAAATATTTAAAAAAAAAATTAGAAATAATACTTGTTTGGCGATTTCTTTAAAATTTTCTTCCTTATGTACAGTTGTTATTAAAATAATAGCACAAACAATATTTTACATTCTTTTAAATATTAAAGTACATGCATATATGGCTGCCTTCCATAATGTATTAATACAAAGTTTGTATGCAGTTCTACTACTGTATATAAACTATATAGATATGCAAAGTAGCCAAACAATGCATCTACTATAAATCCGATGCCTGATTGCTTTTTGACTGTGTTAAAAATACACATTGACGACGTTTTGAAATAAAATACATTGTATATATTTTGTAAAGCGGCATTATGAAACACGATACTTTGTTCAAACACAAAGCAACTAACATTTTGGAAGGCAGCCTATAACTGCATGTTTATTTATATCTATCCATTAAATCAACGGCAGTAGAGTTGTTACGCATTCATCAATCTGTCAACCACATTGGGGTCACAGGTTTATCTCAATTCTTTTTTCACCTATACAGACCAATTTTATACTGAGTATACTTTCAACTTTGTTTGGACTTGTTAGGCTAACCTTATAACCTATCTACGTAAAAAGTGAGTACAAAATTTTCACAATTTACTGTTAATACACTCAAGTACAGAATTACTACGGATAAGATGTAGTCGCCGTAGTCTAGTAGGTAGTGTATTGGCTTGTTAGACGTAAGGCCACGGTTTAAATCGCAGATCAGACATCTCCATCAAAACGAAATATGAAAAAATATTTCTTCTCTCAGCAGATTTCTTGCAAAAACTCTGAGAGAAAATAAATTACCATGAAAACCATGCCACTCATGTATAGAATTAACACACACAACATAAGTCGTGTGAGAACCTAGGTCATGAGATAGGATAAGTTCGCTATAATATCAGAAGAACGTAATACTTTACCCACGAAAATACATTATGGATTGTGAAAGTGAAATCTTTTTATAGATTGATACGTGCAGTGCTCTTTTTTCATAGCAACTGTGTGTACAACCTACAACAAACAATATTTGCAACATACAAAGTAAACACTGGGGCAATATGTGTAGTTACTGAAACTGAAATACTGATTGACCATGGCAAATTACAAACAATACGTGGACATAGTCGTCGTTGTCTTATAAAACTGTAACACCACTGTCGCCATATGTACAGTTTTTAAATTATTTCGCTAAACAAAGAGAAAAACAACAAAAACCAAAACAAAATAAATAAGAGTGCACCGGAAGTTAAACGATTCAAAATTTATTGAACAATTCTTTATGTTGCATATTTTTTTTGTTTTCTGCTGTTGGATTTTCCATTATTCGTGCGCTTGATTGAAAAAAAAAATAATTTTTCTTTTCGTTTATAAAAATAAAAACAAAAAACACACACATTAAATGTTGTAATGTTGTAATAAAGAAAACTTTAATGCACTTTATGGAGAGTTGAGTGGAAAAAAGATCGACCCAATCTATCTGTGCAAGTAGACAGGTGAAGCAACAGCAATAGCAAGCAATACCAACATTTAACAACAATAATTGCAACAAAAGCTTACATGCGACAAAATCTATATCAAGGAAACGTTTACTCAACTGTCCGACTGCTTGACTAAATTCCTGACTGCCTGCCTGCCTTGCCTGTTTGCCCGCCTAATAGCTCTCACATATGGATTATATGTGTGTGATTCAACTATTATTGTGTGCCAATAATGCTGGTCATACATGCATTGGGTGTTGGGAAACGTAACAATTTCCATTTGTTTTTGAACTGAAGTGAAGTGAAGTGCACAATGGCAACAACAAAAAAAAAAGAGAAGTACGAGTAATACAGTAATTATCACACTTTACAAGTTTTTTTTCTTTTGTTCATTTGTTTATAACAGTTTCAAAGAGCGCCAAAAAAAAAAGAAACAAAACATAACCAAATAATTATAGGCAAAATTAGATTTGTTATCCATGTCCATACATCAGTCGACATCAGTCGATGTCCAAATGTAATGGAATTTTTTTGCTGTCATAATGTTTGCATGCATGCATCATAATTTCAATTGTCAGTAAATTTAACAAATTATTCACTTAACGACTTTGAATTACAGTAGATTACTATAAAATATAAAAAATACTCGAGACATTAGTACAATAAACGATTTTTCACAATCTTATGTTTATAATTTTTTAATATCACAGGATTTGCCACTTACATACGTTCAAATACGTTGGTATAAGGATCGTATATTTTTTACCTGGAAAAAATATTGAAAAAATAAATTGATTAATTTTATGTTTTTTATAAAAGAGAAATTTAGATTTAAATTTAAATTACTTTTAAATCTACAATAATAGTTTATTAAATTTATATTTTTCTTTAGATTTAAATCTATTTATAATTTAAATAATAAAAAATAATTTTGTAAGCATTGGGTTGTAGAAATATGATTTCGTGTCTATCTCTGGTGGAAGCCACAAAAATAATAATTCATAATAAATGAAATTCTCGTATGCGATATCGTATCACATGTATCGCAGATGTTTGCGATCATTTGAATTCATTTTTAATAAATATTTTGTCTATTAGGGCCGTAGCTAGTCGGCCCCCTTTAAATTCGGAATCTTATACAATCTTCGTTGACAGTCACATTGCCCTAAGGGCCATTGCGGCTTGTTTTTGAGTGCAAAGAATCTTTAATCAAATCCGTCTATGCTGGGTTCCGGGACAGAGTGGTATACTCGGTAATAAGACGCTAGATTAGGTTCTCTTTCTGAGGGCGTTTTGATAGTTGGTCCTGATCGCCCAATCCCACTTCTTAGGCCTCATTATTGGATGGGTCAGGGGGAGAACAGAGGCATTGGGGAGTGGATCGTGTCTATGGCCTGCTATAAACAGTGATAGAACAGGTTTGCTGCTGGGCTTAGATAAGTCCAGCCTAAGGTTTCATTATAAAGCACTGCCAGATTAGATCGCTGACAAGGATCTGGAACAGATCCCTGGTTATGTTGAGATGAGAAGGAGTTGGAAACTATCGAACACGGTTCAGCCCTTAGTAGGTTGAGGTTGAGGACCCTGAGCAGAGTGTCGAAGGTTTGGACTCTTTGTCGAGAGCCGACATTAGTGCTCCTCATAGATTTATAAATAGGATGAACTGTTTGAAAAACGCTAGGGCATCAAGATTGTAGTCACGCTCTCCCGTGTGTTTGTGGTCCATCTGTTTTTCCTTCGTCTTTTATATCCTCTCTTTTCTTCCTCTTCTCCTTCTCCAATTTCCCTATCTCCTTCACTATCCTCTTTCTCTCTCTTCTAGGACGAATTTAAAATATGTCATTTTAACCACTAATTATTGTATTTATCCCAATGACAAGCACACGTTCTTAAACCTAACCTAACCTAGTCTAATACTGATGGCTACTAGCTGCTTACTTTTATATACGAGGGTGAATTAATAAATCCCCAAACTTTTTTTTTATTAAACCCGGCTTTTAACAGAGAAAATCGTTTGTGTTCAACGTCGTCCAACGTCTATCCAAAGTTTCTTAAATTTTTTCCCGTCCAAATAGATAAGATTTGTTGCAGTCACTGAAATAGATTTATTTGTAAAAGTTCTTTCAGCCGACCCCTTTCTTCAGATTTTGAAATAAGAAATTGTTATTCAAAGCTAAATCTGTTAAGCAATCAAATTGTTGCTAAATTTAGGTTTTTTTTATTATGGGTGCATGAAACTACTCCCCAAATCACGCGGTACTTGTTAATGAGTGATAAACATAAACTAGATAAAGGATGCTGTTGAAAGGAGCAATGTGGCACTTTGAGTTAAAAATTCCCAGTTAGTTAGTTCTACATAAAGTCATGAATATATTGAACCAGTTTCATAGAAGCATTCTTTATGAAAGAAAGAAATAGGAACTAATTGTATGTTCTAGAAAGGATAGGCAGCGTCACCAGTCTGTAAGTCTTTACTGCTGTGGAGAAAATTATGAAAAATGTTTACAGTGGATAGATATTAGACTATATACACTTTGTAAATAAATTATAAACCCAACATAAAAAAATCTTTCTAAAATGCTTTCATTTTACCATATTTACTTACAGTCAAAGAAAAAGTCTACATACTCCGTTGATTTTTATCAAATTAAATAAAATGTTATAGCGTCCTTTAAGGCATTTAAAATCAAGAATTTTTGAAGAGTAAAAAGAATATGAATAAAGTATAACATAGAAATTATTGGGGGGAAAAATTAAAAATACAACGTAGACTTTTTTCTTTGACTGTATATATTATTTGTATTTAATTATTTTCCGCATTTTATTGTTGTTTAAGTTTTTAAAATCTATATTGAAAATTTTAATACTTTAACTTTCCCTTCTAATGCCTTATAGCCTTAAAGCTTAATAGCATTATAGCCTCTTAAATGTGAATAATCCATTGAATAAAAATTTATAAGTACATATGTATGCAGCTTAGAATCAATTTCTTTTTTCTTCAATTTCAAACCCTTAAGCGGTTACGCCTCTGTGTAGCGAACAATACTTTATTCTTTCCCTCCGTAATATGTTCATTATTTTTATGACTTGCTAAGGTTTGTTTATGATTTTTCTTTTAAGAATTTCTCTGATAGATTATTATTGTTAATAAAGCTTTAAAGTTTAAAATAAATTACGAAGAAAACTTTCTAAAGAACTTATTTTTCTTTTTTTTTTCTTATTATTATTAAAGTCAATAATTAGTTGTTTATATACACAATATTTCTTCTTTTATAGATCTCATCAACAACAACAGCATCATAATCTTCTATGTAAACATCATTGACAGCCGTAGCAGTAGTCGCAGTAGTAGCAACAGCATCCATCAGTAACAACCAACCAACAGGTGTATAAACATTGAACAACTCAAGAGTCATTCTCGAATTGTGAGGCACAGGTACTTAAAAAAATTGTTTCTTTTTTATTTCTTTACTTTTTTCTAAATTTTCTAATAACAAAGACAAAATCATAAAAGAGAAACGTCAAATCATAGTGAGCTTTAGTTCATTGCAGTACTTTAATGGCCAACGCTAATAGAAACCGTTGTTCTATACTTTTCCTCATGTCTTTTCTTTATTTATTTTTCACTCTTTACATGAATGGTGGTAGCATACACGTATTTATTGTTGTAGTTTTATAACCTTAAGCGCGAAAACCGTTAATGAAAAAAACTATTAGATTCAACAGAAAGATAGAAAAAGTAACGATAATAGAATAGAATAGAATTGTAGTAGCATTTAAGCGCCCTCAAAGCTGTAATCAAGCAAAACAATAATGATAATGTAAAGAGAAAAAAACATAAACTATACGTACATAACAGTGATGTCAATATTGACTTAGTTGATAAATATAAACGTCTTCATTATACGGTCAACTGTTCAATTCTATATATTTCATGCAATTGAAGAATATTTATTAAACATCCAAGACCAGTCTTATAGATTTCGATAACTTGCATCAATTTTATGCCTTTCTCAGATAAATCTTCCTTAAAACTAAGAAACTGAGATGATTAATTTGCAAAAGTTTTTAATAAAACGAATCTTTTACCAATAAAATTCTTCGCAAGACACAGAAACAGGTGGTAATCCCCACTTGTCAGATCTAAATTGTAGGGAAATGAAGAAGAAATACCCATCCAAGTACCCAGTGTTCTAGGTGGGTAAATGCGTTTGTTTTAGCCGCAGCTGATCACATACATACATAATTGGTCATTACAACCCTTTAGTTAGGATTGCAACCTAGCTTTTTACACCACCTATGTTGTGTTTGTTAATTTTATACATGAGTGGCAGGACCTACAGTTTAAAATCGATTCTGAACGATAGATTTCTAAGAAAGTTTTCGTGGCAATTTTATGTACTCTTAGAGTTTTTGTCTGAAATCTACGGAGAGGCAGTCGCCGGGAAATTTTTTTTCCTATTTCCTTTTGTTGGAGATGTCTGACCTGGTATGAACCGTGGCCTCACGTCTAATAAGCCAACACTCTACCTACTAGACTACGGCGACTTCTGGCTGATCACGGGTTTAGAGAATATGCCAGAATTAAGGGTTTGACGGTTTGGAACAATGCCCTCACACACACATGTCGAACACTCCTGACCGTCTATCTTGACTTGGGCTGAGTTTGCGCCCGTTTACCGTGCATCAGACCCTTTTTGCTTTGGAAATATACGGCGGATGCACATATAAAATATATTGTCAACCAGAGCCGATGCTATTACTGGAGGTATTGTCATGAAAAGTTTCTCAAAAATCTGTCATTCAGAATCGACTTTAAATTTTAGGTCCCGCCACTCATGTATAAAATTACACACACAACATGGGTGGTGTAAGAAGCTAAGTTTTAATCCTAACTGAAGGATAACTGTATACACATAAGTGCGTATATAGCAACCAGAGTTGACGATTTTTATTGTTTTATCGCCATTATTTGAAGCGTAGTGATAAAAGTGTTTGACTAAAAATTATTAGAAATAAAACTATTTCTCGTATTTGTATTTAACAATTTATTAATTGATTAGAAAAGGCAAAAGCGAAAAAATAATTTGAAGTGTAACACAACGAGTTCTAGAATAATCTAATTGTGAATTTATTGTCTGTGTTTATATGATTTGAATACTCAAATAATTTTCAACACTCCTCCTCAAATTAGTAAACACCAGATTTCAGTCTGAAGGTTTCCAGTTTTGTTGTAGGCAACGCTTTTGTCAGCATGTCTGCTATCATCTCCTCGGAAGGGCAGTAGTTACAGCTAATTATCCCCTTGTCGACGTAATCTTTTACAAAATGGAATTTCGTGTCTATATGTTTAGATCGATTGCTTAATTTCTCGTGTTTGATCAAATTCAGGCAGCTTCTGTTGTCTTCGTATGTTGTGGTTGGATGAGTTTGCTGACAGCCCAAATCGGAAAGGACATTTCGGGTCCATATAACTTCCTTTGCAGCTTCGGGGAGTGCGATGAATTCCGCTTCTGTTGTTGACAAAGATACACATGTTTGTTTCTTGCAAGCCCAGCTGACTGCACAACCATTAAATAGTAATATATAGCCAGAGTTGGACTTCCTGTCAATTGTGCTCTCCGCCCAGTTGGCATCTGCATAGGCGATCAGCAGATTTCGACTATCTGAGCCACCGTTGAGGTTTAAATACATATCAGATGTCCCCTTTAGATACTTCGCTATGCGCTTCAATTCATTCCAATCTTCATAGGAGGGGTTACTTGTCTTTCTTGCCAATATGGAGACACTTGCAGAAATGTCAGGACGTGTATTTACGGATATATATAACAAAGAACCCAGTAAACTTTGGTATTCATCATTTCGTGATAACAATTCAGATTCGTTTTTCCCGTAAGAGGGTTCCAACGGATATTTGGAGTGCTTTGCATCTTGCAAACCGAATTTTATTAATACATTCTCAATATATTGTTTCTGTCTCATCTTATAATTGAAGTCATCGGTTCTTATAATCTCTATACCGAGATATTGAGAAATAGCTCCAAGATTGTTCACTTCAAAGTTTTTATTTAACATACTGTAAACGCCTTTTATCTGTTGACCATTTTTAGCAGCAACCACCAAGTCGTCAACATAGATCAACAGGTAAACATCTTCCCCATTTACGACTTTGTGGTACATACATGGATCAGCCTTACTCTGAATGAAACCACCATCAATCAAAACGTTGTTAAGAGCTTTGTTCCAGACATTTGCAGCTTGTTTTAAACCATAAATGCTTCGATTAAGCTTGCATACCATTTCTTCGTCACCTTCGATAAAACCAGGCGGTTGTCTCATAAAAATAGTCTCCTTCAAGCAGCCATTCAAAAACGCGCATTTAATATCCATATGTTCAACAATCATTTTCCTGGCAGCAGCAACAGACAATAAAATACGAAAAGTTGGTTGACGCACAACTGGTGCAAACACCTCGTCGTAATCACAACCGTATTTTTGGTTAAAGCCTTGGGCGACTAAACGAGCTTTAAACCTATGGACTTTACCATTCACATCACGCTTAATCTTGTACGTCCATTTGCAGCCAACGATATTCACTTTTGGGGGAGCACGAACCAAATCCCAAGTTTGATTTTCTTTCAGAGAATTGATCTCCTCCTGCATAGCAGCTTTCCATTGAAGTTTCTGTTCCGACATGATAGCCTGTTTATATGTTTTAGGTTCAATAATATCATCCGACTCAACCAGATTAGAATATTTCGCAGGCGGAACACCCTTATTTTCCCTAGCCGATCGTCTAACAACTGGTTCATCAAGCACACTACTATCCCCGAAATACTCAAGATCAGTACTCACGCTACAAAATGAATCGCCATCAGAATCATTATTATTTGCTCGTTTAGATGAAATATTAATTTCCAAATTGTTGTCCGCAAACGAATTTCGATCATCTTTAAACTTCATCGCAATTTTCATAGAAACAAATTTATAATCTCTACTTATATAAACTTTGTTATCGTTAGTATTCACAAAACGTAATCCCTTGGACTGCTCATCATATCCCATAAAAGTTAGCAGTTCAGCCTTATTATCAAATTTTGTTCTCTTCACTTTAGGTGTCAGCACATAAGCCTTGGAACCAAAAATTTCAAAATGAGAAATGTCGGGTTTTTTACCTTCCCATCTTTCATAGGGTGTGCAGGGTATAGAACTGGTAACCAATCTATTTTGCAAATAATTCGAACACATAACCGCTTCACCCCAATATATATTAGATAAACCAGCTTCCGCAAGAAGACAACGAGACATCTCAATCTATTCTTCCTCTCAGCGATACCATTCTGTTCTGGGTTATAAGGGACAGAAAATTGAGATCTGATGCCATAATTCCGAAGAATACTCTGCATCCTCTTCGATTTATACTCGGCACCGTTATCTGATCTTATACACTTAGGAACCATACCAAATTTGTTCTTCACCATTTCAATATATATTTTCATCTTCTCGAAAACTTCAGATTTTTCACTTAGTAAATACACCACAGTATAACGACTGTAATCATCAATGAGGGTTAGAAAATATCTTCTTCCGCTGGGGGTGGTATGTTTCATTGGACCGCAAATATCCGAATGTACTAATTCAAGCACTTCCCCAGTTTTAGTAACGGACTTTTTAGGAAATGGTTTCCGTGTTAGCTTACATTTTGTACATACTTCACAGGTATTGCGAATTCCACAATCGACAATTTTAAAATCATTTTCAAGCTTACCAGATTGCATAGCCTTAACTGCATTCATATCTCTGTGGCCAAATATTTTATGGTAAAAATGTTGACACCGATTCAGACTGCAAACAGAAACCATAGCATTCTCGCCTCTTTGCGTTTCAAGTTGATACAAATTGTTAACACATTTCGCGACGCCAATCTTATCATTATTCATATCAAGAATTTCGCAATTTGGGCCGTAGAACAAAATTTTGAAACCAGCAGCAGACAGTCTTTACAGACAGTAAATTTCCCTTAAATGACGGAATATACAAAACGTTATCAACTGTGACAACCGTTTGAGCACCCTTATCGTTCAGAAATTTTATCTTACAGGAACCTATACCGGCAGAATATACGATATTACCATTCGCTACTGTAACCTTTTCACACCAAGTCAAATCAAGATTTACAAATTCTTCTTTAATACTACATATGTGACAAGTAGCGCCAGAATCGACAACCCATATACCAGGTTCAGCATTCAACACGAAACAAAAGTTATCACGATCTCCATCACTTTCAGCAATTTTAGCATTCTGGATATTATTATTCGATTTTCCATTTTTATATTTCCAACAGTTTTTACGAATATGGCCAACACCATGACAAAAATGGCATATTACCTTTTTGGAACTACCAACATTTTGTCTAGATTTTTGGGTAGTCTTCAAAACGGTATCTTCACAAGGTTGTCTTCTTTTCTGTTTCTCATCCTCTTCTATTAATTTATTTTCGACCAAAGTCATCGTGAGATCCTTTTCATCCCTTACCTCGAGGGCCGTGATTAAGGTGTCGTATGTTTTTGCAAACTACTCAACAGCATTGAAACCATCCATGACTCAGACATTACTTCTCCAAGCGATTGTAATTTTGTAAACAACAATTTCATCCCATTTATATGTTTGTCCATGTCACCACCAGGTTGAAGTTTCAATTCACATATAGTTCTCATCAATTTTACCTTGTTACTTAAAGTTGATTTCTCATGGTAGGCCTTTAAAATGTTCCATGCATCTTTAGCATTCTTGCTACTCGCAATGCGGAAAACTTCTGACTCTTCTACAGCCAAGCCAATCAATATAGAGGCATCAGTGTCACGCTCTTTCCACTTTACATCAGGATTCACGGGAGTTTCATCTTCAATAACGTCCCAAACCTTTTCTCTTTTCAACAGCAACTGCATCTTGTATTTCCACAGCTCGTAATTGTCCCGATTCAACTTCGTTATCAGAAGTCTTGCATCAGCCATTTTCAATGACAAAAAAAAAAAATCAATTTGGACAATAGAACAAACGAAATAAAATCGCCTTCCTTTTACAGTACAATGCAGGCACACAATGGAATTAATCTTTCTTCACAAAATGAAAAAAATAGGGGGAGGTCCATAACCTATTAGAAATAAAACTATTTCTCGTATTTGTATTTAACAATTTATTAATTGATTAGAAAAGGCAAAAGCGAAAAAATAATTTGAAGTGTAACACAACGAGTTCTAGAATAATCTAATTGTGAATTTATTGTCTGTGTTTATATGATTTGAATACTCAAATAATTTTCAACAAAAATAACAGGTGATATCCCAGAACCTACTGTTGTAATCCAACCACTTACTTAACAGTAAAAACTTGTGAAATTTGAACAAAGCAAACAAATTACAAGAATTTGGTAGACAGCAATATTATTTCCCTAATTGGAAACTTTTCTCAAAATCAAATTTTATCACAGTATTTCAACAGAAATCAAAGTTCAAATAATTCCTTTTTAAATTGGAAAACAAAACTTTTATTCTCGAAACAGAAAAAATTTAAAAACCGCTTAATTCTCATTACTTAGAGTATAAAGCCATCAAGCTTTTGATCCACACAAAATCCGTCTTAAAAGAAGCACAATGAAAAACTACAGATACACAGGTACACTGTCTTTATGAGAATCACAATGAAAATCTTTTCAACTTTTTCACAATTAAAGTTTAAAATTGAAAAAAATAAAAAAATAAACAAACAGACAGACAGCAACACATACAGTAGTACGTCCGTCCGTAAAAATAATAATAACAACTACAAAATGTGAATATACTACCGCTCATAGTCTGATATATAGTATAGTGATACTATTCGTACCACCATTACAAATATTGTGCAAACAAGAACAAGCCTGAGAATAAAATGAATTTTCTGACAGACAGACAAATAAACAAAGGCGGCTGACAAGTTCATATACAAGTAGCGATGATGGTTGGTTATTCACTATTAAATAGAAAAAATAAGAATAAAAATAAGTGTATTTAACACCATAAATGGTTACAACTGTTAAATTGTGATGACTTTGTTCACTACTATCCTCCCAAGCCACTTAGCTGAGATATGATTTAATTACGGCAACAATAGTGCCATAACAAACAACAACAGCAATAACAATAACAATACAAGAAAACATCACTTTAACGGTTACTTTATGTCACAAATCTTTCTTTAGAAGTACAATGTCTTACAAAAAAGGGTCAATAACTTGTTTTCATACACTCGCACGTTTGCATTGTGGGTCATTTTTAATGGTGGCCATGGGAGTTTGAACTTTCCATCAAAGTGATGTGAAAAATGTAGACGAATTCTTGTTCATTGTAGAAGAATTCCTTTTTAAGACTTTTAAATAATTTTAAGCATAAAAGTAGTTAAGTATACTTGTAGGTATTCCATGGGCGAACATAATTTATTCATCACATATATTTTCACCATTTTATTGAAAGAGTAATTCCTCAGAATAATAATCCAATGCCGCGTCTAATTCGCTGATCGCCTAAGAATAATACTATCGAACAGTCAGACCATCATTCGAACACTTGACTCTTATGAGTTTAAATCGAAGATAGTATGGGACTGTCTGGCAATGATGGGTTACTATCTTCTTAGTTCCAGATCAGGCGAGAATTCGCCGCAATAAACAGGTAGATAAGCCTGCATGCATCATAATTTCAATTGTCAGTAAATTTAACAAATTATTCACTTAACGACTTTGAATTACAGTAGATTACTATAAAAAATGGGAGGGGAGCTCCCATGCCGCTGATGGGGCCTAAAGGTTTCTGTGCAGTGCGGACAGATGTTTGCAAATGTATACTCAATGAAACTGAAGATAAAGACGGAAAGATTATTCTCAAACCAAATATGTTTGAGACGGTGAAAACTTTTGTTGCGAAATTACAATGAGAGCAGGTTTAATTCCTTCGTCAGACTGTCCAGAAAAATTGTAGACTCATGGAAGACTGTGCACTCAAATATACCGCATAATGATAATAGACTTGAACCCAACATGTAGATTCTGTGATAATGAAGGGAATGAATCATCAGAACACTTTGTCGGAACCTGTGAGAAAGAAAATACCTGAGTATATATTTGATGCTGGTCCTTGTTGATGCTAAATAGCATATTGAGGTTTTTTTGGGTCTATATACTTGGACATTTATGGAGATACACTTTACCCTCAACTTGATTATAAATGCCTGAGATGTTTAGACTTTGTCTAGCACTCTGTTCTCATCGTAAGCATAGAGAAGCTTGATGATGTCTATTATTGTATGCGGGCACTCCTCCAAAACATGGCTTTCAAAATGCTGTTTCTTGAAATAATGTCACATACTCTGTCGAAATTCATAAAAAGTAGATTTGAGTGAAACTTATGTGCATTTGCTTCCTTACTTACTATTCGTAATTTTGGTGTGGGATCTTTTCAAAATATTTTTTCGAGGACACTAGTTTGTTCTTGAATCTTGCTATCGTAGAGTGTTGGAGAGACTATGATTGTCTGTGTGGTGTTTTTGGAGGGCTATTTCGCACCAGTTTTCGGTAAAACTATAATAAGACCAGCACTGTGGACAATTTTTGTTCATCCATACTTTACAAAATGTGGTGCTTAAAATATTCGCCATCCGTGAAGAATTGATTTTGAAAAATTCTTATAAGATGTTGTCAACTCCACTAGGTGTACATATTTGACCTTAATTGCGTCATTTACCTTTAGAACATCCTGTTAGAAAGAACATCCGCCAATACGACGTACCGTGCTGAGATGTGCAGTCCTCGCCAGTTTGCTGGCTGGTTATGTTGTGAGAGGCGGGACCTATAGTTAAAAGTCGATGCCAAATGGCAGATTTTTAAGATTTTTTTTTCATGGCAATTTTATTTACTCTGAGAGTTTTTGCCAGAAATCTGCTGAGAGGAAGTCGCCGAATAAATATTTTTTCATATTTCGTTTGTATGGAGATATCTGATCGGGGGGTTGAACAGTGGCCTCATGTCTAATAAGTCAACACACTACCTACGGCGACTTAATGTCTTTTTGTCATTGTTCTTTTTTCTTGCTTCTCCTCTGGTAAACAGATCTGCTAATGCAAAAATAAATAACATTTTGACGCAACTTGAGATAAAATATATAAATCTATGTTGCACGTTGTATTAATGTTCAAATAATATTTTATAAGAAGGTAATACATACATACATACCATATACATAAGTATGAATGTTTTTGCGTGCTCCCTCTGGAATCAACCAGACTTAAAATGAACCGTAGCTATTGGAGATAGGAAATTTGAAAGAATTTTCGCAATATGTATTGCAGTATGTGTGTATAAATTTTCACAAAAAATAAATTGAATAATTTTACAATTGATTTGACAATATGTACATACATATATATGTACATAATATATACACACACATAAATTTAAATAAAAATAAATAAATATATGAAGCAATATTTGTGCTTATTAACATGTGGTAACAAATAGCAAATTTAAAATTGTTCAAAAACCAAAATCAAAACGAAAAAAAAACTAATTGTGGCAACTAAACATGCAACAATTCATGACACAGTCGTATTGCAAACAAAAAACCATGTTTTTTCTTGCCAAACTTATAATTTTTGTTGATTTTAATTTCTAGGAATTACAAAGAGGAGTTTCTTCGTCTATATTTTTTATAGTTTTCTATTTTTTTTTTTCTATTATTTTTTATTAAACATTTGTTTGTAATAAAAGAAAAATTCCAGTTATAAACGGGCTAAAAAAGAAACAATAACGATGGATGGATGAACAAGCAAACAAATAAGTCGGCCCGGTTTTTTTGGTAAATAAATAGTCAATGTTGATTATTGAAAGATCATTGATCGTTAATATAAATGCTGTTTTGTTTTGTTTTGTTTTTGTCATAATTGGAAAGTTGTTGTCAGTTTTTATTCACTCTTTTTTTTCACTTTGCTTTTATATATCTTTGCACTCAACTATTTTAAGTTTTAAATAAATGAGCAAAAATGTTAAACTCTACGATTTTATTTCGTTCAACATGATTAATAATTTTTTTTTTGCTTTTGGTTAAAATTTTTTTAATGTTTTTTGAATTTGTTTATATTTTGGAAATAATATTCGTTAAAATCAAACAACATTGCCCAATTAATCTTGTTCACTTACTTTCAATTATCTTTAAATAGACTGAAACCATAATCAGTACATACATACATATTAACAATATGTATTTAGAATTAAAAAAATAATAAACAATATCATACATTAAGTTGCCGTAGTCTAGTGAGGACTCTGTTCAAACGCCAGGTCAGACGTCTCCGACTAAACGAAATATTAAGAAATATTTTTTCGGTGACTGCCATTACACAGGCACTTCTGATTTCGTTAGTGATATACATGGCTTTCCTTGATACGCACGCATTTATTCTAATAGAAGAATTGAACATATCATGAACATACCACATGGGTGTTGAAATATAATCCTTAAAGCATCATTCTGTGACCGGAATTCTAAATTCAATTTCAGCTTTCACCATGGTGTGATCAAATATCGAGCATTGTATCGTTGCTACAACTCCATAGCCTGTTCGGCATTAGTCGCATGGTCGTCTTTCTATACATAAAGCTGTTTAATAAGCTTGGAGATGTTAAAGACCACCAGCGATCAGGTCTTTGAAATCTTCTCCATAAGCAAAAAATTATGGCCTGGAACATGAATGTCTCACAAACCCTAAGGGCCATTATTACAACTTGCCGTTAAACTTGGGTTTAGTTAAAGGTATCTTTAGCTAAAGGGAACTGTAAAGTTACCTTTAACTTATTTTCGTTATTACAACTTACAGATAAAATTTTTCAAAAATATGGCAGTGCCTGAGAAATGTCGATAAAACTGCTCAATTAAACAAGTTTTTTCTTAACGCAGTGGCAACCGCGGGCTTTGTTTTTTTGTTGTATATGCTCATTTTGTTTAAATTTGAAGTTGCCATAATGAAAATAATATATAATATGGCAAGTTCAAACATAAAGTGACCTTTAAATGTTAATGGTAAGATGATCCTCTCTTTAGCTTAACGATCACTTCTATCTTATTGGGTACTCATAATAACGAAAAACAATTTATCTGCCGGTTAAAATCCTCCCTTTAGTTAACGACAAGTTGTAATAATGGCCCTAAGAGTCGAATTTTAAAAAAGACTTGCGACTAGGGACTTGGCACTTTCAAATGCTATCCCAGACATTTGTTGACTGCAGCAGTAGAATGGAAAAGGCAAACGTTTTTTAGTGAAAAAATTTTACAGGCGAAGTGAAAGGGTGTGTAAACAGATATCTAAGGATACATCTGAAGTGATTCCTAAGTCATTAACCAAAGTTTACCAAGAATCCGGCTTAGAATCTTTTTTAAGATCTTGAACTTTACAGCAAGATTCTGTTCCAGTTCATAAAGCTAAAATGGGTAGAACATGGCTCTGAAACTATTTACCACAATTCATCTCCTCTTAAGAATAAATTATGGCTCTCAGGTAGTCCTATTTTCAACCCTGTTGACTTTAAATTGTGCACAGTTTTAGTTAGAAATATAATTTGCCATAAAAGCGATTCTCTTATGACAGACTTAATTCAAGCTGAGCTCTACTCTATTATAAGCTGGCTGTGTTATCTTTTCCAAGCCTCTTATCGACTATTTATGTATATTTATTCATTCTAGCATTTATTACTTTACTAAAGAGTATCATACGGCCCTATGCTCCCTAGAGAAGTAAAAGGAACATATATATATATAAAGAGTATGATAAAAATATTCGAATAATATAATTATTCTTTGAAACAACAGACATTTTTGTGCAATTACGTTTTAACAACGAGAAGCGATAGCGTAAACGCGTTTACATTAATTAATCACTGATTTTTTATTAAGTTATATAAAACATAATTTCGATTACTAATAAAACTTAACGTTACGTAAATGCGATTATAGAAAAATTCATTACATTTACATGCGCATACCTGTACTTCTATTTGTGATTTTATTCGTCGCTACACCTTTTAGGTTAATTATCAAATAATGTAACACATCACATTTGATTAAATTCATTCATTTTGACAACTTCCCTGTATATGTCGAACAGGGTACAGCACAAAATATACGCCTAACAGTAACAAAGTTGGGAGTGGAGTGGAGTAAGAGGATGAAAAACACAAAAATTTGCACAAAAACTTCAAATCAAATTATATTTTAACATCAACTCTGTGATTGATTAATGAATTAATAAATTGAATGAACACAACAGCAGTGTGTGCGAATATGAAACGGTAACTACAATGTTTCTTAATTAAAATTATATTTACATTAAAAGCACACACAAACACACATTCATATGTCATTCAATGTGTGATTTAATGTGTAAAAGTACACTTAAAAAAATAATTTCCGTTGATTTAAAATCAAATGGTTTATTTTTTTTATTTTAATAAAATCTACTCTGAAGACATATTTTTTGTAAAGAGAGAAAATATTCAAAAACATTATTAATCTGTTAAACGCGTAATAAACTTTTGTTTAACTTGTTTCACAAGGTCGATTTGCTTTTCACAATAATAGTATAAGTCATATGATCACACCTCAAGTAATGAAAGGAAATTTTCATGACGGCAAAAGTCGTCATCCCCATTACAAAAGTACTTTGTGCATGACGAAATACTTCGACATACTCACTTAACAGGTTAACATTGTTGCAAAAGAGTGTGAACATACATTTCATTTGCCATAACCGTTATTTTATTTTAAATAGAAACATGTTATGCTAAAGAATCGAGATCGTATAAAGCAAGCATAAGCTGTAAAAACATTTGAGTGAAAATTTCAACATTTTAGAAATTGAAAAGCCTTATTCAATCTAATTATGCTAATCAAGTTTGAGTTTTGAGTTCAGATAATACAAATATTTGTATGTCCAAATTCCTTGACCTTCTACGGTATTTCAGACTATGTCAAGGAGTAACAATTAAATTTTTTTTAGTAAAGTCTTTACAATTCTTAATTTAGATTCTAAAGATTCTAATCAGTATAGCAATATATTTTGTGAGATATCTTTCTAGCAAGAAACCTTAACAAATAATTCCATCATATCGATGCACTTTCATTCTACATTGTCTTCAAAATTTTACGAACTACATGGTCCTGTAGATTTTAAGATTTAAGTTTATAGTTTGCATATATGCATAGAAATGATACATGACCAAGACTATGCTGGTCTATTTCTAAACAAAAGCGAGAATAAGATCTGCAAATTACTACCGATAGTCTTTTAAGTTAAAAACTGACAAAGTTTTTACTATCTTGAGAGCATCATAACTACTACTGGCAAATAACGTGAGAATATTGCATAAATGATTGGATATTACGTTCGCCTAAAACTATTTTCAATATATTCCGCAAACAAGGATCAACAAATACCTGCTGTGAGCATATGCCGTCTGCAAAATAATTCCTACTTCACAGTAATGCCGATTTTACATTTGAGGAGAAATATGCAACATTTGTTTAAAAAGAGATCATTTCATGCAATACATACACTCAGCCACAAAAATATACATACGGATAACAAATTTCAGAAAAATTTTAACTAATCCGTTTTCGTTGAAAATCTTTGTAATTGTCTGACATCTTTCTTCGATTTTAAGACGGTCTTGCATTGGTTCAGAAATTTGTGAAATTTGTAAATCGGATGCATACCTTTGTGGGCCTATGCAGGGCCACAATTCAGTTCAATTTCAGAAATGCAAAAGACCGTCTTAACATCAAGGAAACTATAAAGATTTTCAACGAAAACGGATTAGTTAAAAATTTTTTGAAATTTATGAATTTTTTGATTTAGTAACTGTGTGTACATACATAATTGGTTATTACAATGCTTTTAGTTAGGATTACGACCTAGTTTTTCACACCACTTATGTTGTGTGTGTTAATTTTATGCATGAGTGGCGGGAGTTAAAGTCCACTCCTGACGACAGAGTTTTGAAAAACGTTTCATTGGCATGGCATTTTACTCTCAGAATTTTTTTCTGAGAGGAAGTCGCCGAAGAAATATTTTTCATATTTCGTTTAGTTGGAGATGTATGAACTGGGATTTTAACCGTGACCGTACGTCTATTAAGCCAACACACTACGTACATATAGAAAATTATAAAAGTTGCTAAAGAAACGTTCCTTCTACAATCGCTCTTGCCAATAAATCACTGTTTCACCATTACTTACAATAAACTTAAAAATTATACCAATTCTGTAATGGCATAATAAATATTATACTTAAATGTACATAAGAAATCGATGTAGGGTAGTATGAAGTCATTGTTTATTTGCAACAATTTCAAAATATTTTGCTCATTTCATTTCTCAATGAGTAGCATTACTCATATTGTATTTGGCTAGAGGTTTAACGTGCTGTTAATTATAGTGAACTCAGA
Source organism: Sarcophaga carnaria (assembly GCA_958299815.1). Classification (NCBI taxonomy): domain Eukaryota; kingdom Metazoa; phylum Arthropoda; class Insecta; order Diptera; family Sarcophagidae; genus Sarcophaga; species Sarcophaga carnaria. Next base: position 47,092,790 of record OY283150.1, read on the forward strand.
CAAAAAATATTAAGACGGACATACGGATGAGAGCGTTTCTGTTCATTTTTTATTAATAACAAATTACTCATGTACAAATATACTGTTATTCGCAATTGCAACAAACATCTACAGCAACATCAACAGCAACTTAAACAACAACATTGTCTACTACACAATTACAATTGGATCATCATCATTAATCCAAAAGATTTATAAGCATTAATAATAAAAAAACTCCCATATTCACTTAAGATACATAAATAAATACTATATGTGTAGATATTTTATATATGTATGCATGTACATATTGTATATGAAAGTATGAGTATAGCATAAATAGTTGTAAATTATTGTATGTGCAATAAAGTAAAGTAAAGAGTACAGAGATTGACATAAACTATAATCCAATTTATAATGCTCTGAAAGGAGATTACAATTTACGTTATGAGAAGGCGAAGAATGGTAAAGAAAATAAAACATACACTACAACACTGAATTACAATGTAATATTTGTTGTTTAAATTGTCAAAAGTGTTCGTTGTTAGATATGAGTGTTGTTTTATCAATGTTTTCTTTAGTCATTGTATTTTATTAATTGCATATGTTTGAATGTGTAATTATATGAATATGTCGTATATGTATATTACAATAAAAAATAGATTGAGGTAGGATAACTTGGCGTTACTCAAAGCAAGTAAACGTTGCCATAAAAACATTTTTAACACTTCAATTATTTATATCGAAAATACTCTTCAGAAGGAATATAAAATAATTCACCCAAGAATTTCTCAATATAATTTCTTTTAAGACTCTCACTTTATTTGTAATACAAATTGTCTAGCACCCAACTAGCAACCATACTTACATAATTGGTCATTAAAACCTTTTAGTCAGGATTACGACTTAGCTTCTCACACCACTTATGTTGTGTGTGTTAATTTTATACATGAGTGCCGGGACTAAAGTCGACTCCAAACGACAGATTTTTGAGAAACTTTTCATGGCAATTTTATTTACTCTGAGAGTTTTTGCCAGAAATATGCTGATAGGAAGTCACCGAAGAAATATTTTTTCATATTTCGTTTTGTTTTGTAGTGCTTCTAATTGGTGAAGCTTCTGGCAACATAGAGATTGTTTACAAATGCACGTATCCTCTTTTTGTCATGTGCCACTCTCATCTGGATGCATTCAGAATTTATGAATCTTTGCGATGACAAATTTGATCGGCTAATGCTATCCTAAGGATTACATTAGTAGTAATAGCATTACATCTAAAGATAGACTCTCTCTCTCTCTCTCTCTCTCTCTCTCTCTCTCTCTATCTCTATATCTCTCTCTATCTCTCTCTAGACAAAGAGTTTTAAGAAAACGATATAGGCATTTATTCACGAAGATCTGATTTTACATTTGAGGAAAAATAGGCACACTAGGCTAGTGAGTAGTGTGCTTGGCTATTAGCGTGAAGGTCGTAGGTTCGCTGCCCACCAGAGACTCAGGTCTGCGACATTATATCGAACATTAGGTCCATGTTACTCAGCTTGTATTATTAATGGATCATACAATTACCCAATTTTCACTTTTGTAAACCTGTACGAACTTCACGCAGATTCCATGACCTTGGCTGTAGTTGGAATTGTCAATCTTTTAATACGTTAACTCCAATGCAATCAATTGCTTCAACTATTCCTTTGTCTCAAACGTGTTGTAGTGGACTCACGTATAATGCATATGTTAATAAGTTTCGTTACAAAAATTCAGTTTTATTGCGTCAAAGCATCATCAAACCAAACCCTCTATTGAAAAATATTCACAATGCCGTGTTTATTAATTTTTGAACAAACGCACCATACAACAATGTTGGCCCAATATGCAATGTATGATACGTTTTGAAAAGCCTATCACTTTATCCAGTATCATTACAAATATTGTCTTAACAGTCCAACATTTTGATTTGTAACCCACCGTTTGGTTTTGAAAGTTAACCTTGAAACTTTAAATATACATATGTTTTATAAGATTGCCGTAATCGATAATCCATTAAGAGAAGTCTTTTGATTCAACAAAGAAAAAAATGGCGTACTTTGGAAGGTTAGTATCATAACCTTCAACAGCTAGGGTCGCAATAAATTAAAAATTAAAAATTAAATCTTCTAACAATAAGTCGTTTTTTTAAAATCGCAAGAACATAGGATATGCAAACAGATTTACTTATTTGTGTAGTGTTGTTACAACTAGAGGATTAGTTAAACAGGATATTCCAGTTTGCATATAAAACACGTGTTCGCCATGCTAAAAAAAAGGCGTACCAATGCTGCCTACAGTCTCTTTGAGTTTCATAATTCGTTGTTTTCGACATTTTCTAATGAATACTTCCTAAAGAGAATTACCCACAAGCAGAACATCAACATTAACACGTTAAATTTGCAATCTTTTCTTTTCTGTCGTGAAAACGGAACTTGATTCAGCACTGTTCTCGCAAATGGTGTGAAAAATTCAAAATACTGGCATCCAACTGAGATAACTAAAAAAAATTTGTGTAAACCTTAAGCTCCTACTGTGAAAAGTAAGGATTTTAAAAATAAGATTTCTACTCTTCAACAATTTTCTTGAATAAATAATAATAATTTTCTTGAATAAATAATAATTCACGTCAGGATGGTTCTCTCTGTGTTTATTTATAACAAATTCAAATAATAATAATATTTAGAAAAATATAATTAATTAAGCCGATATACATATGTATATGCATTGTATTACATATTGATCTCTGTTCCATGGCTTTTGATATTGAATTACAGTAATTGATTGTGAAACTCCAATATGTTTTATAGCACTGATCATTACATAGATTTTAAAAATCGAAATACTTTTAAAGTAGAATTATTAACTTTTATTATGGAACCGCTCAAATATTGTATAATAAACCTTGTAAGATGCAAGAAAACATTGAAACCAAATTGAAATATAATAGAAAAAAAATATATTCCGTAATCTTAAGCGGAAATTGATTTCAATTTGATATTGAAGTTTTAATACGAAAAAAAAAAAAATACATACGATCTCTTATGATCACAAGTGGAGTTGGCAAACGCTATATGCGAACGTGCAAATAAATACTCTACTATTTTCAGATTTCAAATCAATATCATTCAATTGCAAAAACAACCATTTCTTACATACGGGCCTATAAGATAAATAATATAATAAAAGCAAAGGAGAAATAGAAACATAGAAAAATAATAATAAACATAAAAAGCAATAACAATTATATTTTCAAAGAATTGCCAACAATTAGTTGCGGCATTAGTAACACATTAAATCTGTTTCTGTTTCTGTTTCTTTAAGTCTCTTGTTTTTTTTTGTTTTTCTTTTGCCGTTGCCGTTTGCATTGAGTGGCATTGCTACTTGCGTTTCATACATTAACTTCCTTTTTAAGATTTCTACGGTTTATAGAGTCAGGCAATTTAAGTAACCTTTTCTATGGAATCAAGGTAAAATATTTATTTTTTATGTTGTCTAGTTGTGTTAACAATTAATTGTAGTTTTTTTTGTGATTTATTTTGCTAATAAAATAAAAATAAAAGAAATTAAACAATTTATACAGCCAAGGCTGTTCATCATTATTAAACCAGATCAGTCAGATGGTCAGTATGACCAACCATATGAAAATGGAAACCTGTTTTGCTTCAATGGGTGATGAAAATCATGGGCAATTAAATTGTATACCCGAGAGCTATAAAATTCTTTAGTGTCATTATATTAAATAAAAATTGTACTGTGATTGCTTAACAAACAACAACAAAAAAAACTGTATACTTCCTCTTAATTTCTATTCGTTAAGGCACGATTTTGTTTCACTTTATTCGGCTTTAATGCATTTAAAAAGAATACTTGTCAACTTATCTTATTCTAGCAGTTAGTAAATCAAATTATAAATTGATTTTTAAAAAAACTAATCAACGAGTTTTTGCTATCACTGTTGCTACAGTGATCCATACAGAATTATTTTAAAGATTGACTCCAATAATTGTGATACATGCATATTGTTTGCATATTTTATCATTAACCACACGAATAAACGCATATTTTATTGCATTTAAATTTAAAATTTTAATTTTTTTATTGATTCAAGTTTATTGACGTCATTATTTTATTCGTATTTGGAATGGATTTTAAAAATCATGTCATTAAGACAAGAAATAAAAAAATATAACCTTAATAATCTGTGACACTTTTATGTTGCTTATTTTAACTTTAAATAACGTATTTGGGTTATAATATTTGAATAATAATTATTAAACAACTAAATCTACCAATTATATGTTGCCATTAGTAAACAGAACTTGCAACTTAATTTAAAAAATTTAAATTTTTCCACTTTTAAAGCATTTATTGAAAATCTCTTGTACAAAATAAATATATTTCAACTATTGTACATCGTTTGCTATGTGATATTCCCTTATTTCTAACAACATATGGATTGCAAGCCAAAATAAATGCAAATTTATATTAAGCATATAATAAAAGAAGAAAATTTCTACTCCGCTCTAAAGTGAAGCGCGCTGCATCGCTCAAAACAAGTGGTAATCGGCTTGGGTCGAATTTTTGCCCAAAAGGAGGTTAGAAGTTCTCAATTACTATTGTCCGATAGTCATCATAATTAAATAACAATAGTGTGCAGTATAGGTGCGCTATGAGCATCTGGGTTGATGTCATATATATAGCATCAGATTTACGACCTGGTAATACGACTTTGATGTTAATAACCTGGCTTCATATATCTCTTGCTTTTCTAATTGTGGCTATGATCCATTCGTTATCTATTTATTTATCTCGTTGTAGTGTCACAGACCAGAATCTCTGGTGGCAATCGAACCCACGACCCTCACGCTAATAGTTTAGCACACTACCCACTAGACTACCAGGGCACCCACTCCATTATTTAATTTTATAGCTTTCAATCAGTATTTCGGCCATACAAAATCGTCTTTTACCAGCTCTCTGCTTTGACTCGTGTAGTGTATATAATTTTCTCTCTCTCTCTCTCTAGTATTGTGCCATTGTATCCAAAGGATAAATCAAACCTTTTTTCTCCCAAAGATTTCGAACACCTGGTTACACTGGTTAGCTTTGGGCCTAAATTCCGGGCCCTATACATTATCGTCTCTAAAAGTCCTGATTATGTCTATGAGCTCTAACCACACTATTTATAGGTTGGATCTTCACTATCTCATTTAAACCAATTATATGTCCGTTTGAGGAACAGTATTGACACGATTTGAAGTTGCCGTAGTCTAATAAGTCGTGTGTTGGCGTATTAGACGTGAGGCCACAGTTCATATCCCGGTTTGAAATGATTGAACTTTCATTGAACTTGCTGTCTCTACGTAAATTGTTTGTCGAACAGTTAATGCCGTTTCTTCCTCCTCTAGTTCTTTTACGTGTGTTAATGGTAAATAAGTTAACATGGTAGCCACTATGCATGTATTGTTTGCTAACCTAGCATTTAAGTTTAAAACAAAAACAGGAGTTGGTAAAGAAAATAGCAACGATTATTGATTCCCTTCCCTTGCTCGAAACATACTGATGACAGTGCCTTCATTGCCACGGAGCAATTTAAGCAGAACTTGACCTCTTGACTTGTTCGTCTTTCAGCTAATTGCCTTGCTTTTGCTGTTTGAGTGGCTTTCAATGATACTTTAGCATTTGATATTACAAATAAATATTTCGAATAGAAATAATTACTTAAAAAGAAACATGCGTATTAAGGAAACACCAGCAGAATTTAAATAGTTTTAGAGTATGTACATACATATATATTAACAAAAATTTAAGAAAATATTTGAAAATAAATAATTTAAATTTTTAAAATTATTAATAATATTGGTGCCCTGGTAGTCTAGTTGTTACTGTGCTAGACTATTAGCGTGAGGGTTGTGGGTTCGATTCCCACCAGTGACTCTCTGGTCTGTTACATTATACCGAGCAGAAGGTCGAAGTTACTTAATTCGTAAAATAATAAGAATATAATTTGTAATTGTATTGTAATTATTAAAAATGTTTATGACGAGTACCACAAAAGGTTATAAAACTTTTTTGACATTTAAGGGTTTGCATTAAGAAAACAAAATATTAAACAACGGTAATAAATTATTTTTATTTCTCATTACACGTGAAAAACAAAAATAATAGAATTTTAATTATAAACGGGTTCTATGAATAATGGCTTAATTAGTTACACCATAAAGTAAAAAAAAAAAATAAATAAATAATTAGCATAACGGTTAAGAACATTTATTTAATATTGTAGTAATCAAGATGCAGCAACAACTACAATTTAATTCTAAAATAATTAAATAAATTTCCTAATAACAGGCTGTTAATCATCAGATATTTATTTACACGATAATACAACATTAAAAAAAATGTTGTTTAATATGAAGGAAGGACCAACCGGAGGCCCTCTTTTTTTGAGTATAAGACCGTATTTTTATCTCTGTATTACAAAAGATGGACAGCTCTTCTTTAAATGAAAAGAACAATTTATTAACACACTCTCATTTGCAATACAAATTCAGTATTCGCAGTCAAGCTTTTCTGAAGAGGAGACACACACCTAAAATACATACAAATAAAGTGTGAATTATTTCTGTGTGTTCTATGGTATACAACACACTTCCATTTACAATGTATACTCAAATAAAAAGTTATACCGATATAGAGATTGTTTAATGAATGCCATTTAAAATAAAAATATCTGAGATATCAGTATGTATGGATAGAGTAGAAAGAAAACGACACGCTCGATTTGATAACATTTGAGAATGTGCAAATAAAAATGAATTGTATGTACGCAAATACAATAACAAATACAATACAATACATAGTATAATTAAATTATATTGAGAAATGAAAAATAAAGTTCTATACTCTTTCGCAAAGTAAAGATTTATAACGGGAGATGTTATTTAAAATATTTAAATTTCTTTAGTTTTTTATTAATGCTCGGTTTGTATACACTGTCGTATAACAGTTGTTAAATAAACATGAAGCAAATGTCAAAGCCAAATGTCAAAAAAGGCGCTGTAGTCTAGAAGATAGTGTGTTGGCTTATTAGACGTAAGGCTGCGGTTCAATCCCCAAGTCAAACATCAAAATCGAACAAAACGATTTCTGGCAAAAACTCTGATTGTAAATAAGATTGCCATGAAGAGTTTCTCAAAAATCTGTCGCTCGGAGTCGACTTCAAACTGTAGGTCCCGCCACTCATGTATAAAATTAACACAAACAACATGAGTGGTGTGAGAAACTAGGTCGTAATCCTAACTGAAGGTTTGTAATGACCAATTATGTATGTTTGTATGTGTGGCAGTCAGAGGTCAAAATTATTTACATACTGTTTCTTTGTTATCGAATTTATTTAGCTGGTGTGTATTGTTTGGAACAAGTTTTGCAGTCACTTTTGAAACACCCTCTATGAAATGCATGAAAATATTGTAAGTCATAATTCAAGCTTTAAATAATTTTTTTTTTCATTGATATTGAAATTACAATAAAAAAATGTTGTTGTTGATTTGCCATAATTGGAATAAATTGATTAAATAGTCATATAATTCCAAAAACTAATTATTTTTAATTACATATATTGGTTGCATTGTTCAATTCTTAAATATTTTTAAAATATTTTTAAAATTTTTGTGTCAAACGAAAATCCAACTCACTCACCTGTTTGTCTTGAAGGTTTCAATTAAACTACACAAGATTCTAAAACTGTGTTAAATTATTCGCAAATGTTTAATTCGATGGAATATTTATGTCATATTCCAAAGAAACTTTTAATACAACTAATTTTTGCAAAAAAAAAAAGTATACAAAACGCATTTGAATTGTATCTTATGTGTTGTTGTTTCCTTTTTTTTGTACTTTTATTGTCTTTCTTATTTTATTTATTTTTACGTTTTTTTTTCTTCGTCTTTGTTGAATAAAATTATATGTACGGGTACGGGTAGTAAGTATATTGTCTCCATTATTCATAAAAAATAATTTGCATATAATATATTGTTGTAGTTGTTGTTGAATTGTTATTGTTATTATTGTTGCCTTTTTTCACTTCACAAATTGCAATTTTAAACCCCAACTACAAATTACAAACAAACCGCGAAATTATTTCTTTTCTTAATTTCGCAAAAAAAAAATAGGAGAAAAAAATAAATTTATGTAGACACCATAAAAAGTAATACAGTAGTGATGTGTAAAGGAAATAAAACTTGTAAACAAAAACATGAATATCAGGTACTCTTGACAGTACTATAGAATATTTATAATTTGAAACAATCGGTTAAGTGTCATGATGTCAGGAGAATACACTGAGCAACGCGCATCAAAATTAGCATTAATGAGGCCATTTGAAGATATAGGCAACACCAATGATGTGTATTGACTCCCTCTTAAATTTATCCCCATATCAACCAAATTGGATGAAATAAATCTGATATCGGACTTCATTGTAGCATATAATCAAAATAAATGTTGTGCGTATTAACGCGGGCGATCATTTCAAGTTTATAGCCAAGTATGAGAAACGCGAGATCAAGATCCGAGAAGGATCGTATCAACAAACCGCAACTTACGAGAGTATACATATATATTATTAACGTATAAAAAGAAGTCATCGTAGTCTAGTAGGTAGTGTGTTGGCTTATTAGACCTGAGGCCAAGGTTCAAACCCCAGGTCAGACATCTCCAGCAAAACGAAATATGAAAAAAAAATTCGGCGATTTCCTCTCAGTAAATTTCTAGCAAGAACTCTGAGAGTAATTAAAATTGCCATGAAAGGTTCTTCAAAAATTTGTTCTTCAGAGTTGACTTTAAACTGTACTCTACTCATGTACACAACATACGTAGTGTGAGAAACTAGGTTTAATCCTGACTGAAGAGTTGTAATGACCAATTATGTATGTATGTATGTATGTGTGTAAAATTTCAACTTCTAATCTTAACATTATATACATACATATACTGCAAATATTTATATATTCACCCCAAACACGATGTTTGCGAAGAATATCACAATCATTCTGACCGAATAAAATTTCCACTAAAACGAGGGAAATATCAATCCGCAACGAAATCCCAAAGAGAAAATGAAGCCCTCTTGATAGCACTTGAGGATATTGTTCGAATTTGAGGACTAATGAAAAAATCGAAATGATTGATTGGGAGATCGAGATGTGTTACGATGTCCGAAAAACAAAGCAAATAAACAAAGCAAAATTAAGTTGCACAGTCGGTAGCAAGATTAGAATTAGAATGTTCAAATAATTGATTCTTATATTGTTAACAAATCACGAAATGGATTGAAGCAATTCAAATAAAACAATAAAGGTGACATATTCTATTACGACAAAGGCAGGCCCAACAAATCTTTGAGGACACATTAGATAGTTTTGTTACACATCTGCAAAACTCTCTTAATGGTGTAAAGTTAAATACAGAGTACATATAGCTTTATCCAAAGAATGTATAACTCTTACCGATCATAACGGCACATATTAGGTTTACAGAAGCACTTTTGAAAAGAATTGCAATACCCGACATATAGGGTATATACTGAGCCCAAAACAAATATAATATTTTCAGAGTGACAAGATATATTGCTCTTTGTTTCTGTAATAATTATGAAAATACAGTGAGTGTCAAATGAAAGTAAACACGCCATATTATTCGATAAAAATGTATATTAATTTTTGTTAATATAATCCAAACGTTTTTCAAAATAATGAGAAGTGTTTACTTTGATTTAACGCTCACTGTATATTATATCAAATATTTTCTAGTGTAAAAGAACTAATACGTGTAAAACAAAATATTAAAATAATATTTGACATATTAAGATCAAATTATTGACTACGTTTTATTTTCATCAAATATTTGCTTATTGTGAATGTAATTTTTTAAATATTTTTTGTTTTTGAACATTTAGAAAATAAATTTTTTAGGCGTTATTTTTTAAGAATTTTTTCTTCAGACAATCGGTTATTTTTGTTATTAAAATAATCTGACGACAAAAAGCAACAATAATAAAATTAATGACAATAACAAAAATAACAACAACAATTGAATATTCACACAATTCTTTTATATATGTATGTACATACGTACATATAATAATTTTTTCCTTTTTTTTTTAGCTACTAAAGAAATTACACTTGTGTTCAGTGCACACAATTTTACCAAACTACCTCGAAAGCACAGTGTAACGACTATAATTACGATACACAGTTGAAATGCGAAAAGCATGTCAACATTATAGTATACATAGCAGCTGGCATTGTTACTAACTATTGTTGTTTAGTAATAAGTTATAGAGAAATAGTACAAATTAAAATATAGTCAAAACACCAGTGCCGCTCGCTACTACTCTGTACTCTGTAGCACAACAAATCTGCGGCATTGTTTTATTTCTAATATTTGTATACAATATCAGTGAGTGAGTACATGTCATGTAACTTTGACTCAGTTGTTAATGTTTTCGTTGTAGGTTTTAGTGTTGCCTCTCTATATTTTTTTTCGTATTTGGTTTGTTTTTAATTACTGTTGCAAATTGTAATTTCTTTCGTTGACTAGCAAATGATAATATTTGTATTTTTTTTTTATTTCTATTTATTATTATTTTTCTTTTTGTTATTATTATTATACTTTGTTTATTACATATTTATTTCTTTTTTATGCAACTAATAATTTGAAGTTTTTTTTTCCTACATTTAAAACTTATCGCCCGCCTACATTGTACTCGCAATGAGAATTTTTCTTTTCTTCTCAATTTTAATCACAAATATTTTAATTACACTAAGAATGTGAATGTCATGAGAAAATAATACATTTGAATATTGGCGCAATTTTAAAGAATATTGGACCCATAGTGCATGCAATATTGCTAATGCGTATTAAAGTTTTGTTTATAATAAAATTATTTTCTATTTTTGAAATGAATACATGTCTTGGTCAAACTGGCGATAAAAAGACCTGAATATACACAGGGTGTTGTAGCTTATAAAAACATAATTTAATTGTGGCAAACAATATGCGATACAGAAGGAAAATTATAACAACAGCTCATATAATATATGTACATAATTAGTCATTACAAGCCTTTAGTCAAGATTACGATCTAGTTTCTCACATCACTCGTGTTGTGTGTGTTAATTTTATACGTGAATGGCGGTACCTACAGTTTAAAGTCGACTTCGAACAACAGAATTTTTTTGAGAAACATGGCAATTTTATTTGCTCTCAGAGTTTTTGCCAGAAATCTGCAGAGAAGAAGTCTGTCTGACTTGAGGTTTGAACCGTGGCCTTACGTCTAATAAGGCATCACACTAACTACTAGACTACGGCCGGATATCTCTCACACACTTTGTTTTATTTAAATTTAGAGAGACTGAAAGTGCCTAATGAAAGACCCTACACATTCACCTTGGTATCAACTTTCTTCTCGACGAAACAAGATTCCAGTTAATATGCTAAAAAAGGCTGAGAAAGCTCGATCAAACGTATCCATTTATGGTAGTTGAAGTTCAAAAGTTACAGAAATTATCCAATGAAACAAGTTACCAGAAAGACGTGTTTTTTTTATATCCTGGCAACCTTAACAAATCTAATTTTAGCATTTAATTAAATGAAGTTATGATTTTGACATTTTGAAATCTTACTCTAAACCCTTGATAAACATAGAAAGAACGACATTAAAATGCCTTCACTTACCTTTTTACATTACGGCTTCTCTTTGTTTGTTGTTGTTGTAACTGCTGTTGTTGTTGTTGTTGTTGCTGTTGCAATTGTTGCTGCATTTGCTGTCTCTGCTGATGTTGTTCTGCCTCCTTAACACTATCCCATGAATCACCAACACCCGAAGAAGACATTTCATCCATGCGTTCCTCATCCTCAAGGCCAGAATCTTCTAAACTAATATGGCAGCTGGTCAATGTAACCTGTTTACCATTATCACCCACTTCGATCCAATCGGAGGTACGTATACGTGCCGAACGTTCAGTGCCATAGGGTGAAGAATCGGATGAACAACCGGATGGAGTACGTTTACGTGGTGTATTTTGGGCGGTTATAACTTTTAATGATTTTTTAAGATCCTCTTCAACATCACCATCACCATCGGCATCTTCAACATTATCAGCATCAATATCGTCATCCGTTGTAGAATGGTGATGACGTTGCACTGTTGGTGGCGGCAAATGTTGTTGTTTATTATTGCTGCTACTATTGCTGTTGTTGTTGCTGCCGTTGTTAGTGGATTTCAATTGATTCTCCAGAGTTTTGAATTGTTTGTAATTTTGAAAATGTTGTCCATGACTTGATTCTTTTGGCATACGTGGTGGCGATTGAGGTTTTGTTTGCAAATTTTCCATCGAACATGATTTGGTACGCATGGCAGCCAATTCAGAGATTAGCATTTCATGAAAGGCAGCAGATTTTTTCTCGGGAGAATTGAAAGCTGATACTACTTGTCTTGTATTGGCAGCAGCACTGTTATTACCATTGTTAGTGGTAATATTTATGCGTGTACAATTGTTGTTGTCGTTGTTAAGATTATAATCCTTGGGTGTTGTTACCACTGTTACAGTATTTGCATGATTTTTATTTATGGCTTCGCCCTGACGCTGAATGGCTCGTTCATGTTTTGTTATAATTGTATTGGTGGCCATCATATTCGCTTCAATGGCATTCTGTTTCTGTTGATTTACCATTATTTCGGAGAACAAACGTTCGGCGGCATTTTTAAGATTATTTTTGATTTCCACTGTTTTACCGCTCAAGTAGCTGCCAGTGCCGGAGGTATTTACAGTGGTGATATTCGAGCGTGAGGTAAAATTTTCAATTGAAGTTTTCGAGCGTTTAAACAGATTGACATGCAGGGTACCGCTGGAGGAGGATGTCGTTGAAGAGGAAGCGGTGTCCTCTACATCTAAAGTGGCGACGGGAACTTTAACAATTTTTCTTGGTTTCGGCAAAGGTTGTGAAGTGGGTTGCAACTGTTGTACCTGAATTTTTCCCACTCTTTCAAAGTCTACCTTTCCCAAGCTGAGACGTGTGTCTTTCGATAGTGCTGAGGGTTTATTTTGTGTTGTGCTCGATCCCATTGAATGGTGGCGATTCAAAGTTACCACACTCTGAGAAGATTGTACAATTACAATGTTGTTGTTGCTGTTGTTATTGTTGTTGCTATTACCATTACTGTTGTCGTCATTAGAAGATTTTATTTCGTTATCTTTTGCATCTGCTTGCAAGGTAGGTGTTGTCGACGTTATTCGTGGCTTGTTTGTGGGCACATCGGGTGCTTTTCGTAATTTTAACGGTGGTTTTGGTGTTTGCGTTCCATTTGTCAATTTTACTTTTGCTGCGGACGTAGCACCCGCTGCTGATGTTGTTCTAGTAATGGCTGTTGTTGCCGTCTGTGTACTGGCTTCGTTACGTTTCTCACGTTCTTCTTGCCGTTTTTGCAAATTCAGTGATGGTGATTTGTAGATAACCGTGCGACCGCCACTTGATGTAACTGAAGTAGTCGAAGATGCGATGTTGGTTTTGTTACTGTTTGATTTTTTAAGAATCAATTGTGATGGTGACTGTTCTGAACCAACTTTGCCTGCATTTGTTGCGGCTGCCGAAGCAGGAGAAGGTGATGTTGACGATGACGACGATGATAAGAACGATGATGATGCATCACGTTGTTGGGTTTTTAATAAACTTGATTGTTGTGGTCTAGGTGGCACTGGGGGACCAGGTTTTTTCGGTTGAGGGGTAGGTATCATAGTGGAATATGTTGTGGTTGCCATTTTTCCTTTCGGTTTTTTGTTTTGTTTTGTATTCTTTGTCTTTTTGGTCTTTTTGCCACCGTATTTACCACAAAATGTTGCACACCGCTGTACGGTGTTGTCTCTTAATGTTTTTTCTAAAGCTGAACTGACTGGTTTTTTGTTATTGTTGTTTTTTTATTTCAAGTTTTTGTCTGTCTCAACTGGGTCTAGCAAAGTGGTTCTTTGCTTTATTGTTTTCGCTCGCTACACTCACAAAGTAAATTCATAAACCTGTCTTTGTAGGTCACTTCTACTTCTTTTGATCCTCTCCTCATACGTTATTTACCTTTTTTTGTTTATTTATTTTATTATTATTACTGTGGTTGGTTTATCACTGACTCCAAATAACTAATTCACTGGCAGTTTATTTGTTCGGCTGGCTGGCTGACTGGCTGGCTTATTTTTTAGTGGCTTTTGTTTGTTTTTTTTTCGTCTCGTTAATTTATGTTTAGCATACTGAACGCTGAAGACAACACTAACAGCAACAACGAGTTAACAAAAACGTTAAAATCTGGTTTCATCTCGGCTGATTTTTTACTACGAACTCAATACAATTGTAGACCATAACACTTACGCTCTTTATTCACAAATAGCCAGTGTGACAAAACTATACTCATTCAGAGAATCTTGGTAACAAGTATTTTTTTGTTTTTTTTATTGGTATCAAAAAGTTCTAACGTAGGATTTTTTTACAGTTGGTTGTACGTATTCTTGGCGAATTTTACTCTTTTTTTTTAATCAATACAGGTTCATGATGTGTCTTACTTTTTGCCTGAAGTGGCCTACAAAATAAAATTGCATTCAACTCGTTTTCATTGATCTACAAATAAAATAAAAACAAAGACAAAAAAATATGAGTATTAAATTGTAATAAATTAACTGACAATTTTGTTTTTTAAGCAAATAAATTAAAAAGCAAAATTAAAAACTTAAAAATAAATATTCAAGGACTTGAAACGTTGAAGTTTCTAGAATAAAAATTTTATTAAATGACAGGTTTTCGTAATAAATAATAGCCTTAAAAGATTTGTGTGAATAGTTATCCATAAAACACGACTAATTAACAAATGTTTGACGTCAGTATTGATAAATCTTATAAAGCTAAGCACCACAATAGACTAGATAGTGAATTATGGATTGAACAATAAGTAAAAGTGCTCTATTTTACAAGAGCAAGCAAGTAGTAGTCTAGTAGTTAGTGTATTTGGACACGGTTCAAAACCCAGATCAGACTTCAGACAGACTTCAGGCAAAACGAAATGTGGAAAAATATTTCTTCGGTGACTTCCTCTCAGCAGATTTCTGCCAAAAACTCTGAGAGTAAATAAAATTGCCATGAAAATTATCTCAATAATCTGTCGTTCGGAGTCGGGTTTAAACTGTAGGTCTCGCCACTCATATATAAAATTAACACACACAACATATTTGGTGTGAGAAGCTAGATCGAAATCCAGACTGAAGGCAAATCTTTTTAAAAATTAACAATAAAAATTGGTAAAATGGTAATTGACTTGGGTTCCCTGGTAGTTTACTGGGTACTGTGCTAGAATATTAGTGTGAGGGTTGTGGGCTTGATTCCCACCAGAGACTCTGGTCTGTTACATTACACCGAGTACAAGGTATAAATTACTCAGCAGCTCGTAATAATGAGAGATAATAATATAATAATAATGTAATAAATAAATGACCATGTCAAATTAAAATGAATCTAATACAACAACTGTAGTCGACTGTAATAAAAATAGATAGGTTTTTGAGCTGCAGTCTATTTTACATGGAATTTCGTTGATATTTATTTAGAGTTTTTTTATGGTTCCTTTATATACATTTGTTTCAAAAAATCAAATTTTAATATTTTTTTTCTTTATTTTTCAGTTTCGCAAGTCAAGCTTTTCTAGCTAAGCAGATTGTTGATGTAATGTAGCCGATACTATGATAACCGTTACCAGTGGTAAAAGGCTTCTTTAGGTAAGTCAAAATTAATAATTAATTTTAATTAAAGCCCTTTTTTATATTGAAAACAACCATTATTAAACAAAATATTTGTCGTTTAGATCGATAACATTTTTCTTTGAAAAACCACGTTAGAGTTTTTAATGCAAAAAAAACTGATCCAATTGTGGATGATCATGTGATGATGTAAGGATCGGTCTATAATGGGACGCTTTTTCTGTTGATCAATTATGTCTGTGTTAATTGGATTTTTTGTTTTAAACTCAGTTTTTAGAGCTCAGGATCAATCGTTTGATTGATTATAAGGAATTCTCTTTCAATTTTAGCAGACTTCGAAGCATTACCTATATTGGATGCAATCCCTAGCTTTGCCATCATTTGCAAAGCTTTACTTTATTTCGTTCATTATCTTTTTCGCACATTATTGGATTGGTGGATCATATGTATATGTATAAACACATTGAATTGCCTCATGATTCGATTTCGTATAGCTTTCCCAATAAATCGGTAGAAAAATTTATACGTCCCTATATATTTAAGTCTCCTATGCAGTCAAACTAAAAAAATTAAACCAGTATACTTAAAATCATTTTCAGAATTGACTAGACATTTCCTTTTTTAGTACATACGTTAGATTTATAACCTTCAAACTTCAAACTTACATACTTATACTATTTGATCATCGAACGAAATTAGTTCAAATCGATCCATTTAGAAGGCCTTGATCTTTTGTAAAATTTGCTCCAAACTTTAAATTTCTTTTAATGCGGACCGTATCTATGCATTTTTTGTCATCATAATTTTATTTTTCTTTGTAGTTTGCAAGCAAGTGCCTATAATTACAGGTTTCTTTCGGGGGCTAATAATGTTAAGATCTCCTTGATATGCTCTGAATCAAAATCTGGTCATTAGTTATTGTACGTGGCCAAGTATATTTTCAGAGGTCTTTAGTGACAGTAATTAATGAAAGCTTTAAATTTATTTTTGTAGCTGATCAAATTTCACATTCATAGATAATCTCGCTATAGAACACAGGTTTTGATAATTGTTAGTTTAGTTTTAGTTCCTATAGCGATTGAATTCGACATCTTGTAACTTTTTAATTCGATTTTTAAAATCTTTTACAAATCTAGCCTATTTTTTATCATGCATTACACTGAAGTTGTAAGCAGTTATCCAGAGGACAATTTTGTTAAGCTCTTGTGAAATGTGGTCTGGCTAATGGGAAAAATTGCAGTTGTATCCTGCCTAATTAAGCAATTTCTCAGGCATTGTTATAATTTATGCACCGATAAACCTTGTCTTTCCATTCTTTGATTATAATTTGTCTTGGTTTGATTGGGGAGGTTACCGGTTGGTGACTGCCTTCTAAGTGTTTATGCAAGAAAACTAGTGTTTTTAATTCTAAAAGACTTTCTCTTTCATTGTCCAACGTTGTCGCTGAAAAGAATAAGATTCCTGAATAGGAATTCTCTCAATAGCTTCGCTAATCTTGGTTCTATGAACACTGAGAAGTTGCATCAACATGTTTTGAGCGTGAGGTTTTAGGTTTTGAGGTTTTATTGCAATGCTAACTAATTCCGATTAGGTTTACGATTGAGTCTTTAATGGTAATAGGACTCTACTGGAGAAGTATCTCTTCGGATAGTCGAAGTTTTATGGTCAGTATCGATACTGACCACATGCATGACGCTATTGCTTTGTATAGTGTTGCTGCACAAATCCACTTTTCTGACAGTCGGCATTTTACTAAGTCTCAATGGAGTCATGTTTTGTACCCAATTTGAATTAGAGATTTATTTGTATTCCCTTCCTGATCAGCTTGGATTTTATGTTTTCACTTAGCAAAGTTCTTCTTCTCTTATCAAACTGTAATATCGGTCCACATGGTTCCCTAAATCTCTACCGAAATATAGGTAACACTTATAACTATTGGGGTTTAATTGCATTTCGCATGAAAATTGACACAAATAAGTGATTTTTCTTAAATGAGTAAAAAATTTTATTTCTCGTACATTTATGATAAAAGTAATCGAACTGGAATTTTCCTATAACATACATGTATACATGCTCATTTAATCTGCTCAACATCTTTTTATTAATTGAGGGTGAATTTCAATTTCATTAAATTTTCATTACACCCATACCAACCAACAAAGTTAAGTTCGTTTGGATAATTTGTTTTATTGTTGTTGTTGTATTTATTTTACTTTTTTTTTATTTATTGTAAAAACAAAATTTATTGTTGATTAAGTGGATTTTTAGTGAAAGGTTTTTTATTTTGCCATTCAAGCATGTATATATAATACATATGTACGTGTGGAAATACTATGTGTATGTGTATGGAAATGTGAATTTTAACATAGATATCTAATGGCCAAGTGTTAGAGAGTGTGTGTGTGCGTGCTCTTGTTTAATGGTTTTTGTGTTTTTCATTTTTTTTTATTTTTTATTCGTTATTTATCGCTCTATAAGTTGTAGTTGTATTTGATTTTTATTAAACTTTTCTTGATGTTGTTTTTATTGATTTTTTTTTGTTTTTTTTTTTTTTTGTTTTTTTTTTTGTTTTTGCTTTTCTAATAAAACCAGATAAGTAGGTGCTTCTCTAATTTTCTTTCAATATAATGCTCTTTTTTTTGTTTTTTTTTATGTTGTTTTATAAACTGTTGTTGTTGCTGTAAACAGAGTTACAATTTGGAAAGTGTTTCTTTATTTTCGTTGTATATTTTCTTTGGATTTTTAACAAAAATTAGCTGTTGTTGTTTATCAATATATTACAATATGTACACATTCATTCATTCATTTAAACAAACATATTCGAAAAGAGTCTTTATTTCGGGATGCACATAAAAACAAAGGTACACAAAAACAATATGTTGTATAGAAGAAGATTAAAAACATACATACATATAAACACCAATAGATGGACATATGTTTCAGCAGATGTAATGTTGTATTCGTATGCATATAGGCAGTTGGTTGATTTGTTTGTTTTACAATTTGTTGATAAGCTTGTAGCCGTTACTGTAGTCGTCTTGACGTTATCTCACCGTTTATTTGCTTTTCCAGCTCAAATATTTAAATATTCAACGAATTTTTCTATTGTAGGAGGTCAATCATTTGTTTAAAACGTCTTTTTTTTTGGCTTTTTGCTACTGTTGCAGATAAAATTTTTTCTATTTTGTTTCATTGTTTTTGGAAGAAAGCAAATTAGACGGACAGACAATGGTGTGTGAGCCACATGCACATATGTATACCGACAACTCAATTCAAGTCAAAGCACCACATAATTTCATTGTTTTCTTATGGAAATATTTCGTATGGAAATGGAAAATGAACGCTTGTAATGGCAGACATTTAACGTTTAATCGTACGGACATCCTTTACTTTATTTTTCGACAGGCAATTATCACTTCCTGATTTCCTTTGATAATTGAGTTTTCCAAGTCGAAAATAAACAAAGAAAACTAAATAATTGAAAAAGATCCTTAGTTTAGATAGCCACTTGCACACGACTGGTAACAAAATATCAACGATAAAATCACACGATAACAATTACACACAAACATAATATAAAGTCCAGATTTAACAAAAAATAAAAAAACAAACAAAAACAATTAGAGGTTAACATTTCAATATTACAATAGTTATTCACCAGCATATTGGATATTTTTTAATATTTAAAACACCCTTAGGATTAGTTTGAGACCCAAGTTAAATAACAAACGCTTTCTGAGTTATATAGAAAACATACATAACTTTGTCAATTCGCTCCTGTACACCTTCAGTCAATATATACACAAAGCATTGGCGTAAATACTATTTTTCAAAAATTGTATAACTTAAATTCTTAAATTTAAGCCAAATTGTTTTATGCACTGAAAGAAATTGATACAAAGGTCGGTAGGAGTCAAAAAAATCCTTGGGTTGGCTAACTTTATAAGACCATGTTATGAAATCAATGTATGGAATTTAATTTCATCCAAGACCACACTGTATAATCAAATTTTATGCAAATATATGCTCTCTTGCCTTACGCTGCTTTTCAAATTTTAAAGTCTCCGAAATAAGTTTGTCTTTTGGTTTATCGTATATTCCACTCTGGTATAGTTATAAAAATTACACTATCAATTTACACATCACATTTTGCAAAAATGTTGATATATTGGAACCTGAAAGAAGGTCAATATTAGCCAAATGGATGACGTTTACAGTAATGTGGTCTCTCTGTAACCAATAACTTGGCGAATTTAAAATAATGGTTAAGTTTTAAGCCTTCAAATTTATAATAATTGGTTATTACAACCCTTCAAACAGGATTACAACCTAGTTTCTCACACCACCTACATATGTTGTGTGTGTTAATTTTATACATGAGTGGCAGGACCTACAGTTTAAAGTCAACACCGAACGACAGATTTTTAAGAAACTTTTCATTGCAATTTTAATTACTCTCTGAGATTTTACCAGAAATCTGCTGAGAGAAAGTCGCCGAAAGAAATATATCTTCGAATTTCGTTTTGTTTTACAAGGCTGACCTAGCCGCGGCCTCAATTCTAATAAGCCAAAACACTACCTTCTAGACTACGCCGACATTTAAAATTTTAAAATTAAGTGGACATCTTTTTGTTATTTCTTTGCTAAGTTTCAGTTCAGTATTAATCAAATTTTTCCAGCTAAGTTATCTACTATAGCAAGTTCATGGCTAACAGAGTTTCCGTCTGTTGTTGGCCCGATTTGTTTCGTCGAGTATTTCAATCGCAACACTTATGGTCTAATTTTTCTGTGCAATGGAGTCAGGACGGCTCTATCAAGACATGTGTGTGCCTGTACATTTCACAGATACTATAAGTTCTACATCCTTTAGCACGTACATACATATTATTCAACTGATAAGTTTCCATTCATGTTAAAAAAAGAAAAACAAATACAAACTTGAAATACCCTGTATAGTATTATTATTATTAACCATTTTTCTTCAAGCGTTAAGCTTAATACGAATGTGTTCTAATATAATTGGTTTTTAATATAATATTTGGTTTATTCTACTTCTTATGACATACTTAACGCACATACATACACACTCTGACTTACGCATACATACATTTGTAAGTATTTATTAATGTTTTTCAATTTATATTAATTTTAAATGTAATTCGAATTCGTATGCATTATTGCAGAACAGAAAACAAAAAACTCGACTTCACTGCTACAGTGAACAGCATTGAGTTGAAGCCACGCTCAAGTATGGTGCACACAACAATCAGTGGTGCGATATAAAAATGCGCTCATCATGTCTTTTGTAATCGAACTAATTTCATTACAGACTGATAAATTTTTAATTAACCCACTTAACGTGTGAAACGTTCTCATTCATGTTGAACCAAATTAATGAAGAATGAAGAAGAACACCAAACATACGTACATATTTCTTTCAATTTTGTTCAAGAACTATAAGTTGAATACAACATTATAGGTTTAGCTGTTGGCCTATACCATATACGAGCATGTATGAAGTCATTAAAGTCCAGATGTTGAATAAATATTTTCTCAAAGTTGTTAGTTTTATTACAAATGATGAATTTTTTTTTTCATTTTTATCATAAAAGAAAATAAATAAAGTATTAAGAGACTGGCATTGAAAGATGATATTGGAGCATATCTTTGGTTTTTCCAATAAATTTTAATTAAATGCCATCATTGCCATCATTGGTGGTGGTATTTTTCTTCAAGACAACTTCATTGCTTTGAAATATTTTAGAGATTTGGGCAAAGATAATAAATAATGTATTAATAAAATAGTTTAATATCTTGTGTTAATTGAGGGAGGGTGTTTTGTTATATTAACCTTAATAAATAAATTGTAAGGATGATGCACATGCCTCTTCTTTAATTTATTCCTAATAATTCTAAATTTCTTTTAAAAAACTGTTAAATATACGTCACAACAAAATTGTTGTTTCTTTAAGCAGCTAAGTGCTATCACAAAGCATCATCCTTAATATTCTTGTTACTTCTCTGATTTATTTTGGTTTCATAAATTCTCTCAAATAAACAGAAGACGAGTCTACTGCAGCGGCTCCTAAAATGATAACATTCACGTTTGTTTTTACATAGAAGCAGCGCCTTCTGTGGTGAGAAACTTGTCTCAACGAGTTCTACTCTTGCAGAAGTAATAACGCTGACTGGCCTTCTTATGATTTCCATAGTGGACGAAATCCTCACTAAGGATTTGTATATAATCTAGTTATTGAGAGATCCATGATAATAACAACGATCATAAAAATGTCTATAAAAATGAAAATTGTAGTATTCGATAGTAATATAAGCAGTAAGTAATAGTCGCCGTAGTCTATTAGATAGTGAATTGGCGTAGTAGACGTGAGGCCACCATTCAAACCCCAGGTCAGACATCTCAAACTAAACGAAATATGAACAAAATATTTCTCTCAGCGGCTTCCTCACAGCAGATTTCTGGCAAAAACTCTGAGAGTAAACAAAAATTGCAATGAAAAATTTCTCAAAAAAATCTGTCCTTCGGAGTCGTCTTTAAACTGTAGGTCTCACCACTCATGTGTTAAATTAAAACACACAGCATGAATGGTGTGAGAAGCTAGGTCGCAATCTCCTGAATGAAGGGTTGTAATGACTAATTATATATGTATGTATGTATTATAGTAATATAAACATTGTTTGGAACCAGTTGCTTTTTTTTGTAACACATAAGCCCTCACATGAAGTCGCCGTAGTCTAGTAGGTAGTGTGTTGGCTTATTAGACGTAAAGCCAGGGTTCAAACCCTAGGCCAGACATCTTCTTCGGCGCCTTCCTCTCAGTAGATTTCTGGCAAAAACTCTAAGAGTAAATAAAATGAAAAGTTTCTCAAAAATCTGTCATTCGGATTCGACTTTAAACTGTAGGTCCTGCCACTCATGTATAAAATTATCACACACTACGTAAGTGGTGTGAGAAACTAGGTCGTAGTCCTGATTGAAGGGTTGTAATGACCAAATATGTATGTAAGTCCTCACATGCATAAATTCTATGTACCGAATTGTAACAAAATTTATTCATAGCTGAAGTTGATCTCTTACCCCAAAATTAAAGAGAATTGGTCGAATCATAGGGATCTAACAAAATTGAAAAAACCTGGTGAAGCGTTGTATGAACTCCCAACGTATTTGATATGATAGGATTAAAACCTATTTCCCTATGTTCAAATATTTTGACGGTTAAAAAATCCGTCTCGATAAAAGCTTATGAATTTATTATACCAGTTTTTGCTTATTGGAGCACTGGTTTTCATTAAAGAACCATAATCAAAATCATTCTAAAGACGGTAACAAGTTGTATTCTTTTATACCTCTTCCTTATTTTAAAGGACTAAGCATCTCTCCTTTGTTCTTATTATTATTTTGTTTCGGTTTCGTTAATAAAGTTTTTTCCAGCTAAGCCGTTGATTTGTCTTATATAGCAGGTAGTAGGATGATAGAGTAGAGATTTATCGCTGCTTAAAGATAACGTCCTTTGTA
This sequence comes from Sarcophaga carnaria, assembly GCA_958299815.1. Classification (NCBI taxonomy): domain Eukaryota; kingdom Metazoa; phylum Arthropoda; class Insecta; order Diptera; family Sarcophagidae; genus Sarcophaga; species Sarcophaga carnaria. The sequence continues at coordinate 47,116,124 of OY283150.1, forward strand.
AAATTACATTTGGTTATTGTATTGTCAGTAATGTTGAGAAACAAGCTTATGAAAACCTGCTTTATCTCTAGAGGTTATCTTAAAACTCCTTATATATTTTTCTTATAATCTATCAAACAATTAAATTTGGGTGTCCTGGTAGTCTAGTAGATAGTGTGCTAGACTATTAGCATGAGGGTCGTGGGTTCTATTCCCACCAGAGTCTCTGGTTTGTTACACTACACCGATCATATGAATTCCGTTACTCAGCTCGTTACAATTATAACATAATTTGTAATTGTATTCTAATTAATAAATAAATAAAAAAAATCGAAGTTTTTATACCAATTCGACAGAAAAAAAAACATTATTCACGAATTTCATAGCCATTCAAATAGATTTAGAAACATTTTTTCATGTTTTTGTTAAGAACTTAATGGGTTGATTTAAATACGTTAACAAAAATTTATGGATTATAAATGATAACCAATTATAGCAGAACTCTGTAATCGTTGATGACACTATACTACACTCCCGTTTGTTTTTTTTGTAATTATTTTTATTTTTTTTTTATTTCCTGATAAATTTACATTCAAAATTTCTGTTTTTGCATTTTGTCAGAATTATTTTTAAATGTTCTCTTTAAGATTTTGCCACATTTATTCTAATTTTAAAATGTTGATGTGCGAAAAATATTGTACAAACACTTTCGAAACTATGAATAATAATTTGCCTATAAAATGCTATTGCTTTTACCCCATATGACTCACCGCAATTCTTTTTTTTTTTGTTTTTTTTTTCTTATTTGTCTTTTGGTCACGAAACTAAATATTGGTGTCATTCGAAATTATCGTCCATATTATTTGGAGATACAACAACAAGATACAAAACAAACTAAAACAAGTAATACTACGGCAAATCAGAGATGGTAAACTTATTATCAAATGCATACAAATACTAACTGCGTACAATCAATTATAAAAGTCGTTGCAGTATATGCTGCAAAAAAAAGAAGACCAAAAACAACAACAGCAACAGTAATAAAAAAATAATAAAAATATTTGTAAAGTAAAAAATAACACAAATAGTGCGAATATTTGTTTAAAATGTTGATGCATCATATGAGGTTTTTTTCTTTTTTTTTTTCTTAATACGGATACGCACAGTATAATAAATATTTAAGAGGCTCGAAAACGCATTTAATTTGTTATTCTTTCTAATAATCTATGATAAAAGTGTATATACAGTCACACAGACAATTATACGTACACCCCTAAAAATCATTTTTTTAAAAAGTAATGAATTTCTAATCTAAAATTTCTTTACATTAGCGTCTGTAACGACACATTTACTTAAATAAAGAAAAAAGATTCCCAAAATCTATGGATTTGTGACTGCAGTTTGCTTAAAACCAATATGGCACCACAGAAAATTATACGTACGACGTATATTTCGTATAAAATTTCTCCAAGGGTAGCCCGGTATATAAAAGGTATTGTGGATAAAAATCCTAGGACTACAGCCGTAGAAATACGAAACACCTCGGAAAGTGATCACTATGTTATTGTGCATTCCGAAACAGTTCAAAGTATTTTGAGAAAGAACGCAGCCGAGTGCCGAGAAAAAAGCCACGCTTGGATTTTGCCCAATAATATATGGACAAGTCAACTGATTTTTGGGCGAATGTAATATTTAGTGATGAGAACAAATATAATTTGTTCGGCTGTGACGGAAAACAAAAAATTTGGCGCAAAAATCAGTTGACTTGTCCATATATTATCATTTTTAAAAAAATTATTTTTAGGGGGTACGTATAATTATCTGTGACTGTAAATACATAATTAGTCATAACAACCCTTCCGTCGGGATTACAACCTAGCTTATCACACCACTTATACTATGTATATTAATTTTATATATATGTAGTTTAAAGTCAATTCTGAACAACAGATTTTTGATAAACTTTTCATGCCAATTTTATTTACTCTCAGAGATTTTGTCGGATTTCTCCCGAGAGGCAGTCGCCGAAGAATTTTTTCATATTTCGTTTTGTTCGAGATGTCCGAGCTGGAGTTTGAACCGCGGCCTTACGTCTAATAAGCCAACACCCTACTATACTATGTTAGCAATAGAAATATATGATTTTGCAGTATACCTTATATTTTATCGTTTTACTTCTGTTTTGTTGAATTCTTAGCGATTCTCTCCTACAACCAAATTATATAATTATTCGGATGTAATCGATAATAAATACACAATTTTAGTTAAAGTAATGTATTCTGTAAGGACAACGTCACAGCTTACTTGTAAAATTCTTACACAGGCACCTTACACTCAGATTATGTCGAATAATTTTGTGGTTAAAAAGTCCTCCCTCATAACGTAGATTTTTTCAGTATTTTGGTAATTAAGAATATGATTTGTGTGGCACAGCCATATCACTGTCTTCAAAACGGCAGCAAATTAAGCATAATTTTAAATTTCAAAGGATGACTTTACTGCAATATAATGCAGAGTAATGTTTTAAATTTCCTGCTTCTTAACTAATAGATCAGCAGTTCTCCAATCAATTATCGTTGGCCTAAAATTTTAATTATCTTTGCCATTTAGTTATTTTGTTGGCAGCCACTGATGGTAGACTACGACGAATATCACACAAATATAACAAAAAAAATTTAATTTGCTTACGAATTACTGCCTCATAGTTACTGAGCGTTAATCCCGAATTATAGAACGGGCGGAGAGCAATTTGTACCTAATACTTAAACAAGAAAATTGGACTTGAAGAACTTCTTAAAGATTATCATATGATGGAGAAAACGACGTTGCCTTGATTTTATTTCGAAATTAATATTTATTACTCGATATCCATGATATCAAAAGGGTTATTTTATCTATTTTATAAGAATAAAAGAAAGACTTTATAGAGTAGGATAGAGTGTTCGCTTATTAAATGAGAGTGCCGAGCTCAGGCTTCAGAGCTAAAAAATACTAAATACGGATAAAACAATAATCCTTTCGATTGCCTCCACTTAGCAGACCTCTGGTAAAACCTCTGACAGTCACCAATAAATTTAATGTGGCTTCTCAAAATCGTTCAAAGTTGACTTTGAAAACGTTTTAGGGAACAAAAACAATTCTAAAAATATCATATTAAAACCAGTAAAAAAATCTCATCAAATAATCTCTAAATGTGATAAAAGTTCGACTTATCATATGAAATGAACGCACCTATAATAAGCCTACTCTGGCAATGCAATTGGAATTTTTCTTTGTGGCAGCTGAAAGTTGAGAGTCATGATTCGACCAATTTTGGCGTAAAACCGTCAAAATATATCAAAAAAGTATGTTATAAATGAAAGGAATGAGAGTTATTCTTATCTTATAGTTTTTCAATTGTCAGTTTGGACTTATTTTGAACAATTATTAGATACCAAAAGAAATTCTTTACTGGGTCATAAGCAAAGGTTGGTAAGGTTTATGCTACCCACAGTTTCATTTTATTAGATTTTTGTTCACAAATTCATATGCGAAAATTACTGAAGAAATTATTGATGCTGTCTCGGCCAGGGTCAATGAAAATCGCAATGTATCAGTTTGATCGCTTTAAAGATTTTAAATAAAGATCTTGACATTAAACCATACAAAGCACTGCTGTTGCAAGAACTGAAACAGGTGGCATACCACAACTTGACGTTTTTCTGTAGAGAAATTACCTTCAGCTACGAATTGTCTTCTTGGCTCGATGGATACATTTCGAAAATCAATTACCAAATTTGCGTGAAGAGCAGTAAGATGCAGTTCATAAGCTGACAGTGTACCTTGAAAAATTTACTGTTTAGTAAGGCACGTTTGGTCAAAAACTATCATAATCGGAACATTACATTCCAGGAGGCGAGTAAAAAATTAAGGAATAAGACCTGTTGGATGTGTGATTTCAACCCAACCCTTTAAGAGACGACATCGGTAAGCAATTAATATCATGTTTGGGATCAGTCCATAGGCCGCCAAGATCATGCGATTTGGCACCACTGGACTATTGTTTAGATACTAATAGTATCTCATGTACAGGGATAAATCAATTACGTTTTCTGCTTTAGAAGATAGCATTACAGTTGCCATTGCCAAATACCAGATAAAATATTTGCAAAGATACGCCATAACTGGTGATCACGAGTGTTGTTGACAACTTTTAAAAGAATAATTTTTACATTATACACGACAACCATTTATTTATCGCCTCAAATAAAGATTTCAATAATTTTTTAATTATCAAAACTCAAATAACTACAAAAATTATCCATTATTACGTACAAATTTACAAAGGTCGTAGATACAGCATCTAGAATTGGATGAAGTTTAAAAAAAATTTTTTTGTCAAAACTATATTCAATTTATTGTGAATAAATAGGGACAATCTACGTGCAATATTTGATTTTTACATTACAAATTTTATGTGGTAACTAAAAACATTTTAACGCAATAGAATCATATTTTTTTTTTAATAAACAAAAAAGCACACACGCAAATCACGAGTTCATAGTCAGTGATTATCCTGAATGTTGACTTGCTGCTATAATAATTGCTTAAGTAAATTTATTTTTATAATTTTATATTTTTTTATTGTAAACATATTTGGGTTAAGTTTACTTTATTGACTTTTTAAAAATAAAATTGTTGCTGTTGTTCTGTTTTTATTTTTTGTTTATTGTTTTAAATTTTTTTATTTTTTTTTGCAAAATAATTGGCTTTTGTTGAGTTTAGTCTTTGTTTTATTCAATACATGTTCAATGGCTTTAAACAAATAAAGCTTTTCCTTTTATTATTACAAATAATAACGTTATTGCTTTTTTGTTTTTACCTTTATACATATACATGTATATATGTATTGAATATAAACTTTTAAATAATATACTCATACGTACATATGTATGTACATAATTTTAATTTCTTTTCGTTTTATGTTTATTTTTATGTTTATTTTTTTAGTTAATCTTACTTTTTAAAACTCCAAAAAGTAGAAATAGCCTTTTCGGTCTACCTTGAATGATTCTCTTGATGTTGCTGCTCAGATTTTATGCTTATTTTCACTATTTTTTTTTATCGTGATGTATGCTGTTGTTGTTGTGATTATTATTGTTTATTTATGGATATAATTTCGATGAGTTTCGTGTTCAGTTACACACCCACGCAACGTAAATTATAAAATTTCTTTTGTTGTTATTATTATTTTTCTTATAACAGAATGCACAAAAAGATACACTTGCTAAACTCTTTCACAAACCATCGAGCGACAAGAAGAAAACACAAATTCACTGACAAACTGTTTTACGAACGACGTTAAGACGCTGACGCTGCTGCTGCTGTCTCAAAACTTTCAAACTATTTATTATGCACGCACTACGTGTTTTTTAAGATACGATTTTATTTGAATTTCTTTATTTTATTTTATTTTCTATTCATCTGATTTGATTTGCTTTGTTGTTTTCCTTTATCTCTCAAACAAAAAAAAACACAACAGTTTTCAAAAAGATATTAATTTTCAAGAGATAATCTTTTTAATCTCATGGATAATTTCTTTCTTTAACTATAGGTTGCTGCTTTTTTTTCATAACTTTTCGCAATTTGTTATTATTTTTCACCAAAAACAAAAACCAGAGATATTGTTGTAAATACTGAAAACAACAAATTGCTTCACTACAATTTTAATAATAAACATCCATCCGCATGCACACACGTAGTAGTAGTTGTAGTAAAACTCGTAGTACGTATAACGCGTATCTTGTATCTGAACGTCTGCTTGTATATAATATTTAACTTCACACAGTTTGTTTTCTTTTCGGTTCTGTTATCGATTTTATTATCTACGCTACCAATCCGCACGAAAGCCCAATACTAACTGATTCACTGACAAACTGAGCCCACCTTAACCGTATGCAGCAGTCACTTAGCAGTGGCTTGTTTGTTTTGTTTTGTTTTCTTTCTTTTCCACGTTCATTCTTTTCCATTCATTCGTTCATTAATTTTTCTTACATCCACTGTTTTGTTATTGTTGTTCATTTTAGCCATCATGGGGAGACCCAAACGTTAGAAATGAACTCCCGTTTATCTGACTGTTTACAAGAGAGAGAAACATAAAACTGTAAACAATTGGAATTTAAGAGAAATTCAAGCAATTGTCTATTGAGTTCATTTCATTGCCGGTAAAATATTCATTGCTTCTCTTAAATTGTTGTAGTAGTACCAGTACAACAATATCGTATAATTCATTCAATTCGTAAAGTAGTAAAACTCTTTGTTGTTTTTGTTTTTTCTTTAGGGCCTTTCACGTTGTTTTATTATTTTTGTTTTTTTTATCTGTTGTCGCATTAAGCTGCTAATTCTTTGTTATGGCCTTTTTCATAGTCATTTCCCTTTTTGTTATCGATTATTTTTAGATCATTGTAAATCATGTTAATTGCCGCCGACACAAGGGAGTTGTGTTAGTATAAATGAAATGTGTAAAGATTTTCCATGAAATACTGGCGATCTCTTCTACACAAATTGTTTCAGAATTTCGTGAAATTTTTCTTTAGAGAAATTTCTTTTGTCACAATCACATACCGTCAATATTCATCTACATTCTCAACAATAAGTCCAAAATAATTGATAAACATGATCAAAATCTGTACCAAACAGTAACGAAAACAGAAGGTAATGCTGCTAGGTAACGGAACGTACAGGTAATGGAACGTACATACGTTCGTTTTTAGAATAGGAAAAACAATCCGAACGATTACCGAGCCGTAATGTAATTTTGGTAAGCATTTACATAGCTTTCCATATACTTAAAAAGAACGTACATTCCATTACGTTCCGTGAACGTTTTCTTTACATATTGACGTAGATTTTGTCAATAAAAGGATCTTGGTATTCTTCTATGAAATTAACGAGTTTCAAATGTTGCTGATGATAGTTTGATTTCAATGCCTTCATCTATTGAACCTTCTAAACCTTAAAAGCTAAATCTCCTATAAAATTCACCATGTGCCCTATTATTTTCATAACTTTTCTAAGCTTCTCAAGTGAAATATAATTTTTATTTGTATAACAAATCAGATTATAATTATAAATGCAAAAAATCATTGCAACTAACGGGTAATTTTTTAGTTATTTGAGTTTTTAGTGTACAATATATAGCAATGCCAGAAATGCTCAGTATGTTGTGCTATAAGTAAACAACTCTCACATTTCATTGAACTTTTATGTCAGAATTCGTACTCATACATTATTTCATTGGACATTAATCCACTAAACCGTATTTAAAGAGTGTGTACCGAGGAGAATATTGCTGCTGTATTGCCAAAGTCAATTAAGATCGCGGCATGTCAATTGTAAATAATAAGCCTTTTGTTATACCACCTCCTAAAAGATTTTACGTAGAGACCTCGATATGAAAATACAAAATACAGCAGCTGCAAGAACTCATTAAAGATAATGTACTGCAACATCGTTTTAATGGCGAATGGTCCTCAGAAAGTTAGATGAAGATCCGTTATCCTGCCAAAAATAAATCAACTGTAACGAAGGTCTTTTTTAGCTCAATGGGTGCGTTAACATTCTGAATATTTAGCGGGAAGAGCAGATATAGGCACGTTAAAAGCTGCCCTTAAAAATGCGCTGTTTAATGCTATTTGTAGGTCGATGGCATTATTGAACTGTACTTCCTCAGCGACGAAGAATATCGCAACCTTTCAATCAATGGAACAAGCCAGTGGTAGAAGGTAATTGGTTGTAATATGGTTTCATCTGATACAACAAATCTAGAGATGCGCGTTTGGTGCTAAGAGCAGAATATTGCCTACCAAAATATACAATTTGACTTTTACTATAATATTTTTGTGTTAATAAATGAAGCGCCTGTATGCAAAAGCTAGCCAGTCACAATTGCAGTACTGAAGAACAACATTACAACTGCGGTTGATAAGGTACCGGCAGAAATGCTAAAAAAAACCTGCTAAAATTGGAGTTCACGAAAAGACCAACTACGTAATGGCCGCAGGCTGGAACTCATTTGTCGCTCTAAATCAATATTTTAATCACTTTATCAAATTTTCTGTATTTTACGCAATCACCAACACCCAAACAGGGTAAAAAGTCACCCTTTATATAGCTAGTTTAACACAATTATTTGTATAATAGACCTAGATAATTAATCTTTTAACCTTAAAATTTGACTTAAGTTAGTTTCAGTAAAAGCTTAAATTCTAAAGATTCCGGCAACTTCAGTTTGTATCATTCTGTTCGCATTTACCACTCAATAAAATTTTTCCAAAACAATTTTTTGAATTTAAGCTGAGAACTAAAGTTTGCGAATTAAATTTAACCGTAATCGAACGATAATTTCTGTAATGTGGCCACAATTCTCATACATCATCAGCTTTTGTCTGATTATTTCTGCAAAGGGTGTAACTCCTTGTTAACACGTGTATAAACGAATGTATGAAGAAGGACTATTTCCAACTATCTGCAGACAAATTTTTTGTGTTTCATTAAAAACGAAAAAAAAACAAGAATATGCTGCAGTAATTCAAAATCGTTAGCAAAAATTCCTAATTCTTAACTCAAAGAGAAATTTAAGAGAAGAGAATGTTTAAATGCATTTGCAATTTTTCGCTTGTTTATTTTCCCTATTCTTTTCTATTTTCTTTTTCTTTGTTTTCTGGCGCAAGGCCAACATTAATTCTTTTTTTTTTGCTTTCTTTTGGTTTCTCCAAAAAGAAAAAAATCTTCAAGTATAGAGTTATCAACATTGTCAAAGCACATGGCTTTTTAAAATTCTTCTTCTGCTGCTCAACAGCAAGCAGATGGGTATGTTTCTGACCAGACAACACCCCATCCAGCAAATCTGGTTGTAAGTGTGTGTCTGTCCTGTAGTTTGGAGAAGGAAATCAGAAGACTTCCTGACTACAAAATTTTGAAGCACATGAAGTAACAACAAATAAACTCATTTAACTGTGTGTGTGTGTGTGCTTTTTTTTGAGCTACAAACAGCATTTTATATTCAATTCCTTAATTGTAAATAATAATAAAAAAAAACATAACAACAACTAATTTATGTTGACTGGCATCCATTAAATACTTATCAAGGCAACGTACATATTTAGTTGATTAAGAAAGAAAGAGATTTATTAACCAGAATATGTATTCTTTAGTCAGACAGTCTTTTCTTCATTACATTATTATTTTTTTTTATTTTGTATGATTAGAATACAATTACAAATTATATTATAATTATTACGAGCTGAGTAACTTAGACCTTATGCTTGGTGTACTGTAACAGACCAGAGTCTCTGGTGGGAATCGAACCCACAACCCTCAGGCTAATAGTTTAGATTAAAAAATTTACAAAAACAAAAACGGTTTGAAATTTTACTATATTTATTTTCTGTTGTGAAGTACAATTGTTCCGGTTAGGAAGGGAATATTAGTTCATTCATATGGCTGCCGCGAATGGGCCCACAGTACCTCATTCGATATTACCAATTTTTGTGCACTTTTTCGAGTGTATTTGGGTTATATATCGGCAATAGCATCACGAATGTTGGCCTTCAAACATTTAATTGTCGCTGGTTTGTCGGCATAACACTTTGCTTTAACGGCGCCCCACAGAAAATAAGTCAACGGCGTCAAATCGCAGCTTCTTGACGGCCAATTGACACCACCATTCGGCTAATTAAACGACCGTAAAAGGTTTGACACCAAAAATCGATTGTGGCATGAGATGTGTGGCAATTTACACCATTCGGTTGAAAACAAATATCGTTCACATCAATATCATGAAGAACGGGTACAGAAAAATCGGTTATCATAGTAAGATAGGTGTATCCATTAACCGTAATGGTTGCGACGTCCTCATTTTCAAAGAAAATGCGCTTCATACGAAAAGATGATTTTTTGGCACAATCGACATCATCATGCAGTTTCTCGTTGGACCAAATTTCCAATAATTCCCAACATTGCTCAAGCGTAAATCGATTCAGTACGTACAGTGGAGATAATATACTGAATTTTGTGACAGAATAGAATGACATAAGTATTGCCAGATTCGAAATAATATAGTATGGCACACTATCCACTAGACTACCAGGTCACCTAGAAGGGAATGTTTATTTGTTTCAACACTACAGCTGCTTACACCAGTCTTTCTGAAACTTTTCTAAATATCATTTTGAAATTAGTAAGAATTCAAGTGGGCGTGGCATCTCAACGGAGCACAACAAGCTTATAAATAAACTATTTTTGAAAGGCTTTTACAATAACGGAGCTGTTTTGAATTTAGTGTTATATTATCTTCTTAGACGCGAAGCCACGGTTCAAACCCCAGGTCAGGCATCTCAAACAAAACAAAACATGAAAAAATATTTCTTCGGCGACTCCTCTCTGTAGATTTCTTGCAAAAATTCTGAGAATAAATAAAATTTGCCATGAAAAGTTTCTCAAAAGTCTGTCATTTGGAGTCGACTTTAAACTGTAGGTCCCGCCACTCATGTATAAAATTAATACACAACATAGGTGGTAAGAGAAGCTAGGTCTTAATCCTGACTTGAAGGGTTGTAAAGAATCTAATAACACTGCTACCAATATAAAAGAAGAAAAATACAGGCAAATTCTCATCTATAGAAGCTCTTATGCAAGCACTGTATCCTTGTTTTTGATAGCGGAGTACGCTAAGGGCAATACCCGTCTGTAGCATTGACTTCCAACAAAACATTTTGCAATATATATCGATTGAAATCTATTGTTTATAAAATAGATCAGAATACCCTTTCAAGAGAGGTCTATTAAAGTCGTTGTATTGAAAATAAATCACTTTTACTTGTTTTATTTGAATTGCTTTTATTTTCAAAATACAGAGGAGTGTTGACAATAAAACAAAAACGAAATGAAAACAAAAACAAAAGCAAAAAGTTTCAGAGAATAATGTCAGCTAAAGTGCAATGCGCCAGCCTCCCAAAATGATGATGGAAACGGAGAACACAGCAATAGACTTCGACACCACTTGACATTTTCTCGAGTTTTTTTTTTTGTTCCTCTTTTATTCTATTCCACTTGTCATTTCAGCCTGTCTGTCTGTCTATTACACTTTTGAAGAAGAATTTTTGGCTTCTTTCCGCATTGATTTGGTCTTTTGACAATTAGTTTCCTCCCCAAGAGAGGGTTGACAAAGTACAGCGAGCAGAAGCAGCAACGACAACAGCGACAAAAATAACAATTGCCACGAAGAAAAACAATTTCAGAAAGACGTTTTTTTTTTAGTAAATACAACGGCTAAGAGACTTTGCTGCAGACAGACGTATGGAATCGGCTGAGCAAAACAAATCTGTATAAAAAATTTAAAGTCATGGAACAGTATAAACACATTGCTTTGCCTGGTACAAAAATTCATCGTTAATTTCTTTTTTTGGTCTCCACTAATATGTTGTCGTCACACAATGTTTGGCTTCATTTATAATGCGGTCGTTAAGAATGCCTCCTAAAGCGTATAGACAGACCGACGTAGTAATATTATTGCACACAGCAAGCGTACGGGTACAAATTGGGGAACGTATGTACGTTTCCATTTGCTTACAGCTTTAGCATGAGGGAATATTCAGAGGTGGGTGTTTGCAACAGCGGTACGACGGAGTACGAGTATAATCGCGTGGCGACAAAGAAAGTCGTTGAAAATCTTAATGGTTTTTTCACTTTTTTTTTAAATTCATTGGATTTTTTTTCTTTTTTGTTGTTGTTTTTGCTTTCATTTTCATTGAAATTTACTGCATTCTCTAAGCAATTAATAATTGAAATGTATACGAATGACTGAGTGACACAAGGAATAATGGTTATGCCAGGAGAATGAGTACGATTGCTGGAATGAGTAAATGTAAGAATGAATGAATGAATAAATAAGTGCGTGTGCCTACTGCAAGTATAAAGCAAAACATGCAGTCTAAATATATTTATACATACATTTATAAATATGTGTGCCCATACACCAGAAACAATACCAGAATTTTTTTTCTTACATTTGAAATGTCTAGTGAATTTTGTGATTTGTGTACCCTACACCACACACTTCTCGAGTTCTATAGCCATTTACTGCATAAAAATGTAATGAGAAATAGAGTCATAAAACTAGTCGATTTATTTCGATTACAAAACAATTAGAATTTATATTCAATTTAATCACGTTATAGACTTTATCGACCGATGGTTGGGATTGAACCCATAGCCACTTACTTAATGGGCAAAAATGGTCCGAAAAAAATATGAAATTGCTAACAACAATGTAAGAATTGCAAATTATTCAGAATGCTTATTGTCAATAAAAAAAAATCAATCAAGTTAATTCCAAAGAGCTCTGAAAGTAATTTCGCTAGGTTTGCTTTTATTTAAAAAAAAAAAACTTTCGCTGTTAGAATTTGAAAACTTACTTACTTAATTGTCCATTTACAACCCGATGATCGGATTTCGGACTACTTTAGCTCATCCTTCCAGGCGCCAAATTTGAAAAACGAATCTTTATTTATTAAAAATTGTTTTTAACTTTAAACTGTAAGTAAGAATAATGCGTGAGCAATTAAACAGGAATTACTTTGTCGGAGAATTTAGGTGAGAAAATTTCAAATTTAAATTTCTTGATAAGTGAGCAAATGTTTCGATTAAATAATAAAAATAATAGAGTCCGACCGTTCAACCAAAACGCTAAATATTGCACAAAGAACTTTTTAGTCGCTTGACAAAACTTAATAGAGATATTTCGATGTGTTATACCATAAAAGTAAAACTTGATGGGCCAAATTTCTTTTGCCGAAACACTCTTATTTCGGAACTGACAAGGAAATACTATGGAAGGAAGCTATCATCCTCAAGCGTTCGGCTTTGTTTTTCATGAAGACAACACCAGGTCACACACATTGATAATGTCTCTCTCGCAAATCCGGGAGATTATGCCATTCAATATTTGCTTTTTAATGACAAATTATTCCTTAGGTGAATAAAAATTCGCCTCAAGAGAGACTTGTGAACTTCTATGCGAAGGTCGTGACTTCAACATGACAATAAGTTGTCGAACAAAGCAAGGGCAAGACATCTCCAACAAAACGAAATATAAAAAATATTTCTTCGGTGGGTTCCTCTTAGCGGATTTCTGACGAAAATTCTGGAAGTAAAAAAAATTGTTACGAAAAGTTTCTCAAAAATCTGTTTTTAAATACACACCATAAGCGGTTGTGAGAAGCTAGGTCGTAATCCTGAGTGAAGGGTTGTAATAACCAATGATTTATGTTAAGTGTGTATTTCATGCAAATATTATAGATCTCAAGTCAAATTAAATACAATAATATTCCATTGCATATAGCATTGCAGATAAGCACGAATGATATAAATTCAAATGTTATGGTTTGTGTCCAATTAACCTCATATGATATACATACAAATATAAAGAACTAAATTTACGAATTATCAAGTTTAAAGTATACAAAACTTTCGACCTTTGACTTCAACTTTACTTCATTTGTAACCATTACTTCCATCAGTTTACTAAAGGACCTAAAGGACACGATACCCTATATTTATATTTTTATTATTTTTTGTTTTCAAATGCAATGCAGTAAACCTTCCTGAAGGGATTTATTATTTATCCAATTATAATTTATGTCAGTTCTATTTGTTTTATTTTCTTTTTTAATTAACACATATATTTTGAAAAAAGCCTTTGTAAAACATTCTTTACATGGCGCCGTAAAGAATGCAGGAAATAAAACAAGGAATGTGAAAAAGGTGTTATTAATTGCAAATATTATATAAAGCCCATTGGAATGAGCTTCAATTTAATTGGAGCACATTTTAGTTGATTCATTTGAGAAAATATGCCAAAAAAAAAATTTTTTTTTAAATTTAAATTTCAGTTTTAAAAATATTTCATTCATCTGACTTTCGTAATCACACAAGTCACAAACTTCCGATAGAGCATAATTAAGTACTCGTAGTTTTATTTTAAGTACTCTTTTAAGTACATATTGTATCAGTTGAAACCGCACAATAACATGCCGCCTCTCGAATGATTGTTCACTTACAAAGGGCATGTAATTGTGCATAGTTTTTTTTTTTTTTTTTTTTTTTTTTTTTTTTTTTTTTTTTTGATTAGAAACTGTTAAATTTAAATAAAAATTTCACGCAGTTATTCGCATTTGACATTTAAAGTTTATTTTTATTTCTGTTTTAAATACTGCATTTTACTTTGATTTTTATCGATTTCGTGCTATTCGTATCGAAAACTTTCATTTGTTTAGAATATGACTGATTTTTGGGTTTTTTTTTTCTTTCTTTCTTTAACTCTGAGGAGAAAGACAAATTATGTGTGTACATACATATGTAGAAAATAATAAATGTGTTTAGCCTAAATAGCAGCAGAAGTTTAAATCCACCCAAATTAAAAACAATAACAATTACTATATTGTATATATTTATTGTGATAAAAAAAAGCAGAAGAAAAGAAAAACAAAAACTTTCGCTAGTCACGCATTTGTCACTTGATGTTTCCTTAAAAATGTCCACAGAATTTTAAGTGGCCGGTAATGACTATTTAAACACACCATGACAGAAACACCAATTTTAATAACTGAGATTGGAGAGTAAATATCTACTTACCAGATATACGCTCACTTAATCGTTTGCACTTGTAACACACAGAGATACAGATACAGATATTTCTTCTACAATACATTCATTCATTCAATTCATTCGGAAGAAAGAAGTGACATGCTAACGGCAGCAGAAATAAATTTACAAACATTTAAACGTTGTATGAACGTGCACATTTCTTACAAGAAAGTGAATTGATGCCACTGGCCGGTCATATAAATAACATACAATATACGAGGTGTCTCACATACAGTATTGCTTATATGTACGTATGTACATACATTCGACTAAGAAATGGTATGACGACCTTAAAAAATTACGGCAACGCAAGAAATATTAACAACAACTAAATAAATAAACAGAAGAAAAATTAATTGTGTCTTGATAAAAAAAACATTTTTTAATTTGAAAATTAAACAATTATGAAACAAATTTTAATTTGAATGCCAGAAACAATAGGGAATGATTTCTTTGACTGCATTAGTCAGCCACATGGAGCATATTTTTTTGGCCCATGTAAGCTTTTGTTCTTACATCTTTTCTATTCCAATTGATGTTGGTACAAACTAAAATAAAACTTTTAGCTATCTACTAGAATGGAATAGGCTTTTTCGAGTTCGAGTTTTTCTTTCAAAATGTTTACATTCCTTTAGCATTTTTTTTTCTTTTGGACAGGTGTCAGCTAAAATTTTCAGAATTTGCCACTGAAAGACGAGAGTTAATAGGAGAATTAATATGAGAGTACTAGCTCGCTATTAGGAAAATTATTGTAGAAGATCAAAATATGGGCAATTACACAGCGTTCACAACAATTGATTTTATCTACAACCACCACGGTTAGGACTCTAATGTTCTATTGATCACCAGTCACTAGCCATCAATATTCTAAAAACATTTTTACATTCCTCTTTCATGCGTTTTTTGCTAGTAATATCACAGATTCCAGCGAACGAGACAGTGTGAAATTCTACACAGTCGAAGAAGTAGTTAGGTTAGGTTAGGTCGAAGTGGTAGCTTTGATTACCAAAGCTCACTTGAGCACGCATAGCGGCCTGTTGTGAAGCAGCGATGAAATTGGTCAGCTCAAAGGCGAAATAATAATTTTCGAAAAAAAAACAATAATTTTCTACAATTAGGATAATACCGCTAACCGCCAACGTTAGATCTAAAACGGTTACAGTTTCTTTCCTAAAGATCTGTGAATTTCTCCAACATGTTGGGAATAAATACCATTAGTTGGTATATACTTATTAAGGCCAAATTGATCCAGAATATTAAGCTTTGATTGAAATGAAATGGCCTATAAGTATATTACAAATCAATCGACTCAAATAATACGAATATAAGTAAATACAGTGGACAGCAAAAGTCTAGATACCCTATTGAACAATTTCATATACTTTGAAGTTTAAAATGTAAAAATAATTGATGTTTTTATATTTATTTTGTTGTTTTTCACAAACTGAAAGAAAAATGAGGAAAGGTTTCTGACGACTACATAGTGTAGGTACCCCCAAAAACAACTCTTAGTAAATTTTAAATTCAAAGCCCCAATATATTAAAATATTATCATTTATATTTAGTGGGATGTCCCTTAAGGTCAAGCATTTCATTTGACCTTTTTGGCATTGAATGTAACAGTGTTTTCTTGTGTTTCATTTACTCAAGAGCAAGTTTTTCAGTTGACTTTTGTTTGAGGTTTAACGACTACGTAATCATTCTTCCAAATGATCTCCTAAATACTCTCTTGGTTTCATATCGGGACTTGGTGCAAAGTATTAAGGCTTTGTTGGCAAATCACACCTTCACAATAGCAGTAGTATGATTGGATATGATAACGAATTCTTAATTCTTCCGCACTTTAGGTGAATTTGTTCCTTCTTAATAATTATATCCTCAATCAATTCCATACTGCCTGCATCTGGTGCCGTGCTTAACTATTTCACACAAGTTCTTTGGATTAAGTTCTTTATGCTTCTTCCGCCAATAAGTTCTTCAGGCGAGTCAAAATATATCATTTGCACTCGTACGAATGCACTTTAGTATGGAGGAAAAAGAAATAAAGAGCTCTCAAAAAACAATTAATGATGGCTTTGGTAGTACAATACTGTGGTTATGTGTGTCGGCACCAGTCGGTTAAAAACAAGCCCCACTTTATAGCTTATTATCAAATCAAAATATTATTAAATTTCCATAGAAAAAAAAAAGAACTCAACAAAACAAATACTAAGAGTTCAATAAATTCTTTTAAAGCCCTCCAAACACCTCATACTTGAGATCAAAATAAAAAAAGATGCCAACAAACCAAAACCAACTGTCAACAGCACATATTTTTTTGTGTTGTTTACTAACTCGCGAGTTTGGTGTCATCTTTGTATTGAAACGTTTATTGTTACAAAGAATAAAAGCAACAACAATCTCTTACGCTTTTGATTTCATTGTTTTGAAATGTGAATTGGAACAAATGCTTCAAAGAACAATTTAAAAAAAGACGAAAAACTGGATGAAAATTATAGCAATTAAAATAATTATAAACACGCAGATAGCAAATGCAAGAAGAAGAAAAAAATTATCAAAAGAAATTCAGACGTTTTTAATTCAGACGAATGAAGTGTTTTTAAATCAGTAACCATTTCCGCATAATTTGAATTTTTTATCGTTATTTTAAAACACAGGTACATATATACATACAAAAGTAAAAAAGATATCGGTTTATATATGTACATATGTATATTGTATATAATAAATATACAATTATTACACTTTTACTTTGACGTTGTATTAAACTATTGGTGTTACTGTTACTCTACCCTAAGCATTTTAATGATGAGAATTTCGTTTATTTTATAATAAAAATTATAATTTTAAAAATTATTTTTTTTTTCTTTTTTGAAATTACGTACAACAATTTCTTTCCTATTGAATAAAGAGAAGTGTGAACTGTAAAATGTTAAACAAACAACAAATGATAATGGCGTTGTATGTACATACACATATTTTTTTGTTTAAAAACTTAGTAAATTTTCAAAAATTTACTTCAGTTTTTTGATAAACGGAATAAACCTGGTTTTTCTACGACAGCCACCGATTTGCGAGAAATTTTGGATTTGATTAGTAACCAGGGATTTTTTTATGTTGTTTGTCTTTTCGGTTTAAATTTGTTCAGTATGAACAAAGATTCGTGGCATGTCGTAAAGCCATAAATGCTTTCTAGGATTTGGCATTTCATCATGAATAGAATAAAGACGACTAACCCCTGGAATTCATTGAATTTCACTATCGAAATTCGTGCCAAATTTAGTGTTAAGAGGATCCATAGGCAATACAAGAACGGCCAATACATTCTAAGAAATGCAATGTTGAATACAGTTTGTGGGCTGCTGGCATCATAGGGCTGTTCTTCTTCAAGAACGATACAAAATAGAGCATGACATCGTGCTGTAATTACGGTTTTTTTTACCCCAAATAGGAGAATAAAGTTTGTTTGAAATTAATCTTCAACACGGCACGCTATACAATAAACCTATTGAGATTCGAGCTTAGTGAGCAAGGTTCGACTCCTCATTTTTGGGGGGACATTTGAATTCACCGTAATCTAGTAGATAGTGTGTTATCCTATTAGACATAAGGCCACGTTGAATTCTGTGGCGTACATGGAAAAGTAAGCCAGAAGTGCAGCTCTGGAAGACAACATTATAGCTGCAATTAGTGGTATTGCCTTTCGAAATGCTGCAAAAAAGATGCCAAAATTGGAGTCTAGGGAGGGACCTTTACTTAAAATAACCTTAAAGAGATAAACGACTGGATTTCATTTTTCGCTTCCAACAAATATTTCACATACTTTTGCAAATAGTTTGTCTTTTTGTAATTAACATAACCCAAACGGATAAAAAAAACCACGCGGGAGCACTTTCAATCACTAGCTTTAATTCTGAAAGTATTGGAAAACAACTTGCAAATTCACATTTATGGCAAAAATGCCGTATAATAAACAAATTTTAGATTGGAATTAATTTAGTACGTAATATGTAGAATGCAAGTCCAAAAAATATTCCACGGATTCTCCGAACTTAATGGGTTGAAGGTAACTTGAAACGGTAGAAATGTTATCATCGTCATGTATGTATGGATTAGGCTTGTCACAGTATTCTGTGAATGTAAAACATTCCATTCTAAGGAATATAACTGCTCCTATAATGACAGACGTCATATTATATGAAATTATTTTGTAAATAAAGCTAAAAGTCATTCCTACTTCAATATTTGTATTGCAAATAGAGACAAAATATACATCCAGAAAAATATATGAATTGCTGAACTCTTCAAGAACACTATAATTCGAAAGTGGTATGGAAGGCAACATAAATTTCTAGGTCGACCGTCATAAACTGGACAAACACTACGGAATTTAGTTGCTCACTTAGATTAGATTAGATTGCTCACTTCTGAAGCATTCTGTTTGCTAAGCATATCGCGGCTGAGACTGAAAATGTCGTTGAGGTCTCAGAATTAACGACAATTAGACGTGCCATGCAATCGGTGATCTTTTAAACATTTTGTCGTATAAATATCTGTTATTAAACGGTACGTCTGAGTGATTCCGGAGCATCCGGTCTGCTAAGCACATCGTGGCTGTCACTTAAAATATTACTGAGGTCCTAGGAATATCGACAATTCGACGTGACATGCAATCGGTGCTCTTTTAAGTAGTTTGTCTTTTCGTTTCACTATCGTATAAATATTTAATTCTGATACCTGTTACAAGTTCATTTATTCCATCCTCAATGATGCAATTGTTAAATTTCGTCAATTCTTCACCATAAGGAATGCGTGCCAATTTTATTGTATTATGCCGTATATCCCTACCACTTTGGCACGATAGGTTCAGATTATTTTTGAAAACATAAACTTGTATTATATATTTTCTCGATCATCGTCGTAGAGTTCAGAATACGTGTAAGTTCTCGGTTTCTTATGAGAACTTTTTCATTTACTTACAATCTGTGTTGAAAGTTTCTTTAGGTTTTCTCTTTGTATTTCTTTGCATTTATTCATACATACTTAAATACCATATGTATGCAATACGTAAATATAAAAATAATTTTGGAAATTTAAATAATAAAGAATATCTACCTATGTCTTCATAGTATACATACATATATTTCTTACTCTAAGCATAGAGATACATACATTGTAACGATTACTTACTTATATTGTCATTGTTATAATCGACATGCACGTAACAATTATAATTACATACCTGAATAGATCTTTCTTAAAATGGTCATTTCGTTTACATTACAATATTACCACCGGTGTTTGTTCAGTTTGATCGTTTGTAACGTAACGTTTTTATAAATTATTTGGGTTACAATGTAGCAGCCATCAATCAAATTGTCTAACAAGCGTGAAAGAAACGCAACAAGTAGCAGACACCCAACACAATGACCTTCGTCAATAAAATTACTTTCAATTTTTACGATTTGAATTTATTTAATTTTATTTTATTTATTTTACTTTTTTTTTTGTTGTAACAATTGTAAGCAAACTGTTACATAAAGAAAAGTATCAATATCTTATTAACAATTCAAAATCTCATATAAATATGTATGTATGTAAATATGTATACAGATGTATGAATATGATTATGAACTTGTTAACACCATAAGTTGTATAAAAATGTTGTCTTTTAAAACACCCAAGAAGTTGTGACAATATCACAGGAACACTTTAATTTTGAAAAATTCTTAATACGTTCTGTTTGAAGCACAATATTGAGTTCTATAACATAATTATATTGAGAGCTGATTAAGTACGAATCAAAATTTTATTCGTATTTTTCTCATAGAATTTCTTAACTTAATTTATGTTCCGTGAATCAGTCCAAGTAAGGATTATTTTTTCACTTATTAAGTAGGGTTTGACTTTGAAGTCCACTATAAGTCTCACGACAACAAAAAACTACCTTGACTAGTATGTGTAATACGATCATTTATAGACGTTAATCTAAGACTAGAGAAACTAGGTCGTAATCCTGACTGAAGGGTTGTAATGACCAATTATGTATGTATGTATGTATGTAATCTAAGACACCAACATATTTAAGATCATAATTGGTTCTAATTCTAGGAGGTCGTTAATTGTCTCTGTATTTCCATGTTTTAAGGTCCGCCGGATCAGCTATTAAATTCTCGACGAATGTAGTTTATATACTCGTCAAGAAGTAAGACAGAAAAAAATTAAAAAACCTTCCTAGAAGAAGATTCGGGTAATAAGAATGTAGTTGAGCGAAAGTCCGTTAAAGCTCCCACTTGTAACCTAAGCTTCGATTTTGGCCTTTATATTTTTATATATGTATTATGTTCAATATAATGTGTTCCTCTGCTTCACTACGCCCCATGATGGGTTTTGAACTTATCACGAAGAACATTAATAAATTTTAGAAATCCATTTTTTTTACTTTATATTTCAAATAAAAGTCACGTTTTTAGCCCATAAGCAAGCGAAATGGGGAATTTAAAAGATACCCCAGAATGCAATTTTAATTCGTAACTACTAAGGGACTAATATCACGATAATAAAGTCAAAAAATTACATCGCTTCAGTTGAAAGTGTTTGGTAGTCAAAGGGATAATGATGTTGAAGATCATGCTGCTGCAGCATCTGCCGAATATTCAGCCAGCATAGCATTTAGAACTAGATAAATGCATCTTGGTAATAAAATTTGTAATGGATGTGTTGGGCAATTAAACAATTTCTATACCCATCTGACAGCTTTAAACAGTGCAAATAATGTTGGAAGCACCCATGACTGGATAGAATCTGTGCCAGATAATAATCCAAATTGCTACGCGATGTACCTGGGACTGTTCTGCATCTTATACATTATAAAGTTGGCTACTACGCCAAGGTACTTTATTGCCTGCACATGCTTCTGTTTATACGGAGAAACGAAGAAACTAATCGTCTGTTATATAGGTTGCTAGATCGTTGACTAACCTAAATCTTAGTTACACACGTAACATTTCTTAAAAGTCAGTAGAGAGTTGTCAAAAACAGTGTTCCAATATTAATAGTTTCAGTATCAATCACGCTTAAAGCATTTGAAGTTCTAATGAATCCTAAAAGACCCATGATATGGTTTGACTCTCGATCATCATCCAATTCAACAAGAGAGGGTACATTTCTCCATTTTTCGGCAACAAAAGACAACTGCAGTATGTAACAATCGCATGCGCTGCTACGGTCGAAGAAAAAAGTCTACATACAGTGGTGTATGTATATTTTTTCCCAATAATTTCTACGTAAAATTTTTTTAACAACGCTTAAAACGTTTTTCAATTTGGAAAAAACCAGCGGGAAATAAATACAGTGGTGTATGTTGACTTTTTTCTTTGACTGTATGTGCCCAGTAAGCTTCCATTTTGCATATTTAGTTTTTATAATTGCTAGTCATTGGAACAGATTTTTTGTTTACATAATTAGGATAGAATCAAATCCTTTAGACCATTAAATCTGCGATGACATTTATCTGGCTAGATATTGGAGAACCATAGAAATTATTGCCCTTATTTAAACAGATTTGGTATTTAATGCGTTCATAATTATCACAATATTTTATTCATTACATTACAAACCCACCAACCAGTATTTATAAAAACTGCATATTGATTAAAATATTGTATGTACATATGTATGTATGTATATTTAATTTTGGTTTAGTATCAATTTTCGTATGAGCTACAACAAAAAAACATAAATTAAGAACCATACCGTATGCTGACGGAAGAAGGAATTGGCAAATACAGTATACACACAAATAAACAATACTTTATGGCTTCTTCTATATGTGCCCACAATTATGATGAAAAGTACCAAACTACTAGTATGTATAATAAGTACGCCTGTTTGTGTGCCTGGTAGTGCAAAAACCACTTGTCTTGGCAATACTAAAATAGAATAACGATATTTTAAAGATGTTTTCAACAAAATAAAGAACCACGTAAATTACACTCTAGGCGGCATTTGTATTACCTACCATTGGGAGAATTGTGTAATACTTGAGACGCATTGCCCAAGATACTATCAAACCGTTTCAAGTGAATTAAATTAAAAACATTTCATACTACATATAAAGTTTAATACAATATATTTTAAATTTAATCTTCAATTACCATCAATTCTGGACGAGAAGCATAGTGCAATTTGAGGTATCATGCCCTATAATTTTTATCTCTCTCATTGCATATGTATGACTGACCTTAACAATTAACCACACTTGAGATTTTACAAAAGAAAAGTTAAAAACCTATAATTAGATTAATTTACACACTTTTCTGCAATTTTTGTTTTGCTTTTGCTTTTGTTTTTGTTTTTCTTCCATTTGCTTTTTCCATTATTTTAAGCCGATTATAAATATTGATTTCATATTTCATAACAATCGAAAACTGTATTTAAACTACAAACAAATAAAGCACCACACATGCATAATAATAAAAAGCCTTGGAGGAGTTAAAGGTTCTAGGGAATATCAATAGAAGACAAATATGCATCAGTAGCACAGCCTTGGCTTATGTACTCAACTGTTTTTGTCTGTAGAGACAAATCGGAATATACAATAATCAATACCTCTTGAAAATATGGGGGCTTAATAGCGATGTCAGTAAGTTTATCGTTTTTAGAATAAATGTATATTTCCTACAGGGCGTAAGGTTTTTAATAGAAACTACTTTTTAAATAATAAAAGCATAAATAGTTTAATAAAGGAATAAACTCTTTTAACCCTAACTAAAAGACTGAATTTAAAGAACAACATTAGTCTTATACTGTATTACCAAAAAAAATTTTAATCTGTTGGAATTGAAGAAAAATTTTGAATCAATTGAAATTTATAATAAAAATATTGTGCTTATTTCCATACATACATGCTTATATACATACATACATACATACATAGATAATCGGTCATTACAACCCTTTAATCAGGATTACGACCTAGCTTCTCATGTGTTGTGTGTATTAATTATGTACATGAATGGCGGGACCTACAGTTTATAGCCGACTCTGAACAACAGATTTTTTTAGTAGCGTTTTAGGCCAATTTTATTTACTATCAGAATTTTTGCGAGAAATCTACTGAGAGGAAGTCTCCGAAGAAATATTTCGTCAAATGAGCCAATACGCATCTTCTAAAAAGTATTCTATTTACAAATATGATCGTCACCATTTTCTTTTTTCAATTTTAAACCAATTGGCGGGTCCTACAGTTTGAAGTCTACTCCGAAGGACAGATTTATTTGAGAAACTTTTCATGTCAAATTTTTATTTAATCTGAGGTCTTTTTTTATCAGAAATCTGCTGAGAGGAAGTCGTCGAAGAACTATTTTTTTATATTTCGTTTTGATGTCTGACCCGGGGGTTTGAACCGTAGCCTCACGTCTAATAAGCCAACACTACCTACTAGACTGCGAATTATTATCAGATGGTTAATAGTAAATATTTACTTTGGAAACTGTCATGCTCAGTTTATATCAGGCCTACCAATAGGGATTTTGGAACCTTTACAGTTTAACACGAAGTGAAACTAACAAAATTGTTTTTATCAAAATGGGTATTTTGCCAATTTTACTATCGTCTTAATGTGGTGGATAAATTTTAGTCCCCCCAACTACCGGCAGTACCGGTCTTCTTAAGATGCATTCTATCCACCGTTTAAAAGTGCAAATTTCGGCTTTCAAAGAAGATTATCAAAGTATCTCATGTGCAGGTTAAAGAGTTCCCAATGGGTGACAAATGATTGAATCCTACCGATTTCCCTGGTAGAAAGTGGTACTAAAGCTTTAAGTCTTAGCAGTACTGGAGAATTAAACCAGCTTTAAAATGAAATAAAACTAAATGTGTGTAAAATATTATCGTTATTTTGTATTTGGTTTAAAAGAGCTATTGATGTAACTATGCGTGGAATATAACATCGTTCAGATGTCCACCGTGGCTTCTCACAGTGAAGCGGATCATAAGTGTATGGTGAATAGCATGAGTTGTATTAGCTTTGAGTACCGATGCGGTTTAAAGCTAATTCGCATTCATCTGTGTATTAACAAAACCCCACAGAAAAACTCTGAAGGGATGAAATTGCATGATCCTAATATGACCGGGCTTCCCACATTTGATAATTTTATTTTTTCACGAGAATTAGGTTCAGTTTCCAACTGCTCACATCTCCAGCCTTTCCAAGTACGAAAATTTTGTTTCTTTACGTAAATTAAGATCAGTTTCCAATTGCTACAAAGCCTATTAAGCTAACACATGTTATTGTCTACGACCGGCAATCGTGATTTGATAAAACAGACTCAATAAATGACAGAAAGATGAAAGGTTTCAACAAAATAGCCATTATCAGCTACTAAAGTTCGGAACTCCTTGCGTATATAAACTTTGCCTTTTGATGCCACGACAGTTTTCGAAATGACAAATAGCCGTTATTGGGTAGGGCATTTGATTGGGTGCTCTCCGTATTTATCGTCGTTAGTTTTCTTTTTATCAAGGAGGTCGCACATTATAAAATTTTCAATTGAATTCAGAAATGAAGACACAACGCTATTGTTAATTTTAAATACCATTGCTCCGAAATTCCACTGCTTATTCAGCAAATCATTATTCAAATTCTGTTATCGAAATCTTAACCTAGCATATCCCATAAACCATCGTAAAGTATCCACAAAAAAATAGGATTTCAAGAATTTTTTAAGTCTAATTTGACAGACACTATCCCAGCATTAATGTAGATCTGATACGTGAATTTGTTAATTTTTTTTTATAATGAAATTAACAAATAAAATATTTTACAACAAGAACAACAAGTTTCAAAACAAAAGCATAATTTTTTAAACACGAAATTCTTTTCAGGTACTGACTGACAACATGCTTGCAAAATGGAATGTTTTTACACTTACGTCTACTTAAAGTTTACTTTGTTTCTATTAAGTCGTGTTTAATGTTTAATGCAATAATTTAGTTTTTCCATTATTCTATTAAATTGTGTTGCACAGGTATGTTGTTGTAGTCGTATGTTGGCTGAATAGAAGAGAGAACCTGATTAAATTGTTATTTTGGATTTGAACGCTCTTAATCACCTGTTCTGGTTTAGTAAACTATGCACCATAGACTGACCAAAATGTAAATATATGCATGTATATATGTATGTAATGCATGCATATGCATTTATTTAATGTATAGTATGTGTATAGTATATACATATATACATATGAATGCAAAAAAATTCAATGCCACTTCTAATACAAAAAAAAAAGTAATTGTGCTCAAAGTGCATTATAATATGTGAATACATATGTATGTATGTAACTAACATTGTACTATTACCAGTTTTAAATAATTTACTCACTACGAATAGCTAACTAATAACGTAATGTATGAATTTAAATGTATATTTTCTTTAAATATTATTTGCATAGTTAAGATATTTTTCCTCTTTTTTTTTTTTTTTTTTTTTTGCAAAAATAGATACAGAGTTAGAGTTGAAAAACAACTTTCTTTAAATTATTCAAAGATTGCGGCTTTCAGTTACAATTAATTTTATTTACACTTAATAAAACCCTTTTGCAAAATTTTCATTAAACCACTTTCTGTCAGTGCTGTCAAATCAAGTATCAAATTTCCGAACGGTTTGTGATGAGTAATGGTCCCTGGTTTGAAAGTATGCATGTGCGAAGGAATAACAAATGGTGAAAAAGTAAAGAAAAGCTTACCATGTAGATGGTATTTTAGTTAAGGGGTAATAAAAATATGTAATGTAGTATCTCTCGTCTAAAGGAATTTGTTTTTGAGGTCCTAATGCAATCAACTTATAGCTCGAGCAGGGTATCAAGTGATTACCCAAAGTTCCTTGGTATGGTAAAAAATTTCCTCAATAGAATCTTGTAAAAATTTATTGTCAAAGTTAATATGAAGGACGATGTACATTATAAATGAAAATTTATTTAAAATGACAATAAGTAAGCGCACTAGACGATGCAAAGACAGTTTAAGCTTAACAGAAACGTGGTAGCAGTCGTCATAGTCTAGTGTAGTGTGTTATGCATTAGACATGAGGCCTCGGTTTAGATATTTCCAACAAAACGAAATATGAGAAAATATTTCTTCGGCGACTTCCTCTCAGCAGATTTCACACAAAAACTCAGACAGTTAATAAAATTATCACGTAAAATTTCTCAAAAATCCGCCGTTCGGAGTCAACTTTAAACTCTAGGTCCCGCCGCTCACGTATAAAATTAATACACACAACATAAGTGGTGTGAGAAGCTCGGTCGTAATCATGACTGAATGACCACTGTTACTTTAATAATTCTTTTAAATTTTAGAAATTAAGACACTTCAATCCGCCTAACCCTATAAAAGTCCGAGTTTTCTAATTAAAACACAATCAGGAAAATTAGATAAGTTGGGGTTCAAGGTCCTTATTAGGCCCCGTTACATCTCAAGCCACGAAAGAACTTGAAGATGAATGGCATTCAGCTTGAATAATCTGTAATTGCAGAGTGGACTCAATAAATTCGCCGACTCCAGCTTGTGTGTCATGTTCGAGCAATAACCGCTCCTCTGCATCTAATATGCATTCTTCATCAGTGTTACCAGTCTTTAATACTGTTATCAGTAAACGAGATATTCTACCAGTTTTATAGACCTAAATAAACCAGATTTTATAAATTTAGAACCACAAAATATTGTAGTCCATAATTTGTTTGTAACAAATTTACTTGGCGAAAACATCGAATGCTGAATCCTAACTCAATACATTTAGTATTTAAATCTTGTTCCTATTTTTATTTTATTGATTTGGCAATCTTAAAAAATTAAAACACAACAACAGCAACAACATTTGTAATTGAAAACAGAAAGTTGGAAGAAAAAAAATCAACATTTGTCGCTACTTTATGTTGAATTGATTAAATGACAAATGAATGGCATTTTTTTATTTTTTTTTTCTATTTTGGTTTTCTAAGCAAAATATTAATAATATGCAAAGAAATGATCGTACTAGACGGCCTGTTTACTTTCCATTTAAGCCGCAAAACTAAATCAGGCCGAAATAAATCTATTGTGTACCACGTAGCATACGTATCTGCATGCATCTATCCTTCATATACGAGACCATTTGTGCTATTTTTATAAACTTAAAGACAGATGTTCGTTCAGATCTGCAAGAAATGTATGAAAAACAGTAACAGTAACAGTCAAATAGCTATAAATGGATCTCTGAACTTTTTTTCAATGTAATACCAACAACAACAATAGCAAAAATATGAAATAATTGTATGTGTGTATGTATGTATATATGTATAAGGATTTTTAGATCTTTTTTTTATGATTATTAAACTATAAATTGTATATGAAAAACCAAACCACACAGAGACCAGCTAAACATCAAGCCGTGCTGTATTAAGAAAGTATTAAATGACAAAAAATTAAATTTCTTAATAATAAAGCGATAATAAAAAATAGAAAAAAAATTTAAATAAATGAACATATAACGTTAAAGTTCGTTAACCATAGTTTATTGCATGGATGCATACGTGGATAATGACTTCTTAGTAATGACAGCTAAACCACAGGAAGTACGGGGGTGGCAACTAATGATATTACATGAAATTCATATGATTTCATATTTAAATAAAATTAATGTTTATTATTTTATAAATATTTGAATTATTGAACCATACATGCATGCATATTTATACGATGATAAATAAATATGTATAAAAATTATGAATTTTACGACAAAACCAACAAATATGAAAAAACTGCGTCCTCGCCATAGATAATCAAGCATTTTAGCATTTTTTCACCAAATACATCGTTCATAAATCGGAATAAATTAAATAAGAAATAAAATGGTGTAAATGGAACACCAAGTGGAATACCAAGTCCTCGACAAGGAAAAGCAATTCATCGACCAAAAAAATGAAAGTTATCAACAAAAAAATGCAAGTCATCCACAAAAATTTAATTCATCGACCAAAACATGAAAGTCATTGGCCATCGACTAACAAAATGCAAGTTATCGACCAAAAAAGGCAAGTCATCAACCAAAAAATTGCAAGTCATCGAAAAAAATGCAAGTCATCTACCAAAAAATGCAAATCATCGACCAAAAAATGTAAATCATCGAATAAAAAACGCAAGTCATCGACAAAAAATAAATATTTCAATAATGTTAATCTAACAGTATCTGTTAACTTAATAGGCATCTTTTTTACTCTGGTGGTATAGTAATTACCGGAGACTCCGGTTTATTAATCTGCCTTTTTCTCTCCTTTTACAAATTCCTTTATAATACAATTCGCTCTATGAATAAGTAAGGCTATCCCTTGAGTGTTAGTCTCTGATAAAATAATAATCTCAGTTGAATATATTAATAAGGTTTTTGTTTTGTTATAAAATAGAAATAAACTTATAAAATAAATATAAAAAGCATCAATTAGTTTTAAAAATTATTGCCTAAAATGCATGAAATTGCTTACATAAATGCATGTTTGGGTACCTGGACTTGTTGTCCACTGTATATGGTAAGACGGAATAAATTCGATATCCTGTGGCTATTGAATACCTGTGAGAATAGTTAAATAATGTACTGCATATAGGATGCGATAAAGTCTGCCTTACTGAAGTGATTTTTATTACTTATTTGTACAACTTGTAAAATTTCTCAGAATAAATATTTGAAACTGAGTAGAATCTCAATTATTTGTCCATTTACTCTTATCCCTTTTAATGATATCATAAAAATCTCTAAAAGCCTCTCTGAAGAGACAGTATATTTGTATAGGAGGTATTTTTTGTTTAATTTGTTTAATTTGCTAATACTTTAGGTTCTGACTATTTTATTCACTCGCGAAGTAAGCATTAAAATCATTAAAAAGGGTTGTAAAAATTAGACACAGAATAGATTACACAATTTCTATGACGATTATTGTGAATATAATAATAAAAGGTGATATTAAAATACTATAAAAGTTTAAAAAAAATCATTAAATTATATAATGAATTATTTACAGCTATGGTGTAAATAATAGCAGCATATGTATATGTATTATAATAAACAAATTAATTTTGATTTTTGTGTTTTAATATAGTATTTGCTTCATGTTAAATTTAAGCTTTAGAAACTTATTAACAGGTTTTCGAAAATTAAAAAATATACATACATAATTTTGAGAAGCTTTTCATGGGAATTTTATTTACTTTCAGAGTTTTTGCCAGAAATCAGCTGGGAGGCAGTCGTCCGTGAAAATATTATTTTATATTTCGTTTTGTTGGAAATGGCTGACCTGTGGTTGGAACCGTGGCCTCGCATATAAT
This sequence comes from Sarcophaga carnaria, assembly GCA_958299815.1. Classification (NCBI taxonomy): domain Eukaryota; kingdom Metazoa; phylum Arthropoda; class Insecta; order Diptera; family Sarcophagidae; genus Sarcophaga; species Sarcophaga carnaria. The sequence goes on from OY283150.1 coordinate 47,146,145, forward strand.
AAAACAACACACCACCTAATATTTCGCAGACACCGAAGTTGTTTAAAACTGGTAGCATCGCGCTTAAGCATATGGTCACAAAGATTTTAGCGCACCGAATACAGTATATCATATTATGAATTGATTCCCAAAGTTCTTTACACACAATCTGTGGTGCACACCTTACTCTGATTATTGTTTATACTACTACTAGTACAACTCATTGATATTGTTATCTTCTTACCCTTTTTTGTACATTTTGCCGTATATTTAAGGTCATTATCCTGGTCATCACAGTGGCATATTTTTATTCTACATAATGCAGCATAAAGTATGATTACAGTTGAATCTGTTACTTTCTAAATGCCTTGCACACGATATTATGACCTTCCTACCATACTGCCGCCATGCTCTATACTGCATTAGTGTGTATAATTCATTACTGCCACCAATACACTCTAAATGGTAAATAATGATCTGCATTGAGAATTTGAGCGCATGGAAATCTTATATGAACGTAATGTGAACTGGTCACCGAGATGTGCCACAAGCCACAACAGCCCTCAAAGCGCCATCAATTACAGCCTGTTTTATCCACCAGAGTCATGGAAAATTTGACATTTTGCTTCACACATATAATACTATTATCCTATGTTTGTTATATTACACACTTAAATGAAAGATAGAAATCACTTAATGCAAAAACCCGATGTAAACAAATATATATATTTTTTTTTTACTTAAAAGATTTTTCTTTTATTACATAGTTTAACGATCGATAAAATAATAAAAATCAATATGAATAAATTACCTAATTCTCTTCCCCGCATTACTTGGTAATTCACTGGGTAATGGCAACTCTGAGCTAAATAAATTACTTATTTCTTGAAATATTTTTAGGCTTTTTGTTAAATAATTTTGGTATATGACACATCCTGTGCCTTTATTTTTCACCGGGTGATCGTGAACTTCATTTATTTTAACTAAAAATACACCCTGCTGTATTTTCTGATCGCCTGGTAGATTGGACAGTTTTGAGAAAATGAAAAATTTTTATTTTTACGACGATAATGATGTTGTGACGAATGAAGATGATGATGTTTGGTTATTTACTTTGTTTATTTGAGAGTTTTATCAAATTTAATTATTTTTTAACTTCAAGAAAAACTTTCTTAATGAATAAATAATAAAAAATAAATAATAATAATAAATTAATTAAATTATTTAAGAAATATTTTTATTTTTATTCATTTTTCAATGATTTTGTTCGGGTTTTTTTTCCTTTTTTTGTATACTAGTGGGCTTATTTTTTGCAAATGTTGGTAATACAAAAAGTTCCGAGATATTCGCACAAATGTAAAATTGTTATACGATTGTACATGTGCGTGTATGTGTGTGTATGTCGAAAAATATTATCAAATTTTTCGTTCAAAAATTTTCTGCCAATACCAGGCCAACAGAATTCAGCAGGAAGTGTTTTTTGTTAAACACTTTTACAATTTTGCTTATAACTCGGAAACTATAAGAGATAATGACATTGAGTTTTCGCTATACGATAGAAAAAAGCATCAGCTATTTAGCAAAATTTATTTCCGCCCACAAATGCCACGCCTTCTAAGAAATATACTGAATTCTTATATATAATGCCTTATATTTCAGGCGGTATTTAATATTTGGGGGCGAATTTATTTATTGTTGAAAAGCTGATGTTTTTTCCAGTCGCATGGTGAAAACTAATTGTCATTATCTCTTATAGTTTCCGAGATATTCGCACAAATGTAAAATTGTTATACGATTGTACATGTGCGTATATGTGTGTGTATGTCGAAAAATATTTTAAAATTTTTCGTTCAAAAATTTTCTGCCAATACCAGGCCAACAGAATTCAGCAGGAAGTGTTTTTTGTTAAACACTTTTACAATTTTGCTTATAACTCGGAAACTATAAGAGATAATGACATTGAGTTTTCGCTATACGATAGAAAAAAACATCAGCTATTTAGCAAAATTTATTTCCGCCCACAAATGCCACGCCTTCTAAGAAATATACTGAATTCTTATATATAATGCCTTATATTTCAGGCGGTATTTAATATTTGGGCGCGAATTTATTTATTGTTGGAAAGCTGATGTTTTTTCCAGTCGCATGGTGAAAACTGATTGTCATTATCTCTTATAGTTTCCGAGATATTCGCACAAATGTAAAATTGTTATACGATTGTACATTTGCGTATATGTGTGTATGTCGAAAAATATTTTCAAATTTTTCGTTCAAAAATTTTCTGCCAATACCAGGCCAACAGAATTCAGCAGGAAGTGTTTTTTGTTAAACACTTTTACAATTTTGCTTATAACTCGGAAACTATAAGAGATAATGACATTGAGTTTTCGCTATACGATAGAAAAAAACATCAGCTATTTAGCAAAATTTATTTCCGCCCACAAATGCCACGCCTTCTAAGAAATATACTGAATTCTTATATATAATGCCTTATATTTCAGGCGGTATTTAATATTTGGGCGCGAATTTATTTATTGTTGGAAAGCTGATGTTTTTTCCAGTCGCATGGTGAAAACTGATTGTCATTATCTCTTATAGTTTCCGAGATATTCGCACAAATGTAAAATTGTTATACGATTGTACATGTGCGTATATGTGTGTGTATGTCGAAAAATATTTTCAAATTTTTCGTTCAAAAATTTTCTGCCAATACCAGGCCAACAGAATTCAGCAGGAAGTGTTTTTTGTTAAACACTTTTACAATTTTGCTTATAACTCGGAAACTATAAGAGATAATGACATTGAGTTTTCGCTATACGATAGAAAAAAACATCAGCTATTTAGCAAAATTTATTTCCGCCCACAAATGCCACGCCTTCTAAGAAATATACTGAATTCTTATATATAATGCCTTATATTTCAGGCGGTATTTAATATTTGGGGGCGAATTTATTTATTGTTGAAAAGCTGATGTTTTTTCCAGTCGCATGGTGAAAACTAATTGTCATTATCTCTTATAGTTTCCGAGATATTCGCACAAATGTAAAATTGTTATACGATTGTACATGTGCGTATATGTGTGTGTATGTCGAAAAATACTTTAAAATTTTTCGTTCAAAAATTTTCTGCCAATACCAGGCCAACAGAATTCAGCAGGAAGTGTTTTTTGTTAAACACTTTTACAATTTTGATTATAACTCGGAAACTATAAGAGATAATGACATTGAGTTTTCGCTATACGATAGAAAAAAGCATCAGCTATTTAGCAAAATTTATTTCCGCCCACAAATGCCACGCCTTCTAAGAAATATACTGAATTCTTATATATAATGCCTTATATTTCAAGCGGTATTTAATATTTGGGGGCGAATTTATTTATTGTTGGAAAGCTGATGTTTTTTCCAGTCGCATGGTGAAAACTGATTGTCATTATCTCTTATAGTTTCCGAGATATTCGCACAAATGTAAAATTGTTATACGATTGTACATGTGCGTATATGTGTGTGTATGTCGAAAAATATTTTCAAATTTTTCGTTCAAAAATTTTCTGCCAATACCAGGCCAACAGAATTCAGCAGGAAGTGTTTTTTGTTAAACACTTTTACAATTTTGCTTATAACTGGGAAACTATAACAGATAATGACATTGAGTTTTCGCTATACGATAGAAAAAAGCATCAGCTATTTAGCAAAATTTATTTCCGCCCACAAATGCCACGCCTTCTAAGAAATATACTGAATTCTTATACATAATGCCTTATATTTCAAGCGGTATTTAATATTTGGGGGCGAATTTATTTATTGTTGGAAAGCTGATGTTTTTTCCAGTCGCATGGTGAAAACTGATTGTCATTATCTCTTATAGTTTCCGAGATATTCGCACAAATGTAAAATTGTTATACGATTGTACATGTGCGTATATGTGTGTGTATGTCGAAAAATATTTTCAAATTTTTCGTTCAAAAATTTTCTGCCAATACCAGGCCAACAGAATTCAGCAGGAAGTGTTTTTTGTTAAACACTTTTACAATTTTGCTTATAACTCGGAAACTATAAGAGATAATGACATTGAGTTTTCGCTATACGATAGAAAAAAACATTAGCTTTTTAGCAAAATTTATTTCCGCCCACAAATGCCACGCCTTCTAAGAAATATACTGAATTCTTATATATAATGCCTTATATTTCAGGCGGTATTTAATATTTGGGGGCGAATTTATTTATTGTTGGAAAGCTGATGTTTTTTCCAGTCGCATGGTGAAAACTAATTGTCATTATCTCTTATAGTTTCCGAGATATTCGCACAAATGTAAAATTGTTATACGATTGTACATGTGCGTATATGTGTGTGTATGTCGAAAAATATTTTAAAATTTTTCGTTCAAAAATTTTCTGCCAATACCAGGCCAACAGAATTCAGCAGGAAGTGTTTTTTGTTAAACACTTTTACAATTTTGCTTATAACTCGGAAACTATAAGAGATAATGACATTGAGTTTTCGCTATACGATAGAAAAAAACATCAGCTATTTAGCAAAATTTATTTCCGCCCACAAATGCCACGCCTTCTAAGAAATATACTGAATTCTTATATATAATGCCTTATATTTCAGGCGGTATTTAATATTTGGGCGCGAATTTATTTATTGTTGGAAAGCTGATGTTTTTTCCAGTCGCATGGTGAAAACTGATTGTCATTATCTCTTATAGTTTCCGAGATATTCGCACAAATGTAAAATTGTTATACGATTGTACATTTGCGTATATGTGTGTATGTCGAAAAATATTTTCAAATTTTTCGTTCAAAAATTTTCTGCCAATACCAGGCCAACAGAATTCAGCAGGAAGTGTTTTTTGTTAAACACTTTTACAATTTTGCTTATAACTCGGAAACTATAAGAGATAATGACATTGAGTTTTCGCTATACGATAGAAAAAAACATCAGCTATTTAGCAAAATTTATTTCCGCCCACAAATGCCACGCCTTCTAAGAAATATACTGAATTCTTATATATAATGCCTTATATTTCAGGCGGTATTTAATATTTGGGCGCGAATTTATTTATTGTTGGAAAGCTGATGTTTTTTCCAGTCGCATGGTGAAAACTGATTGTCATTATCTCTTATAGTTTCCGAGATATTCGCACAAATGTAAAATTGTTATACGATTGTACATGTGCGTATATGTGTGTGTATGTCGAAAAATATTTTCAAATTTTTCGTTCAAAAATTTTCTGCCAATACCAGGCCAACAGAATTCAGCAGGAAGTGTTTTTTGTTAAACACTTTTACAATTTTGCTTATAACTCGGAAACTATAAGAGATAATGACATTGAGTTTTCGCTATACGATAGAAAAAAACATCAGCTATTTAGCAAAATTTATTTCCGCCCACAAATGCCACGCCTTCTAAGAAATATACTGAATTCTTATATATAATGCCTTATATTTCAAGCCGTATTTAGTATTTGGGGGCGAATTTATTTATTGTTGGAAAGCTGATGTTTTTTCCAGTCGCATGGTGAAAACTGATTGTCATTATCTCTTATAGTTTCCGAGATATTCGCACAAATGTAAAATTGTTATACGATTGTACATGTGCGTATATGTGTGTGTATGTCGAAAAATATTTTCAAATTTTTCGTTCAAAAATTTTCTGCCAATACCAGGCCAACAGAATTCAGCAGGAAGTGTTTTTTGTTAAACACTTTTACAATTTTGCTTATAACTCGGAAACTATAAGAGATAATGACATTGAGTTTTCGCTATACGATAGAAAAAACATCAGCTATTCAGCAAAATTTATTTCCGCCCACAAATGCCACGCCTTCTAAGAAATATACTGAATTCTTATATATAATACCTTATATTTCAGGCGGTATTAAATATTTGGGGGCGAATTTATTTATTGTTGGAAAGCTGATGTTTTTTCCAGTCGCATGGTGAAAACTGATTGTCATTACCTCTTATAGTTTCCGAGATATTCGCACAAATGTAAAATTGTTATACGATTGTACATGTGCGTATATGTGTGTATGTCGAAAAATATTTTCAAATTTTTCGTTCAAAAATTTTCTGCCAATACCAGGCCAACAGAATTCAGCAGGAAGTGTTTTTTGTTAAACACTTTTACAATTTTGCTTATAACTCGGAAACTATAAGAGATAATGACATTGAGTTTTCGCTATACGATAGAAAAAAACATCAGCTATTTAGCAAAATTTATTTCCGCCCACAAATGTCACGCCTTCTAGGAAATATACTGAATTCTTATATATAATACGTTATATTTCAGGCGGTATTCAATATTTGGGCGCGAATTTATTTATTGTTGGAAAGCTGATGTTTTTTCCAGTCGTATGGTGAAAACTGATTGTCATTATCTCTTATAGTTTCCGAGATATTCGCACAAATGTAAAATTGTTATACGATTGTACATGTGCGTATATGTGTGTGTATGTCGAAAAATATTTTCAAATTTTTCGTTCAAAAATTTTCTGCCAATACCAGGCCAACAGAATTCAGCAGGAAGTGTTTTTTGTTAAACACTTTTACAATTTTGCTTATAACTCGGAAACTATAAGAGATAATGACATTGAGTTTTCGCTATACGATAGAAAAAAGCATCAGCTATTTAGCAAAATTTATTTCCGCCCACAAATGCCACGCCTTCTAAGAAATATACTGAATTCTTATATAATGCCTTATATTTCAGGCGGTATTTAATATTTGGGGGCGAATTTATTTATTGTTGGAAAGCTGATGTTTTTTCCAGTCGCATGGTGAAAACTAGTTGTCATTATCTCTTATAGTTTCCGAGATATTCGCACAAATGTAAAATTGTTATACGATTGTACATGTGCGTATATGTGTGTGTATGTCGAAAAATATTTTAAAATTTTTCGTTCAAAAATTTTCTGCCAATACCAGGCCAACAGAATTCAGCAGGAAGTGTTTTTTGTTAAACACTTTTACAATTTTGCTTATAACTCGGAAACTATAAGAGATAATGACATTGAGTTTTCGCTATACGATAGAAAAAAACATCAGCTATTTAGCAAAATTTATTTCCGCCCACAAATGCCACGCCTTCTAAGAAATATACTGAATTCTTATATATAATGCCTTATATTTCAGGCAGTATTTAATATTTGGGGGCGAATTTGTTTATTGTTGGAAAGCTGATGTTTTTTCCAGTCGCATGGTGAAAACTGATTGTCATTATCTCTTATAGTTTCCGAGATATTCGCACAAATGTAAAATTGTTATACGATTGTACATTTGCGTATATGTGTGTATGTCGAAAAATATTTTCTAATTTTTCGTTCAAAAATTTTCTGCCAATACCAGGCCAACAGAATTCAGCAGGAAGTGTTTTTTGTTAAACACTTTTACAATTTTGCTTATAACTCGGAAACTATAAGAGATAATGGCATTGAGTTTTCGCTATACGATAGAAAAAAGCATCAGCTATTTAGCAAAATTTATTTCCACCCACAAATGCCACGCCTTCTAAGAAATATACTGAATTCTTATATATAATGCCTTATATTTCAGGCGGTATTTAATATTTGGGGGCGAATTTATTTATTGTTGGAAAGCTGATGTTTTTTCCAGTCGCATGGTGAAAACTAATTGTCATTATCTCTTATAGTTTCCGAGATATTCGCACAAATGTAAAATTGTTATACGATTGTACATGTGCGTATATGTGTGTGTATGTCGAAAAATATTATCAAATTTTTCGTTCAAAAATTTTCTGCCAATACCAGGCCAACAGAATTCAGCAGGAAGTGTTTTTTGTTAAACACTTTTACAATTTTGCTTATAACTCGGAAACTATAAGAGATAATGACATTGAGTTTTCGCTATACGATAGAAAAAAGCATCAGCTATTTAGCAAAATTTATTTCCGCCCACAAATGCCACGCCTTCTAAGAAATATACTGAATTCTTATATATAATGCCTTATATTTCAGGCGGTATTTAATATTTGGGGGCGAATTTATTTATTGTTGAAAAGCTGATGTTTTTTCCAGTCGCATGGTGAAAACTAATTGTCATTATCTCTTATAGTTTCCGAGATATTCGCACAAATGTAAAATTGTTATACGATTGTACATGTGCGTATATGTGTGTGTATGTCGAAAAATATTTTAAAATTTTTCGTTCAAAAATTTTCTGCCAATACCAGGCCAACAGAATTCAGCAGGAAGTGTTTTTTGTTAAACACTTTTACAATTTTGCTTATAACTCGGAAACTATAAGAGATAATGACATTGAGTTTTCGCTATACGATAGAAAAAAACATCAGCTATTTAGCAAAATTTATTTCCGCCCACAAATGCCACGCCTTCTAAGAAATATACTGAATTCTTATATATAATGCCTTATATTTCAGGCGGTATTTAATATTTGGGCGCGAATTTATTTATTGTTGGAAAGCTGATGTTTTTTCCAGTCGCATGGTGAAAACTGATTGTCATTATCTCTTATAGTTTCCGAGATATTCGCACAAATGTAAAATTGTTATACGATTGTACATTTGCGTATATGTGTGTATGTCGAAAAATATTTTCAAATTTTTCGTTCAAAAATTTTCTGCCAATACCAGGCCAACAGAATTCAGCAGGAAGTGTTTTTTGTTAAACACTTTTACAATTTTGCTTATAACTCGGAAACTATAAGAGATAATGACATTGAGTTTTCGCTATACGATAGAAAAAAACATCAGCTATTTAGCAAAATTTATTTCCGCCCACAAATGCCACGCCTTCTAAGAAATATACTGAATTCTTATATATAATGCCTTATATTTCAGGCGGTATTTAATATTTGGGCGCGAATTTATTTATTGTTGGAAAGCTGATGTTTTTTCCAGTCGCATGGTGAAAACTGATTGTCATTATCTCTTATAGTTTCCGAGATATTCGCACAAATGTAAAATTGTTATACGATTGTACATGTGCGTATATGTGTGTGTATGTCGAAAAATATTTTCAAATTTTTCGTTCAAAAATTTTCTGCCAATACCAGGCCAACAGAATTCAGCAGGAAGTGTTTTTTGTTAAACACTTTTACAATTTTGCTTATAACTCGGAAACTATAAGAGATAATGACATTGAGTTTTCGCTATACGATAGAAAAAAACATCAGCTATTTAGCAAAATTTATTTCCGCCCACAAATGCCACGCCTTCTAAGAAATATACTGAATTCTTATATATAATGCCTTATATTTCAGGCGGTATTTAATATTTGGGGGCGAATTTATTTATTGTTGAAAAGCTGATGTTTTTTCCAGTCGCATGGTGAAAACTAATTGTCATTATCTCTTATAGTTTCCGAGATATTCGCACAAATGTAAAATTGTTATACGATTGTACATGTGCGTATATGTGTGTGTATGTCGAAAAATACTTTAAAATTTTTCGTTCAAAAATTTTCTGCCAATACCAGGCCAACAGAATTCAGCAGGAAGTGTTTTTTGTTAAACACTTTTACAATTTTGATTATAACTCGGAAACTATAAGAGATAATGACATTGAGTTTTCGCTATACGATAGAAAAAAGCATCAGCTATTTAGCAAAATTTATTTCCGCCCACAAATGCCACGCCTTCTAAGAAATATACTGAATTCTTATATATAATGCCTTATATTTCAAGCGGTATTTAATATTTGGGGGCGAATTTATTTATTGTTGGAAAGCTGATGTTTTTTCCAGTCGCATGGTGAAAACTGATTGTCATTATCTCTTATAGTTTCCGAGATATTCGCACAAATGTAAAATTGTTATACGATTGTACATGTGCGTATATGTGTGTGTATGTCGAAAAATATTTTCAAATTTTTCGTTCAAAAATTTTCTGCCAATACCAGGCCAACAGAATTCAGCAGGAAGTGTTTTTTGTTAAACACTTTTACAATTTTGCTTATAACTGGGAAACTATAACAGATAATGACATTGAGTTTTCGCTATACGATAGAAAAAAGCATCAGCTATTTAGCAAAATTTATTTCCGCCCACAAATGCCACGCCTTCTAAGAAATATACTGAATTCTTATACATAATGCCTTATATTTCAAGCGGTATTTAATATTTGGGGGCGAATTTATTTATTGTTGGAAAGCTGATGTTTTTTCCAGTCGCATGGTGAAAACTGATTGTCATTATCTCTTATAGTTTCCGAGATATTCGCACAAATGTAAAATTGTTATACGATTGTACATGTGCGTATATGTGTGTGTATGTCGAAAAATATTTTCAAATTTTTCGTTCAAAAATTTTCTGCCAATACCAGGCCAACAGAATTCAGCAGGAAGTGTTTTTTGTTAAACACTTTTACAATTTTGCTTATAACTCGGAAACTATAAGAGATAATGACATTGAGTTTTCGCTATACGATAGAAAAAAACATTAGCTTTTTAGCAAAATTTATTTCCGCCCACAAATGCCACGCCTTCTAAGAAATATACTGAATTCTTATATATAATGCCTTATATTTCAGGCGGTATTTAATATTTGGGGGCGAATTTATTTATTGTTGGAAAGCTGATGTTTTTTCCAGTCGCATGGTGAAAACTAATTGTCATTATCTCTTATAGTTTCCGAGATATTCGCACAAATGTAAAATTGTTATACGATTGTACATGTACGTATATGTGTGTGTATGTCGAAAAATATTTTAAAATTTTTCGTTCAAAAATTTTCTGCCAATACCAGGCCAACAGAATTCAGCAGGAAGTGTTTTTTGTTAAACACTTTTACAATTTTGCTTATAACTCGGAAACTATAAGAGATAATGACATTGAGTTTTCGCTATACGATAGAAAAAAACATCAGCTATTTAGCAAAATTTATTTCCGCCCACAAATGCCACGCCTTCTAAGAAATATACTGAATTCTTATATATAATGCCTTATATTTCAGGCGGTATTTAATATTTGGGCGCGAATTTATTTATTGTTGGAAAGCTGATGTTTTTTCCAGTCGCATGGTGAAAACTGATTGTCATTATCTCTTATAGTTTCCGAGATATTCGCACAAATGTAAAATTGTTATACGATTGTACATTTGCGTATATGTGTGTATGTCGAAAAATATTTTCAAATTTTTCGTTCAAAAATTTTCTGCCAATACCAGGCCAACAGAATTCAGCAGGAAGTGTTTTTTGTTAAACACTTTTACAATTTTGCTTATAACTCGGAAACTATAAGAGATAATGACATTGAGTTTTCGCTATACGATAGAAAAAAACATCAGCTATTTAGCAAAATTTATTTCCGCCCACAAATGCCACGCCTTCTAAGAAATATACTGAATTCTTATATATAATGCCTTATATTTCAGGCGGTATTTAATATTTGGGCGCGAATTTATTTATTGTTGGAAAGCTGATGTTTTTTCCAGTCGCATGGTGAAAACTGATTGTCATTATCTCTTATAGTTTCCGAGATATTCGCACAAATGTAAAATTGTTATACGATTGTACATGTGCGTATATGTGTGTGTATGTCGAAAAATATTTTCAAATTTTTCGTTCAAAAATTTTCTGCCAATACCAGGCCAACAGAATTCAGCAGGAAGTGTTTTTTGTTAAACACTTTTACAATTTTGCTTATAACTCGGAAACTATAAGAGATAATGACATTGAGTTTTCGCTATACGATAGAAAAAACATCAGCTATTCAGCAAAATTTATTTCCGCCCACAAATGCCACGCCTTCTAAGAAATATACTGAATTCTTATATATAATACCTTATATTTCAGGCGGTATTAAATATTTGGGGGCGAATTTATTTATTGTTGGAAAGCTGATGTTTTTTCCAGTCGCATGGTGAAAACTGATTGTCATTACCTCTTATAGTTTCCGAGATATTCGCACAAATGTAAAATTGTTATACGATTGTACATGTGCGTATATGTGTGTATGTCGAAAAATATTTTCAAATTTTTCGTTCAAAAATTTTCTGCCAATACCAGGCCAACAGAATTCAGCAGGAAGTGTTTTTTGTTAAACACTTTTACAATTTTGCTTATAACTCGGAAACTATAAGAGATAATGACATTGAGTTTTCGCTATACGATAGAAAAAAACATCAGCTATTTAGCAAAATTTATTTCCGCCCACAAATGTCACGCCTTCTAGGAAATATACTGAATTCTTATATATAATACGTTATATTTCAGGCGGTATTCAATATTTGGGCGCGAATTTATTTATTGTTGGAAAGCTGATGTTTTTTCCAGTCGTATGGTGAAAACTGATTGTCATTATCTCTTATAGTTTCCGAGATATTCGCACAAATGTAAAATTGTTATACGATTGTACATGTGCGTATATGTGTGTGTATGTCGAAAAATATTTTCAAATTTTTCGTTCAAAAATTTTCTGCCAATACCAGGCCAACAGAATTCAGCAGGAAGTGTTTTTTGTTAAACACTTTTACAATTTTGCTTATAACTCGGAAACTATAAGAGATAATGACATTGAGTTTTCGCTATACGATAGAAAAAAGCATCAGCTATTTAGCAAAATTTATTTCCGCCCACAAATGCCACGCCTTCTAAGAAATATACTGAATTCTTATATAATGCCTTATATTTCAGGCGGTATTTAATATTTGGGGGCGAATTTATTTATTGTTGGAAAGCTGATGTTTTTTCCAGTCGCATGGTGAAAACTAGTTGTCATTATCTCTTATAGTTTCCGAGATATTCGCACAAATGTAAAATTGTTATACGATTGTACATGTGCGTATATGTGTGTGTATGTCGAAAAATATTTTAAAATTTTTCGTTCAAAAATTTTCTGCCAATACCAGGCCAACAGAATTCAGCAGGAAGTGTTTTTTGTTAAACACTTTTACAATTTTGCTTATAACTCGGAAACTATAAGAGATAATGACATTGAGTTTTCGCTATACGATAGAAAAAAACATCAGCTATTTAGCAAAATTTATTTCCGCCCACAAATGCCACGCCTTCTAAGAAATATACTGAATTCTTATATATAATGCCTTATATTTCAGGCAGTATTTAATATTTGGGGGCGAATTTGTTTATTGTTGGAAAGCTGATGTTTTTTCCAGTCGCATGGTGAAAACTGATTGTCATTATCTCTTATAGTTTCCGAGATATTCGCACAAATGTAAAATTGTTATACGATTGTACATTTGCGTATATGTGTGTATGTCGAAAAATATTTTCTAATTTTTCGTTCAAAAATTTTCTGCCAATACCAGGCCAACAGAATTCAGCAGGAAGTGTTTTTTGTTAAACACTTTTACAATTTTGCTTATAACTCGGAAACTATAAGAGATAATGGCATTGAGTTTTCGCTATACGATAGAAAAAAGCATCAGCTATTTAGCAAAATTTATTTCCACCCACAAATGCCACGCCTTCTAAGAAATATACTGAATTCTTATATATAATGCCTTATATTTCAGGCGGTATTTAATATTTGGGGGCGAATTTATTTATTGTTGGAAAGCTGATGTTTTTTCCAGTCGCATGGTGAAAACTAATTGTCATTATCTCTTATAGTTTCCGAGATATTCGCACAAATGTAAAATTGTTATACGATTGTACATGTGCGTATATGTGTGTGTATGTCGAAAAATATTTTAAAATTTTTCGTTCAAAAATTTTCTGCCAATACCAGGCCAACAGAATTCAGCAGGAAGTGTTTTTTGTTAAACACTTTTACAATTTTGATTATAACTCGGAAACTATAAGAGATAATGACATTGAGTTTTCGCTATACGATAGAAAAAAGCATCAGCTATTTAGCAAAATTTATTTCCGCCCACAAATGCCACGCCTTCTAAGAAATATACTGAATTCTTATATATAATACCTTATATTTCAGGCGGTATTAAATATTTGGGGGCGAATTTATTTATTGTTGGAAAGCTGATGTTTTTTCCAGTCGCATGGTGAAAACAGATTGTCATTACATCTTATAGTTTCCGAGATATTCGCACAAATGTAAAATTGTTATACGATTGTACATGTGCGTATATGTGTGTATGTCGAAAAATATTTTCAAATTTTTCGTTCAAAAATTTTCTGCCAATACCAGGCCAACAGAATTCAGCAGGAAGTGTTTTTTGTTAAACACTTTTACAATTTTGCTTATAACTCGGAAACTATAAGAGATAATGACATTGAGTTTTCGCTATACGATAGAAAAAAACATCAGCTATTTAGCAAAATTTATTTCCGCCCACAAATGTCACGCCTTCTAGGAAATATACTGAATTCTTATATATAATACGTTATATTTCAGGCGGTATTCAATATTTGGGCGCGAATTTGTTTATTGTTGGAAAGCTGATGTTTTTTCCAGTCGCATGGTGAAAACTGATTGTCATTATCTCTTATAGTTTCCGAGATATTCGCACAAATGTAAAATTGTTATACGATTGTACATTTGCGTATATGTGTGTATGTCGAAAAATATTTTCAAATTTTTCGTTCAAAAATTTTCTGCCAATACCAGGCCAACAGAATTCAGCAGGAAGTGTTTTTTGTTAAACACTTTTACAATTTTGCTTATAACTCGGAAACTATAAGAGATAATGGCATTGAGTTTTCGCTATACGATAGAAAAAAGCATCAGCTATTTAGCAAAATTTATTTCCGCCCACAAATGCCACGCCTTCTAAGAAATATACTGAATTCTTATATATAATGCCTTATATTTCAGGCGGTATTCAATATTTGGGGGCGAATTTATTTATTGTTGGAAAGCTGATGTTTTTTCCAGTCGTATGGTGAAAACTGATTGTCATTATCTCTTATAGTTTCCGAGATATTCGCACAAATGTAAAATTGTTATACGATTGTACATGTGCGTATATGTGTGTGTATGTCGAAAAATATTTTCAAATTTTTCGTTCAAAAATTTTCTGCCAATACCAGGCCAACAGAATTCAGCAGGAAGTGTTTTTTGTTAAACACTTTTACAATTTTGCTTATAACTCGGAAACTATAAGAGATAATGACATTGAGTTTTCGCTATACGATAGAAAAAAGCATCAGCTATTTAGCAAAATTTATTTCCGCCCACAAATGCCACGCCTTCTAAGAAATATACTGAATTCTTATATATAATGCCTTATATTTCAGGCGGTATTTAATATTTGGGGGCGAATTTATTTATTGTTGGAAAGCTGATGTTTTTTCCAGTCGCATGGTGAAAACTAGTTGTCATTATCTCTTATAGTTTCCGAGATATTCGCACAAATGTAAAATTGTTATACGATTGTACATGTGCGTATATGTGTGTGTATGTCGAAAAATATTTTCAAATTTTTCGTTCAAAAATTTTCTGCCAATACCAGGCCAACAGAATTCAGCAGGAAGTGTTTTTTGTTAAACACTTTTACAATTTTGCTTATAACTCGGAAACTATAAGAGATAATGACATTGAGTTTTCGCTATACGATAGAAAAAAACATCAGCTATTTAGCAAAATTTATTTCCGCCCACAAATGCCACGCCTTCTAAGAAATATACTGAATTCTTATATATAATGCCTTATATTTCAGGCAGTATTTAATATTTGGGGGCGAATTTGTTTATTGTTGGAAAGCTGATGTTTTTTCCAGTCGCATGGTGAAAACTGATTGTCATTATCTCTTATAGTTTCCGAGATATTCGCACAAATGTAAAATTGTTATACGATTGTACATTTGCGTATATGTGTGTATGTCGAAAAATATTTTCAAATTTTTCGTTCAAAAATTTTCTGCCAATACCAGGCCAACAGAATTCAGCAGGAAGTGTTTTTTGTTAAACACTTTTACAATTTTGCTTATAACTCGGAAACTATAAGAGATAATGGCATTGAGTTTTCGCTATACGATAGAAAAAAGCATCAGCTATTTAGCAAAATTTATTTCCGCCCACAAATGCCACGCCTTCTAAGAAATATACTGAATTCTTATATATAATGCCTTATATTTCAGGCGGTATTTAATATTTGGGGGCGAATTTATTTATTGTTGGAAAGCTGATGTTTTTTCCAGTCGCATGGTGAAAACTAATTGTCATTATCTCTTATAGTTTCCGAGATATTCGCACAAATGTAAAATTGTTATACGATTGTACATGTGCGTATATGTGTGTGTATGTCGAAAAATATTTTAAAATTTTTCGTTCAAAAATTTTCTGCCAATACCAGGCCAACAGAATTCAGCAGGAAGTGTTTTTTGTTAAACACTTTTACAATTTTGATTATAACTCGGAAACTATAAGAGATAATGACATTGAGTTTTCGCTATACGATAGAAAAAAGCATCAGCTATTTAGCAAAATTTATTTCCGCCCACAAATGCCACGCCTTCTAAGAAATATACTGAATTCTTATATATAATACCTTATATTTCAGGCGGTATTAAATATTTGGGGGCGAATTTATTTATTGTTGGAAAGCTGATGTTTTTTCCAGTCGCATGGTGAAAACTGATTGTCATTACCTCTTATAGTTTCCGAGATATTCGCACAAATGTAAAATTGTTATACGATTGTACATGTGCGTATATGTGTGTATGTCGAAAAATATTTTCAAATTTTTCGTTCAAAAATTTTCTGCCAATACCAGGCCAACAGAATTCAGCAGGAAGTGTTTTTTGTTAAACACTTTTACAATTTTGCTTATAACTCGGAAACTATAAGAGATAATGACATTGAGTTTTCGCTATACGATAGAAAAAAGCATCAGCTATTTAGCAAAATTTATTTCCGCCCACAAATGCCACGCCTTCTAAGAAATATACTGAATTCTTATATATAATGCCTTATATTTCAGGCGGTATTTAATATTTGGGGGCGAATTTATTTATTGTTGGAAAGCTGATGTTTTTTCCAGTCGCATGGTGAAAACTAGTTGTCATTATCTCTTATAGTTTCCGAGATATTCGCACAAATGTAAAATTGTTATACGATTGTACATGTGCGTATATGTGTGTGTATGTCGAAAAATATTTTCAAATTTTTCGTTCAAAAATTTTCTGCCAATACCAGGCCAACAGAATTCAGCAGGAAGTGTTTTTTGTTAAACACTTTTACAATTTTGCTTATAACTCGGAAACTATAAGAGATAATGACATTGAGTTTTCGCTATACGATAGAAAAAAGCATCAGCTATTTAGCAAAATTTATTTCCGCCCACAAATGCCACGCCTTCTAAGAAATATACTGAATTCTTATATATAATGCCTTATATTTCAGGCGGTATTTAATATTTGGGGGCGAATTTATTTATTGTTGGAAAGCTGATGTTTTTTCCAGTCGCATGGTGAAAACTAGTTGTCATTATCTCTTATAGTTTCCGAGATATTCGCACAAATGTAAAATTGTTATACGATTGTACATGTGCGTATATGTGTGTATGTCGAAAAATATTTTCAAATTTTTCGTTCAAAAATTTTCTGCCAATACCAGGCCAACAGAATTCAGCAGGAAGTGTTTTTTGTTAAACACTTTTACAATTTTGCTTATAACTCGGAAACTATAAGAGATAATGACATTGAGTTTTCGCTATACGATAGAAAAAAGCATCAGCTATTTAGCAAAATTTATTTCCGCCCACAAATGCCACGCCTTCTAAGAAATATACTGAATTCTTATATATAATGCCTTATATTTCAGGCGGTATTTAATATTTGGGGGCGAATTTATTTATTGTTGGAAAGCTGATGTTTTTTCCAGTCGCATGGTGAAAACTAGTTGTCATTATCTCTTATAGTTTCCGAGATATTCGCACAAATGTAAAATTGTTATACGATTGTACATGTGCGTATATGTGTGTGTATGTCGAAAAATATTTTTAAATTTTTCGTTCAAAAATTTTCTGCCAATACCAGGCCAACAGAATTCAGCAGGAAGTGTTTTTTGTTAAACACTTTTACAATTTTGCTTATAACTCGGAAACTATAAGAGATAATGGCATTGAGTTTTCGCTATACGATAGAAAAAAGCATCAGCTATTTAGCAAAATTTATTTCCGCCCACAAATGCCACGCCTTCTAAGAAATATACTGAATTCTTATATATAATGCCTTATATTTCAGGCGGTATTTAATATTTGGGGGCGAATTTATTTATTGTTGGAAAGCTGATGTTTTTTCCAGTCGCATGGTGAAAACTAGTTGTCATTATCTCTTATAGTTTCCGAGATATTCGCACAAATGTAAAATTGTTATACGATTGTACATGTGCGTATATGTGTGTGTATGTCGAAAAATATTTTCAAATTTTTCGTTCAAAAATTTTCTGCCAATACCAGGCCAACAGAATTCAGCAGGAAGTGTTTTTTGTTAAACACTTTTACAATTTTGATTATAACTCGGAAACTATAAGAGATAATGACATTGAGTTTTCGCTATACGATAGAAAAAAGCATCAGCTATTTAGCAAAATTTATTTCCGCCCACAAATGCCACGCCTTCTAAGAAATATACTGAATTCTTATATATAATACCTTATATTTCAGGCGGTATTAAATATTTGGGGGCGAATTTATTTATTGTTGGAAAGCTGATGTTTTTTCCAGTCGCATGGTGAAAACTGATTGTCATTACCTCTTATAGTTTCCGAGATATTCGCACAAATGTAAAATTGTTATACGATTGTACATGTGCGTATATGTGTGTATGTCGAAAAATATTTTCAAATTTTTCGTTCAAAAATTTTCTGCCAATACCAGGCCAACAGAATTCAGCAGGAAGTGTTTTTTGTTAAACACTTTTACAATTTTGCTTATAACTCGGAAACTATAAGAGATAATGACATTGAGTTTTCGCTATACGATAGAAAAAAACATCAGCTATTTAGCAAAATTTATTTCCGCCCACAAATGTCACGCCTTCTAAGAAATATACTGAATTCTTATATATAATGCCTTATATTTCAGGCGGTATTTAATATTTGGGCGCGAATTTATTTATTGTTGGAAAGCTGATGTTTTTTCCAGTCGCATGGTGAAAACTAGTTGTCATTATCTCTTATAGTTTCCGAGATATTCGCACAAATGTAAAATTGTTATACGATTGTACATGTGCGTATATGTGTGTGTATGTCGAAAAATATTTTCAAATTTTTCGTTCAAAAATTTTCTGCCAATACCAGGCCAACAGAATTCAGCAGGAAGTGTTTTTTGTTAAACACTTTTACAATTTTGATTATAACTCGGAAACTATAAGAGATAATGACATTGAGTTTTCGCTATACGATAGAAAAAAGCATCAGCTATTTAGCAAAATTTATTTCCGCCCACAAATGCCACGCCTTCTAAGAAATATACTGAATTCTTATATATAATACCTTATATTTCAGGCGGTATTAAATATTTGGGGGCGAATTTATTTATTGTTGGAAAGCTGATGTTTTTTCCAGTCGCATGGTGAAAACTGATTGTCATTACCTCTTATAGTTTCCGAGATATTCGCACAAATGTAAAATTGTTATACGATTGTACATGTGCGTATATGTGTGTATGTCGAAAAATATTTTCAAATTTTTCGTTCAAAAATTTTCTGCCAATACCAGGCCAACAGAATTCAGCAGGAAGTGTTTTTTGTTAAACACTTTTACAATTTTGCTTATAACTCGGAAACTATAAGAGATAATGACATTGAGTTTTCGCTATACGATAGAAAAAAACATCAGCTATTTAGCAAAATTTATTTCCGCCCACAAATGTCACGCCTTCTAGGAAATATACTGAATTCTTATATATAATACGTTATATTTCAGGCGGCATTCAATATTTGGGCGCGAATTTATTTATTGTTGGAAAGCTGATGTTTTTTCCAGTCGTATGGTGAAAACTGATTGTCATTATCTCTTATAGTTTCCGAGATATTCGCACAAATGTAAAATTGTTATACGATTGTACATGTGCGTATATGTGTGTGTATGTCGAAAAATATTTTCAAATTTTTCGTTCAAAAATTTTCTGCCAATACCAGGCCAACAGAATTCAGCAGGAAGTGTTTTTTGTTAAACACTTTTACAATTTTGCTTATAACTCGGAAACTATAAGAGATAATGGCATTGAGTTTTCGCTATACGATAGAAAAAAGCATCAGCTATTTAGCAAAATTTATTTCCGCCCACAAATGCCACGCCTTCTAAGAAATATACTGAATTCTTATATATAATGCCTTATATTTCAGGCGGTATTTAATATTTGGGGGCGAATTTATTTATTGTTGGAAAGCTGATGTTTTTTCCAGTCGCATGGTGAAAACTAATTGTCATTATCTCTTATAGTTTCCGAGATATTCGCACAAATGTAAAATTGTTATACGATTGTACATGTGCGTATATGTGTGTGTATGTCGAAAAATATTTTAAAATTTTTCGTTCAAAAATTTTCTGCCAATACCAGGCCAACAGAATTCAGCAGGAAGTGTTTTTTGTTAAACACTTTTACAATTTTGATTATAACTCGGAAACTATAAGAGATAATGACATTGAGTTTTCGCTATACGATAGAAAAAAGCATCAGCTATTTAGCAAAATTTATTTCCGCCCACAAATGCCACGCCTTCTAAGAAATATACTGAATTCTTATATATAATACCTTATATTTCAGGCGGTATTAAATATTTGGGGGCGAATTTATTTATTGTTGGAAAGCTGATGTTTTTTCCAGTCGCATGGTGAAAACTGATTGTCATTACCTCTTATAGTTTCCGAGATATTCGCACAAATGTAAAATTGTTATACGATTGTACATGTGCGTATATGTGTGTATGTCGAAAAATATTTTCAAATTTTTCGTTCAAAAATTTTCTGCCAATACCAGGCCAACAGAATTCAGCAGGAAGTGTTTTTTGTTAAACACTTTTACAATTTTGCTTATAACTCGGAAACTATAAGAGATAATGACATTGAGTTTTCGCTATACGATAGAAAAAAACATCAGCTATTTAGCAAAATTTATTTCCGCCCACAAATGTCACGCCTTCTAGGAAATACACTGAATTCTTATATATAATACGTTATATTTCAGGCGGTATTCAATATTTGGGCGCGAATTTATTTATTGTTGGAAAGCTGATGTTTTTTCCAGTCGTATGGTGAAAACTGATTGTCATTATCTCTTATAGTTTCCGAGATATTCGCACAAATGTAAAATTGTTATACGATTGTACATGTGCGTATATGTGTGTGTATGTCGAAAAATATTTTCAAATTTTTCGTTCAAAAATTTTCTGCCAATACCAGGCCAACAGAATTCAGCAGGAAGTGTTTTTTGTTAAACACTTTTACAATTTTGCTTATAACTCGGAAACTATAAGAGATAATGACATTGAGTTTTCGCTATACGATAGAAAAAAGCATCAGCTATTTAGCAAAATTTATTTCCGCCCACAAATGTCACGCCTTCTAAGAAATATACTGAATTCTTATATATAATGCCTTATATTTCAGGCGGTATTTAATATTTGGGGGCGAATTTATTTATTGTTGGAAAGCTGATGTTTTTTCCAGTCGCATGGTGAAAACTAGTTGTCATTATCTCTTATAGTTTCCGAGATATTCGCACAAATGTAAAATTGTTATACGATTGTACATGTGCGTATATGTGTGTGTATGTCGAAAAATATTTTCAAATTTTTCGTTCAAAAATTTTCTGCCAATACCAGGCCAACAGAATTCAGCAGGAAGTGTTTTTTGTTAAACACTTTTACAATTTTGCTTATAACTCGGAAACTATAAGAGATAATGACATTGAGTTTTCGCTATACGATAGAAAAAAACATCAGCTATTTAGCAAAATTTATTTCCGCCCACAAATGCCACGCCTTCTAAGAAATATACTGAATTCTTATATATAATGCCTTATATTTCAGGCAGTATTTAATATTTGGGGGCGAATTTGTTTATTGTTGGAAAGCTGATGTTTTTTCCAGTCGCATGGTGAAAACTGATTGTCATTATCTCTTATAGTTTCCGAGATATTCGCACAAATGTAAAATTGTTATACGATTGTACATTTGCGTATATGTGTGTATGTCGAAAAATATTTTCAAATTTTTCGTTCAAAAATTTTCTGCCAATACCAGGCCAACAGAATTCAGCAGGAAGTGTTTTTTGTTAAACACTTTTACAATTTTGCTTATAACTCGGAAACTATAAGAGATAATGGCATTGAGTTTTCGCTATACGATAGAAAAAAGCATCAGCTATTTAGCAAAATTTATTTCCGCCCACAAATGCCACGCCTTCTAAGAAATATACTGAATTCTTATATATAATGCCTTATATTTCAGGCGGTATTTAATATTTGGGGGCGAATTGGAATTGGAAAGCTGATGTTTTTTCCAGTCGCATGGTGAAAACTAATTGTCATTATCTCTTATAGTTTCCGAGATATTCGCACAAATGTAAAATTGTTATACGATTGTACATGTGCGTATATGTGTGTGTATGTCGAAAAATATTTTCAAATTTTTCGTTCAAAAATTTTCTGCCAATACCAGGCCAACAGAATTCAGCAGGAAGTGTTTTTTGTTAAACACTTTTACAATTTTGCTTATAACTCGGAAACTATAAGAGATAATGACATTGAGTTTTCGCTATACGATAGAAAAAAACATCAGCTATTTAGCAAAATTTATTTCCGCCCACAAATGCCACGCCTTCTAAGAAATATACTGAATTCTTATATATAATGCCTTATATTTCAGGCGGTATTTAATATTTGGGGGCGAATTTATTTATTGTTGGAAAGCTGATGTTTTTTCCAGTCGCATGGTGAAAACTAATTGTCATTATCTCTTATAGTTTCCGAGATATTCGCACAAATGTAAAATTGTTATACGATTGTACATGTGCGTATATGTGTGTGTATGTCGAAAAATATTTTAAAATTTTTCGTTCAAAAATTTTCTGCCAATACCAGGCCAACAGAATTCAGCAGGAAGTGTTTTTTGTTAAACACTTTTACAATTTTGCTTATAACTCGGAAACTATAAGAGATAATGACATTGAGTTTTCGCTATACGATAGAAAAAAACATCAGCTATTTAGCAAAATTTATTTCCGCCCACAAATGCCACGCCTTCTAAGAAATATACTGAATTCTTATATATAATGCCTTATATTTCAGGCGGTATTTAATATTTGGGCGCGAATTTATTTATTGTTGGAAAGCTGATGTTTTTTCCAGTCGCATGGTGAAAACTGATTGTCATTATCTCTTATAGTTTCCGAGATATTCGCACAAATGTAAAATTGTTATACGATTGTACATTTGCGTATATGTGTGTATGTCGAAAAATATTTTCAAATTTTTCGTTCAAAAATTTTCTGCCAATACCAGGCCAATAGAATTCAGCAGGAAGTGTTTTTTGTTAAACACTTTTACAATTTTGCTTATAACTCGGAAACTATAAGAGATAATGACATTGAGTTTTCGCTATACGATAGAAAAAAACATCAGCTATTTAGCAAAATTTATTTCCGCCCACAAATGCCACGCCTTCTAAGAAATATACTGAATTCTTATATATAATGCCTTATATTTCAGGCGGTATTTAATATTTGGGCGCGAATTTATTTATTGTTGGAAAGCTGATGTTTTTTCCAGTCGCATGGTGAAAACTGATTGTCATTATCTCTTATAGTTTCCGAGATATTCGCACAAATGTAAAATTGTTATACGATTGTACATGTGCGTATATGTGTGTGTATGTCGAAAAATATTTTCAAATTTTTCGTTCAAAAATTTTCTGCCAATACCAGGCCAACAGAATTCAGCAGGAAGTGTTTTTTGTTAAACACTTTTACAATTTTGCTTATAACTCGGAAACTATAAGAGATAATGACATTGAGTTTTCGCTATACGATAGAAAAAAACATCAGCTATTTAGCAAAATTTATTTCCGCCCACAAATGCCAGGCCTTCTAAGAAATATACTGAATTCTTATATATAATGCCTTATATTTCAGGCGGTATTTAATATTTGGGCGCGAATTTATTTATTGTTGGAAAGCTGATGTTTTTTCCAGTCGCATGGTGAAAACTGATTGTCATTATCTCTTATAGTTTCCGAGATATTCGCACAAATGTAAAATTGTTATACGATTGTACATGTGGGTATATGTGTGTGTATGTCGAAAAATATTTTCAAATTTTTCG
This sequence comes from Sarcophaga carnaria, assembly GCA_958299815.1. NCBI lineage: Eukaryota > Metazoa > Arthropoda > Insecta > Diptera > Sarcophagidae > Sarcophaga > Sarcophaga carnaria. The sequence continues at coordinate 47,170,292 of OY283150.1, forward strand.
TTCAAAAATTTTCTGCCAATACCAGGCCAACAGAATTCAGCAGGAAGTGTTTTTTGTTAAACACTTTTACAATTTTGCTTATAACTCGGAAACTATAAGAGATAATGACATTGAGTTTTCGCTATACGATAGAAAAAAGCATCAGCTATTTAGCAAAATTTATTTCCGCCCACAAATGCCACGCCTTCTAAGAAATATACTGAATTCTTATATATAATGCCTTATATTTCAGGCGGTATTTAATATTTGGGGGCGAATTTATTTATTGTTGGAAAGCTGATGTTTTTTCCAGTCGCATGGTGAAAACTAGTTGTCATTATCTCTTATAGTTTCCGAGATATTCGCACAAATGTAAAATTGTTATACGATTGTACATGTGCGTATATGTGTGTGTATGTCGAAAAATATTTTAAAATTTTTCGTTCAAAAATTTTCTGCCAATACCAGGCCAACAGAATTCAGCAGGAAGTGTTTTTTGTTAAACACTTTTACAATTTTGCTTATAACTCGGAAACTATAAGAGATAATGACATTGAGTTTTCGCTATACGATAGAAAAAAACATCAGCTATTTAGCAAAATTTATTTCCGCCCACAAATGCCACGCCTTCTAAGAAATATACTGAATTCTTATATATAATGCCTTATATTTCAGGCAGTATTTAATATTTGGGGGCGAATTTGTTTATTGTTGGAAAGCTGATGTTTTTTCCAGTCGCATGGTGAAAACTGATTGTCATTATCTCTTATAGTTTCCGAGATATTCGCACAAATGTAAAATTGTTATACGATTGTACATTTGCGTATATGTGTGTATGTCGAAAAATATTTTCAAATTTTTCGTTCAAAAATTTTCTGCCAATACCAGGCCAACAGAATTCAGCAGGAAGTGTTTTTTGTTAAACACTTTTACAATTTTGCTTATAACTCGGAAACTATAAGAGATAATGGCATTGAGTTTTCGCTATACGATAGAAAAAAGCATCAGCTATTTAGCAAAATTTATTTCCGCCCACAAATGCCACGCCTTCTAAGAAATATACTGAATTCTTATATATAATGCCTTATATTTCAGGCGGTATTTAATATTTGGGGGCGAATTTATTTATTGTTGGAAAGCTGATGTTTTTTCCAGTCGCATGGTGAAAACTAATTGTCATTATCTCTTATAGTTTCCGAGATATTCGCACAAATGTAAAATTGTTATACGATTGTACATGTGCGTATATGTGTGTGTATGTCGAAAAATATTTTAAAATTTTTCGTTCAAAAATTTTCTGCCAATACCAGGCCAACAGAATTCAGCAGGAAGTGTTTTTTGTTAAACACTTTTACAATTTTGATTATAACTCGGAAACTATAAGAGATAATGACATTGAGTTTTCGCTATACGATAGAAAAAAGCATCAGCTATTTAGCAAAATTTATTTCCGCCCACAAATGCCACGCCTTCTAAGAAATATACTGAATTCTTATATATAATGCCTTATATTTCAAGCGGTATTTAATATTTGGGGGCGAATTTATTTATTGTTGGAAAGCTGATGTTTTTTCCAGTCGCATGGTGAAAACTGATTGTCATTATCTCTTATAGTTTCCGAGATATTCGCACAAATGTAAAATTGTTATACGATTGTACATGTGCGTATATGTGTGTGTATGCCGAAAAATATTTTCAAATTTTTCGTTCAAAAATTTTCTGCCAATACCAGGCCAACAGAATTCAGCAGGAAGTGTTTTTTGTTAAACACTTTTACAATTTTGCTTATAACTCGGAAACTATAAGAGATAATGGCATTGAGTTTTCGCTATACGATAGAAAAAAGCATCAGCTATTTAGCAAAATTTATTTCCGCCCACAAATGCCACGCCTTCTAAGAAATATACTGAATTCTTATATATAATGCCTTATATTTCAAGCGGTATTTAATATTTGGGGGCGAATTTATTTATTGTTGGAAAGCTGATGTTTTTTCCAGTCGCATGGTGAAAACTGATTGTCATTATCTCTTATAGTTTCCGAGATATTCGCACAAATGTAAAATTGTTATACGATTGTACATGTGCGTATATGTGTGTGTATGCCGAAAAATATTTTCAAATTTTTCGTTCAAAAATTTTCTGCCAATACCAGGCCAACAGAATTCAGCAGGAAGTGTTTTTTGTTAAACACTTTTACAATTTTGCTTATAACTGGGAAACTATAACAGATAATGACATTGAGTTTTCGCTATACGATAGAAAAAAGCATCAGCTATTTAGCAAAATTTATTTCCGCCCACAAATGCCACGCCTTCTAAGAAATATACTGAATTCTTATATATAATGCCTTATATTTCAAGCGGTATTTAATATTTGGGGGCGAATTTATTTATTGTTGGAAAGCTGATGTTTTTTCCAGTCGCATGGTGAAAACTGATTGTCATTATCGCTTATAGTTTCCGAGATATTCGCACAAATGTAAAATTGTTATACGATTGTACATGTGCGTATATGTGTGTGTATGTCGAAAAATATTTTAAAATTTTTCGTTCAAAAATTTTCTGCCAATACCAGGCCAACAGAATTCAGCAGGAAGTGTTTTTTGTTAAACACTTTTACAATTTTGCTTATAACTCGGAAACTATAAGAGATAATGACATTGAGTTTTCGCTATACGATAGAAAAAAGCATCAGCTATTTAGCAAAATTTATTTCCGCCCACAAATGCCACGCCTTCTAAGAAATATACTGAATTCTTATATATAATGCCTTATATTTCAGGCGGTATTTAATATTTGGGGGCGAATTTATTTATTGTTGGAAAGCTGATGTTTTTTCCAGTCGCATGGTGAAAACTAATTGTCATTATCTCTTATAGTTTCCGAGATATTCGCACAAATGTAAAATTGTTATACGATTGTACATGTGGGTATATGTGTGTGTATGTCGAAAAATATTTTCAAATTTTTCGTTCAAAAATTTTCTGCCAATACCAGGCCAACAGAATTCAGCAGGAAGTGTTTTTTGTTAAACACTTTTACAATTTTGCTTATAACTCGGAAACTATAAGAGATAATGACATTGAGTTTTCGCTATACGATAGAAAAAAGCATCAGCTATTTAGCAAAATTTATTTCCGCCCACAAATGCCACGCCTTCTAAGAAATATACTGAATTCTTATATATAATGCCTTATATTTCAGGCGGTATTTAATATTTGGGGGCGAATTTATTTATTGTTGAAAAGCTGATGTTTTTTCCAGTCGCATGGTGAAAACTAATTGTCATTATCTCTTATAGTTTCCGAGATATTCGCACAAATGTAAAATTGTTATACGATTGTACATGTGCGTATATGTGTGTGTATGTCGAAAAATATTTTAAAATTTTTCGTTCAAAAATTTTCTGCCAATACCAGGCCAACAGAATTCAGCAGGAAGTGTTTTTTGTTAAACACTTTTACAATTTTGCTTATAACTCGGAAACTATAAGAGATAATGACATTGAGTTTTCGCTATACGATAGAAAAAAGCATCAGCTATTTAGCAAAATTTATTTCCGCCCACAAATGCCACGCCTTCTAAGAAATATACTGAATTCTTATATATAATGCCTTATATTTCAAGCGGTATTTAATATTTGGGGGCGAATTTATTTATTGTTGGAAAGCTGATGTTTTTTCCAGTCGCATGGTGAAAACTGATTGTCATTATCGCTTATAGTTTCCGAGATATTCGCACAAATGTAAAATTGTTATACGATTGTACATGTGCGTATATGTGTGTGTATGTCGAAAAATATTTTAAAATTTTTCGTTCAAAAATTTTCTGCCAATACCAGGCCAACAGAATTCAGCAGGAAGTGTTTTTTGTTAAACACTTTTACAATTTTGCTTATAACTCGGAAACTATAAGAGATAATGACATTGAGTTTTCGCTATACGATAGAAAAAAGCATCAGCTATTTAGCAAAATTTATTTCCGCCCACAAATGCCACGCCTTCTAAGAAATATACTGAATTCTTATATATAATGCCTTATATTTCAGGCGGTATTTAATATTTGGGGGCGAATTTATTTATTGTTGGAAAGCTGATGTTTTTTCCAGTCGCATGGTGAAAACTAATTGTCATTATCTCTTATAGTTTCCGAGATATTCGCACAAATGTAAAATTGTTATACGATTGTACATGTGGGTATATGTGTGTGTATGTCGAAAAATATTTTCAAATTTTTCGTTCAAAAATTTTCTGCCAATACCAGGCCAACAGAATTCAGCAGGAAGTGTTTTTTGTTAAACACTTTTACAATTTTGCTTATAACTCGGAAACTATAAGAGATAATGACATTGAGTTTTCGCTATACGATAGAAAAAAGCATCAGCTATTTAGCAAAATTTATTTCCGCCCACAAATGCCACGCCTTCTAAGAAATATACTGAATTCTTATATATAATGCCTTATATTTCAGGCGGTATTTAATATTTGGGGGCGAATTTATTTATTGTTGAAAAGCTGATGTTTTTTCCAGTCGCATGGTGAAAACTAATTGTCATTATCTCTTATAGTTTCCGAGATATTCGCACAAATGTAAAATTGTTATACGATTGTACATGTGCGTATATGTGTGTGTATGTCGAAAAATATTTTAAAATTTTTCGTTCAAAAATTTTCTGCCAATACCAGGCCAACAGAATTCAGCAGGAAGTGTTTTTTGTTAAACACTTTTACAATTTTGCTTATAACTCGGAAACTATAAGAGATAATGACATTGAGTTTTCGCTATACGATAGAAAAAAACATCAGCTATTTAGCAAAATTTATTTCCGCCCACAAATGCCACGCCTTCTAAGAAATATACTGAATTCTTATATATAATGCCTTATATTTCAGGCGGTATTTAATATTTGGGGGCGAATTTATTTATTGTTGGAAAGCTGATGTTTTTTCCAGTCGCATGGTGAAAACTAGTTGTCATTATCTCTTATAGTTTCCGAGATATTCGCACAAATGTAAAATTGTTATACGATTGTACATGTGCGTATATGTGTGTGTATGTCGAAAAATATTTTAAAATTTTTCGTTCAAAAATTTTCTGCCAATACCAGGCCAACAGAATTCAGCAGGAAGTGTTTTTTGTTAAACACTTTTACAATTTTGCTTATAACTCGGAAACTATAAGAGATAATGACATTGAGTTTTCGCTATACGATAGAAAAAAACATCAGCTATTTAGCAAAATTTATTTCCGCCCACAAATGCCACGCCTTCTAAGAAATATACTGAATTCTTATATATAATGCCTTATATTTCAGGCAGTATTTAATATTTGGGGGCGAATTTGTTTATTGTTGGAAAGCTGATGTTTTTTCCAGTCGCATGGTGAAAACTGATTGTCATTATCTCTTATAGTTTCCGAGATATTCGCACAAATGTAAAATTGTTATACGATTGTACATTTGCGTATATGTGTGTATGTCGAAAAATATTTTCAAATTTTTCGTTCAAAAATTTTCTGCCAATACCAGGCCAACAGAATTCAGCAGGAAGTGTTTTTTGTTAAACACTTTTACAATTTTGCTTATAACTCGGAAACTATAAGAGATAATGGCATTGAGTTTTCGCTATACGATAGAAAAAAGCATCAGCTATTTAGCAAAATTTATTTCCGCCCACAAATGCCACGCCTTCTAAGAAATATACTGAATTCTTATATATAATGCCTTATATTTCAGGCGGTATTTAATATTTGGGGGCGAATTTATTTATTGTTGGAAAGCTGATGTTTTTTCCAGTCGCATGGTGAAAACTAATTGTCATTATCTCTTATAGTTTCCGAGATAATCGCACAAATGTAAAATTGTTATACGATTGTACATGTGCGTATATGTGTGTGTATGTCGAAAAATATTTTAAAATTTTTCGTTCAAAAATTTTCTGCCAATACCAGGCCAACAGAATTCAGCAGGAAGTGTTTTTTGTTAAACACTTTTACAATTTTGCTTATAACTCGGAAACTATAAGAGATAATGACATTGAGTTTTCGCTATACGATAGAAAAAAACATCAGCTATTTAGCAAAATTTATTTCCGCCCACAAATGCCACGCCTTCTAAGAAATATACTGAATTCTTATATATAATGCCTTATATTTCAGGCGGTATTTAATATTTGGGGGCGAATTTATTTATTGTTGGAAAGCTGATGTTTTTTCCAGTCGCATGGTGAAAACTAGTTGTCATTATCTCTTATAGTTTCCGAGATATTCGCACAAATGTAAAATTGTTATACGATTGTACATGTGCGTATATGTGTGTGTATGTCGAAAAATATTTTAAAATTTTTCGTTCAAAAATTTTCTGCCAATACCAGGCCAACAGAATTCAGCAGGAAGTGTTTTTTGTTAAACACTTTTACAATTTTGCTTATAACTCGGAAACTATAAGAGATAATGACATTGAGTTTTCGCTATACGATAGAAAAAAACATCAGCTATTTAGCAAAATTTATTTCCGCCCACAAATGCCACGCCTTCTAAGAAATATACTGAATTCTTATATATAATGCCTTATATTTCAGGCAGTATTTAATATTTGGGGGCGAATTTGTTTATTGTTGGAAAGCTGATGTTTTTTCCAGTCGCATGGTGAAAATTGATTGTCATTATCTCTTATAGTTTCCGAGATATTCGCACAAATGTAAAATTGTTATACGATTGTACATTTGCGTATATGTGTGTATGTCGAAAAATATTTTCAAATTTTTCGTTCAAAAATTTTCTGCCAATACCAGGCCAACAGAATTCAGCAGGAAGTGTTTTTTGTTAAACACTTTTACAATTTTGCTTATAACTCGGAAACTATAAGAGATAATGGCATTGAGTTTTCGCTATACGATAGAAAAAAGCATCAGCTATTTAGCAAAATTTATTTCCGCCCACAAATGCCACGCCTTCTAAGAAATATACTGAATTCTTATATATAATGCCTTATATTTCAGGCGGTATTTAATATTTGGGGGCGAATTTATTTATTGTTGGAAAGCTGATGTTTTTTCCAGTCGCATGGTGAAAACTAATTGTCATTATCTCTTATAGTTTCCGAGATAATCGCACAAATGTAAAATTGTTATACGATTGTACATGTGCGTATATGTGTGTGTATGTCGAAAAATATTTTAAAATTTTTCGTTCAAAAATTTTCTGCCAATACCAGGCCAACAGAATTCAGCAGGAAGTGTTTTTTGTTAAACACTTTTACAATTTTGATTATAACTCGGAAACTATAAGAGATAATGACATTGAGTTTTCGCTATACGATAGAAAAAAGCATCAGCTATTTAGCAAAATTTATTTCCGCCCACAAATGCCACGCCTTCTAAGAAATATACTGAATTCTTATATATAATGCCTTATATTTCAAGCGGTATTTAATATTTGGGGGCGAATTTATTTATTGTTGGAAAGCTGATGTTTTTTCCAGTCGCATGGTGAAAACTGATTGTCATTATCTCTTATAGTTTCCGAGATATTCGCACAAATGTAAAATTGTTATACGATTGTACATGTGCGTATATGTGTGTGTATGCCGAAAAATATTTTCAAATTTTTCGTTCAAAAATTTTCTGCCAATACCAGGCCAACAGAATTCAGCAGGAAGTGTTTTTTGTTAAACACTTTTACAATTTTGCTTATAACTGGGAAACTATAACAGATAATGACATTGAGTTTTCGCTATACGATAGAAAAAAGCATCAGCTATTTAGCAAAATTTATTTCCGCCCACAAATGCCACGCCTTCTAAGAAATATACTGAATTCTTATATATAATGCCTTATATTTCAAGCGGTATTTAATATTTGGGGGCGAATTTATTTATTGTTGGAAAGCTGATGTTTTTTCCAGTCGCATGGTGAAAACTGATTGTCATTATCGCTTATAGTTTCCGAGATATTCGCACAAATGTAAAATTGTTATACGATTGTACATGTGCGTATATGTGTGTGTATGTCGAAAAATATTTTAAAATTTTTCGTTCAAAAATTTTCTGCCAATACCAGGCCAACAGAATTCAGCAGGAAGTGTTTTTTGTTAAACACTTTTACAATTTTGCTTATAACTCGGAAACTATAAGAGATAATGACATTGAGTTTTCGCTATACGATAGAAAAAAGCATCAGCTATTTAGCAAAATTTATTTCCGCCCACAAATGCCACGCCTTCTAAGAAATATACTGAATTCTTATATATAATGCCTTATATTTCAGGCGGTATTTAATATTTGGGCGCGAATTTATTTATTGTTGGAAAGCTGATGTTTTTTCCAGTCGCATGGTGAAAACTGATTGTCATTATCTCTTATAGTTTCCGAGATATTCGCACAAATGTAAAATTGTTATACGATTGTACATTTGCGTATATGTGTGTATGTCGAAAAATATTTTCAAATTTTTCGTTCAAAAATTTTCTGCCAATACCAGGCCAACAGAATTCAGCAGGAAGTGTTTTTTGTTAAACACTTTTACAATTTTGCTTATAACTCGGAAACTATAAGAGATAATGACATTGAGTTTTCGCTATACGATAGAAAAAAACATCAGCTATTTAGCAAAATTTATTTCCGCCCACAAATGCCACGCCTTCTAAGAAATATACTGAATTCTTATATATAATGCCTTATATTTCAGGCGGTATTTAATATTTGGGCGCGAATTTATTTATTGTTGGAAAGCTGATGTTTTTTCCAGTCGCATGGTGAAAACTGATTGTCATTATCTCTTATAGTTTCCGAGATATTCGCACAAATGTAAAATTGTTATACGATTGTACATGTGCGTATATGTGTGTGTATGTCGAAAAATATTTTCAAATTTTTCGTTCAAAAATTTTCTGCCAATACCAGGCCAACAGAATTCAGCAGGAAGTGTTTTTTGTTAAACACTTTTACAATTTTGCTTATAACTCGGAAACTATAAGAGATAATGACATTGAGTTTTCGCTATACGATAGAAAAAAACATCAGCTATTTAGCAAAATTTATTTCCGCCCACAAATGCCACGCCTTCTAAGAAATATACTGAATTCTTATATATAATGCCTTATATTTCAGGCAGTATTTAATATTTGGGGGCGAATTTGTTTATTGTTGGAAAGCTGATGTTTTTTCCAGTCGCATGGTGAAAACTAATTGTCATTATCTCTTATAGTTTCCGAGATATTCGCACAAATGTAAAATTGTTATACGATTGTACATGTGCGTATATGTGTGTGTATGTCGAAAAATACTTTAAAATTTTTCGTTCAAAAATTTTCTGCCAATACCAGGCCAACAGAATTCAGCAGGAAGTGTTTTTTGTTAAACACTTTTACAATTTTGATTATAACTCGGAAACTATAAGAGATAATGACATTGAGTTTTCGCTATACGATAGAAAAAAGCATCAGCTATTTAGCAAAATTTATTTCCGCCCACAAATGCCACGCCTTCTAAGAAATATACTGAATTCTTATATATAATGCCTTATATTTCAAGCGGTATTTAATATTTGGGGGCGAATTTATTTATTGTTGGAAAGCTGATGTTTTTTCCAGTCGCATGGTGAAAACTGATTGTCATTATCTCTTATAGTTTCCGAGATATTCGCACAAATGTAAAATTGTTATACGATTGTACATTTGCGTATATGTGTGTATGTCGAAAAATATTTTCAAATTTTTCGTTCAAAAATTTTCTGCCAATACCAGGCCAACAGAATTCAGCAGGAAGTGTTTTTTGTTAAACACTTTTACAATTTTGCTTATAACTCGGAAACTATAAGAGATAATGGCATTGAGTTTTCGCTATACGATAGAAAAAAGCATCAGCTATTTAGCAAAATTTATTTCCGCCCACAAATGCCACGCCTTCTAAGAAATATACTGAATTCTTATATATAATGCCTTATATTTCAGGCGGTATTTAATATTTGGGGGCGAATTTATTTATTGTTGGAAAGCTGATGTTTTTTCCAGTCGCATGGTGAAAACTAATTGTCATTATCTCTTATAGTTTCCGAGATATTCGCACAAATGTAAAATTGTTATACGATTGTACATGTGCGTATATGTGTGTGTATGTCGAAAAATATTTTAAAATTTTTCGTTCAAAAATTTTCTGCCAATACCAGGCCAACAGAATTCAGCAGGAAGTGTTTTTTGTTAAACACTTTTACAATTTTGCTTATAACTCGGAAACTATAAGAGATAATGACATTGAGTTTTCGCTATACGATAGAAAAAAACATCAGCTATTTAGCAAAATTTATTTCCGCCCACAAATGCCACGCCTTCTAAGAAATATACTGAATTCTTATATATAATGCCTTATATTTCAGGCAGTATTTAATATTTGGGGGCGAATTTGTTTATTGTTGGAAAGCTGATGTTTTTTCCAGTCGCATGGTGAAAACTGATTGTCATTATCTCTTATAGTTTCCGAGATATTCGCACAAATGTAAAATTGTTATACGATTGTACATTTGCGTATATGTGTGTATGTCGAAAAATATTTTCAAATTTTTCGTTCAAAAATTTTCTGCCAATACCAGGCCAACAGAATTCAGCAGGAAGTGTTTTTTGTTAAACACTTTTACAATTTTGCTTATAACTCGGAAACTATAAGAGATAATGGCATTGAGTTTTCGCTATACGATAGAAAAAAGCATCAGCTATTTAGCAAAATTTATTTCCGCCCACAAATGCCACGCCTTCTAAGAAATATACTGAATTCTTATATATAATGCCTTATATTTCAGGCGGTATTTAATATTTGGGGGCGAATTTATTTATTGTTGGAAAGCTGATGTTTTTTCCAGTCGCATGGTGAAAACTAATTGTCATTATCTCTTATAGTTTCCGAGATAATCGCACAAATGTAAAATTGTTATACGATTGTACATGTGCGTATATGTGTGTGTATGTCGAAAAATATTTTAAAATTTTTCGTTCAAAAATTTTCTGCCAATACCAGGCCAACAGAATTCAGCAGGAAGTGTTTTTTGTTAAACACTTTTACAATTTTGATTATAACTCGGAAACTATAAGAGATAATGACATTGAGTTTTCGCTATACGATAGAAAAAAGCATCAGCTATTTAGCAAAATTTATTTCCGCCCACAAATGCCACGCCTTCTAAGAAATATACTGAATTCTTATATATAATGCCTTATATTTCAAGCGGTATTTAATATTTGGGGGCGAATTTATTTATTGTTGGAAAGCTGATGTTTTTTCCAGTCGCATGGTGAAAACTGATTGTCATTATCTCTTATAGTTTCCGAGATATTCGCACAAATGTAAAATTGTTATACGATTGTACATGTGCGTATATGTGTGTGTATGCCGAAAAATATTTTCAAATTTTTCGTTCAAAAATTTTCTGCCAATACCAGGCCAACAGAATTCAGCAGGAAGTGTTTTTTGTTAAACACTTTTACAATTTTGCTTATAACTGGGAAACTATAACAGATAATGACATTGAGTTTTCGCTATACGATAGAAAAAAGCATCAGCTATTTAGCAAAATTTATTTCCGCCCACAAATGCCACGCCTTCTAAGAAATATACTGAATTCTTATATATAATGCCTTATATTTCAAGCGGTATTTAATATTTGGGGGCGAATTTATTTATTGTTGGAAAGCTGATGTTTTTTCCAGTCGCATGGTGAAAACTGATTGTCATTATCGCTTATAGTTTCCGAGATATTCGCACAAATGTAAAATTGTTATACGATTGTACATGTGCGTATACGTGTGTGTATGTCGAAAAATATTTTAAAATTTTTCGTTCAAAAATTTTCTGCCAATACCAGGCCAACAGAATTCAGCAGGAAGTGTTTTTTGTTAAACACTTTTACAATTTTGCTTATAACTCGGAAACTATAAGAGATAATGACATTGAGTTTTCGCTATACGATAGAAAAAAGCATCAGCTATTTAGCAAAATTTATTTCCGCCCACAAATGCCACGCCTTCTAAGAAATATACTGAATTCTTATATATAATGCCTTATATTTCAGGCGGTATTTAATATTTGGGCGCGAATTTATTTATTGTTGGAAAGCTGATGTTTTTTCCAGTCGCATGGTGAAAACTGATTGTCATTATCTCTTATAGTTTCCGAGATATTCGCACAAATGTAAAATTGTTATACGATTGTACATTTGCGTATATGTGTGTATGTCGAAAAATATTTTCAAATTTTTCGTTCAAAAATTTTCTGCCAATACCAGGCCAACAGAATTCAGCAGGAAGTGTTTTTTGTTAAACACTTTTACAATTTTGCTTATAACTCGGAAACTATAAGAGATAATGACATTGAGTTTTCGCTATACGATAGAAAAAAACATCAGCTATTTAGCAAAATTTATTTCCGCCCACAAATGCCACGCCTTCTAAGAAATATACTGAATTCTTATATATAATGCCTTATATTTCAGGCGGTATTTAATATTTGGGCGCGAATTTATTTATTGTTGGAAAGCTGATGTTTTTTCCAGTCGCATGGTGAAAACTGATTGTCATTATCTCTTATAGTTTCCGAGATATTCGCACAAATGTAAAATTGTTATACGATTGTACATGTGCGTATATGTGTGTGTATGTCGAAAAATATTTTCAAATTTTTCGTTCAAAAATTTTCTGCCAATACCAGGCCAACAGAATTCAGCAGGAAGTGTTTTTTGTTAAACACTTTTACAATTTTGCTTATAACTCGGAAACTATAAGAGATAATGACATTGAGTTTTCGCTATACGATAGAAAAAAACATCAGCTATTTAGCAAAATTTATTTCCGCCCACAAATGCCACGCCTTCTAAGAAATATACTGAATTCTTATATATAATGCCTTATATTTCAGGCAGTATTTAATATTTGGGGGCGAATTTGTTTATTGTTGGAAAGCTGATGTTTTTTCCAGTCGCATGGTGAAAACTAATTGTCATTATCTCTTATAGTTTCCGAGATATTCGCACAAATGTAAAATTGTTATACGATTGTACATGTGCGTATATGTGTGTGTATGTCGAAAAATACTTTAAAATTTTTCGTTCAAAAATTTTCTGCCAATACCAGGCCAACAGAATTCAGCAGGAAGTGTTTTTTGTTAAACACTTTTACAATTTTGATTATAACTCGGAAACTATAAGAGATAATGACATTGAGTTTTCGCTATACGATAGAAAAAAGCATCAGCTATTTAGCAAAATTTATTTCCGCCCACAAATGCCACGCCTTCTAAGAAATATACTGAATTCTTATATATAATGCCTTATATTTCAAGCGGTATTTAATATTTGGGGGCGAATTTATTTATTGTTGGAAAGCTGATGTTTTTTCCAGTCGCATGGTGAAAACTGATTGTCATTATCTCTTATAGTTTCCGAGATATTCGCACAAATGTAAAATTGTTATACGATTGTACATGTGCGTATATGTGTGTGTATGTCGAAAAATATTTTCAAATTTTTCGTTCAAAAATTTTCTGCCAATACCAGGCCAACAGAATTCAGCAGGAAGTGTTTTTTGTTAAACACTTTTACAATTTTGCTTATAACTGGGAAACTATAACAGATAATGACATTGAGTTTTCGCTATACGATAGAAAAAAGCATCAGCTATTTAGCAAAATTTATTTCCGCCCACAAATGCCACGCCTTCTAAGAAATATACTGAATTCTTATATATAATGCCTTATATTTCAAGCGGTATTTAATATTTGGGGGCGAATTTATTTATTGTTGGAAAGCTGATGTTTTTTCCAGTCGCATGGTGAAAACTGATTGTCATTATCTCTTATAGTTTCCGAGATATTCGCACAAATGTAAAATTGTTATACGATTGTACATGTGCGTATATGTGTGTATGTCGAAAAATATTTTCAAATTTTTCGTTCAAAAATTTTCTGCCAATACCAGGCCAACAGAATTCAGCAGGAAGTGTTTTTTGTTAAACACTTTTACAATTTTGCTTATAACTCGGAAACTATAAGAGATAATGACATTGAGTTTTCGCTATACGATAGAAAAAAACATTAGCTTTTTAGCAAAATTTATTTCCGCCCACAAATGCCACGCCTTCTAAGAAATATACTGAATTCTTATATATAATGCCTTATATTTCAGGCGGTATTTAATATTTGGGGGCGAATTTATTTATTGTTGGAAAGCTGATGTTTTTTCCAGTCGCATGGTGAAAACTAATTGTCATTATCTCTTATAGTTTCCGAGATATTCGCACAAATGTAAAATTGTTATACGATTGTACATGTGCGTATATGTGTGTGTATGTCGAAAAATATTTTAAAATTTTTCGTTCAAAAATTTTCTGCCAATACCAGGCCAACAGAATTCAGCAGGAAGTGTTTTTTGTTAAACACTTTTACAATTTTGCTTATAACTCGGAAACTATAAGAGATAATGACATTGAGTTTTCGCTATACGATAGAAAAAAACATCAGCTATTTAGCAAAATTTATTTCCGCCCACAAATGCCACGCCTTCTAAGAAATATACTGAATTCTTATATATAATGCCTTATATTTCAGGCGGTATTTAATATTTGGGCGCGAATTTATTTATTGTTGGAAAGCTGATGTTTTTTCCAGTCGCATGGTGAAAACTGATTGTCATTATCTCTTATAGTTTCCGAGATATTCGCACAAATGTAAAATTGTTATACGATTGTACATTTGCGTATATGTGTGTATGTCGAAAAATATTTTCAAATTTTTCGTTCAAAAATTTTCTGCCAATACCAGGCCAACAGAATTCAGCAGGAAGTGTTTTTTGTTAAACACTTTTACAATTTTGCTTATAACTCGGAAACTATAAGAGATAATGACATTGAGTTTTCGCTATACGATAGAAAAAAACATCAGCTATTTAGCAAAATTTATTTCCGCCCACAAATGCCACGCCTTCTAAGAAATATACTGAATTCTTATATATAATGCCTTATATTTCAGGCGGTATTTAATATTTGGGCGCGAATTTATTTATTGTTGGAAAGCTGATGTTTTTTCCAGTCGCATGGTGAAAACTGATTGTCATTATCTCTTATAGTTTCCGAGATATTCGCACAAATGTAAAATTGTTATACGATTGTACATGTGCGTATATGTGTGTGTATGTCGAAAAATATTTTCAAATTTTTCGTTCAAAAATTTTCTGCCAATACCAGGCCAACAGAATTCAGCAGGAAGTGTTTTTTGTTAAACACTTTTACAATTTTGCTTATAACTCGGAAACTATAAGAGATAATGACATTGAGTTTTCGCTATACGATAGAAAAAAACATCAGCTATTTAGCAAAATTTATTTCCGCCCACAAATGCCACGCCTTCTAAGAAATATACTGAATTCTTATATATAATGCCTTATATTTCAAGCCGTATTTAGTATTTGGGGGCGAATTTATTTATTGTTGGAAAGCTGATGTTTTTTCCAGTCGCATGGTGAAAACTGATTGTCATTATCTCTTATAGTTTCCGAGATATTCGCACAAATGTAAAATTGTTATACGATTGTACATGTGCGTATATGTGTGTGTATGTCGAAAAATATTTTCAAATTTTTCGTTCAAAAATTTTCTGCCAATACCAGGCCAACAGAATTCAGCAGGAAGTGTTTTTTGTTAAACACTTTTACAATTTTGCTTATAACTCGGAAACTATAAGAGATAATGACATTGAGTTTTCGCTATACGATAGAAAAAACATCAGCTATTCAGCAAAATTTATTTCCGCCCACAAATGCCACGCCTTCTAAGAAATATACTGAATTCTTATATATAATACCTTATATTTCAGGCGGTATTAAATATTTGGAGGCGAATTTATTTATTGTTGGAAAGCTGATGTTTTTCCCAGTCGCATGGTGAAAACTGATTGTCATTATCTCTTATAGTTTCCGAGATATTCGCACAAATGTAAAATTGTTATACGATTGTACATGTGCGTATATGTGTGTGTATGTCGAAAAATATTTTCAAATTTTTCGTTCAAAAATTTTCTGCCAATACCAGGCCAACAGAATTCAGCAGGAAGTGTTTTTTGTTAAACACTTTTACAATTTTGCTTATAACTCGGAAACTATAAGAGATAATGACATTGAGTTTTCGCTATACGATAGAAAAAAACATCAGCTATTCAGCAAAATTTATTTCCGCCCACAAATGCCACGCCTTCTAAGAAATATACTGAATTCTTATATATAATACCTTATATTTCAGGCGGTATTAAATATTTGGAGGCGAATTTATTTATTGTTGGAAAGCTGATGTTTTTTCCAGTCTCATGGTGAAAACTGATTGTCATTATCTCTTATAGTTTCCGAGATATTCGCACAAATGTAAAATTGTTATACGATTGTACATGTGCGTATATGTGTGTGTATGTCGAAAAATACTTTAAAATTTTTCGTTCAAAAATTTTCTGCCAATACCAGGCCAACAGAATTCAGCAGGAAGTGTTTTTTGTTAAACACTTTTACAATTTTGATTATAACTCGGAAACTATAAGAGATAATGACATTGAGTTTTCGCTATACGATAGAAAAAAGCATCAGCTATTTAGCAAAATTTATTTCCGCCCACAAATGCCACGCCTTCTAAGAAATATACTGAATTCTTATATATAATGCCTTATATTTCAAGCGGTATTTAATATTTGGGGGCGAATTTATTTATTGTTGGAAAGCTGATGTTTTTTCCAGTCGCATGGTGAAAACTGATTGTCATTATCTCTTATAGTTTCCGAGATATTCGCACAAATGTAAAATTGTTATACGATTGTACATTTGCGTATATGTGTGTATGTCGAAAAATATTTTCAAATTTTTCGTTCAAAAATTTTCTGCCAATACCAGGCCAACAGAATTCAGCAGGAAGTGTTTTTTGTTAAACACTTTTACAATTTTGCTTATAACTCGGAAACTATAAGAGATAATGACATTGAGTTTTCGCTATACGATAGAAAAAAACATTAGCTTTTTAGCAAAATTTATTTCCGCCCACAAATGCCACGCCTTCTAAGAAATATACTGAATTCTTATATATAATGCCTTATATTTCAGGCGGTATTTAATATTTGGGGGCGAATTTATTTATTGTTGGAAAGCTGATGTTTTTTCCAGTCGCATGGTGAAAACTAATTGTCATTATCTCTTATAGTTTCCGAGATATTCGCACAAATGTAAAATTGTTATACGATTGTACATGTGCGTATATGTGTGTGTATGTCGAAAAATATTTTAAAATTTTTCGTTCAAAAATTTTCTGCCAATACCAGGCCAACAGAATTCAGCAGGAAGTGTTTTTTGTTAAACACTTTTACAATTTTGCTTATAACTCGGAAACTATAAGAGATAATGACATTGAGTTTTCGCTATACGATAGAAAAAAACATCAGCTATTTAGCAAAATTTATTTCCGCCCACAAATGCCACGCCTTCTAAGAAATATACTGAATTCTTATATATAATGCCTTATATTTCAGGCGGTATTTAATATTTGGGCGCGAATTTATTTATTGTTGGAAAGCTGATGTTTTTTCCAGTCGCATGGTGAAAACTGATTGTCATTATCTCTTATAGTTTCCGAGATATTCGCACAAATGTAAAATTGTTATACGATTGTACATTTGCGTATATGTGTGTATGTCGAAAAATATTTTCAAATTTTTCGTTCAAAAATTTTCTGCCAATACCAGGCCAACAGAATTCAGCAGGAAGTGTTTTTTGTTAAACACTTTTACAATTTTGCTTATAACTCGGAAACTATAAGAGATAATGACATTGAGTTTTCGCTATACGATAGAAAAAAACATCAGCTATTTAGCAAAATTTATTTCCGCCCACAAATGCCACGCCTTCTAAGAAATATACTGAATTCTTATATATAATGCCTTATATTTCAGGCGGTATTTAATATTTGAGCGCGAATTTATTTATTGTTGGAAAGCTGATGTTTTTTCCAGTCGCATGGTGAAAACTGATTGTCATTATCTCTTATAGTTTCCGAGATATTCGCACAAATGTAAAATTGTTATACGATTGTACATGTGCGTATATGTGTGTGTATGTCGAAAAATATTTTCAAATTTTTCGTTCAAAAATTTTCTGCCAATACCAGGCCAACAGAATTCAGCAGGAAGTGTTTTTTGTTAAACACTTTTACAATTTTGCTTATAACTCGGAAACTATAAGAGATAATGACATTGAGTTTTCGCTATACGATAGAAAAAAACATCAGCTATTTAGCAAAATTTATTTCCGCCCACAAATGCCACGCCTTCTAAGAAATATACTGAATTCTTATATATAATGCCTTATATTTCAAGCCGTATTTAGTATTTGGGGGCGAATTTATTTATTGTTGGAAAGCTGATGTTTTTTCCAGTCGCATGGTGAAAACTGATTGTCATTATCTCTTATAGTTTCCGAGATATTCGCACAAATGTAAAATTGTTATACGATTGTACATGTGCGTATATGTGTGTGTATGTCGAAAAATATTTTCAAATTTTTCGTTCAAAAATTTTCTGCCAATACCAGGCCAACAGAATTCAGCAGGAAGTGTTTTTTGTTAAACACTTTTACAATTTTGCTTATAACTCGGAAACTATAAGAGATAATGACATTGAGTTTTCGCTATACGATAGAAAAAACATCAGCTATTCAGCAAAATTTATTTCCGCCCACAAATGCCACGCCTTCTAAGAAATATACTGAATTCTTATATATAATACCTTATATTTCAGGCGGTATTAAATATTTGGAGGCGAATTTATTTATTGTTGGAAAGCTGATGTTTTTCCCAGTCGCATGGTGAAAACTGATTGTCATTATCTCTTATAGTTTCCGAGATATTCGCACAAATGTAAAATTGTTATACGATTGTACATGTGCGTATATGTGTGTGTATGTCGAAAAATATTTTCAAATTTTTCGTTCAAAAATTTTCTGCCAATACCAGGCCAACAGAATTCAGCAGGAAGTGTTTTTTGTTAAACACTTTTACAATTTTGCTTATAACTCGGAAACTATAAGAGATAATGACATTGAGTTTTCGCTATACGATAGAAAAAAACATCAGCTATTCAGCAAAATTTATTTCCGCCCACAAATGCCACGCCTTCTAAGAAATATACTGAATTCTTATATATAATACCTTATATTTCAGGCGGTATTAAATATTTGGAGGCGAATTTATTTATTGTTGGAAAGCTGATGTTTTTTCCAGTCTCATGGTGAAAACTGATTGTCATTATCTCTTATAGTTTCCGAGATATTCGCACAAATGTAAAATTGTTATACGATTGTACATGTGCGTATATGTGTGTGTATGTCGAAAAATATTTTCAAATTTTTCGTTCAAAAATTTTCTGCCAATACCAGGCCAACAGAATTCAGCAGGAAGTGTTTTTTGTTAAACACTTTTACAATTTTGCTTATAACTCGGAAACTATAAGAGATAATGACATTGAGTTTTCGCTATACGATAGAAAAAAACATCAGCTATTTAGCAAAATTTATTTCCGCCCACAAATGCCACGCCTTCTAAGAAATATACTGAATTCTTATATATAATGCCTTATATTTCAGGCGGTATTTAATATTTGGGGGCGAATTTATTTATTGTTGGAAAGCTGATGTTTTTTCCAGTCGCATGGTGAAAACTGATTGTCATTATCTCTTATAGTTTCCGAGATATTCGCACAAATGTAAAATTGTTATACGATTGTACATGTGCGTATATGTGTGTGTGTCGAAAATTATTTTCAAATTTTTCGTTCAAAAATTTTCTGCCAATACCAGGCCAACAGAATTCAGCAGGAAGTGTTTTTTGTTTAACACTTTTACAATTTTGCTTATAACTCGGAAACTATAAGAGATAATGACATTGAGTTTTCGCTATACGATAGAAAAAAACATCAGCTATTTAGCAAAATTTATTTCCGCCCACAAATGCCACGCCTTCTAAGAAATATACTGAATTCTTATATATAATGCCTTATATTTCAGGCGGTATTTAATATTTGGGGGCGAATTTATTTATTGTTGGAAAGCTGATGTTTTTTCCAGTCGCATGGTGAAAACTGATTGTCATTATCTCTTATAGTTTCCGAGATATTCGCACAAATGTAAAATTGTTATACGATTGTACATTTGCGTATATGTGTGTATGTCGAAAAATATTTTCAAATTTTTCGTTCAAAAATTTTCTGCCAATACCAGGCCAACAGAATTCAGCAGGAAGTGTTTTTTGTTAAACACTTTTACAATTTTGCTTATAACTCGGAAACTATAAGAGATAATGACATTGAGTTTTCGCTATACGATAGAAAAAAACATCAGCTATTTAGCAAAATTTATTTCCGCCCACAAATGCCACGCCTTCTAAGAAATATACTGAATTCTTATATATAATGCCTTATATTTCAGGCGGTATTTAATATTTGGGCGCGAATTTATTTATTGTTGGAAAGCTGATGTTTTTTCCAGTCGCATGGTGAAAACTGATTGTCATTATCTCTTATAGTTTCCGAGATATTCGCACAAATGTAAAATTGTTATACGATTGTACATGTGCGTATATGTGTGTGTATGTCGAAAAATATTTTCAAATTTTTCGTTCAAAAATTTTCTGCCAATACCAGGCCAACAGAATTCAGCAGGAAGTGTTTTTTGTTAAACACTTTTACAATTTTGCTTATAACTCGGAAACTATAAGAGATAATGACATTGAGTTTTCGCTATACGATAGAAAAAAACATCAGCTATTTAGCAAAATTTATTTCCGCCCACAAATGCCACGCCTTCTAAGAAATATACTGAATTCTTATATATAATGCCTTATATTTCAAGCCGTATTTAGTATTTGGGGGCGAATTTATTTATTGTTGGAAAGCTGATGTTTTTTCCAGTCGCATGGTGAAAACTGATTGTCATTATCTCTTATAGTTTCCGAGATATTCGCACAAATGTAAAATTGTTATACGATTGTACATGTGCGTATATGTGTGTGTATGTCGAAAAATATTTTCAAATTTTTCGTTCAAAAATTTTCTGCCAATACCAGGCCAACAGAATTCAGCAGGAAGTGTTTTTTGTTAAACACTTTTACAATTTTGCTTATAACTCGGAAACTATAAGAGATAATGACATTGAGTTTTCGCTATACGATAGAAAAAACATCAGCTATTCAGCAAAATTTATTTCCGCCCACAAATGCCACGCCTTCTAAGAAATATACTGAATTCTTATATATAATACCTTATATTTCAGGCGGTATTAAATATTTGGGGGCGAATTTATTTATTGTTGGAAAGCTGATGTTTTTTCCAGTCGCATGGTGAAAACTGATTGTCATTACCTCTTATAGTTTCCGAGATATTCGCACAAATGTAAAATTGTTATACGATTGTACATGTGCGTA
Source organism: Sarcophaga carnaria (assembly GCA_958299815.1). Lineage (NCBI taxonomy): Eukaryota > Metazoa > Arthropoda > Insecta > Diptera > Sarcophagidae > Sarcophaga > Sarcophaga carnaria. The sequence goes on from OY283150.1 coordinate 47,191,746, forward strand.
TATGTGTGTATGTCGAAAAATATTTTCAAATTTTTCGTTCAAAAATTTTCTGCCAATACCAGGCCAACAGAATTCAGCAGGAAGTGTTTTTTGTTAAACACTTTTACAATTTTGCTTATAACTCGGAAACTATAAGAGATAATGACATTGAGTTTTCGCTATACGATAGAAAAAAACATCAGCTATTTAGCAAAATTTATTTCCGCCCACAAATGTCACGCCTTCTAGGAAATATACTGAATTCTTATATATAATACGTTATATTTCAGGCGGTATTCAATATTTGGGCGCGAATTTATTTATTGTTGGAAAGCTGATGTTTTTTCCAGTCGTATGGTGAAAACTGATTGTCATTATCTCTTATAGTTTCCGAGATATTCGCACAAATGTAAAATTGTTATACGATTGTACATGTGCGTATATGTGTGTGTATGTCGAAAAATATTTTCAAATTTTTCGTTCAAAAATTTTCTGCCAATACCAGGCCAACAGAATTCAGCAGGAAGTGTTTTTTGTTAAACACTTTTACAATTTTGCTTATAACTCGGAAACTATAAGAGATAATGACATTGAGTTTTCGCTATACGATAGAAAAAAGCATCAGCTATTTAGCAAAATTTATTTCCGCCCACAAATGCCACGCCTTCTAAGAAATATACTAAATTCTTATATATAATACCTTATATTTCAGGCGGTATTTAATATTTGGGCGCGAATTTATTTATTGTTGGAAAGCTGATGTTTTTTCCAGTCGCATGGTGAAAACTGATTGTCATTATCTCTTATAGTTTCCGAGATATTCGCACAAATGTAAAATTGTTATACGATTGTACATGTGCGTATATGTGTGTGTATGTCGAAAAATATTTTCAAATTTTTCGTTCAAAAATTTTCTGCCAATACCAGGCCAACAGAATTCAGCAGGAAGTGTTTTTTGTTTAACACTTTTACAATTTTGCTTATAACTCGGAAACCATAAGAGATAATGACATTGAGTTTTCGCTATACGATAGAAAAAAGCATCAGCTATTTAGCAAAATTTATTTCCGCCCACAAATGCCACGCCTTCTAAGAAATATACTGAATTCTTATATATAATGCCTTATATTTCAGGCGGTATTTTATATTTGGGGGCGAATTTATTTACTGTTGGAAAGCTGATGTTTTTTCCAGTCGCATGGTGAAAACTGATTGTCATTATCTCTTATAGTTTCCGAGATATTCGCACAAATGTAAAATTGTTATACGATTGTACATGTGCGTGTATGTGTGTGTATGTCGAAAAATATTTTCAAATTTTTCGTTCAAAAATTTTCTGCCAATACCAGGCCAACAGAATTCAGCAGGAAGTGTTTTTTGTTTAACACTTTTACAATTTTGCTTATAACTCGGAAACCATAAGAGATAATGACATTGAGTTTTCGCTATACGATAGAAAAAAACATCAGCTATTTAGCAAAATTTATTTCCGCCCACAAATGCCACGCCTTCTAAGAAATATACTGAATTCTTATATATAATGCCTTATATTTCAGGCGGTATTTAATATTTGGGGGCGAAGTTATTTATTGTTGGAAAGCTGATGTTTTTTCCAGTCGCATGGTGAAAACTGATTGTCATTATCTCTTATAGTTTCCGAGATATTCGCACAAATGTAAAATTGTTATACGATTGTACATGTGCGTATATGTGTGTGTATGTCGAAAAATATTTTCAAATTTTTCGTTCAAAAATTTTCTGCCAATACCAGGCCAACAGAATTCAGCAGGAAGTGTTTTTTGTTTAACACTTTTACAATTTTGCTTATAACTCGGAAACTATAAGAGATAATGACATTGAGTTTTCGCTATACGATAGAAAAAAACATCAGCTATTTAGCAAAATTTATTTCCGCCCACAAATGCCACGCCTTCTAAGAAATATACTGAATTCTTATATATAATGCCTTATATTTCAGGCGGTATTTAATATTTGGGGGCGAATTTATTTATTGTTGGAAAGCTGATGTTTTTTTCAGTCGCATGGTGAAAACTGATTGTCATTATCTCTTATAGTTTCCGAGATATTCGCACAAATGTAAAATTGTTATACGATTGTACATGTGCGTATATGTGTGTGTATGTCGAAAAATATTTTCAAATTTTTCGTTCAAAAATTTTCTGCCAATACCAGGCCAACAGAATTCAGCAGGAAGTGTTTTTTGTTTAACACTTTTACAATTTTGCTTATAACTCGGAAACTATAAGAGATAATGACATTGAGTTTTCGCTATACGATAGAAAAAAACATCAGCTATTTAGCAAAATTTATTTCCGCCCACAAATGCCACGCCTTCTAAGAAATATACTGAATTCTTATATATAATACGTTATATTTCAGGCGGTATTAAATATTTGGAGGCGAATTTATTTATTGTTGGAAAGCTGATGTTTTTTCCAGTCTCATGGTGAAAACTGATTGTCATTATCTCTTATAGTTTCCGAGATATTCGCACAAATGTAAAATTGTTATACGATTGTACATGTGCGTATATGTGTGTGTATGTCGAAAAATATTTTCAAATTTTTCGTTCAAAAATTTTCTGCCAATACCAGGCCAACAGAATTCAGCAGGAAGTGTTTTTTGTTTAACACTTTTACAATTTTGCTTATAACTCGGAAACTATAAGAGATAATGACATTGAGTTTTCGCTATACGATAGAAAAAAACATCAGCTATTTAGCAAAATTTATTTCCGCCCACAAATGCCACGCCTTCTAAGAAATATACTGAATTCTTATATATAATGCCTTATATTTCAGGCGGTATTTAATATTTGGGGGCGAATTTATTTATTGTTGGAAAGCTGATGTTTTTTCCAGTCGCATGGTGAAAACTGATTGTCATTATCTCTTATAGTTTCCGAGATATTCGCACAAATGTAAAATTGTTATACGATTGTACATGTGCGTATATGTGTGTGTATGTCGAAAAATATTTTCAAATTTTTCGTTCAAAAATTTTCTGCCAATACCAGGCCAACAGAATTCAGCAGGAAGTGTTTTTTGTTTAACACTTTTACAATTTTGCTTATAACTCGGAAACTATAAGAGATAATGACATTGAGTTTTCGCTATACGATAGAAAAAAACATCAGCTATTCAGCAAAATTTATTTCCGCCCACAAATGCCACGCCTTCTAAGAAATATACTGAATTCTTATATATAATACGTTATATTTCAGGCGGTATTAAATATTTGGAGGCGAATTTATTTATTGTTGGAAAGCTGATGTTTTTTCCAGTCTCATGGTGAAAACTGATTGTCATTATCTCTTATAGTTTCCGAGATATTCGCACAAATGTAAAATTGTTATACGATTGTACATGTGCGTATATGTGTGTGTATGTCGAAAAATATTTTCAAATTTTTCGTTCAAAAATTTTCTGCCAATACTAGGCCAACAGAATTCAGCAGGAAGTGTTTTTTGTTAAACACTTTTACAAGTTTGCTTATAACTCGGAAACTATAAGAGATAATGACATTGAGTTTTCGCTATACGATAGAAAAAAACATCAGCTATTTAGCAAAATTTATTTCCGCCCACAAATGCCACGCCTTCTAGGAAATATACTGAATTCTTATATATAATACGTTATATTTCAGGCGGTATTCAATATTTGGGGGCGAATTTATTTATTGTTGGAAAGCTGATGTTTTTTCCAGTCTCATGGTGAAAACTGATTGTCATTATCTCTTATAGTTTCCGAGATATTCGCACAAATGTAAAATTGTTATACGATTGTACATGTGCGTATATGTGTGTGTATGTCGAAAAATATTTTCAAATTTTTCGTTTAAAAATTTTCTGCCAATACCAGGCCAACAGAATTCAGCAGGAAGTGTTTTTTGTTTAACACTTTTACAATTTTGCTTATAACTCGGAAACCATAAGAGATAATGACATTGAGTTTTCGCTATACGATAGAAAAAAACATCAGCTATTTAACAAAATTTATTTCCGCCCACAAATGCCACGCCTTCTAAGAAATATACTGAATTCTTATATATAATGCCTTATATTTCAGGCGGTATTTTATATTTGGGGGCGAATTTATTTACTGTTGGAAAGCTGATGTTTTTTCCAGTCGCATGGTGAAAACTAATTGTCATTATCTCTTATAGTTTCCGAGATATTCGCACAAATGTAAAATTGTTATACGATTGTACATGTGCGTATATGTGTGTGTATGTCGAAAAATATTTTCAAATTTTTCGTTCAAAAATTTTCTGCCAATACCAGGCCAACAGAATTCAGCAGGAAGTGTTTTTTGTTAAACACTTTTACAATTTTGCTTATAACTCGGAAACTATAAGAGATAATGACATTGAGTTTTCGCTATACGATAGAAAAAAACATCAGCTATTTAGCAAAATTTATTTCCGCCCACAAATGCCACGCCTTCTAAGAAATATACTGAATTCTTATATATAATGCCTTATATTTCAAGCGGTATTTAATATTTGGGGGCAAATTTATTTATTGTTGGAAAGCTGATGTTTTTTTCAGTCGCATGGTGAAAACTGAATGTCATTATCTCTTATAGTTTCCGAGATCTTCGCACAAATGTAAAATTGTTATACGATTGTACATGTGCGTATATGTGTGTGTATGTCGAAAAATATTTTCAAATTTTTCGTTCAAAAATTTTCTGCCAATACCAGGCCAACAGAATTCAGCAGGAAGTGTTTTTTGTTAAACACTTTTACAATTTTGCTTATAACTGGGAAACTATAAGAGATAATGACATTGAGTTTTCGCTATACGATAGAAAAAAGCATCAGCTATTTAGCAAAATTTATTTCCGCCCACAAATGCCACGCCTTCTAAGAAATATACTGAATTCTTGTATATAATGCCTTATATTTCAAGCGGTATTTAATATTTGGGGGCGAATTTATTTATTGTTGGAAAGCTGATGTTTTTTCCAGTCGCATGGTGAAAACTGATTGTCATTATCTCTTATAGTTTCCGAGATATTCGCACAAATGTAAAATTGTTATACGATTGTACATGTGCGTATATGTGTGTGTATGTCGAAAAATATTTTCAAATTTTTCGTTCAAAAATTTTCTGCCAATACCAGGCCAACAGAATTCAGCAGGAAGTGTTTTTTGTTAAACACTTTTACAATTTTGCTTATAACTCGGAAACTATAAGAGATAATGACATTGAGTTTTCGCTATACGATAGAAAAAAGCATCAGCTATTTAGCAAAATTTATTTCCGCCCACAAATGCCACGCCTTCTAAGAAATATACTGAATTCTTATATATAATGCCTTATATTTCAGGCGGTATTTAATATTTGGGGGCGAATTTATTTATTGTTGGAAAGCTGATGTTTTTTCCAGTCGCATGGTGAAAACTAATTGTCATTATCTCTTATAGTTTCCGAGATATTCGCACAAATGTAAAATTGTTATACGATTGTACATGTGCGTATATGTGTGTGTATGTCGAAAAATATTTTAAAATTTTTCGTTCAAAAATTTTCTGCCAATACCAGGCCAACAGAATTCAGCAGGAAGTGTTTTTTGTTAAACACTTTTACAATTTTGCTTATAACTCGGAAACTATAAGAGATAATGACATTGAGTTTTCGCTATACGATAGAAAAAAACATCAGCTATTTAGCAAAATTTATTTCCGCCCACAAATGCCACGCCTTCTAAGAAATATACTGAATTCTTATATATAATGCCTTATATTTCAGGCGGTATTTAATATTTGGGGGCGAATTTATTTATTGTTGGAAAGCTGATGTTTTTTCCAGTCGCATGGTGAAAACTGATTGTCATTATCTCTTATAGTTTCCGAGATATTCGCACAAATGTAAAATTGTTATACGATTGTACATGTGCGTATATGTGTGTGTATGTCAAAAAATATTTTCAAATTTTTCGTTCAAAAATTTTCTGCCAATACCAGGCCAACAGAATTCAGCAGGAAGTGTTTTTTGTTTAACACTTTTACAATTTTGCTTATAACTCGGAAACTATAATAGATAATGACATTGAGTTTTCGCTATACGATAGAAAAAAACATCAGCTATTTAGCAAAATTTATTTCCGCCCACAAATGCCACGCCTTCTAAGAAATATACTGAATTCTTATATATAATGCCTTATATTTCAGGCGGTATTAAATATTTGGGGGCAGATTTATTTATTGTTGGAAAGCTGATGTTTTTTCCAGTCGCATGGTGAAAACTGATTGTCATTATCTCTTATAGTTTCCGAGATATTCGCACAAATGTAAAATTGTTATACGATTGTACATGTGCGTATATGTGTGTGTATGTCGAAAAATATTTTCAAATTTTTTGTTCAAAAATTTTCTGCCAATACCAGGCCAACAGAATTCAGCAGGAAGTGTTTTTTGTTAAACACTTTTACAATTTTGCTTATAACTCGGAAACTATAATAGATAATGACATTGAGTTTTCGCTATACGATAGAAAAAAACATCAGCTATTTAGCAAAATTTATTTCCGCCCACAAATGCCACGCCTTCTAAGAAATATACTGAATTCTTATATATAATGCCTTATATTTCAGGCGGTATTTAATATTTGGGGGCGAATTTATTTATTATTGGAAAGCTGATGTTTTTTCCAGTCGCATGGTGAAAACTGATTGTCATTATCTCTTATAGTTTCCGAGATATTCGCACAAATGTAAAATTGTTATACGATTGTACATGTGCGTATATGTGTGTGTATGTCGAAAAATATTTTCAAATTTTTCGTTCAAAAATTTTCTGCCAATACCAGGCCAACAGAATTCAGCAGGAAGTGTTTTTTGTTAAACACTTTTACAATTTTGCTTATAACTCGGAAACTATAAGAGATAATGACATTGAGTTTTCGCTATACGATAGAAAAAAACATCAGCTATTCAGCAAAATTTATTTCCGCCCACAAATGCCACGCCTTCTAAGAAATATACTGAATTCTTATATATAATACCTTATATTTCAGGCGGTATTAAATATTTGGAGGCGAATTTATTTATTGTTGGAAAGCTGATGTTTTTTCCAGTCTCATGGTGAAAACTGATTGTCATTATCTCTTATAGTTTCCGAGATATTCGCACAAATGTAAAATTGTTATACGATTGTACATGTGCGTATATGTGTGTGTATGTCGAAAAATATTTTCAAATTTTTCGTTCAAAAATTTTCTGCCAATACCAGGCCAACAGAATTCAGCAGGAAGTGTTTTTTGTTAAACACTTTTACAATTTTGCTTATAACTCGGAAACTATAAGAGATAATGACATTGAGTTTTCGCTATACGATAGAAAAAAACATCAGCTATTTAGCAAAATTTATTTCCGCCCACAAATGCCACGCCTTCTAAGAAATATACTGAATTCTTATATATAATGCCTTATATTTCAGGCGGTATTTAATATTTGGGGGCGAATTTATTTATTGTTGGAAAGCTGATGTTTTTTCCAGTCGCATGGTGAAAACTGATTGTCATTATCTCTTATAGTTTCCGAGATATTCGCACAAATGTAAAATTGTTATACGATTGTACATGTGCGTATATGTGTGTGTGTCGAAAATTATTTTCAAATTTTTCGTTCAAAAATTTTCTGCCAATACCAGGCCAACAGAATTCAGCAGGAAGTGTTTTTTGTTTAACACTTTTACAATTTTGCTTATAACTCGGAAACTATAATAGATAATGACATTGAGTTTTCGCTATACGATAGAAAAAAACATCAGCTATTTAGCAAAATTTATTTCCGCCCACAAATGCCACGCCTTCTAAGAAATATACTGAATTCTTATATATAATACCTTATATTTCAGGCGGTATTAAATATTTGGAGGCGAATTTATTTATTGTTGGAAAGCTGATGTTTTTCCCAGTCGCATGGTGAAAACTGATTGTCATTATCTCTTATAGTTTCCGAGATATTCGCACAAATGTAAAATTGTTATACGATTGTACATGTGCGTATATGTGTGTGTATGTCGAAAAATATTTTCAAATTTTTCGTTCAAAAATTTTCTGCCAATACCAGGCCAACAGAATTCAGCAGGAAGTGTTTTTTGTTAAACACTTTTACAATTTTGCTTATAACTCGGAAACTATAAGAGATAATGACATTGAGTTTTCGCTATACGATAGAAAAAAACATCAGCTATTCAGCAAAATTTATTTCCGCCCACAAATGCCACGCCTTCTAAGAAATATACTGAATTCTTATATATAATACCTTATATTTCAGGCGGTATTAAATATTTGGAGGCGAATTTATTTATTGTTGGAAAGCTGATGTTTTTTCCAGTCTCATGGTGAAAACTGATTGTCATTATCTCTTATAGTTTCCGAGATATTCGCACAAATGTAAAATTGTTATACGATTGTACATGTGCGTATATGTGTGTGTATGTCGAAAAATATTTTCAAATTTTTCGTTCAAAAATTTTCTGCCAATACCAGGCCAACAGAATTCAGCAGGAAGTGTTTTTTGTTAAACACTTTTACAATTTTGCTTATAACTCGGAAACTATAAGAGATAATGACATTGAGTTTTCGCTATACGATAGAAAAAAACATCAGCTATTTAGCAAAATTTATTTCCGCCCACAAATGCCACGCCTTCTAAGAAATATACTGAATTCTTATATATAATGCCTTATATTTCAGGCGGTATTTAATATTTGGGGGCGAATTTATTTATTGTTGGAAAGCTGATGTTTTTTCCAGTCGCATGGTGAAAACTGATTGTCATTATCTCTTATAGTTTCCGAGATATTCGCACAAATGTAAAATTGTTATACGATTGTACATGTGCGTATATGTGTGTGTGTCGAAAATTATTTTCAAATTTTTCGTTCAAAAATTTTCTGCCAATACCAGGCCAACAGAATTCAGCAGGAAGTGTTTTTTGTTTAACACTTTTACAATTTTGCTTATAACTCGGAAACTATAAGAGATAATGACATTGAGTTTTCGCTATACGATAGAAAAAAACATCAGCTATTTAGCAAAATTTATTTCCGCCCACAAATGCCACGCCTTCTAAGAAATATACTGAATTCTTATATATAATGCCTTATATTTCAGGCGGTATTTAATATTTGGGGGCGAATTTATTTATTGTTGGAAAGCTGATGTTTTTTCCAGTCGCATGGTGAAAACTAATTGTCATTATCTCTTATAGTTTCCGAGATATTCGCACAAATGTAAAATTGTTATACGATTGTACATGTGCGTATATGTGTGTGTGTCGAAAAATATTTTCAAATTTTTCGTTCAAAAATTTTCTGCCAATACCAGGCCAACAGAATTCAGCAGGAAGTGTTTTTTGTTAAACACTTTTACAATTTTGCTTATAACTCGGAAACTATAATAGATAATGACATTGAGTTTTCGCTATACGATAGAAAAAAACATCAGCTATTTAGCAAAATTTATTTCCGCCCACAAATGCCACGCCTTCTAAGAAATATACTGAATTCTTATATATAATGCCTTATATTTCAGGCGGTATTAAATATTTGGGGGCAGATTTATTTATTGTTGGAAAGCTGATGTTTTTTCCAGTCGCATGGTGAAAACTGATTGTCATTATCTCTTATAGTTTCCGAGATATTCGCACAAATGTAAAATTGTTATACGATTGTACATGTGCGTATATGTGTGTGTATGTCGAAAAATATTTTCAAATTTTTTGTTCAAAAATTTTCTGCCAATACCAGGCCAACAGAATTCAGCAGGAAGTGTTTTTTGTTAAACACTTTTACAATTTTGCTTATAACTCGGAAACTATAATAGATAATGACATTGAGTTTTCGCTATACGATAGAAAAAAACATCAGCTATTTAGCAAAATTTATTTCCGCCCACAAATGCCACGCCTTCTAAGAAATATACTGAATTCTTATATATAATGCCTTATATTTCAGGCGGTATTTAATATTTGGGGGCGAATTTATTTATTATTGGAAAGCTGATGTTTTTTCCAGTCGCATGGTGAAAACTGATTGTCATTATCTCTTATAGTTTCCGAGATATTCGCACAAATGTAAAATTGTTATACGATTGTACATGTGCGTATATGTGTGTGTATGTCGAAAAATATTTTCAAATTTTTCGTTCAAAAATTTTCTGCCAATACCAGGCCAACAGAATTCAGCAGGAAGTGTTTTTTGTTAAACACTTTTACAATTTTGCTTATAACTCGGAAACTATAAGAGATAATGACATTGAGTTTTCGCTATACGATAGAAAAAAACATCAGCTATTCAGCAAAATTTATTTCCGCCCACAAATGCCACGCCTTCTAAGAAATATACTGAATTCTTATATATAATACCTTATATTTCAGGCGGTATTAAATATTTGGAGGCGAATTTATTTATTGTTGGAAAGCTGATGTTTTTTCCAGTCTCATGGTGAAAACTGATTGTCATTATCTCTTATAGTTTCCGAGATATTCGCACAAATGTAAAATTGTTATACGATTGTACATGTGCGTATATGTGTGTGTATGTCGAAAAATATTTTCAAATTTTTCGTTCAAAAATTTTCTGCCAATACCAGGCCAACAGAATTCAGCAGGAAGTGTTTTTTGTTAAACACTTTTACAATTTTGCTTATAACTCGGAAACTATAAGAGATAATGACATTGAGTTTTCGCTATACGATAGAAAAAAACATCAGCTATTTAGCAAAATTTATTTCCGCCCACAAATGCCACGCCTTCTAAGAAATATACTGAATTCTTATATATAATGCCTTATATTTCAGGCGGTATTTAATATTTGGGGGCGAATTTATTTATTGTTGGAAAGCTGATGTTTTTTCCAGTCGCATGGTGAAAACTGATTGTCATTATCTCTTATAGTTTCCGAGATATTCGCACAAATGTAAAATTGTTATACGATTGTACATGTGCGTATATGTGTGTGTGTCGAAAATTATTTTCAAATTTTTCGTTCAAAAATTTTCTGCCAATACCAGGCCAACAGAATTCAGCAGGAAGTGTTTTTTGTTTAACACTTTTACAATTTTGCTTATAACTCGGAAACTATAATAGATAATGACATTGAGTTTTCGCTATACGATAGAAAAAAACATCAGCTATTTAGCAAAATTTATTTCCGCCCACAAATGCCACGCCTTCTAAGAAATATACTGAATTCTTATATATAATACCTTATATTTCAGGCGGTATTAAATATTTGGAGGCGAATTTATTTATTGTTGGAAAGCTGATGTTTTTCCCAGTCGCATGGTGAAAACTGATTGTCATTATCTCTTATAGTTTCCGAGATATTCGCACAAATGTAAAATTGTTATACGATTGTACATGTGCGTATATGTGTGTGTATGTCGAAAAATATTTTCAAATTTTTCGTTCAAAAATTTTCTGCCAATACCAGGCCAACAGAATTCAGCAGGAAGTGTTTTTTGTTAAACACTTTTACAATTTTGCTTATAACTCGGAAACTATAAGAGATAATGACATTGAGTTTTCGCTATACGATAGAAAAAAACATCAGCTATTCAGCAAAATTTATTTCCGCCCACAAATGCCACGCCTTCTAAGAAATATACTGAATTCTTATATATAATACCTTATATTTCAGGCGGTATTAAATATTTGGAGGCGAATTTATTTATTGTTGGAAAGCTGATGTTTTTTCCAGTCTCATGGTGAAAACTGATTGTCATTATCTCTTATAGTTTCCGAGATATTCGCACAAATGTAAAATTGTTATACGATTGTACATGTGCGTATATGTGTGTGTATGTCGAAAAATATTTTCAAATTTTTCGTTCAAAAATTTTCTGCCAATACCAGGCCAACAGAATTCAGCAGGAAGTGTTTTTTGTTAAACACTTTTACAATTTTGCTTATAACTCGGAAACTATAAGAGATAATGACATTGAGTTTTCGCTATACGATAGAAAAAAACATCAGCTATTTAGCAAAATTTATTTCCGCCCACAAATGCCACGCCTTCTAAGAAATATACTGAATTCTTATATATAATGCCTTATATTTCAGGCGGTATTTAATATTTGGGGGCGAATTTATTTATTGTTGGAAAGCTGATGTTTTTTCCAGTCGCATGGTGAAAACTGATTGTCATTATCTCTTATAGTTTCCGAGATATTCGCACAAATGTAAAATTGTTATACGATTGTACATGTGCGTATATGTGTGTGTGTCGAAAATTATTTTCAAATTTTTCGTTCAAAAATTTTCTGCCAATACCAGGCCAACAGAATTCAGCAGGAAGTGTTTTTTGTTTAACACTTTTACAATTTTGCTTATAACTCGGAAACTATAAGAGATAATGACATTGAGTTTTCGCTATACGATAGAAAAAAACATCAGCTATTTAGCAAAATTTATTTCCGCCCACAAATGCCACGCCTTCTAAGAAATATACTGAATTCTTATATATAATGCCTTATATTTCAGGCGGTATTTAATATTTGGGGGCGAATTTATTTATTGTTGGAAAGCTGATGTTTTTTCCAGTCGCATGGTGAAAACTGATTGTCATTATCTCTTATAGTTTCCGAGATATTCGCACAAATGTAAAATTGTTATACGATTGTACATTTGCGTATATGTGTGTGTATGTCGAAAAATATTTTCAAATTTTTCGTTCAAAAATTTTCTGCCAATACCAGGCCAACAGAATTCAACAGGAAGTGTTTTTTGTTTAACACTTTTACAATTTTGCTTATAACTCGGAAACTATAATAGATAATGACATTGAGTTTTCGCTATACGATAGAAAAAAACATCAGCTATTTAGCAAAATTTATTTCCGCCCACAAATGCCACGCCTTCTAAGAAATATACTGAATTCTTATATATAATGCCTTATATTTCAGGCGGTATTTAATATTTGGGGGCGAATTTATTTATTGTTGGAAAGCTGATGTTTTTTCCAGTCGCATGGTGAAAACTGATTGTCATTATCTCTTATAGTTTCCGAGATATTCGCACAAATGTAAAATTGTTATACGATTGTACATGTGCGTATATGTGTGTGTATGTCGAAAAATATTTTCAAATTTTTCGTTCAAAAATTTTCTGCCAATACCAGGCCAACAGAATTCAGCAGGAAGTGTTTTTTGTTAAACACTTTTACAATTTTGCTTATAACTCGGAAACTATAAGAGATAATGACATTGAGTTTTCGCTATACGATAGAAAAAAACATCAGCTATTTAGCAAAATTTATTACCGCCCACAAATGCCACGCCTTCTAAGAAATATACTGAATTCTTATATATAATGCCTTATATTTCAGGCGGTATTTAATATTTGGGGGCGAATTTATTTATTGTTGGAAAGCTGATGTTTTTTCCAGTCGCATGGTGAAAACTGATTGTCATTATCTCTTATAGTTTCCGAGATATTCGCACAAATGTAAAATTGTTATACGATTGTACATGTGCGTATATGTGTGTGTATGTCGAAAAATATTTTCAAATTTTTCGTTCAAAAATTTTCTGCCAATACCAGGCCAACAGAATTCAGCAGGAAGTGTTTTTTGTTAAACACTTTTACAATTTTGCTTATAACTGGGAAACTATAAGAGATAATGACATTGAGTTTTCGCTATACGATAGAAAAAAGCATCAGCTATTTAGCAAAATTTATTTCCGCCCACAAATGCCACGCCTTCTAAGAAATATACTGAATTCTTATATATAATGCCTTATATTTCAAGCGGTATTTAATATTTGGGGGCGAATTTATTTATTGTTGGAAAGCTGATGTTTTTTCCAGTCGCATGGTGAAAACTGATTGTCATTATCTCTTATAGTTTCCGAGATATTCGCACAAATGTAAAATTGTTATACGATTGTACATGTGCGTATATGTGTGTGTATGTCGAAAAATATTTTCAAATTTTTCGTTCAAAAATTTTCTGCCAATACCAGGCCAACAGAATTCAGCAGGAAGTGTTTTTTGTTAAACACTTTTACAATTTTGCTTATAACTCGGAAACTATAAGAGATAATGACATTGAGTTTTCGCTATACGATAGAAAAAAGCATCAGCTATTTAGCAAAATTTATTTCCGCCCACAAATGCCACGCCTTCTAAGAAATATACTGAATTCTTATATATAATGCCTTATATTTCAGGCGGTATTTAATATTTGGGGGCGAATTTATTTATTGTTGGAAAGCTGATGTTTTTTCCAGTCGCATGGTGAAAACTAATTGTCATTATCTCTTATAGTTTCCGAGATATTCGCACAAATGTAAAATTGTTATACGATTGTACATGTGCGTATATGTGTGTGTATGTCGAAAAATATTTTAAAATTTTTCGTTCAAAAATTTTCTGCCAATACCAGGCCAACAGAATTCAGCAGGAAGTGTTTTTTGTTAAACACTTTTACAATTTTGCTTATAACTCGGAAACTATAAGAGATAATGACATTGAGTTTTCGCTATACGATAGAAAAAAACATCAGCTATTTAGCAAAATTTATTTCCGCCCACAAATGCCACGCCTTCTAAGAAATATACTGAATTCTTATATATAATGCCTTATATTTCAGGCGGTATTTAATATTTGGGGGCGAATTTATTTATTGTTGGAAAGCTGATGTTTTTTCCAGTCGCATGGTGAAAACTGATTGTCATTATCTCTTATAGTTTCCGAGATATTCGCACAAATGTAAAATTGTTATACGATTGTACATGTGCGTATATGTGTGTGTATGTCGAAAAATATTTTCAAATTTTTCGTTCAAAAATTTTCTGCCAATACCAGGCCAACAGAATTCAGCAGGAAGTGTTTTTTGTTAAACACTTTTACAATTTTGCTTATAACTCGGAAACTATAAGAGATAATGACATTGAGTTTTCGCTATACGATAGAAAAAAACATCAGCTATTTAGCAAAATTTATTTCCGCCCACAAATGCCACGCCTTCTAAGAAATATACTGAATTCTTATATATAATGCCTTATATTTCAGGCGGTATTTAATATTTGGGGGCGAATTTATTTATTGTTGGAAAGCTGATGTTTTTTCCAGTCGCATGGTGAAAACTGATTGTCATTATCTCTTATAGTTTCCGAGATATTCGCACAAATGTAAAATTGTTATACGATTGTACATGTGCGTATATGTGTGTGTATGTCGAAAAATATTTTAAAATTTTTCGTTCAAAAATTTTCTGCCAATACCAGGCCAACAGAATTCAGCAGGAAGTGTTTTTTGTTAAACACTTTTACAATTTTGCTTATAACTCGGAAGCTATAAGAGATAATGACATTGAGTTTTCGCTATACGATAGAAAAAAACATCAGCTATTCAGCAAAATTTATTTCCGCCCACAAATGCCACGCCTTCTAAGAAATATACTGAATTCTTATATATAATGCCTTATATTTCAGGCGGTATTTAATATTTGGGGGCGAATTTATTTATTGTTGGAAAGCTGATGTTTTTTCCAGTCGCATGGTGAAAACTGATTGTCATTATCTCTTATAGTTTCCGAGATATTCGCACAAATGTAAAATTGTTATACGATTGTACATGTGCGTATATGTGTGTGTATGTCGAAAAATATTTTCAAATTTTTCGTTCAAAAATTTTCTGCCAATACCAGGCCAACAGAATTCAGCAGGAAGTGTTTTTTGTTAAACACTTTTACAATTTTGCTTATAACTGGGAAACTATAAGAGATAATGACATTGAGTTTTCGCTATACGATAGAAAAAAGCATCAGCTATTTAGCAAAATTTATTTCCGCCCACAAATGCCACGCCTTCTAAGAAATATACTGAATTCTTATATATAATGCCTTATATTTCAGGCGGTATTAAATATTTTGGGGGCAGATTTATTTATTGGTGGAAAGCTGATGTTTTTTCCAGTAGCAAAATTTATTTCCGCCAACAAATGAAAGCAAAAATTTGGGATGACCAAAAATCAGTGCAAGGAAGCATGAGAAGGACTTTTTATAGAATTGAATAGCTTGGGTCCACCTACAAGAACCCCCTCCGAATGGCAACGTGTAAGTGTATAGAATCTAAAATATTGTAAATAGACATCTTATTAGAATCCGGGAAATCCACATATTTCAAAAAACCATACTTTGGAAGCATTTATTTCGTCTTCGATCATTTGTGTTTTTATCTATTTTCTACAAATGCGATCCTCTATTGCTGGTAACACTTCCTCTAAAATAAGTGACATTATGGATTGAGCTACTCCGACATAGAAGTCATTTCCATTGCACTTTTGATAGCTTCCGTCAGCCAAATCGAAGTACAGTGCACAGCTTTAATATCGGTGGTATAGCTGCCAAATGCACAGGCTTCTCTAAGTGGTCCTTAATTTCATCCAGCACATAACAAAATTCTTCTTTGTTCAGTCGAAAATAGCTAATAAATCTATAAAAAATCAGTTGTTATAAATATTTGTTAATAATTTTTGACATTTCTTACTTCGCGCTGGGTAGTTCAAGAGGATTTGAATCATCGCGTGTTTTCCTACGTATACGAAGAACATTTATATTAGCGTCTCATCTTCGTAAAATAAATCCTCACTTAAATCCATTTTTAATTTACTTTTATTTCTACAAAAACTTGATTTCCAAATAAATTTCATGGTGTTATCAACATGAAATTGAAATTTCATATCGGCAACACCATAACAATTACAACTAAAAAACGTTGAGTTCCGCAATATCAAAAAATAATTTGGTTGAGTGAAAGTTGGGTTGACTGGCAGACGACCAAACTGAGTTGAGTTGAGAATGGCAATAGGGGCAATAAAAAGCTCATTGAGAGGATGCTTTCATGAATCAATATGACGACTACTGCTCTCCAGCGAAGATGAGATGTCTCAAAATAGATTTGCTGAGGCAGGTTTACCTTTTTTTTCTTAATATACCCAGTTTTTACGATTAACCAAAACACACTGTAGGGAAATTTGTATTTGTGAGGAACTTTGCATATTGTGATCTACTGCTGACCTAAAGTTGACAAAATCTGACTATGTTATGATGTTTATTGCTGATATCATGTTCTCTCTCTGAGACAACTGGATTGGTAGCCTGAATGAAATTTTCTGATTTTTTATTAAAACCTTGGTGAAAAATTTTTAGTTTCCTGCTGTTTTCAAACCTTTTACAACCTACTTACATGCAGTAGTACATCTTCCAAAAATTATATGAAGTAAATAAGAAAAAACTGTTTGTAAATTTTATTTTTTTATTTTTATTAGAGCTTTACTATGAATGTTAATATTAATTACGAAACAATAAAATTGGGTTTTATTTTTAAATAAATTAAAAATTACTTTGTAAGGCCCATGAATAATTTCAGTTACTCTGACACTCTTATATCGAAAGAACCTCTTGTTTAAGCAGGTGAGGAATTACTTTAAGGTATCTGTAGAGCTCCATCCTTGCTGTAGAACCTGTGGAAAAAACAAACAAAAAATTAATATGGAACATAATGTCTTACCAGTTTATTTGTCTTAAACCGAAGTAGCATTATAGTTTTCTCTAAAATTGTTATTAATTTATTTAGCGTATTAGAACATTTTAACTTCCTCTTATCCGTAGTAGAGCCTCCTCAGATGTTTTTAAAGAGTTTTTGTTATACTTTTGAATTCTCTACAATATTACCGAGATTATCCAGAATTGTATTCGGCTCATGACCTCGTCATGCATAGTAATATGCTATCTTCATACTGGGAATATCATGACCCCGCCTATGTGTAGCTATAGCTTAGAGCTCTCCCATGTTATAGCAGTTTCATTGAAAAATTGCGATCTGGACCGATCCAAAAAATTTTCTTTAACAAATTCCGGTAAAAATATATCCAATCTCTGTTCTGATCCAGTTGTTCATTCGTTATTGTACAGCCTTTCGGAGAGAGCAATTAGTTTGTGTGTCCTCTGTAATAAATCAAGTCTCACATCTACTCCAAGGAGAAAATGGAAGAAAAAATGTTTAAAAATTGTAATTTGATCTTTAATAGTACGTATTATATCTAGAAACCAAAGCATTTTTGGTTCGAATACCGTAACTATTGCATTCGATTGTATCTCCTTTCTTATGCGGTTTTAAGATGAAACCTTGTTGTCTGGTCCAGCATCGGACGCAGTTACAACTGTGATGTAATTCTATAAATGATTCTGCAGAGAAGAAAATTTTAAATAAACGAAATTGTATTCCAACAAAATTAAAATTAATCTGGGTGCTGCGGATCCCTGCCCAAGCGAAACATTCCCATATCCGCAACTCGTGGGATCGAAAATATAAGATAAACATAGTAAAACAGAAAAAAAAGTCATCCATTGTGAAGACCGAGACGACGCCTGTCTCATCCAAAGAGTTAAAGGACTTGGTTAGCCCTAAGACGGGCCAAGAACCGGAAACTTCTCAGAAGCAGAAACAACAATCAAGCTTGCTGAAATCGAAAAATGTCAGCCATATCCGTAGCTGTTAAAAGACAGAGGTCTACGGAGAGTGACTCACCAGGCGCAAAAAACCAAAGAAGGT
This sequence comes from Sarcophaga carnaria, assembly GCA_958299815.1. Taxonomy (NCBI): domain Eukaryota; kingdom Metazoa; phylum Arthropoda; class Insecta; order Diptera; family Sarcophagidae; genus Sarcophaga; species Sarcophaga carnaria. The sequence goes on from OY283150.1 coordinate 47,210,320, forward strand.
CGTATCGTACCAACATCTGGTATAGTGAGGTACTGAAAGATAGCATCGAGATGGCAGTATTATCCCATCAAATTGGAGATTGGTGATGCTTGCCTTGAAGTGATGGAGGAGAATCCGGGACCGGTATCCGTTTACCAAATGTGTGGCTGGCATCAGGGACACGTTAAATTACTAACGTGTGCCGATAAAAAAAGTCCTGGATCTCTTCTCCCACGCCATATCGAGGCTGGGAGAATCTAGACAGGCGCGACACTAGTGGTAGGGGCAAAAGATCCCAAGCAGGCCATGTACACGCACCGATCTAAATGCTTTACTTATAAAAGAAGGATTGGAATAACATGGTGGATAAAGTGCCAACTTGATGCAGCCATAAAGAATGAAAATTAGTACTTCAATTTTAGTTCGTTAAGAATCAAAAGAAGAACAACAACTTAAATCAATTGATTTAAATAACAATCTTAAACTGCAATTGCTGCCAATAACCGTTATTCGTTAAATAAAAAAAGTATTCAATTCTAAAGTTCCAATAACGGTATGATGAGGCAATTTGTTGTTTATGGTGGGAGTGGTGGTTGGCTGGTTGACTGGTATTCATAACAGAAACCCAAACATTTTGCAATAAATGGCGACGACGACATAAACTTTGAGAATAAAGAATGAAACTAATAAAAACAAGAAAAAAGAAACCAAACATACATACCGATGGCTTAATATAAAAAAGGCCTAACTCGATATTTTTTTACTTTACAGGAGATGGAAAAAACTTAATAAAATCCGTAAAATTTTAGATACAACAAAAATTTTAATACAATTTTTAATAAAAAAAACAGCAACACATTTTATTTCTCTTTAAAAAATTTTTTATTTTTATTTTAATGAAGTTATCTAAGATAGGCCATTTTTCTCATTGATATTTTTGAAAAGAAAAATTAAGTTAGGCCTTTTTTAAACTGAGTAATTCATGAGGTTAAGAGGATTAAGTCAAAAGTTAACTGTAAAAAATTAGTTCTTATAAGACAAGTTATTATAAAAGAGATGACAATCTGCATGTAATAACTTTTTAAGTCCTGTAGGTGGTCCCATTTCTTTTTCGTGATTGGTATTTTCTCCTTATAAAGTGATTCTGAGGGTATATCTTTAATCACCGACTTTGATCTATGTGGGAGAAATTCGTAATCGTCAGTTATGTCTGTTTTGAAATACGCTGAGCGCCAAAAGTGAGTAAACACCACTAAAATAATTCATTTCCTTAGGATAGCGAGGAAATAATAATAAATTTCCGAAAATAAAAACGTTTATTTATTACTTATAAAATGTTAAAACAAAAACAATAAAAGTTTTGACTCACTTATGGCGCTCAGTGTATATTGATCCTGATGGGTCATACGTCAGAACATAATTTTTTGGTGTCCTTTCCACAATAATGGGACTCCATTTTTGACAACTCATCTAAAAATTTTTGTAGAAATTTACGCCTTCCTTCGTTGCGCTTTCCTGTGGCAAATGAACGCTTGGCAGATTTGCGTAGGCTTGAAGTCTTATCGGGACTTTCTTGCATGCAATGTTTACTAGCCCCGCTTATTCAATTCCGAACCATCTTTGATTGTATGCCTAGTGGTGAATAAACCATATTACGACACTTTTGTAGTCTGATTGAATTATGTCTCAAAAAATATTGAATTGTCTGCGTTCGTCTTGATTTTCCAGTGGAAATTATTTTTGTCTCATCGGTCTGTAAGACCGATGACATACATCCGTTTTTGCTCCCAAGTCATCTTCCAAAACTACCGCAGAAATTTTTTAATCAACTTTTCCGCTAAAGCGAATATGTTACTTGAGAAATATAAACGCACAACTTCAGCTGCGATTATAGATTTGCATACTTGTATTATTGTCATGTAGAAAGCCAATCAAACGAAATAAAAAACGAGTTAGGGCTTTTTCTTTTAAAAATTCATTGACATGACTTAGGACTTTTTTTGAAATCGTTATAAATCTGTTATTTGCATTTGTATCCATCTGAAATTTTGAGGCAAGGTGTATCTGACGTTTGTCTTCCAGAATAAACAAAAAACGCTATTTTGAGAAAAATTGAGTTAGGCCTTTTTTATATTAAGCCATCGATACATACATACGTACTTATACACACTTGCTTGGCTAAACACACAATAATTTTGTAATATTCTTTTATTAAATACCAAAAAATAAAGAAAAAGAAGCGAAAATTAAACTGATATGCCTTTTTTATTGGCGACATTTGGTGGAAAATCCCAAATATAAATACTGGCACGTAAATATTGTCAGTTAACAAAAGTATGTGCCACACATTGTGATTATAAGAATGGGAAGCCTGTCTATCCAGCTAAAGTACTTTGAATTATTATTGCGTGAAAGCAGAAATAATATTGAAAAAATTAAATAAAAATATTTTTTCTTATACAATAATTTTCAACAAATTTTTAGATGACAGAAAGGTGTCATAATACCCTACTGTACAACTATATATTTTATTCTTTACATCTTATTTATTATTGTAGATAGACGCTTAGGTATAAGGAATATAAAGCTTATGTTGTTTCCTAATTCACTCTAATCTTCCACTTTACAACAAATTTTTAAACAGATTTGAAAAAGCCATCGTATATTAATCCACTGCCTTTGGCATAAAAAGTTATAACGCAGTTTTTCCAAGTAACAAGTAAATTTAATATCGCGACAGAATAGAGTGCTGAGGAAAACCTATTGGAATATGTTCTTAATGTAAACAGGCGTTTACAACAAATTCCGATGAAAAGCATCTGATGACACTTTAGTGATATCATATAAAGGGTGATAAAAAGTATTTAATTTATATGTATGTCCACATTGCATACATACATAGTTGGTCATTACAATCATTAAGTCGGGATTACGACCTAGCTTCTCACACCACTTATATTGTGTGTATTAATTTTATACATGAATGGTGGGGCCTACAATTTAAAGTCGCTTCCAAATGACAGGATTTTGAGAAACTTTTTTTTATTTACTCTCAGAGTTTTTGCCAGAAATCTGCTGAGAGGTAGATTCGTTATTTTAGAGATGTCTGACCTGGATTTTGAACTGTGGCCTCACATCTAATAAGCCAACACACTACCTACTACATATAGACCACATTGCCATATAGAATTCAAGACATTTTCAGTTGTATCTTTGCCGAGAGAGAAAAATGGGATAAGCAGCAGTCATTGATTGAAGAATTGATTAATTGATTATTGCTGCACTATCGGTTTTAAACGGTTCGAAATTAATATTGTACACTCCTGGTATTTTCCGTCCACGATTTCGGTTTCTTTTTGGCTGACTATGTCGGCTAATCTCGTTTCTCACTTTGTGGTCAAAACAATGGCCACATCAGACTGTAATATGTTGCGTAATTGACTGTATATGACCATAATAATGAATAGACCATCCCTTCACAGAGACATTTTTGGATCTTTTAGTGTGTATAATCTATAATATACGAGCATTTCTAAGATTTTCTTGTAATGACGTTATCGGTTATTGCAATGGTTATCGGCAGCAGTTTATACTTAAGAAAGCTAATTTTACAGCATGTTTATCACGCCGCAACACTGGTTGATCCAGCGATTAGCTTTGGTATACTGAAATTTCAGACCCTGATGCGAAATCTGTATTTTTTAACTCCCCATATATTTTCTTTCCTTACTTTATGTATTGGAGGATATCAGGAAACGTTAGGAAGATAGGATTTTATACTAAAAAAAGGTAATATTGACCACGTTTAAAAAAAACTCTAGAAATAGAAAATACGTCATGTTTTTGTTCGAAAATAGTAACATCGAAAAATGTAAATAGGGCTTCTGGTCCTAATATGGTAACAGTAATAATGTATGTATATATATATCGATTCAGTTCCTGGAATTTTGATATCGAATATGTATCAAAGCAATTGTTTCAAGCCGATGGAAACAGTTATGGCTGAGTTGTAGTAAGGTTCTGCTCATTTGATTGTTGGAATAGCTAGTCTACGGCGAAACTCTTAATTTTGATCTGCACTATTAACAACTGGAACCTCAGCAGAACGTAATCGTCCATAAGGTTTTTCCAATAGAAGAGGAATTGCGTTCCATCATAAAATACAAGTCAATAATGACACGGCTGAAATTAAAGGAGTTGGTTTTAGATGTATTCACCACTATCCATGAAAGTTTCTCAAAAATCTGTCGTTCAGAGTCAAGTTTAAATTGTTGGTCCCGTCACTTATGGATAAAATTAACACACACAACATAAGTGGTGTGAAAAGTTAGGTCGTATGGCTGTCTGAAGGGTAGCGATGACCAATTATGTTTTATTATTATTATATTATGAATTTCTGTATTCACCTTCTTATTTGGATTTGGCACCATATTATTATGATGTATGTACATATGTATGTATGTATTTATATCATTAGAAGCATACTAGACATGCTGTTTATAAACAAAAGATCGATTTGGGTGTATTCTTCGACTATCATATTCACAATTGAATAATGTATTGAAAAAAATTACTTTTAGATTAAATCGAGTAACAATATTTTCATTTCAACTGCAATATCTTATACTCGTATAAGACATTGATTTATACAAACGGAATTGAGAATTTGGCCAAAAGCCAAATCTTTGATAAGAAAAAAATCTACAAGTATTCTCTTTCCAAATACGCTTCATTTTTTGTATGCCAATTATTCTGTATCATTACGATAAGTATTAACCAGTCATTCAGTCATTCATTCCGTCAAATTGTTTACGTTTCTTCTTTTTTATTTTTTTTTTTTTGTTTTTATATCCCCCTGTTGGATTTTAAAATAATAACAACAACAATAAGAGAAGCAAAACGAACGAAACTCTGATTGGCATTTAAATAGAATGAAGAGAAATTCCTCATTCTAGGGAGTACAATGAATTTTGATATTTGCACACTTGTCGCTATTTACACATACAAGAAATTGCCCATTTTATTCGATTTGACTAGAGTTCATGTTGACTATCCAGGGCTGGTAAGTATAAATTAATAGTTATGGAAATGAAGTAAAATGTGAAAAGCTAACTATTCCATCACTGAAATTAGAATGGTAATTGGAAAATGAAGTCTCCATAGCCTAGTAGGTAGTGTGTAGGTTTATCAGACGCGAGGCCGCGGCTCAAATCCAAGGTCAGACATATCAAACATAATGAAATATGAAAAATATATGTTTGGGACTTCCTCTCAGCAGATTTCTGACGAAAACCCTCAGAGTAAATAAATTTGCCTTGAAAAAGTTTCTCAAAAATCTGTCGTTCGGAGTCGACTTTAAACTGCAGGTCCCGCCACTAATGTATAAAAATTACCACACACAACATAAGTAGTGTGAAAAGCTAGGTTGCAATCTTGACTGAAGGGTTGTAATGATCAATGTATGTAATTAGAAAATGAGTTAATTACTGGTTTTGCCAAAAGGATTAAAAGCTAACGAATATTTCTTTTGCATAAACTTAGTATGCTTGAAGAGTAATTTGGTAGTTGGGAATACATTTGAATTGTGCTAACTTGAGAAATACATTCACATAATTTATATATGTTTGTACTTTTTATTACCTCTTTTTGCTCGTGGGTGCAACATTTGACTGAGGAGGCAAAGCGTCTCTTACAGATCTTTATTGTTTATTCGTTTTGTTTCAACTTCAATTTCCATTTATAATCATTTCTGAATCCCCAAAAACTGTGATCGAATCCGGAATAAGATTTTTCAAACTAAATTAAAAAGGAACCCCTACGCATATAATTGCATACAGTGAACGTCAAAAGAAACTGTACACTAAGGATAAAATTCTACAATCACCAACTCAACTGCCCAAAAACATTTGACAATATTTCGAATTTTTTTTTCAATTTTAAAAACTGGCTATTAAACAATTTTAAAATAAAAATAACGATAATTTATAAACGTATATTTTTTTAATGTACAGTTTCTTTTGACGCTCACTGTACATAATGTGTAATAAATTTTAAATTTAGCAATTACATCAAAGATTTCATTACAGATTTCATAATTATGGTTTTAAATTAAAAAATAAAATTATATATTCTCACTTACCACTTAAAAATATTTTTTTTTTAATTATTTAATTTATTGAACTGAACAAATTATTATATATTTAATAAAAAAAATAAAACAGTAAACACTATTTTCCATATTTTAATTAATTACAGGAAATTTTATAACTTCCACTTGCTTTTAAACACTTTGGCTGTATGGTAACCCTTTATTATGCTTTTGCCTTTAGGCCACCATCATTTTTTTACTGTCCATATTTTACAACTTTAAAAAACATACTTTTAAAAACACTTTTTTGTATTAAAAACTTGATTTTTTTAATCAATTTTTTATATTATTTTATAAAACACTTATTTTGCTCTACTTTTAAACTCTTTTATTAACATTATATTAATTAATGTAAGAAAAAAAGCTCCAATATTATGCAAATCACGTCTAATCTTCTTAAAGGAAGAGTAGTTACTAAAGTATGTAGAAAGTTACATACACATAAGTAGCTTTGAGTATGATCATTTCATAAATACATGCATACCTGAGTGTATATGGTGAAGTCAAAAATATTTCCTACAATTAAAGAGAGCCTACACTTGCATATTATTATTGTTTTCACATTGTTATTGTTCTGAAAACACTTATGCTTTCAAAGAAAGAGGTGTGAGAGCACAGTGGTTTGCTTATTAAAATCAAATGCTGCTTCTTGTTATTGAACATTATTGGTATTTGAAGAAATGGTTTTCGAAGAATTCAGAGTTTTAAAGGATAAGATTTTGATAAGAGTTTAATTGTGAACATTAAATTGGTTTTTTTATTTTTCAATTTTTAAGTTTCATTCACTGTTTAGATTTGCTTGTTGCGTAGTGCTGTGACGCAACCTGTCCTTACGACGTTCATAGCTCATGATATTCTCGCAGAGGGATCAGGGAAAAATTCCATTGAAACAATAAATAAAGCATTTCACTTCAAACCTAAATGTCTTAAGATGAAAGCATCATGACAAAATTGATTTATGCAATAGTAAAACATCAATTATGGTATTTATATGGTATACATTTAATGAAAGGTTTGATATTTACGAACATGGATCGTTTAACAAAACTAGCTTGCTGTTTTCAACAGGGCAAGATCCTAAGCTAAAATAGTGAAAGAACAATCAAAGTCTTAAGGAACTTGATCATTATCTCTTATTGCATGATCATCATCAAAATCAGAAAAGTATGATTAGTAACATGGATAAGTTACTTAGACGAATTTAACAATAGATTGACAAATTCTATACTACAACCATTAGCTGTTGTCAGTTCGGCGGGTATTCAATCAATGTCAGCTGTAATGTTACTTCCCACGGCAGAAATTATGACTGTCTTGATCCTATATGCAAGAGTTTGCACGTAGAGCGGTTGAACTACTTTATTTAATAAAAAACGTAACTCAGTTTCTCTAGTATGCTATACTGCATATGAAACCACAGACTTCGGTACTTAATTTTTGGCAAAAAAAAAGGTTACAATCATCGCACAGAACCTTTCTCCGTTAACTATAACGTAGTAATTTTTGCCGTTCTTGATAAACTACGGTTTATAAAGCCATCAGACAGTACATGTTTTAGAGTGCACTGTAGAATGCATCTTTTAGAGTGCACTGGCTATTCTTTACATAACATTCAGAAATTGTCGTTGTTGACGTACCCATTCAGGGACTAAGACATATTAAAAAAATGTTAATTAATTAATCCCTACTCTGTGTGATATTCAACATAGCATGTAAGGGGAGATTGCGTTTCAATTAGTAAGAATGATTGGGGCATATCTATACGATTCATGTTTGTGAGTGAAATCAACGAAGCGACAAGCAATACAATTTTTAATTTTAAGTAACTTTAGTTAAAATACACTGAAAAGTATTACACAGAGGATTGCTTCTAAAAGTGTCCAAGATATGAACGTGATATGTTTATTCATTTTTATATTGAAATGTGTATTTAATGTGAAATTCGTTTATTAATTATCATGAAGGCACTTTGAATAAATTCAAAAGAAAACATATTTCTGTCAGTGCAATGATTTAAACATCATAAATATTAAAGGGTCTGAATGGTCAAAATAAAATTTCAGTGTCATTGCCCGTAGTATTTACTCAATGCTGAATGACGATGGCGATGATGATGATAATGAAAAGTGTAACAATGTTGACGATGATGAAGTTAAAGGCGGGTTGGCTTTTTTGTAAATATTTTCCTCTTGTTTTATATTTTTTGAAGTGACTGACATTGGTTCCGGTATTTGCACATACAAGTATAAAACAAAAAGCGAGACAGATAAATTAAAAAAATAAACTCTGTAATCTATGTTTCTAAATAAATATTTATGCATACAATAGTACATAAAAAATTTATATAATTATGTGCATATATATGTATGTATGTAGGTATTTTGTACACGAAACTTTTAAAAGTTATGTAAGCATAAATAGAAAGTTTAAATCATTGAAATTTATAAAATTGTAACATTTATGGTAAACTATAGAAACTGGTATACTCCCACCGAAGCCTCCTCCTCAAAAGTGTATTTGCATAAGCAAGAAACCCACAACCATTTTAGCATATTTTTACATTACCTGAAAACCCTTAACAACTGTTTGTCTGAAGGAAATTTAAAAATATAACATTCTTACACTTCAAAGGTTATATTTTTAAAAATGTACAGATGTCAGATGCCCTTCAGCTGTATTTGTCATTTTCTAAAATTTAACAATTACATGTCAAGAAAATCAGTTATCATAGCTTTATGAATTGGCGAAGTACCAAGATCAAAAAATCCAATCAAAGTGCTCACCAAACTCTCTATTTTTATGCAATTACTTCTCTATGGCTCTAGCACCCAATCAAAGTATTTACGGTGTTGTGACTACTCAGCCGGATGTAGCAGATAGATGAAGGCGCAAATCAAAATTACTTTATAATGAGCCGTATAGCAGTACCAATTGCTAAGAACGTCTTAGAATCGTTACACTTGCGCTAACAGAAGATATATTTTCGGCATTAAGGACATTGCGGTGATGCTCAGGTCTGATCACATCTGTAATATTTTCAGTTCATTAAAAATTTTTTATAATCATACCTAATCCGCAGTTAAGGCAATTTTAATCTCCTCGTACTAATCAACAACTGGGCACAATTAAATAACCGTTGCAAGTTTTAACTATTATTGTTCAAGTTCAAGACAAACCGTCATAGAATAAATTAATTTTAAATGAAAAGTAGTATTCTTATCAAACCCATAATTTTGAAACAACTAAATGGATAATGAATACGAGTTTAATGTCAAAGATTCTGATGCGAAATAGGATTCCGATTAAAAAAGTGAGAAATTGTAAGTTATTATACACGACCACCAATCAGGGAATGGCTTCCATGCGCGCTGTGTTGTGTTTGAATTGCAACATTTGATTTCAATATGTTTACATGATGATCGACAGTAAAGATGTCTGCGGAAAGAGCATTTCACAAACAGATAGTAAAACTGAAAGACAAATAGATGTAGTCCACGTGACTGACGAATGCTACATAAGATTTTCATGCTTAAAACAACAAAGGCTTTTTACTCCCCAATATTTCCTCTACACATAATTACTAGAACACTATCCTTTGACTATATTTTAAAGACAATTCATAAAATATCTTTTTAACATATTTTAAACACAAGTTATAAAGAAAATGATAAATTAGACTTTTTTCGTCCTGTTAATCATTTCTAATTGTAAAATATATGTATATCATAGGCATTTAATTCTCACACTACCGTTTACAGAGTAAGTATACTGCACTATAATACAATAAAAATGATTATGCTCTTCAGTGTTATTTTGTCCATACAATAACCACGACGAGGACTAAAAGCTGCACGTTAAAGAGACTTTTGTCAACCAAAAATTCTCGTTAATAAACGTTAAGAGTAAAATGACAACATAGAAATGAACAAGTATCTTGGCACATGGCCAAAATCATATTCGCATTGTTCATTTTGTTTGTTATTAACGTATTTCTTTTTTCACTTGTTTCCTTTCAGCCATCAGCTGTAATTCTACCCGGCTAGACGTAAAGAACTATGACACTGCATGCAGTAGAAAAGCCTAAAAAAGAAATATGAAATAACAGAAAAGAAGCATGCATGCATGTGGCATAAAAGCATAAGCGAGTTTTTAAAAATGTTGATTTTTTATTTTGCAGCAGCAGGCATACGAAATATGTATGCATAAATAAAAGCATAAGCATTTTGTGTTTACAATTATTCGAATCGATTGAGAGTTTGCTGAGCTATTAAATTTTAAAAGTCCTGTATATTCGCCATCCCTATTTTATCCCTATTTTTTTTAATATTCATGTCCGTTTATTGTAATGTAATGTCCTTATTGTCAGCTTTTCTTAAATTTTTATTTATCAATCACATTGAGCGAACAATTTTTATATTCCTGTAATCTTAAATTGTTGCTTGCGCTTTGACAACAGAAGTTTTTTCCCACTTGTAGATTTATACTCTAACAAGTTGAGGTTATACGGTTTCACTCACACTATTATATGATGTGATATTAAAATCTACTACCTATTTATATATGACCGTGTTGCAATCACAAAAACAAGGATATCAACTATGCGTGTACATTCCTAGTATTCTGTCATCAAGTGCCCATATCCTTAAATTTCTTTCTCTAGTTTCAGTAGCTACTGTGGTGTAGATTTTTTGTAGGTTCTTGGTTCGAAGTTTTTCTCCAATGCGCTGATTGTCAGTATGAAATTAAAGACCTCAGTATACACTTAATACATATGTACATTCATATATAATTGTTCATTACAATCCTTCAGTCAAGATTGCGACCGAGTTTCTCGCACCACTTAGAAATCTGCTGAGAGGAAGTCGCTGAAGAAATATTTTTTCATATTTCGTTTTGGTATCTGACCTAGCGTTTGAACCATGGCCATACGTGTAATAAGCCAACACACTACCTACTAGACTACGGCGACTTTCAGTGTTCTCCTAATAATAATGCTTTAAGAGTAGAAGGTACTCTGCACTTTCTATTTTCAACATTTTGCCTCTATGTAGGCTTTAAGGCGAGAATAACTCTTGCTGATACTTTCAAGGCTCGGTAGATTTATCTCGTACCTCATTAGCTTCTATACTGAAATACTGAACCGTAGCGTGCACAGTCCGTTATTTCTGATCACTATATGTTCGAATTAATGTAGCAGAACTTAGAAGAGGTATGATGGCAGGTGAATGTATTCTTATGTTTATTAACTGCGCAAACGTTTTTATCACAAATCCCTTTTGATTTCACTCTCTATTGGATTGTAGGCTACAAAAAAATATACAACTACTGTTTGAAATTGAAATTCTTTATTAGAACTGTCTGATATTATTATGGACTCCAAAACAGAATGTGGCAATATGTTTGCTCTGGAAATAGCAGAATCTATATAAAGAGACCACATTTAAGGAAACCAACAGTAGAAATATTTACGTTACTTCATATACTTCGTGTAGTTTGCTTTTTAAAAATATTTTTTGATACAAGCGTTGTTCATTAGTTATCTTGACTCATTGTATCCGCCGAATTACAGGAAGATATTTCAAGATTAAATTAGTTTTTCTAATAGTCTACCAGTACAATAAGTAATTCATGCATTCTTTAAAAGAAAACTATTCTGTTCTGTTTATTTTTATAACATTAATCGGTTATTCAATGAAATTTATTTTAACGCACTATGTTTTACAGACAGACGGACAGGCAGGCTTTTTTGACTTTCTCAATTAACTCCCTGTAATGACAAAATGTTCCTTTGCATTTCTTCCTTTTTTCCGTTAGACGTTTTATTTTCATTTTCCCACCATGAATTAGTTTCCCATTACATATTTAACATGGTTGGTGCCTTTTTTTACTTATGTATCCTTAATGTTGCAAGTTTTTAGGTTTTCCTTTAGCCTTTTTGTGACGAACATAGTAAAAGAATACTAAACTAGTAGACACAGACATACTGATTGTATGTAATGTTTAAATGTAAGTATGTACATACGTTTGAGTATGTCTAATAAATTTTTCCCTTGTTTCAATTAAGTGAACTTAAAATAGAAAAAATCATCCATATATCACACACACACACTGTTAAGTTGGGTTAATTTTAAGTTAAGTAGACTTTATTCTAATGTCGGGCTGGAAACATTGTAAAAAAAATTCTTCATGGGAATGTAAAAGGATATGTTTAGCGAAACCTTTTAAATTCAAAACTAAACTGATTTGTTTTACTAGTCTAAACAAAGTCAGATTAAGTTTAATAATGTATAATTTAGCTGAAAGGTAACAGGACATATTGAATTATTTGTTTAAAAACAAACGTAATGTAAGGTATAGTAAGAGATGGCGTTTTGTAAAAAAAATTTGAAATTCTAAACGTTTTTTAAGATGGTATTTCATCTAGGATACCCAGTGTGGACTGAAGCCTCAAATTCGAGCAGTTACAAACATAAAAGGATGGTCACCTTTTGAAAAAAAGTAGGATTGTTTTGGCTTATTAGACAGATTTCTGGCAGAACTCTGGGATTAAATAAAATTGCCATGTAAAAGTTTCTCAAAAATCTGTCGATCGGAATCGACTTTAGCCTGTAGTTCCCGTCACTCATTTATAAAATTAACATACACAGTATAGATTTTATACGGTGGTATAGATGGTCTAAGAAGCTAGGTTGTAATCTTGACTGTAGGGTTGTAATAAGCAATTATAAATGTATGCACATATCGATGCCTTAATATAAAGAAGGCCTAAATCAATTTTTTTCAAAATAAGGTTTTTTGTTTATTCTGGTAGACAAATGCCAGATGCGCAAAAAAAAATAAAATTTTATTAAATGAAAGATTAAATATGTTGCTGTTACTTATTAAAAATTGTATTAAAATTTTTGTTGTATCTAAAATTTTACGAATTTTATTAAGTTTTTTCCTTCTCCTGTAAAGTAACCAAAAATCGAGTTAGGCCTTTTTTATATTAAGCCATCGATATGTATTATAAAAAATTATATATAAAAAGGTGCGCTAAATATGAGCCCTTGAGGTTCTTTTTCCATTTTAGAATTTCAGATATTTTAACATAACAAAAAATATTTAAATAAACAGACTATCAAGAATATTTTTTAGCAATTAAGTGTTTTTTTTTTACAAAAAAAAATTCAATTGGTCTGTGTATAATACTTAGAATTTTAAATAATTTATGGATACTTACGATATTCAGAATTTTAAGTACTGGCTTTAAAGTAAAAGGTTTTTTCATAAGTCGCCAAAATGTCCACCATCTTCTGTTTTCTTTTTCAATACATTTAAATTAACCTCATTAATGAAAAAATGTTAATGATATAATATTTGCATAAACAGTGGCAACCTGAAATAAGAGTTTAAATTAACAAATAAATAAATAAATCGAAATACATAATAACAATTACTCATACCTTAAATAATTGCAGAGTAGATAAGGATACGGATTTAATAATTTTTCAATATTTTTTGAATTTGGTAAACACTATTTGGAGAATAAACTTTTCGACGGATAACACGGCGCGACAGTCAAAAAAACAAGTTTGGAGGGTTCAAGAAATATAAAACAAAATATTTTTGAGTTCTACTCAACAAAACTCACAACTTACACTATGTCATTAGCTGGGTGTATATATTTTCTTATTTTGTCGCATAGTGTAATCGTTAATCATTTTAAAAAGAAAAACAAATATTTTCTCCAATTGTGCAAGACTTTACTGTAACTTAATATAAAAAAGTGCACACACACACTGTGAATACAAATACGTAATAAAGAAAAAATATTGGCAATAAATATTATCACTTTTTTTCATTATTTTAAATGTTGTTGTTCAATTTAAACAAAATAACGGTTGAAAAGTAAATTCATTCGTTATTAACATTTCACTTAAACCATACACAAACTCTTCTTACTGTTAAACTTATGTTTTTCGCGTGGAAATTCAAATTGGCCAATACCCGGGTATTACCATTAATAATGGTGACATTCATCTTTAGCAAATTAAATTTTGCCTGTAATGCCACCACCATTAATAGCAGCATTCCTTCTATTCGATCTAATCAAAAACAATTAATGCCGACACCGAAATTTTTCAAGGAAAATTGTAATTGTTCAAGCCAATGGCAGTGTGAATGTTGTGCCAAAGTCAATAATGACCTATTTAATGTGCATCAAACATGTAAGTATTCCAATGATTATATACGAATGAATGTGGACATGAAAATAAATTCATTTTATTTTTCCTTTTCCGCTTTTCCGCAGTATGTGCCGATTGGACTGTGTTTTCGAATTCATGGGACATAAAGGCCAATGTACGTTTGAACGAAAATGTATTGTATACAAATACATTTTCAGCCTGGAGTATACCACCATTTTGTGTACCCATTTGGCCGGCAATAGCGTTAACCGGATGTTTGCAAATACATAGTATAACACAACATGAATACAACACATTACATGGTTGTGCAAATGTAACCATAAATTTTATAGCATTTAATTTAGTCAACTGGCAAATGGGTTGTATGGACGTCGGTGCGGCAGGCATTCAATTCGTAGAACCAAATCATGAAATTGTAACGGCAACAACAACTGAAAAACCACCAGAAATTGAATTGGAAACAAGTGATTTGATAAAAACTCCAACAACCCAAATCAATTTTTTGGAATTCAACGAAGATGTGACACTTCCATCGTCTACTGTACTTAAGTCAACAATTAAGAGCCTTAAAAATACAAATGTATAGTAAAAATTAATAAAAAAAAATAGGAAATAGTCAAACGTTGTTTCAAGTAATCTCTTATTTTTATTGGAACTAGGAAGAAACTTATAAAAATTCAAATATTGTGCTTATATTGTAAAATTTAAATTATATTTGCTTTTATTTTTAATATCGTGGCAATTAAATTTACTTACCAGTTCTTATTGCACTTTTGGTGGACCATGCGTCTTGGATTGTGATGTCAATGCTCAAGTCTCCCAATGGGGAAGTGCCGACATAAATAATAGGGATGAGTCGATTTTAGATTTCATTATTCTTAATTAACTTTATATACATAGGTAACATCGATAATACGCCGACCTTTAGAAATCGTTTTAGGGAAATTGCAACATGGATAGGTCTTTGATTAGGGACTGGAGGGTTCCTTCTCAGATCACCATCCGATAACCATCCGTATTAATCCATCAAGTGGGTTTCAGAAGTCTTATAGGATCCTGAGAAGATCCGACTGAATCAAATTCGAGAAGGCTGTGGAGGCGGATCTTAGGGCCTTTCGGGGTCGTTCCACTCCTGGCATTAATAATCGAGTTGAATCTTTAACGGACATTTTGTTTTCTTATACTTACCCAAGAAAGAGGAACCAGTCACCTTGGTGGAACACGGAACTTCAAAAACTCCGCTGCTGTGTTAGGAGGCTCTTTAATAAGGCGGAAAGGTCGGGCGAAGATGTTTACTGGCCTGCGTATAGATCCAGTTTTAATGCTTATGAAAGGGAAATTGTCTAAGGACCCCAAAATCTTACTGAGCACTCATTTCCCAATTAAGAGTGCTCTTCATGATATTGCAGGCTTTGTTGACGCGAATTTGGCTAGTGGTGAGTACACTACATCAGCCTTCTTGCATATTGAGGGGCTTTTAATAATGTTGCCACTTCTTTAATTGAGGATTTACTTAAGCCAATACGTTCCCCAGATTTTCTGCTACGGCTTATCACACATATACTGGGTAATATATTAATCCGATAGAATCTGGGTGGATGTTCTATTGCCAAGCGTGTAACAAGGGGTACATCCCCTCTTGTGGCTCCTAGTGAATAATATTGGTTTAAGTTAAATGGAGACACATGCGCTTGGGTTTTCTTTAAAGACCTCAGTCTTGAGCTTCACTTTAGGTTGAACGATGACTGTGGCGTCTTTCAGGCAGAGATTTTTGCTACCTTGAAGCCCTGACTAGAAGGCCCACTTCAGATTCGGAATCTTATGTGATCAGCGTTGAAAGTCGGGATGCCGTAAGGTCCATTGCATCGGTCTAGTGTAAATCACGGCTTGTTCGTGAGTACAAATGGCCTTTAAAGACCATTGAACCAGATCGGATACGTCTACATATGCTTTGTTCCCAGACCTAGTTGTATACTAGGACTCGGATGCTTTCGCTAGATTAGGTTCACTTTCTGAGGGCGACTTGATAGTTGGTCCTGATGCCCCAATCTGCCACTTCTACGGCCTAATCAATGGATGGGTCAGGGAGGAAATCGTTGGATCAAGCTGTTATGTCTAGCAGTCTATGATCTGCTAGAACAGTGCTAGAACAGGTTTGCTTAGATAAAGCCAGCTGTAGTTTTATTACAGGACACTGCGATATTAGATCGCAGGCAAGTATCCGGAGTGGGATCTACTCCGGACTATTGCAGGGTATGTTGCAATGAGGAGAAGTTGGAAACTATCGAACATCTCCTCTGTAACTGTCCAACCCTGAGTAGGTTGGGGAACCTGGGCTTCTTTGAAGATTAGGACTCTGTCGAGAGTCGACATTAGGGCTCTCCATAAATTCATAAGTGGATTGAGCTAGTTGAGAAGTGGTAGGGCATCAAGGTTAAGGTGTTTGTGGTCCATCTTTTTTCCTTAGATATTTTACTTATCACCGTTTTCTAAAAATAAGAACAAAGAACTGATTGTTTTTAATGTAAATATTGTTTATGTTTTAATATTAAAATAATAAGAGTATATTACACAATAATCAAGAAATACTGAAGCAGATTAAGTAAAATCGATGAAAAATATATATCAGATCTGTAAAAACTAAATAAGAAAACATTTTGAAACACTTTAAATCGAAAATTAAATCACAAAAAAGAAAAAATATTCTGAACACATGAAAGATTGAAATTTTGCATTTAAAAGTATAAATATATGCACGTTAAAATATTAAAAGAAAAAATATGTAAAAAATATTTAATAATATTACACCACAAATATAAATAAATAAAAATCTGTTTATAAACTGCAATAGTTAGTTGTCAATTATTTAATTGTAATTTGCATTTCAAATAAAAGAATTTTAAAATATTTTGAAAGGTAAAAAGAGGTCATTAAATATTTAACAAAATATATTTATATGCATGTTTATTTCATATAATTTAGAATATTATATTAGTTTTTTATCTGCATTATTTAATCAGCTATTGCAGTATATGGTAGACTGCTGTGTTTAGGTTTAGTTTTATTTATAAAAACTTTTATGGCTCCATTGAAGTCTGCACTAACCATTACATAGCCGCAACCCTTTTTATGTTGTTCGACCAACGGATCTGGTTGATTATTTGTTTGCTTCAAAATACAGTTAAAAAAAAACATTGTTTAGTGTCATTATACATACTATTATTTTATTATATAATAAAATCTTATAAATAAAAACAGTGGTGTTCATAATTAATTCATTTAAAAAGAATAGAGAACATCACCAAAATATTAAAAAATAAGATCGTATATTGTAAAGATTTACCTTTTCGTAGGATATTTCATCAGCCTCTGGTTTAATAATCGCTTCAGGATGAGGAGCAAATATTGCACAAGTAACTGTAGCATTATGAGCTTTAATGCCTTCCCAAAAATCGCTTCTATCACGTCGTACCTTGTAAAATAAACACAATTTTATAGAAATTCATCATACCTCAATCTTGTGGTCGAACAACTTACGGAACTCAATTTCGAATAGTCATGATTGGTTTTCCATATATAAATACATTGATTTTCGGAACCGGCTATTATATATTTGCCATCATGACTAAAAGATGCTTTTATCTGCGATGATGCATTAAGATAGCCCTTATATTTACAAGATAAATTCAAATCTCTCAAGTCATATAAACGAACACGACTGTCATTTGACGTCACTAAAATTTTATCCTCGCCCGGCATTGGTTCAATTCCACTTATTTTACGACCAATGCGATTTTTTCCCCGCGTCGAGCGCACATGTATTTGAGTATGATATTTTAATTGATCGGTATTATAGAAAATACAACGACCGTCATAGGAACCGACCACAGCAAATTGACCGTTTTGACAAAAGTTTGCCGCTGTTATAAGTTTTGTTTGACCGTCTACTTCATTCCATAACGCCACTTTTTTATCAGGTATATTCCACAAACGTAGTTTACCATCCAAACTACCACTAAGAAAATAACGGTCATCTCGAGGATGAAAGGCTATTGCTGTTACAAAATCAATATGCTGGAAACAGCACAGGCATTCTTTACGTGAAATATGCCATAATCGAACGGTTTTATCCATGGAACTTGAGAGTATAAAATAATTCTTCGACCATGAAACATCCAGTAAATCTGATGTATGACCGATATAAGTGCAAAAAGATTTTGGCATAAAAGGTCCTGTGCATTTTTCAGCAGCTGTTGCCATAGCAATAGCTTCTTCGGCCGACTGTTGAGATACCAATGATTCTTGTGATGGAGTTGGAGAAGACTTCTGATCGGCATTATATTTTGTGCGCATATCCTACAATGATAATGCAGACATGTTAGTTCATTTACATACATAACATATACATACAAAATATTTACATACTTGGAAAAAGGGATAAGCATCTTTTAATACCCAAATACGCAGTACTTTGTCTTGACCAGCAGTAGCTAATAGACGCCCACAAGAACTAAATTTCATACACCAAACTGCTCCAGTATGCTCGCCAGACAAATCCTACAATAAATTGAATCAAACTTTAAAGCGTTTTAATTTTCACAATTTGATTCTTTTGAGAACAAACACTAACTTGAACATGCTGCAGTTTTGTAAATTCATAAGGACCTTTGTTGGTTGACGAAGCTTTGATTTTAATATTCTGTTCCGGGTTCATAACATCAACTATGTCAGCTACATCCTCCTTGTGTCGAGCATGTGATACTTCCGAAGCCAATGATTTAGCTTTATCCACTGTTTTACGCATAGTCGAACCAAAAAATCTTTTAATTTTAGCCGTTTTTCTTTTCAATCGACTTCCATCTTCTGTTTCGCCCTCCTCCTCATCTTGCGGTTGACCTTCACTACTTGGCGGTATTCCGATAACACTTTCATCATCGGATTCTTTTTGTATCACTTCCAAATGCGAAGTCAACTTAAGAATATGTAACGATAAAGGATTCCAACCCTCCGGCACCGGAGGAGGTCTCACTTCGGAAAGAGGCATTGTTTCACCAGTTTCTAAATTCTTAACGGGTACTTGTTCGAGTATTTCAAAATCAGTTAATTGTTTGCCAGAATTTGTTCGTATGCGTACATCAATATTCATTTGTTTCAAAACATCCTCGTCGCCAGCCGACTTTCGACGTTCTTTATCACTGCTACTACGGTATATCAGGGATGGATATCTGCTTACAAGAGAATAATATTTTAGAACGATAGTAACAACTGGGATCTAAATGAATTCTACTTTATGAGATCTAATCCAATATTGAATTGAACTACTTTAATGCTGGGTCACACATTCACTAATACATATACTATATTATGTTCCAAAACTATGCCAAAATTTGATCAATTTTTACAAAAGACAAATTTGATGTTTCAATTTTATTTCACATTATATTTTAATTTCAGAAAATGGACACATTTTATCCTTTTTTTATTCTATGAGTTATTCCAATAAGAAGCAATGAACGAAACAACTGTAACTTTAGCCATACAATTGTATTAGAATTTCAAAAATAACACCAACTTGATTTTTAAAATCCACGGCTTATTTACTAAAGCTGATAATTTATAAACAATAACAATGTCAAGTAAATTGCTGCAATCAATAAAACAAATAATAAAAAAATTTTAATCTCTCCTTAAAGTTGATTGCTTCATTCAATATAATAGAAAACTATAAAATAAAGTAGCTGATTTATAAAAAATAATGCTAATTAATGTCAGGTTATAAGGCGTATGGATAAATTTAGAATCAACGCACTATGTTGACAGAAACTCTAGGAAGATTAAAAGAAATGCGAAAATTCTTTTTAATTATTAAATAATTTAACTAACAACAATTTGTACGGATTAAATGTAGTTCATATATACTAGAAGTCGCTGTAGTCTAGTAGGTAATGTGTTCAAACCCCAGATCAGACATCTCCATCAAAACGATGTTGACAGAAACTCTGGGAAGATTAAAAGAAATGCGAAAATTCTTTTTAATTATTAAATAATTTAACTAACAACAATTTGTACGGATTAAATGTAGTTCATATATACTAGAAGTCGCTGTAGTCTAGTAGGTAATGTGTTCAAACCCCAGATCAGACATCTCCATCAAAACGAAATATTTCTTCGGCGACTTACTCTTAGCAGATTTCTAGCAAAAACTCTAAGGGTAAATAAATTTGCCATGAAAAGTTTGTCAAACAAAAAACTGTAGTTCGAAGGCGACTTTAAACTGTAGACCCCGCCACTCATGTGTAAAATTGACGCATAGAACATTTAATAAACATATGGAATCCCAATTAGTATTATATTGAATAGACAGACCACTTTTAATATTTTTATTAATATTCTTATCAATTTTTAACGCTAGAGATACGACTTAAAATTAAAATACTTCTTTTCCCTAAAGTCAAACCTACAGAAAAATTTAGTTTAATACTGATATTGTTATGTAAATAAAATACTGCTAAAAGTATTTAACCTAATTCTACTTTGTAATATAACCAAGACAAGAAAAAAAGATTTCTAGTGAATTACAAATTTGATGCGCGATATTGAAATAGGTTAAATATTTTATATAAATTAATTTTATAAGAAATAGATGTGTACAAACTTTTGTTTTGAAAACCCATAAACTTGAAAAAAAATTGTACAAATATTTTTATATAACAAAAATTTCCCATCCCAAGTCTAACGTTTAAAAAAACAGTAGACAACTAACATACCTGGTAGCACTCCCTAAACTATTGGAACCAGTACCAGCCAATTTCGGTCTTTGAATATTTTCATTTAATATACGTTCAATACGTTCAATTTCTTCTCGTGAGGGTCCTTCAGCTTTATTAGATGCTTCGTCACGTGGTTTAACCACATAGCCACCCTGGGTAGCTTTATAAAGGTTTAAACTTTGTGAAGGGTCAATGGAACTATAAATGAAATTTTAATTGATGATGATAATAAAAACTATTTTTTAAGGTTTTTAGTCATACCTGACACGACCGGGAGCAGAATTACTTTTAGCTGAATTTGATGGACATGGTTTGGAGTAAACCGAAGTGGAACTATTACCAAGTGAATGTGACACACGATTAATCGAACCTCCAACAGCAGCCGTTGTCAATGGACGTGATTTGCTTGTTGATATTTGACTAACAGATGTGCCCGAGGCTGAAACAATCGTATTGCTCGATGCGTGTACAGAAGAACAGACAGAGGAAACATTACCGCCTAAGGCACTAATACTATTAAACCCTCCAAGTGACAACGATGTATTTGCTGATGTTGTAATACTGCCGCCTCCATCAAGACTACAACGAGCCATACGAGCATTTTGTAATGAGCTTGTCTCATGCCAACTCTTTTCAATTTCTTTAACCAAGTCGTCACTTAATTTCTGTTGAACATCACGTACACTCTTGACCGATTTTGTGTCACTGTCCGTATCTGTGTCGGCAGCCGGCAAACGCATACTTTCATTTGTGTAAAATTGTTCGGATGAGCTTGTTGAACCTTTTTTCGACTCTTTTTTCTTTCGTCTAGGTGGTGCAATTGGACCACTAGACGTTATTGAATCCGTAGTCTTTGAATGTGCTAGTTTTGTGCTAGCTATAACATCAGGTTCCTGTAATACAACTTGATTTTCGAATGGCACTTGATTTTGACTAACGTTTGCAAAAGCGGCAGGTTGCTGTAACGATTTGCAGTTATTCGAATCCGTAAGACTACTGGGTACGCTTGACGATTTTATATTAGCAAAAGAAGCGTTCGTCGATGCTGCAGCTACTCCTGATGAATGCGGTAGTTGCATATATTGTTGTTGCTGCTGTTGTACGACTAATAATTGTTGCTGTTGCTGTTGTAATTGTTGCTGTTGTTGTATAGTATTTGATGTATTGGCAAAATATTCCCGATCGACACTCATTGCTGTGGGATCAATGCTTCCGGCTAATATGCGACCCACACGTCCCAATGATGTCATACTTTGGACACTCATCGTATCATTCTCCACCACTTTAAAGGGATGTGTTGGTCTGGCAAAGACCCCATCGGTGGAGCTATTCTATTTTAGGCATTAGCACAAAAGATAAAATTGTATAATTAAAGTAAAATTACCATATATTAAATAAAATACAAGTACAATAAGTCATATTTGCTACTCTGAAGAAATGTATACCTGAGAATCAGGTGTCAAAGTATTGCCTGGATTTTCATCATCATCGTTTTGCATTCCCTGACGCAATTCTCGGAAACGGTCTCTAATATCTCTAGTAGTATTACTCTAAACTCATTTCATATCATGTTGAATTGATTGATACATTTCAGGTCAATTTTAACGTATGTATCGAATTGAAATACAATGGGATGTGGTAGTTTTGGTGTAAAATGTAGGATAGACAGTCACAAAGATGGTTCACATGAAAGTAGAAAATAAAAATAAACCAAAAAAGTACTGCATAAAAATTATAATAAAGTAACAAAAATGCAAAAACAAAATGTCAAATTTTCGTTAAATTTTTGTATTTGATATTCCGTAAACCTATAATTGATCAAATTTATAGTACTCGAATAAAAATAGATAAAATTTTACAGTTAAGAATATATTTAAGAGAATATGGCTCATTCTTTTCAATTTTATGATTTCAAAGCTAGACAAACTCAAGGCCATAAAGTCTTAAATCATAATGTTCATACGAAGAAACTTTATTAAGTAAAGGGAGGTTATAATTATTATCTTAAATATATTTCAAGATTGTTTACTTTTGTTTAAACAATATCAAAGGCTATGTACACTATTTATACATTAGGCTATAGGATAGAAATACATCCACAAAAAATGTGTGCAAATATTTTAAATTGTGTTACTATCATATTGAATACCAAAGAGATACTCTTTAAAAGAATTTTTATAATGCAAAAATAGAGTTTTAACTAAAAATGAATTGGGTATTGCACATCAAAATTAATCATTATTTTTTTTTTGTGATACCGAAAACACCAAAAATCAAAGAGAAAAAAAATCGGGGATCATATTATGAATGACAAGCATTCATAGTGTAAAATATGAAATATTTATTTTAATTCTTAGACTTTTATGTCGTTTAACCATAAAAAGTTCTGCAATTTATTGCAGATATTTGTATGTATTTGTAAAGTTATTAGATGACAAATTATATTTAACAACTGGGACGATGATATATGACACTATTAAATAAAATGTTTAAATTACAAACAAGAAAGAACAAAGATGGATTATATTATTTTTAAACCCAACAAAGCCAATACATTTATGAATTCAACACAAATTCATTGTGAAGCGTGTGATCGAATATCTGAATTAAAACAAATGAACAATAACATGTCAGCTCTGGAAGTTTGAAAAAACAGAATGAGATAAAACATATGTCTCCAAAAGAAATTAAAACGGTCGCATGCATTGTGCCAAACAACGTCTTTAAAAATCATGACAACATTTGAAAAAAAATACTTTAGAGCAGTAAAGACGATCGACGTCTGCCATACCCTCAACCCTCTCTATACCTAAGGAACTATAACATTTAATATTTGACAGAATTTTTATAGCCTGATTTGCAGCACAAGCAATTGGACCACAATATTAGGAAAAACTTATCGAACCACCTTTTTTATGTGCATAAAATTAAGGTTTAATGGTTGGGAAATGTATAAAAATCTTAGAAAATAACAAAGAAAGGGATTTAGAAAATATTTGGTATAATATATATGTAGAAAGCTATCGCTCGGTAGTATGTATAAAGAGTCTGCATTTAAATTATAAAAAAAATTTCCAGTAACAAGTATTATTAGTCATTAATAAAGTTATTAATACGTCCACATTTAATTGTCCCGAAGATTTTTATTATTGCTAGAAGTTCGTTGGTTTTATAATAAAATACAATAATATGAATGAGTGACTTATATTCTATTAATATTTCTAAATAAAAAATTAAATATTTCTGAAGTTAATAATTAATACGTTTGTAATAATTCCTTTTTATATTTGGATGTAGTCATACCATTATCTTTTCAAAAGGATTTTTTTCAAATACTGTTAATTACAGATTCGTTGGTTACTACTTTAGATCTTAGACTGTTTAGCAATTAAACAAATGTAGTCTTCGGAAATATATATAATATTATTATTATATTATATATAACACTGTATATTATTTACCCTTGGAATGTCTACTCGACTTCTAAAGTTTATTTATAAAGTACGTATAGAGAATTTTATTTATTGTTTAACTACAGTACTGATTTTATTTACTTACAATAACCTGCACTGGTTTCGGTTCAGTAAATGCATCCGATTTTGTACCACGAGCACTCAGACTGCTACTGGGACTACTAGTGGCTGGTGTAACTGTTCCAATGGGTGTGGCATCACTATCAGAAGAAGCCTGCAGCCGTACGGCTGGTTCAGGAAATATAAACTCTTGTGGAATTTGTGAGGCATTTGCTAATGATTTCCGACTGATTTCGTCCAATATAACAAATAAGATACAATTTTTGTTAATAGTGAATGCAGTCTTTACTACAGAATTTTACGTGGTGTAATTAGTAAAAAAAATTGATTGATTACCTGAGTGTTGACAATCGATTTGGTGTAGAATCCTCTGCGTCAAAAAATTCTTCTGAACTATCTGAATCTGTTTCTGGTTTAATCATTTTGCCAAACCTTCAATTAAACCTCATGCAAATGGGTTTTAATTTCGACTTAAATGGTATAAATCAGAATACATTTGCAAAAAAAATTTTTTGTTTTATAATTCTCTAACGATTCTTCTTCTTTTTGTTTGTTGATTATTTCTATTATGCTTTCAATTTACGTCATTTGTAATTATGCACACATATATTTTTTATTGTAAGAAATATTTAAAATTTTGATACTTTTTTAACTATTATTTATCAAATTAACATTTTTTATAAGCATTATCACATTAATAGAAAAGAAATAAAATTTCTGTTCACTTATTTTTGCACGGAAAAACAAACGTCATTTCAATGAAAGGGAAATTAATAATTGTGCTTCTTCTTTTTCCTTATAATTTGTAATTGATAACATGGTAAAATGGGAAATGACAGGGTTCGAGAATTCTTGTGCATTAACTCAAAGTTTCAAATTTTCGTTTCGGATTAAGTTCAAATTATGTTCAGTGCCCTATAATTGCATATTACCCAAGTTTTCCTATTAGACTATAATTACTTACTTATTTAATTCGTAATTACAACCCTTTAGTCAGGATTACAACCTAGCTTCTCATGTCACTCGCGTTATTTTTATGAGCGATGGGACCTAGAGATTTAAGTCGACTCCGAAATAAATTATGGAGAAGCTTTTCATGGCAATTTCACCTTTTTCCAAAAGACTGCTGAGCGAAAGTCTTCGAAAGAAATCTTTTTTTTTCTTTTCTTTCATATTTCGTTTTTTGCTCCAAAAGCCTAAGTCGGATTTGAACCTCGGGTTCTTGCCTAATAAGCCAACATACTACCTACTACTACTAGAATTGTAGACTGTAATTATAATTTTTAAATCAATAGTCAAATCTACCAAATATTTTACGCCTTGAATGTGTTTTTGATAGTCTTTAAAAATCTTCTATCTTTAATGTAAAGAACTATATCCACATTTCGATCTACACCATTATTTGTTTTCATTTAACTCTTAAAAAGTATAGCTCATTATAAATTGTTGAATATTTAAGACTTCTTTTAATATTTTTTTTTGTAAAATAATATATTAAATCAAATGAATATTAGAAACAAATTAATAATTAAATTTTACCAAATTAACTATTATGTGGCAAAAAAAGAGAATTAAAAATATTAACTTTTTATAAAATAAGCAACATTTAATATTTTCTACTCCCACCAGACCGGGCTTACTCGTCAGTCTAGGGCTTGAGCTCCATCGCCGTGCCCACGTTCGACTTGATCTTCGTCGTCATCCTCATCAATACCCTGAAGTAAACGCGATATAACATCACCAAACATGCCACCAAAGCGATTATCTGATTGTGACGCAGGAGCACTTGCACCAAAATGTTGTACACCTATCTTCGTTAAATATTTTTCAAAGGCTGGATCACGTTCCAGTTCAGTTTTGTACAGTGTGCATAAAGCACGAAAAGCTTCCAAATTTTTCGTGTCCATAAGACGAAACAAAAAATGTATAAAATTTAGGAGTGGTTGCTTAAAGGGTGCCTCTTTGCGATTAATTTTGGGATGGCAATTTGTATAAGTTTTAAATGTATCTTCAGCTGTTTTGCGATCATTCACACTAATTTGCTGTAAAACGGCCTGAACAATAAATAGATCAACTTCTCTGTTAAATCCTTTCATTTCATTGATCTTAATCAATATGCGGCCACAAAGATTACCGTCACGACATAACATATAATAGCGTCTAGCTAATTCTGTATTCCCCTCGGCCCAATACAATTGAGCAAGTATTTTATATAGTGCCGGATCGCCAGGATAATTACCTGATACATCTGAGCTCCATTTAATAGAACGGTTCTGAAATATATACAAACTTTATTAACAAATTCCTTAAGGAGTTGGTTTAACTTACTATGATAGTTTCCCGTTCAACCGTTGTGGAACTTAAACGTGTAATTAAATTGCCAATACGTTCTATCCATAGGTCACCATCCTTGCAACTACCTCTCTTTTCTAGGGTGTCCAAAATTAGCAAACCTAAATCAGCAGCACTGGTTTCTTGTTGCTTCGAAATTAATTTCATAGATCCTTTATAGAGTAACTCCAAGCAATCGTCATACTTTTGTTGGGCAGTATAACGAAAATATAATGTACGATACATTTGATGGGCTTCATAGTAGTTGCCCGCCTCAATGGAACTGTCCAATTTGGCCAACACACGGCTAACACCGCGCTGGCCTCTTTCCGCGTTCGACGTAGTTGTCTCAGATGCCGTCATCATATTTCTCAAGCGTTAATAACTAATTGACACTTCTCAATGTAATTTATTTTATCTTCAAATCTAATAATTATTGACTTAATATTTTATTGCAAAAATTTAATTTTTCTGCGAATTCAATACGTATTTTTTAATGTCTAATAATTATGCTTCTTCTTTAAAACCATGACATCAAATTCACCTTGTAATGATAACAAATATAGTTAACTTGCCAGATGAAATTTTAAATACAAATAACTCAACTTTGATATTTAATTGAATTTTCTTATAATTCGATTAATTTAAGACCGATTGTTCAAAAATATATAACTCCTTTACCAAATTTCTTATTTCAATTTTATTAACAATTTTAATTTTATTAGATTTTTCTTTATTAATCAATTTGTTTGTGTATAAGTAAAATAGTATATACACTGCATTACACAAGTTTACATACAACTATTAATACATTTTCTTTGTGTTGTACTTGCTTGTTTGCTTAGATCAAATGGAACAATTTTTCTTCCTAATAAAAATAAGAAAAAAATTTTTAATTTTAATATTCACGTTTTTATTTTTATTAATTTTTTTATTAATATATTTTACGATATTAGTACCGATATAAATTTCATTACTCGACTTAACATTTCATATTAAAAACTGTCAAAACAACATTTGAGAAAAACAAAATTGCGCTCGGTAGTTTAGTAGAGAAGTATCGCTGCAACAGAAGATAGCACGTTGGAATCATCAATGTGACTGAATTAGGAACAAAACTAATGTGTATATATGCACCAAGTATAAAAAATTGTAAATATATTTCTTAATAAATATAAATAATAGAAAAGCTGAATAATTTATTACAAATTTTCAAATAAAATCATTTTCGAGCATACTTTTGCCAGAAGGGAGAATTTGTTGATTTTTAAGAACAAATAGATATAAAAAAATTATTTCGTGCAGAGCTTTTGAGCTCATGACTTACAATCAGATTACAACATACTTATTCCTGAAACAATTTTTCGAATAAAATTTCTTGATAGATGACTGTTAATAAATAATTGTGTTAACAAATAAATTAAAATTAATTTCTTGGGATATGTCCTACAACTGTTAATCATACCTTGTATGTGTATATTATATTATGTATATTATCGTTGATAGAATGAAAATAATTGGTAGAATTAGTTAATAATGATCATTTTTACAACTTTGGTTTATCGACAAGCCTTAATATTTTTTTGTTGTATGATGTGATTTTTAAATAATGTTTGTACTCTATTAGACTTTTATAAGATTAATTAATAAATTATGTTTCTTGTTCGGGAAATGTTAAAAATTCCTTGTCAGATAATCTCAAAACCCCCGGTGGCAAATATTTTAATAGATCCTTTGGTGCTGTTCTAAGCGTACGTATGCGTTCCTCTTCAATTTGTCTCTCCCTTTAATGAAAAATAGAAAGCAAAAATGAAACCAAAATTGACGAAGATAAATAAATAGTGTAAAAATAATTCCATATTAAGTGGATTATTTATTACCTTTCCTTTTCGATACTTTTTAATTTTTCAAATTCTTGTATTCTTTCAGCTACTTCTCTCGCTCGTTCTATTCTTTTCAATTCAATCATTTCTCTTAAGGCTTTGCTATGTTCCAGCTTCTTGCGCCGCCTTTTTTCATCGGAAAGTTGACTCAGTTTATCGCGCTCTTCTAAATACCTTAAATGCTCTTGACGAAATTGTTCTTCCTCTTCTTGCAATTGTTTTTCTTGCTGGATAAGAGTTACATTGTGATAAATTTCTTCCTCGATACGTAGTTTTTCACGCTGTTCCACTTGTCTTTCTATACGTTCACGGTATCTCTCATTTTCTTTAGCTCTACGTTCTCCCTCAAATAATGAGATTAACAAATCAGCACGTTTCTGCTTTTCATCATGTAGTTGAGCTACTTGTTGGCCAATACGTTCACTAGCTGCCTCTTTCTGCTTTATAAGAAGTTTCCTTTCCGCCTCAATCTTTTCTTTCAAATCATCACATTGTTGGCGATACGCCAAATAACGCTCATTGTCATCAAAATTCTTTTCTTTTTCTAATTGCTTTTGTAGTGCTCTATTATGATAGGACTCCTCCATTTCTTTTTTAAATTTCTCCCGAAGAAGGTAAGTATTTTTTTGGTCTTGTATATCTTCTTTCTGTATACGTTCTAATAACCTATTCATATCTTCGCGGTCTTTAATCACATTTTCAAATTCCAAACGACGTTTTTGTTGGTGTTCACTTATTTGTTTATTTAGCAACCCACGGTAAGCATCTTTTTTCCGTTTATTCTCTTCCTCCTCCTTAAGTAAGTCCGATTTTATTAGTTCACATTCGGCAGCAAATTTCAAATCTTCTTCACGCTTTATCCGCATTCTTTCAGCTTTCAGTTGAGCCAAACAGTTCTGCTGCTCTCTTAGTTGCTTAAACACCAAAGCTGACTTTAGATGACTCTGTAGTTGGCGCAATTCATGGTCATTGTCACGCAACTGTTGACGACGCTTCTCTGCCAAAAATTCATCAAGTTTACATTCTCTTAATTCCACACATATATCTCTGACTTCTTTTTTAGGCATAATTTGAGAATTTCCTGCCATTGCTAATGTCTCTTCCTTTACTTGGTTACCTTGATCTTCTTGCTGTTGAACCATTAACCTTTAATTCTAAGCTTTGTTTAATAAATATTTGCTTTTTCCTCGTAACTTTGACAACAACAAAAAAATAAACAACTATTTCAAAAGTACCTGGTGCTTTCTTCCATATTGACATTCATAAAAATTAATAGCATACAAAACAGGGTTCTACATAGTTAACATCACCGAATATGTATTCGGTGGTTAACATTGTTCACTAAATCTGTGAATGCTACATTTGAGTAAATTTAGCAATAATGTATATACATATGAACTTTTGCAACAGTCGTATAGATAATTATTCGAAATATATTTCTTTAATCATTCAATTATACCTGCAGTGCTTTGATAACATTTTTAACTACCACTGCTTTAAAATATTTATTAGTTTAATTTGGCGTTATTTCCTGAACAGTGTTAGCAACAGTGATGTAAACATAATAACAACAAAAATATGTCAATCTACATAAAAAAAATTTTCAGCTGATTATATTTTTGAGTACGTCTTTATCTTTAAAGGAAATTAAAGTGAATCTGAGTTAAGAAATAAACACCAAATATTATGAATATTAACGAAAATGTTAGTAATTCTATTGAAAATTCCACAAGTTCATTGAACGATAATGCCACAAACACAGAGGGCCGTCTGGAGTGTAACTGCATTGCTACTTGTACCAACTTTGGTGCCTCGACAGTATCTCAATCGGCGGCTTCTAAAGAATTTCCATCTTCGAAATGGATTAAGCTAAATGTTGGTGGAAAAGTATTTCTTACTACAATATGGACATTGGTAAGTAAAGAACCTGAGAGTATGTTGGCACGTATGTTTTCACAAGAAGGAGCTATGTTACCCAGTGACCAAGATGAACAAGGCGCTTATTTAATCGATCGTAGTCCGCACTATTTTGAACCAATTTTAAATTACTTAAGACATGGCCAATTGATATTGGACCAGAACGTAAGTTTAGAAGGTGTTTTGGAGGAGGCAAAATTTTTTGGTTTGGAAGCATTAGTTAGTCAACTGGAACCTCAAATTGTGCAGCAAAACCAGTCAATGGATAATATACCTTTGACTCGCCGTGATGTTATTAAAGCGTTAATACAAACGTCTCATTTAACGGAGATTCGTTTCCAAGGGGTCAACTTGGCAGGAGCAGATTTAAGGAAATTGGACTTTCGTAGTATAAATTTCAAGGTCTTTTTTCTTTACTAAATCTAATTTCAAATAATCATTTTATTCCGATTTTTTAGTACGCCTGCATGCAAAGATGTAATCTTTCACATGCAAATTTAACCTATTGCTGTTTGGAACGCACCGACTTGGCTTTTGCTAATTTAGAATGTGCTCAGCTTGTTTCGGTTAAAGGTTTGTGCGCCAATATGGAAGGTGCTAATTTAAGGGGTTGCAATTTTGAAGATCCCTCCGGCCTACGAACTAACCTTGAGGGTGTTAACTTAAAGGGTGCATGCTTAGAAAGTTCTAATATGGCTGGTGTCAATCTAAGGGTTGCTAATCTAAAAAATGCTAATATGAAAAATTGCAATTTACGAGCTGCAGTGCTGGCAGGTGCAGATTTGGAACGTTGTAATTTATCAGGCAGTGATTTGCAAGAAGCGAATTTGAGAGGAGCTAATCTTAAAGATGCCGAACTAACCTTAATGGTAACTCCTCTGCATATGGCTCAAGCCATACGATAAATGAAAAATTAAGCAGTACTTAAAAAGTAGTGTTTAATCGATTTAATTCTGTGATGCATGTTTCTTTTTTTACTACGGCAAAACGAAAACAATGAATATTTTCTGGGGTACTTCATATTCATTAATTCCAGTAATTTGACTGTTTTGTAAAATCTAATTTATATTTATACTCTCATTTTTAGTACATAAGTTATTTAAAATTTAAAAACATTGCTTTCAATATGTTTTACAAGGTTTAATAAAAAAAGCGAATATTTTCACATAAAAAACTAATAACCAAATTAATTATTCATTGAGTATGTCATATACTGTACCACGACATTTTATTTTACATTGACGTTAACGCCCTATACACTAGCTTCCTTTTAAGACACTAAAATTATTTAATAACTAAGTATTCCACATGTGAGAACGTAGAGTAATTCATAAAATTTCGACCATATTCAGAAAAATATGTACCTGAAATACTCGTAAATTTAAGAATAAATTGCAAATAATTTTTATTTATATTATAAATTATCATTTCAATACAAGTACGTTTTCGTTAAGCATTTTGCAACTAGTTTCTTAGGAGAAACAAAAAACAAAAATGCTATAATGATATACATATATTTAATAAGTTAATTGTGACCTTAATACGTACATAAATTCAAAAGCAAATATTTCATGTACACTGTACATTTCTCTACTTTTCAATGATAAATTAACTACTGCCACTAAATTTAAGAGGACGTATTTTCATGAAACTTTGTAATGTATCATCGGAAACTAGTTTACGAGCTGCTTGATGTTGCTCTACAATGGGAGTGACAGTCTGTAAAATATGTTTGAAATAAATAAATTTAATAGGATTAATAATTAAAAATAGAATATACCTCAATTGCTATCTTCTTAATTTCACCAGTCAATATTTCACCTTTGCGGTAACCTACTCGAATACGTTCCAGTTCATCGTCATCTTCCAAAAAGAATTTCAATAGCTGATAGGCTACATCCACATCAGGATTTCCACCTAAAGCTCTATGTTCTTCAATAGTTGTTTGTCCTCCAGAAAATGCATACTTATTTATTTTATTTTTAATTTGTTTTGGCGTATCCGTTAAGAACACTGCAGAATTATATTCACTGGCAGACATTTTTGTTTTTGCACCCTGTAGAGCTGGGAAAAATGTTGAATGAATTAGAGCACATTTCGGGAAACCTAAACGTGGTGCCACATCTCTACACATTCGAAAATAGGGATCTTGATCGATGGCACATGGAACCAAACAATGTAATTTCCGGTTGCCAAAAATGAACGGGAATGTGCTCGATAAAGCCGGAGCTGCTTGAACAGCAGGAAAACCAATTTTACCACAGATATCAGAATCTCCGAAACCAAAAATTCCTTTAATTTGATTAAAAGTTACACATTTTTGGATTCGTATAACATTTTGATACATTGCAGGACATTCGCTACAAAAATAAAAAGCGATTAGTTAGGTACATGAGGCTGAAAAGTCATTAGACGTTATTTAAAAATTTTCTTTGCCTATGTTATATCAATGTCACATACTTTTTGGGGTTAAAAATATTTTTAATCGATTCATATTTGGTTAGTACAAATAACTTCTGATACGTCTAAAACAACCAAACATTTTTACTATATTTTTTGCTAAAATTTTTTGTGAGATAGTAGAGTATATTGTGAAAACAACCTGCGGTTAAGTTTTAGGAATTATTATTTGCAATAAATAAGTTTTTCATTTGTTAAATTGTATTTATGTACATGTGCATACACATATTTGCTTCCTAAATAATAAAGGTAATTTGTTTTATAAAGCTTTTTCATATTTCGTACATTTTCAGAATTATACTTTAGGAAAAGTATTTATAACTACACTGTACAGTAACTCAATATATGGATACAAACATAAACGGACACACATACTTCATTTTTAATAAACTGATTTATCGAAGATCAGTATACATACTTAAAAAGACTATTGGGCTATTGTACATGCGTCACCATCACCCATCTGGTGATCGATAATATCAGAGAATTATTTTGTTTTCATTTACTATAACTCATGAAAACAAAGAGCTTTTTATTTCATTACTAAAACGAACAATTGCACAGTTTGTTGCATAAAAATATAGGGGATTTCCCATAGTTTGATTACTTCAAGATAGAATGCTGAGCAATTCTATATATTTATATTTGTATATATTTGTACTTTACTTTATCGGCTTTTAAATGTATTTCATCATTTGCTATTCAAAATTAAATCATTTAATGTATATACTACCATTTTATGAACTTACCCCATAAATGTTAAATTATTAAAAATAAATGTTTTCTCCACATCAAATCCCATGGCAATGATGTCCTTGGCATTTTCATGAGCCAATTTGATGGCATCTTCAATTTTTAAATCTTTCCATAATGTCTTCTCATCATCAGACATTTGTATAACTAGGGGCACATCAAAAGTTTCCTGTAGATATCTATAAATAATAGCCCAATATTAATATTTTATTAATGGAAATTAATGATGCAAATGTGAAATTTACTTTGTCATTATGAAGGGTATCAAATGACCTAGATGCAAGGATTCTGAACTAGGACCACGTCCGGTATATAGATAAAACGGTTTACCTTGTTCCTTTAATGTCAATATTGTATTTAATTCACGATGAGAGAAGAATATTCCACGTCGTATTAAGTGATGTGCAGGTTTTCCACTTATCTTTTCAATTCGTGCTATAAGTTCATCATCGATTCTAGAGGAACCAAAACGTTCTGCCGTTAACAAACACAAAATAAATTAGAAATACAAATAAGTCTTGTTAAGAACAAATTGGTGGCATACTTATTAGCTTCTCATAATCGATACCAGTATTGCTGCTACTAGCAACTGTCCATGGATTGACTACATCATTTAGTTCGTCGGTAACAGTAACTTCAATTCCAGTTGCCGTTTCTTCTATTTCATTAGCACTAAGAGTGATGGCTTCAACGCCTTCAGTTACAGCAATTTGTTCGCCACTCATTGTTCAAAATTTAATTTGCACTACTTTAATAGCTTAAAGAAAAAAATACTGCAACTTCCTTAAACCAACTGGATTGAATGCAAAACGTGTCGGTGTATAAATACGACAACAACAAAAATACACATACAGTAAATGATGACACATGTTTGTTGATATTTTATTTAAAAAAAGGGATTTGCCCCAATATTCAAAAATATGGCATCACTGTGACAGTGTTAGGGAATAATATATAAAATAACTGTTTCCGAGTGGTGTATCAATAAATTAATATCGAAATATTTTTACATTTTTTTTCAACCTGCATAAAATAAAGAATATATGATCTGGAGGAGTATTTGTATTTAAATCAGGTATATACTAAAAAAAATCAATTCAAGTTATTGATTTTATTCTTTAACTCGTACCCTGTTTTTGAATTAATCAGCTGTTCTTTGTCTGCAGTTTGTTTACTTTTGGTTTTGTTTGCGAAAACCTAAACAAGAACCTAACAAAAATAAATTCTAATATAAAAATTGAAAAAATTAAAATATCATCAAATAAAAATGCCTATTATGTATAATACGGGCGATTGGTTCGTGTTACGGCCAACAACTTACAGGTAAATAGTAAAATTTGGAAAAATGGAAATATGAGGATCAACCCCCTATTTTTCTATTTAGAAAACTTGACTTACATATGCCGGATTGGCCTTTAGATTTGGATTTGGAATATATGAAAGTAGTATGTGCTCCATATGGAGGACCTATTGCGGCAACAAGGGATCCCAATCAAATTGTACCAATTAAGGGAACAGCCAAACCTGTGATACGAATTTTTGATACAGTCGGTCAGGAACTAGGAAAAATATGGGTAAGAAGGGATTCGTATTTATATCTAGTCGGTTATATGGCCATTTATTTCATATTAGCGAAGGCTATTCTCAACATATTCATGCCTAAAGAACAACAAATTTAATTGATAAAATATGATAATTAAAAATACGACCAATTACTACTTCATCTCACAAAACTAAAACGCTGATCTTACTTATGCATCCGCCCTTACCGTTTATTATTTAAAGAATTTATTTAAAATATTTATATCTTTATTTTAAAAAACTTTTAAACTTTAGTGGAATCACGGAAAATTAGTAACAATGGGTTGGTCTGATATGGAGGAATTGATATGTGTCCAGGATGATGCTTTAGTTTTTATATACGATATGTTTGGAAAAGAAAAAGATTCTTACAGCATGGGCCAGGAAGCTAGTTTAACCAAAATTGTTGATGCAAAAATATTTCAATCGTCAACCGGCACTGGTGTTGCCGTCATGACTACAAATGGACGCATATTTCTGAAGCTGAACAACACTAAAGATTTTCGTTCTCGTCTATTGCCTGAAATTCCAAGTATTACCCACCCATAACTATAATACATTTAAGATTTTACAATGTTTTTATTCTAATATTTGTAGAATCTCCTTCTGAATGTACTTGTTGGGAAATAGTTACTGAAGAGCGTAATAGCTACTGCTTGCTGGGTAGAGATCGTGAAGTTATTAAATTGTTTTTAGGAGAATCTGTGGGTTCAATCACACGCAATTTAATTGATAAACCATTTGAGCGCATAATATTAATGTCGATATCTTATAATCACCAAAATTTGGCTTTGTATACCAATAATGGTATCTTATGGATGGGTAGCGTTGACATGAAACAAAAGTATTGTGAATTTGATACAGGACGCAAAGATATGCCAAAGCAAATTGAGTGGATAATGAATGTGGACAACTCGCAATCAGATGCAGTTATTATAGCTTATAATTCATTTTTACTAGTTGTCAATCGCAATGGGGATAAAAATCTTTTTAGCTATGATCCAGCGATTTTCTTAGTAGCGGAAATGGATGGTGTACGAATTTTAACAAATAATGCTCATGAAATGATACAAAAATTACCAAAATGCGTACAGAATATATTTGCAATTAACAGCCAAGAACCATCAAGTTTTCTGTTTGAGGCTCAAAAGAAGTTCCAGGAAAAATCTCATCAATCTGATGAATATTTGAGTCTATTTCGTGATCGTATGGTGGAAGCAGTTAATGAGTGTATAGAAGCGGCAGGTTATGAATTTTGTCCCGAAACTCAGAAAAGTTTAATGAGGGTAAGAAATATTTGCAAAATACTGTTTTCCAACATAAATATAACACATGATTTTTATAGACCGCATACTTTGGAAAGGGATTTATAAATTCACATAATCCCGATGAATATATTAAAATGTTAAGAATCTTAAGAGTGTTAAATGCTTTGCGTCATCCAAAGATTGCCATGCCATTAACAATTAAACAGTAACTACATAAACAATACGAAATTTAAATTGAATGTACAATAAATTATTAATTTTTGCTTTTCTGTACAGGTTTTTGCATTTGAAACCCGATGTAATTTTAGGACGTTTAGTATTTCGTAAGCATTATGCCATAGCCATACAGGTAGCCAAACATTTAAAATTACCTGAATCTTGGATTTTAGAACATTGGGCATATCATAAAGTTATAAATGATAAAAGTATGATAAAATAATTTTTACCAATTATTGTGAAGGTTCTACAATGATCTATTTTCTTCCAGATGATCTTGAAGTAGCCCGTAAGATAACAGAAAAATTTAAAAATCCATCTGTGGAAGGTATATCATTTTGTAATATAGCTGAAAAGGCACATGCTGCTGGTCGTGATGAATTGGCCATAAAGGTAATAATACGTGAATGCAATTTCTTTAGCAATTAACCATGACTTTCTTTAAAGTTATTAGAACTAGAGCCGAGAGCCTCACTGCAAGTGCCTCTATTATTAAAATTAGGCAAATATGATCGAGCAGTTCTTAGCGCTACTCAATCTGGAGATACTGAACTTGTAGCAACTGTCCTATTGGAGATTAAAAAGAAAATGATGCTTACAAATTTTCATGTACGTGAAACTATAGAAAATATTTTATTATTTTATTTTTTATAAGCTTTACTTTGTTTTCCACCATACATAGATGATTATACGCGAGTATCCCATGGCTTTAAATATTTACAAAAAGATGAATGAAATGAGCCGTTCGGCTTTATACGATATATATAACAATGATGACGATCATAAATCAATTGCAGAATATCATTTTCGTAATGCCCTAGACACTGAAAGTCTAGAATCGAATTTATCAATTATAGCTAACAGTTACACTCAAGGTCGCCGATATGTGGAAGCCGAACTCTGTTCAGATACTAGTAAATTAATAAAATTACAAAAATCCTTGACCACGAAGTAAGTTTTAATGACTATTCTATAAAATTTAGTTAATTTTACTTTTGCACAATAACTAGGTACAGTAAAATTTTTGGTCAAATATCATTCCATGGTCTATCTATACATGACACAATTGAAAAGCTCTTAGAATTAGGGGAAGTAAAAGAAGCTGAAAAAATGAAAAGTGATTTTAAAGTTCCAGATAGAAGGTAATATTTAAAAATTTATAAATAAACAATCATATATTTGTTGAATAACTATTACTGAACTTTAAAAATATTAGGTTTTGGTGGTTACGTATTCTTAGTTTATCCATTAAATATAACTGGGCCGAATTGGAAAAGTTTTCTAAAAGCAAAAAGAGTCCCATTGGTTATGAGCCATTTGTTGAAGTATGCCTCAAGCAAAATAATCTAACGGAAGCACGGAAATACATAATCAGGTGTCGTGATGATCGAAAATCATACTGGTATATTAGAGCCGAGTAAGTTTTAATTCTATTTATGCCCTTTATTTTTTTTTATAAATTTTATCATAATATTCCAGACTTTATGAAGAAGCTGTCGATACAGCATTTGAACAACGAGATATTAATACTTTATATGTACTACAACAAAAGTGTACTGTAATAGGTAATCGGCAACTAATTGATAAAATTAATGTATGTATTGCAGTATTGGCTTCAAAAAAATAAAAATTAAATTATAATCAAATTATTGGTTATTGTTGGAGTATTGGATAAGAAAAAAAAAACTTTTCTAAGAAGACAAAACTATTAATTATAATAAATATTTAACACAAAACTTATAAACTCATCATAATAAAAATATTATATAAACACAATATGAATTTATGAACAGCAACTGAACTTCAGTTGCATTGCGAGTTGACAGAGAAAAATTTGTAGATGACGAAAGAAACAAGCAAAATGTTTAAATGGTTTCCGGTTGTTGTGTGTAATACCATTTTTTGAAACTGATAATGCAATTGAAGTTTAATTGACATTCTTAATCGAGTCATTTTTTTTAATAATTAAATTTGTAGTTTAGGAATAAATATCGGTATATACGCTAAATTTTAGCCTATTCACAGTAAAATCAAATGAAATATTAATTTAATTTTGAGTTAAACTACCTTAAAAACAAAGCCATTTTAATAATCATCCTCTAATCAAATAAATCCAGTTAATGGAAATCTTGATTTTGCTTAAAATTACTTTACTTTTGTAGTCACAAAAAAATTATTGTATATTTTTTTAAGACCAATACTCAGGAGATAATCGCTATTAATGCAGTGAATTTTGTTGGAATCTAGGAAAGATAGTTACAGAAGAAAGAAAGAGGATGACAAATTGAAATTGAATCATTATTTTTATTGGCATGACCAGTGTAGAATTTTTTACCTTTTTTATTTAATATGAAGTTTGTGGTTTGTATACTTGAATTCATATATTCAAAAATAGCTTATAAATCACAATAGTTCACGCTTTCTTTTCGTATTATTACATACACCCTGATTGTCAGGTGAGAGTTGAACCCACGAACTCGGTGGACTATCGGAGCATCCAAAAATTAAAAAAGTATAACTAAGATAACTTACAAGACCTTAATTTTACTGAAATACTTACGTAGTGTATTTGGACCAAGCCGATTTATAAAGGGTCTTAGCTGAGAAGACATGAAATATTCCATAAATAAAATTTATTCCAGCTTAACTGATTGCGCAACATTCCACGCATGGTATCGATTTTTTTCAATTTTGGTAAAAAAAAAATTAATAAAACATTTATAACATGTTCTTTCGTTATAGGATTGTTTATTAAATAATCCTTATATATGTATGTATATTTAATATATTTCTTTTATTTTATAATATATATTTTTTGTATATTATATATCATGTACATATTATGTAGAGTAGATCACAAAAAAGCAATAAAGAAAATAATTTTACTAGTTTCTTTTTATTTAATTTTATTATACGATTTATTTTAATTCATTTCAAAAAAGTTTTTTTTTTAATATTTTATTAATGTTCAATTAAATATTCCTGATTTCAAATACACCACTATGTAAAGAAAAGTCAGTATATAGTTTTAATTAATATGCACATACGCTGATAACATAAAAAGAATTTAAAAGAATTGAATTTGAAATTGATTATTAAAGGAATTAATAACAAATATTCAGCTTCACTATGTACAAAATAATTTTAAAGAGTGTTGTTATATGGTAATCATTTTTTATTCTACAATAGAATACTCACTAAGAGGATATTAATCACGTAATAGAAGTTGTTTTGTTTTGAAAAAAATTAAATAAAAGTTTAGAAAAAAGGAAAGAAAGTTAAGATTTATTTTTTTTTAATTTAAGCTGAACTATTTTCCATGTTGGAAAACCATTTATTTAGTGAATTTGGTGCATATATACTAGAACTATATATGATTTCTGTTTACTTTTCTATAGTACATACTTAACAAATAATGATTTTTTAAAGAGATATTAACAATTGTACACACGGGCTTTTTACTAAACAATTCAAATTTTGACTGAACAAATGTATGTATGATAAAAAGCTTCTGTTTTTTTTTATTTAAATTATGCTTTCAAAAAGCTTAGAACATATTAATAAAAATCATGATGAAACACCAATTAAAAACTAACCGTAACTGAACAGTTATATTTTTTGTAATAAAATCCTAAACAAAACATCTAATAAGCCCGTTTTATACTTTTTGTTGTTTTTTTTTGTTTATTTGCTTTGTTTTATATACGTACGTACGTGTACATGTTAAATAGTAGTTGCGGTAGTAATATTTATAATAATATGATTTATATGCAGTATAAGATTTTTATTTATTGTTACTACAATACTCTTTCATCCAATTTCATTTCAGTATGTATGTTTATAATAAATTACATTGTTATAAGTATATTTATATAATAAATAATAATTACGAACAAAACAGCAGTCTTATATAAGATGAAATATTTGTTTTGTCACTTGTTATTTTAATATTTCAGTTTGTTAAAAGTATTTATACACACACACACACGCTTACAAGTTATGTGTATGACATTTTGCTAATTAAGCTATTAATGTGAAAGTGAATGTTGTATGTTGTATATTTAAAGAATTTATGTGTATTATGTAAGAAGAACAGTTAGCATGATGAAATAAAACTTTCAAAATTTTTAAGAATCCTACTTAATTCTAGGTTAAAATAATCAACTGTTTTTTATTTTTGTTTTATTTTATTTTAAATATTTTTTTATCAGAATATATTTGCAATAACAATTATTATGTTTTAATATCGAACACACATACTTAAGCAACAGTTAAACTAATAATAATATAGATAAATTAATTTTAAGAATTGTTAAATTATTATAATTATTAGTACACATAATGATTTCAATTGAATTCAGAGCAAAATTAGAAATTAAAAATAATTTTACAGCATTCTTTAAAGTTTATTCAATAAACTTGAATATATTCTATTCTGTATCCATCTAATTGTACTTTAAGTGATTTTCTTTTCCCAACATAGAGTTATTTCTAACATAAGGGAAATTTCAAAATTCAAACGTACTTCTGCGAAAGTTTTAAACTTAAAATTTCAACAATTTAAAAATTATATATTTTTCATTTTTTTTTTTTGTTTTTCTAGAACCACTATTGTTTTTACTTAACTTTCCCAAATTAACTGTAGCAATGAGAATTCACATATTCTATATTCTTATATTCTGAGTATTGTCTTATAACCCACAGCTCTGTTCTGAATTTCGAATGTAGTAAACTTTTAATCGCTTGCTAATGTTCTGTTATGAAATTACTATGTCTAATGCAATGTGTTGGTATAATTTGTTGTATCTATTCAAAATTTTCAGAACGTGGCATTTAGAATTTTATTTCGATAGAAATGTTATCTATATCAATTACATATACATAACTGCTGCGGGCACAGTGGCAAATTGTATTGCTTATAAGAAATTTAATTATAGATTGAGAAAGATAAATTTTAATTTTAGTAGTGTATTTTTGTTTTACTAAATTAAAAATATATTTTGTACTTAAACGTACACAGATTATGTAATTATGAACTATTTGATGAAGGTAAAACCTTTATCATCACCAAAAATACTAAGGAATCTCAAAATGTATTTGAGAAACTTCAAAAAACTGTATTCCTTTTTTCATACAATTTGAAGTAAAATTTTTTTAGCGGTAATTAAATACGAAAGTTTACAGGAAATGTAAAACAAATGGCTTTAAATTTAGGCAATGAGATAAATCGAAAGATTAAAGCGCTGTATCGATAAATAAGGGCAAGACTGAAACTTTCAAAAGGCTTTTGTAAAAATCATCCCATTAATGTTAAACTATAAAGTTATGATCGTTAGCAATCATAATATGATTAATCATATACTGAAAATTATAATAACCAACTCTTAAAATCACATTTATGAGTAGTTTGTTAAACAATAAAAAATTTATAAGTTTAAAATTTTAAATATAAATCTTTTTTTCCATATATTTTGTTCTTTTTTATTTCCATATTTATAATATAATTACAAAAAATTAATTTAACTACATATGTATACGATAGTGACTAGGTGAAGAAAATAAATCTTCAAAAAATGTTTATATAAATATTTCTTTTGTTTTTATATTTTTAATTACATTACGCTAAAGAAATAGCATATATATAATTTTTAACTAGATTTGTTGTTTTTTTTTAACATTTTTATGTTTTATAGGATTTATGTTCTTTTTTTTTGTTTTTTGTTTTAATTTTTTGTTTATAAGGTTACAAGTATAACTATATTTTGCTAAAAAAAAATCTTATGTGTAAACATTAATGTGGACAATGATTTATGTTTTTTTTATTTAAGCGTTAGTAACTAATTTTATTTAGGTTTAATGTTTTAATTATTTGAGAAGGTTCAGGCCTAGTTGAATAAAAAGTTGTATAATTTTAATATAATTATATTTTTTTCTTGTCAATTTAGGATAAACATGCTTTACGCGAGTTTTATGATATTTCATCATATTTTTATTTTTCATTAATCAAAACTATTTTTATTTTTAGGATATTTTTTCAGTTACAGGATTTTAATTTTTTTTTTATTATTTTTGTTTTAAGGG
The DNA here is from genome assembly GCA_958299815.1 of Sarcophaga carnaria. Lineage (NCBI taxonomy): Eukaryota > Metazoa > Arthropoda > Insecta > Diptera > Sarcophagidae > Sarcophaga > Sarcophaga carnaria. Next base: position 47,253,429 of record OY283150.1, read on the forward strand.
AAATCAAAATGAACGCCATTAAGGGATAATTTAAGATTCATTTTATCGAAAAAGAGATTATCACAACCAAAACTATATATTGTTTATATATATAATTCAATAAAGAATGTGTCAAATTGTGTTCAAATACAAAAAGAAGTTTATCATTATATCCGTATCAATTAACTGAACAATATTTTACAATTTTTTTTTACTACCAGAGTTCTAAAATAAAAATAACCGTTGAAAAAAAATGTTGAGAATATAACAATTGATTCATTTGTAATGTAGATACTGCAGAGCATACTGACTCTGTTTTTCTAATGAAATTTTTTTTGTGTTGTGTATTTGAAATGATTTCCTTCGTCTAAAACAATTTAATAAAAATAACGCACAAACGTAAAGTGAAAGAATTAAAATAGTCATGAATAATCATAAAACAAAAAATATTGCATTTTCTCCACAAATAGAAAACTCCTTTTTTCAAAACTCGTCTTTGCACTTCTTTAAAAAGTTAGCATGATTAGTTTCTTTTTTTTCCTCACTCTCTCCGTTAAGCTTGATTGTAATTAGCTTTTAAAAGCATTAAATTTCTAAAGCCTTTTATTCTCTAATATTAATATTTATAATAATAATTTATTATTCCACACATCACAGCCATTTATCAGTTTTGGGGGTTTGGGTTTGTAGGGTACGGGTACAAAGGGGGTGTAGGTATGAGATTATATATATATATTATATATACGTATATATATACTTTTTTTAAATGGTAACACAAACAACTAGAAGACGTTAATTAATAGATTTTTTATATAAATTATTTTTAACATTTTCCGATAATTGCTGTTGTATTGTAGAACACAAATCAGTTCCGCTATTATTTATATTATTAACACCTCCACCACCACCACCAACAACGATTTCAACACCGCTATCATCACTATTATTAGTATTACCACAACTGATTACAATGTCTTCATTAGTGGCAACAACATCTTGATTTCGTAGCGACATTATTTCATTGTTACCATCTGAATTCTTAATACTGCTGCAGGTTCTTTCATTAAGATTTTTTGCATTTTTATCGCTAATTTGATTGAGAGAATTTGTTTTTAATGGCTTTAATTTATTATTAGGATTTTGTTGTCGTAAGTTGACAAAAAATTTTTCTTTAAAAGTATTAGCCGAATACTTGTGTTCAATAAATGTGGGAGATATAGCGGCAGGTGGTACTGATGTTGATGTTGTGAGTCCTATTGCAGTGGTATTTGTATTATGCGGTAAATTTGCTGTCGGTATAATAGGAGCTGTAGCTGCATAAAAACAATTGTTATTGGTGTTTAGAACGCCGCCGCCACTAACACCACTACCACCTAAAACACCACCACCATTAGCAGTTGTAAGACTACGCTGCTGTATAGCTGTGGCTAACAATTGTCCATTAAAAGGAGAGGAGGAGGACTCTGTAATAATGAAAAAGAAAAAAAGAGAAATATAACAGCCAACAAAAGTAACAAAAAAAAAATTATAAAAATTAATTAAAATGTTTAGAATTCAATAGTTTAAGTTTAAAGAAAAGTGTTTTATAAATAAGACATGTTGTTCAAAAGTCGAATAAATGTTGCTATGCACTTAATACTGTTTTAAATGAGTCTACAGTGTTACTCAATATTCAAAAATTATTGAAAAAGACTTTTTGATGTTGTTCACAAACTCAAATAGCTTAATTATTAGTTTAACAACAACAACAAAAATATTTTTAATAACACAAAAATAATGAAAATTCACGTTCTTAGCAAATAATTATTACTTATTAAATAATTTTACGAATTTACATTTTTTATTGTTTTATAAATTGTTTTCTTTCAAAATACAATTTGGTATAAGCATTTAATACCAGTTTTAATTTGCTAGCATACAATACAGTATACAATGTATAATAATATGTAATGCAAATTTTCGTATTTTATTTTATTTGAATATTATGCATAGAAAGTTAAGTTTTCGATTTTTTTTTGTTATTTTCCGTATTTTATAAATGCCTTGAGTATATTTGTGGAGAAATATGCAAGTCATTACTAATGTAGTTCGTATTACTAAAATAAAGAGAGAAATAAATTTCGAATTTCTTGTTTTAATCTCGTTGAATTTAAATTATAAAAATGTTTACTAAACTAAATTTTAGAACAAATATGATAAAAAAAATCAATTTCAATTTCTTATATAAATACTTGAATTAAATTTTATAAATTCTTCCCTATATACATATATTGTATAACGAATAAATAATACTTGAGAAAAACAGTTGTAAAGAAGAGAATTTTTAAGAATGTATGCGAATTTAGAAAATCACCAAATTTTTATAACTACATTTCATATTTTTGCGTATATTTTAGAAATATAAGAGATCAATAGTTTTTTTTTTAATAATGTAAGGTGTTACAAAAAAGGAAATAAAAAAAGTTACAAAATATTGCACAAGATAAAATAATACAAAAAAAAAAACTATAATGACAATAAAGAATAACCTAAACTAGCAGTCTACTGTTTGAATATTTTACATGTGGTTATTAGTGTTAGTGTGTAATATATTATCTCTTTAGATTTTTTTTTTTTTTTTTAATTTTTAAGTTTGTTTTCTATTCGTATACTAAAGCTTTTAAATGCAACATTAACGGTAATTATTTCGTTTTTTCTTTTGTTTTGTTTTTGAATTGAGTAAGTGCTAGTTTTATAATATTGTTATCAAAATATTAATGTTAAAAATAAAAAAGTAGAAATGAAATTCATAGGGACGTGTATTCCAAGAAAATGTCTATAATTTACAGCATTTAAGGATAAATTTATCAACAATATAGCAATATATTTATATTAATATTGACATTTGCTGTTGGCTGTTAAAATATTTTCTTTAGTATGAGAATACTTTAATATTTTATAATTTTAGTTAGATTTTGAGTTAATTTAATTAATAATTACATAGCTGTTGTTGATCCACACTGCCCTATCGCTCAAAGAAAGCAATACGTTACTCAAGTAATAAATCTGATAACAACAAAATTATAAAAAAATAACAATATATACGGAAATGTAAAACATAAGCCGTCTACTTAAATTTACGACGCATTAAAAGTTTCTTTAGTATAGGCTACGTTTCCTCGCTAATGGAACCAATACCAGCATCAGCAACGGCAACAGTTAATGCAACGACATCAGAAGAACTGTGAGAAGTTGGTGAACAAACAACACTACTTAAACCGCTGCCAGTACTACCATTACCACCATTGGAATTGTTGGGTGAATTAGCGTTGGAGGGTGGTGGTGAAGTTGTTGTGGAGGAAGAAGCTGCGGCGGCGGCACCAGCAGTAGTTAATGTTTGTGTTGTTTGTTGTTTAATGCTACTACCATTGCTGGTAATTTGTGTTAAATGTATGCTACCAACGATTTGATGTTGCTGCTTATTTTTGTGTTGCTGTTGCAAGTTGGCATTTAAAACATTTGCTACGGCAACAGCATTTGATTTTTGTTGTAAACTTACACTATTTGGACTAATGGGAGTTAATGGAAGATGTTGTTGATGATGGTGTTGTTGTTGTGATGATGATAAAGATTGAGTTTGCTGTTGTTGTTGTTGCTGTTGATGATGTTGTTCAACAAGCAATATATTACTTTTGTTTGTAGCTGTTAGAGGATTACTGTTATTATTATTGTTGCTGTTGGTGTTAGTAGCAGTAGTAGAGGAATTATTGGAATTTGTTTGCAGCGTTTTTTGCTGCTGTTGTTGTTGAATAATATGAGATGCTGATGTTAAACTATTTAAAGCATTTGAAAGTGTTTGTTGCTGCTGCTGATGGTGATGTTGCTGTTGCGAAAACGTCAAAGATTGCGTAGTCTTTGTTGGCGACGTTGCAGGTGTCAGAATACCTAAGTTTACCAAATTCGGCAAAGTTATTTTATTGGGTGTTGTCGCTGCTGTTACGGTTTGTTGTTTGTTTAAAAATTGTTGATGCTGCTGTTGATCTATCACTATTGCGTTTGATGTAGTAGTGGTAGTTACACTATTTGCAGCCGCTGCCGCAACATTAGTGGCTAATTTTAAAATCTTACTAGCTGCTGCATTGGCTGCTAACAAATTTGTGGCCGCTGCAGTTTTTGTTGTAGTTATTGCAGCTGTAATGTTATTACTATTACCATTGTTACTATTGTTGCTGTGATTGATGTTACCACTGTTATGGGTTTTCAATGACACCAAGTTAATGGTGTTGCGTATTAAATTGGTGCTGTTACCTGTTGCCGTTGTGTTGTGTGTTACAGATGCAGCTGCTATAGAACCGGTTAGCGAAGATGGTGTTGTTGCGCCAACCGAAACCCCTCCAACAGTAACAACTTGTTGCTGATGATTATTGGCAGTTGTATTGTATTGTTGCTGTTGGTGTTGTTGCTGAGATTGTATATTTAGAACCGTTCCATTCGCAGCTTGCGATAAGCTAACCGCTGAGTTTCCGACTCCATTATTTGAACTATTACTATTTGAGAAATGTCCTGCACTACCATGGCAACTGCTTGCTCCGCTAGACATATTGCTAATACTCGATGGGCTCAAAGATCCCAACGATTGCGACGGAGAACTGCTACGTTGCATGAGAATACTGCCTCCGCCCGATGTGGTTATCACACTACCCAAATTTTGTGTTACTAACACATTTTCGGGTGAGGAATTGTGTGCCACCAACGCATGACTCTTCAAACCTTGGGCAGTCTTATAGCTTTTGCCACAATGACATTTATATCCTTTTCGCACTCTAGACAAAATAAATTAAACACACTATTTGTAAGACAATGTATTCTTATTGCAGAATATCAACAACACCACATACTTGCCATCCTTTTTATGGCCATTTTTCGAATGATATTTAATGCCATTCACATTTTTATAACGTTTTTTACACCCCGGAACAGGACAGGCAAATGGTTTTTCGTTGCCAGGCGTGCCATTGCTGCCAGATCCGGAATGCCTTCATATGCCCCAAGACAATATACGAAAATTACATAAAAAATAATTACAAATATTTTTTTTTTAAATAAATAGCATTGTTCATAAAAAATAGATGGCAGAGAGCCAATCCCACCTGCTGCCATAGCGCATTATAAATTCAGAACTAAATTCTTCGGTTGTCCAGGAATCATTGCTATCTTCTGATTCAGAAACAACCATTTCGTCTTCATCCATTTCACTGCCTAAGGGAAATACAAACAAAATGGTAAAGAAAAATAAATTGGTTAATAAATGTCGTTCCTTGATTTCATCAAGACTATTAGAACAAGCCATTTTGAAGTATAGCTTACCAGTAGGCGTGTTACTACGATTCGACGAAGACATGCTATAGCTGTGGTGTTTAATTGCCAACTTGCGTTTAAGTTCAACGCCCGCTGTATTTGCGGTAAGAAATGGACTTTCCTTACGCGCATCATCCGATATAAATCGTAATACATAACTTAACGGTAAACACGCAGGTTGTGCCTGCTCTTTTTGTTCCACCACTTTTGGGTCATAATCTAAAATTAAAATAAAGAAATAAAAGTTAATGGATTTTAATATGTATTACAAATATTTTAAAATTATAAATGATACTAAATGCGGACACTCAAGACTAACTCGCATTTACTTTTCGCAAAAAGTTTAAACTACATTTTTTTTATTACTAAACATAACATATGCATAAATGATATATACGCATCAAATATACACATATAATCAAATTATGTAATATAATAATAAAAATAAATAAATTACATTTTTGAAAAAGTGACACAATAAATATGAGAGCAATCATAAAAAGTTTTAAATTAATTTCATTCCACAAACTTCTTATAATCAAAATAAAACGAATGAAATATTCAAAAATATTTTTCGAATCTGGAATAGAAAGTAAAAAATTAGAATAAGGAGTGGGTTGAATGCTTAAATCACAAAATCTATTTTCAAATTGGGTAACATAATAAGCACCATTTCAAACCTTTTCTTTCTCTTCTATTCTGCCACATTTAGACCAACTATTTAGAGAGGTAACAAAGTTAGCTTTATTATTGATATTTAATTATATCTACACTAAGTTGAAATTCAAAAACATCACTGAAATAAACTGGATAACAACTTCTGATGGCAGCTTTACACTTGTGATCTGTTTTGGGTATGTCATTCTACGCTTCCAGTCTACCCGATTCGATGGCTTAAACTTAAATTTTGTTCCATAGGCTCTCTATGGGATTCAAGTCATGTCACAGGGATTGTCAATCAAAAATATCAATCTTTTTACAAAACCATATGTTCATAACTTTAGAGGAGAATGTTTGGGGTTATTGTCCTGGACGAATTTTTACTTAATTGGCATAAATTCGAATGCATATAACTCAATATGGTTTTTCAAAACGTGTTAACATTGAAACTTATAACAAACGGACCTACTCAACTCGTAAACATAATTTTCCCAATGTCGTGTTGTATTGTCTTTTAGGGGAACTGCCTGCCTTAAACTAGCTTTTTTTGTATTATAATCTAAAAAACTTAAAATAGTTACGAATATAATCTGAACTTTATAAATATCGAATAGTATTCACTTTGGAGGAGAGATATTTCGCCCACTTAAAATATCAAAAAAATAGGCAGGCTATTGTTTTTTCAAGTATAACGGTAAATATTCTGAAAATAGCAGAAAGATCAAAGCACTGAATTCCTTCTAGAGAGCTAAAGCTTTTAAAGAAATTTGGAAATTAATTGAAACATATTACCATACAAATATAAATGCTTGATTAGTTGATAATTTAAACTGACGATGTGTAACAATAATAACGCATATATACATACATACATATCTGTATATCAAATATGTATAAATATAAAAACAATATTGAATATAAATACATTTTTATACTCGTTACTCAAACCAAATTAATTGTAACACCCTGTAAAACCTTTGCAATTATCTTAAAACATTTTAAGATTACAGTTACAAACGCGTTTATAGCAACGAAATGTTTTTAATTAATAAACCTACTATACTTGCACTCGTTTTGAACAGAATTCATAGAGAGAAGGGCTTTATAAAATAACTAAAACATATTTTCAAATTTCTAGGATTTTGACATCCATTTTCCTGTCCTATTGTAATAAAAAGTAAAATTTGATTTTTTATTATTATTTTTTATACGGAAATTAAATTTAAAAATACACATTTACATCTTGGCTTATATGGAGAAATTAAATTGAAAATACAAATAAATTAAATTACAAAGAGTTGAAACAAATAAAGACACAGAGGTGATAAATAGAGTATTGATTTTAATATTTATTCTGTATATTTATATATTATATATATTTCTTATATACCTTTAGAAACAATACGTTTAAATTTATTATGATGACGAAAAGTCGATGGATATAAAATCTTTTTTATGAATTTTCATAATGATTAGTACTACTGTGAGAAAACTTAGAAAGTAAGATAAAAGATTACATTCTTATGCATGAAATATATGTTACTATGATTCGAAGCTTAAGTCATTAATAATCGGCAGTTTCACAAGAGCAAATTCGACAAAATCGAAGAACCCAAATAAGAAGCTAATGCTGAAAAGAGAACACTAAATTCAAGTTTTTTTCAGATTACAGTAACCTCGAGTATGTGACGTTCTTATGACAAGTTCTTACTGGCAGTAAAAAGTATAACCTTGAAGTCATGTGAAGATGCATTACGAACAAAAAAACTCCGGCATTATTACAATTTATTACGTACCTGCACACTTTTCGCTGACTTCGATTAATGATGATGATGGTTGTGTTTACATTTACCAGATTCGGACTGTTGCACCTGGGTACGATACAAGTCTGAAGTGCGAATGTCTTTTAGAATCGCTGATCAAACTCCAGTGCATTCGTCAGTATAGTTTCCTCAATTCTTCTCAATTCCAGTCCGTTTCGGGACAGCAAGGATGCCTACACATATTACATACAAATTAGCCAAATTGTAGGTAATAAATCTTATTGTAGGTCAGGATATTGGGAAAAAGTATAAAACTCCTCACAGTCCCCAGATTAACATTTGATGTAAAATAACAATTGAAACAACAATCGTTTTTTTTTAGCATAGTAAAACACAATATCTGAAATTTTATAATTCAATAAAAAAATATGCTCGGGTAAGTAACTACTTCCAATTTTAATGGACGTTTCATATTTTTATCTGCGTAAATTAAGTGAAAGTAAACAATTACAAAAATATGTTTTATCGTTTAATTGATAAGATAGCTTTTATCGCATAATCCACCAAATGTTGTCAAAGCCATATGTTAATAAATCCTATACAACCGCTGTGTACAAGGCGAGATACAGTAAAAAGCAGTTCTACTTAAAAAGCTGTCTCAACCAAATTCATGAATTAACTGAATCAAAATTGAATATGAAATGGTCTTTAAATTTATTTTGCGTATAAAAAGTTTTACATTTACAACATGTAAACAAATCGCAACTTTTGATTAACCAATAAGTAAGTTCTATGAAAATTTAAGCCTAAATTATTGCAATATTTAAATGAAATAATCGAATTATTATTAATTAATTTATCAATAATCACCCCTGTCGTGAATATTATCGGAATAAATTATTTGGGAGTAAACTTTTTTTCTCATCCCAAAAAATCGGTATTGCGAATATATTGGGAGTAAAAGTTTTTATTGTCAATTAGTTATAAATGCTGCATAAACAAAAAAAATTTATTGTGAATTACTTCACAACAATTTTTCAAACAAAAATATAAAACTTAACAAATGAATAGATTATATCTTCGTTTTTTGGTGCAGGAAGAGGAGAAACAATCCATGGAAAGGTTGCAGCGAAGATCTAGGTATACTTTTGTAATAATTATACATATTTTTTAATATGTAAATCTAATACAAATATAATTTAGGAGACGGCGGGTATGCCTCTGAGCCATGGATGCTGGTACCCTATAGAAATGCCGCAGAGGGATCAGCAGAAGCAAAATTTAACGGAGTTCTTAAAAACAGATGGCGTTGTTTGCTTGGAGCACGAGAGTTACACCAATCCCCAAAGAAAAGTGCTCAAATTGTCAATATTTGCAGTGTGTTACATAATTTATGCATATATTATAAGTGCGGCTCACCACTTGTAGACACAGTTTTATATGAAACGCACGAACAGGAAAATGTTGATTAAGTTATAAGGAACACGTCTGAATGAAGCAGGACGCATTCGTACTAGCATAGCAAGTTCACTTTCATCACTTTTGTATTTACGTAAATAAAAATTGTATACATATATGTACATACATAAAAACAAAACAAAATAAAACCAGTCTTCTCAGGAATACTTAAATCTAAAAAACAGTATTTGAAAATATCACACTCCAACTTGTACTAGTATTATATATGCGTTCCTTAAATTAAACAATGTACTTAGTTTTAAAAAAACAACACCAAAACAATTTATAACTTACATGTTCCCTTCTTGTTCCCATTGGCAAGTGTTGCGAATTAATTTTACAAATTAATTCTTGGGAATAAACATTGGCGATACAATATTTTTTGTGTTTGAGAATTCACTCCCAAAAATTTTTTTTGGGAATGATACACAATAGGAAATGAGGAAATTTGGGAATTTTTTTATGGGAATAGTTATTTGCGATAGGGGTAAATATTAACATTCTAACATTGCAATAGGTGTTTAGTAATGATAAATAAAAAACAATAATTTTGTTCAATAAACTAAAAATATTGAAAATAAAATAATAAAATACTGTTATTTTACTTTTTATATGTCTTCAAATTAAATGTTAAGTTAAAAAATAAATTGATGCTCATTTTGAATACTACTAGAGGTAGTCAAGATTATACTGCACATTCATTCATATGCGTACATTGCAGTGAGCGTTATTAAAACAATATAAAATTACTGACCTCAATTTTATCATATCAATACTAAGAAATAAAATAAAACAGTTGAAAAAAATAATAAATGGTTAAGTCGCAATTCATTTATACTCTACTTTTAAAATATAAAATAATATTATTACATATAGGTTATTATAGGTGTTAACAATAATAAATTCAAATCAATATAAGAAAAAAATTTAACTTTTCTAATATGTATTTAAAATTTGGTTATAAACAATTAATATTGTATTATATTATTTACATTCAATTTTTATAATAAAATGTTTTAAATTGATGACACATATAATGTTTACATATATGCGTAATTTCTTCTTCCTATTGAATCATTATGGACTGTAGTATTTACATAGTATAATACATTGCATTTAAAAAATATAAACAGAACTTGATCGTTTTTCATTATACAAAAAAAAGCGCTCTGATAACACTTGCAAAAAGTCATTTAAGTGCATATTTCAAACAATTTTTGTTTTGTTTTTATTATTAAATTGTCTAGAAGGCCTTTTGTGTAATCATTCGCCTAAAATAATTTCAATTCCTCAAAATTTTAAAGAATTTCATATAATTAATTCGTGAGTTTGAAAACTAAAAAAATTAAAATTTGCCAAAAGCATATGTACTTACTTTAAAGACCAATGTTATATGTTTATATTATTTTTAGAATTATGGATTTATTGGCATATTTATAGAAAATTAAATTAAATATTTATTAACTTTTTAAAATTCTAGTACAATATAAAAAATGTTATGTTGTCTTTGGAAGTTTAATTTTCGATAACCTCAAGAGGGATGAATGATAAAAAATCTTTTTTAAAACGAACTTATAAACAATATAAAAAATTATATGCCGCAAAGCAGAAAACCCTTATTCATGATTTTGTCTTATAAAAAAAAAAAACAAAAATAAAAAAACCAAAATAAAAAAATGTAAGTTAATATTAAATAAATATATTTTGTTTTTTTTTATAAAATAAGAAAATTATTTGCTACATTTATTATAACTAGTGTAATAAAGAGGTCTTGTAGCCTTAAATTCCTATATAAAATAAGAAGTCCTCGTTTTAAAATATAAGTTTTTTTTCAGAACAACAACAATCTTTAAGCCATCAGTGTTTACTTACATACATATATAATTATATATGTACATTACTCACATATAAATAGCAATAGATAGCGAATTTAAATTTAACAAATATTATATGTATATCCATTATTTTTTATGCAATTGATGGATTGTATTAATTTTATGTAATTTGCTTTAGAAACTAGTAACATATACATAAATTAAAGCATAAGGAAATTAAGTCGCAGGACAAAAGAAGAAATTTTGTTTACATGTACCTATACCGAGCGAATATCTGTTATTTATATTTGGATATTGAACAAAGCTAACAATTGTACCAACCATGTTTATTCAATAAATGTAACAAAAATATAAGCAACAGATTTACCAAATTTTGTCCCATTTCTCGCAAGGACCTATAAAAACCAGGTTGTTCTTTTTTCTAAGAAAAACTGTGTATATAAATCAAAATATTTTATATGTTATTCTAAATTCCCAGCACTAAGCAATCCTCACTATTAAATAAATTATATAGTTCTCGCCGTATTTACTGAGTACTTTTTTTGGGTATTTAAATATCATTCTTTTTTTCGGCGAACATTCCTTATTGTAAATGCCTTTATGCTGTAACATCTTCTTCAATTTCCGACACTTCAAAATCTCAAGGTGCATCTAGACCTCGCTTGACTGTATACATATGTATGCACCCTAAGTGATACAGCAAGATTACGATCTCCGACAGATGTTCGAAAAAGTACGCTAATTATTCAAAGGCCTTGAATTCATCTGTTCAGATTAATATACGTTAGAAATCTTGCTGGAAAATCTTAAGCAGAAATATCACAAATTGGTGTAATTAACTCCCTTAAGAATTCAGAGTGATGTTAATACCAATTATATGTACGTACTGCGTCAAAATAGTTAAGTAACTCTTCTTTTCCGTTTTTATAAGAGTAATTTTCGTGGCCACAAAATGTTTTGAGATATCTTTAGACACACATACATACATATATACCGACAGAATTGTCAAAAATTGTAAATACATTTTCAACATTAACAGATTTTGGTTTACACTGTATATACATTCAAACATATGTATGTATGTACTCAAATAATGTATATTATAAATACATATACAAGTACACATGTCCTGTGTGTGGCAGTGTGTGTATATAGTAATACAAATTTATGGAAATACATACACAAAATTTATTTTGATTATTGATTTTATCGTTCTCTATAAAAATAGCTTTTTACACCGAACATGTAAAGGTGAAAACCTTGATTTTTGTATGTTAAAAAAGATTGTGCTTACATTGGACTTGACACATTTCTTTAAAAAAGTTGATATTGTCTTGTTCCTAAAGCAAAGTTTGAATTCTTAAAGGTATAGATGATGTTAAAATGTGGTTTCATGTCCAGTGGGCCTACCTACCCAGTCCACGGATTAATAATAATCGTTAACCCTCGATATCATGTATGATTTTGTCCTTTTAGACACATATTTATTCCGTTTACTGTGGATGTCAATAGAACTTCAGTTGCCAGTTGGCAATATTTAAAAATTTAGGTGAGGTTTGGAACAAGTACAATATCCAAAGGTCAAAATGACCCATTGTAAATACGTCCTAGAAGAGAGAGAGAGAGGATAGTGAAGGAGATAGGGAAATTAAAAAAAAGGAGAGAGAAGGTAAGAAAGGGAGGATAGAAGAGCCGGGGAAAAAAAATTGACCACAAAAACACACAAGAGAGCGCGACTACAACCTTGATGCCCGCCCTTGCGATCCTAATGTCGGCTCCCGACAGAAGCCACTGGCCAGAGTTCTCAGCCCACTAAGGGCTGGACAATTAAGAAGAGATATGCGATAGTTTCCAACTCCTCCTCTTCACAACATACCCTGGAATGGTCCGGCTGAGAACTGTTCCAGATCTAATCTCGATGTGCCCTGTAATGAAACCAATAACGAACCCAGGCTGGCCTTATCTAATCCAAGCAACAAACCTGTTCTAGCGCTGTAAAAAAATTTTAGAGGCATCAAAATTTTATTTATCATATAGCAACGCTAGTGAATTCAATTGATATTCATAAATAGGATTTAGGCAATATCATCAACAGCCTTAATATCCACTCAATCGAACAAAGTGAATGTGTATTATCTTACTACAATAATAGAAGAAATATATTTTAAGAATACATAATAAATTCAGAATCAAATTCTTTATTTACATAATATTCAAATTGTTATAGGCCTTATTAAATTCAACGCTTTGCCTCTTAGCTTACATTACTCCCTCATAACTTGATCCTAAAATTAACCAACGCTTTTAGTTACGTGTTAAATAAAACATTCCTATGTATGCACACACATACATACATATCTACAAGCACATAAGAGGTATACATGTATGCATATGTATAAAGTATAAAAAAAACGCCGGTATCGAAAGTTGTTTATATGCGTTTAGAGAAAAGGTAAGCGAGCTCAATAACAACATTTGACAACAATAACAGTGCTTTATATAAAGTGAGGTGAATTGTTTTTAAATGAATATTGTTTGTTTATAAAACTCAAACCTGTATGTCAGTTTTGTACCATACATACAATCATACAAATGTTTACCTTTCAAATTGATTTGAAAGGTTAATAAAATTAAAATAAACTCCGTATTAAACAATAAAATTGTCAATAATTATTATCTGAACAGAAATATACATACATATATTTAATGAATGAAATGAAGAGAGAGAATTTCATTACACACATATACACAGGGAAAATGAGAGGATACCAGCCAGTGTTGTCGCTGCACAAATAAAATATTTATTACCTTATAAGCTATGTTTTTATATGGCACAAAAAAAGTCATACCTTTTATCCTTATTTTTATAACATTAAACTTTTAATTTCATTTATAACTATTATGCGGCTTTTAAAAAATTGTTTTCGGTAACCCTAAAGAGATTTTAAAAATAACAACACTCACACATATATCGATTTTTTCAAACACAGCTGACATTTTTATACGAGATAACATTCAAACACAATGTTTTCTTAATCGCACAGAATGGTGGCGGTAGTCAGTGTTGCCATTTCTTCAACTGTTTTAATTCCAACTAACAAACAGTTACACTTAAAACAAAAAGCCTAGCTTAATTTCAGTTTAGTTTTTTTTATTTTTGTAAATTCAATGTAAAGCTGAGCGGTATTAATAACAATTCATAACGAAAAATTCCTCTATAAAAGTGGTAAAACAACAATGACCAATGGAGAGATACAATGCAGTGATACGCCACTCTGCCAACTTAACCTAACGTTGAAAATAATATCAATACAAGGAATAAAAGATTACGACCACAGAGCTTTAAATTTAGTTCATACATTATTCCCTTTCTTGTTTGTAACGATTTTAAAAATAATATTGACAGTTAAGGTAACGATGTTTACTGTATGCTTTCAAGCACTAGCAAACATACAACTATGTCTCCATATTGTAGAAATGTCGTATTATAAAAAGGATAACATCCACTCATTATTTTCAATGCTTTGTTTCAGTTTAATTAATGAAGTTTATCCAGCAATAGCAGATCTTAAAATGATTATAGGTCATTCTGTCATTGCCTAAAATTAACGTACTACGTTAATACCTTCTCAACAGGTGAGGCTCTCCGTTATCTTCTGGGGTCAGGAATCTTCATAAATGGATGAGTTGCGAGACAGAAGAAGCATTTCTATTTATAAATTTGAACCCATTGTTTTGCCTTCCCCGCGGTTTACACCCAAGGGTAATAAATAGTACTTTACAAAGTATGTTGACTGAACATTTTTTATTTAATTTGGCAGATCCAAGAAGTTTTGAAGAAGTTTTTCTCCATCGAAAAGGACCAACGACCAAAAATTTTGTTACTTGGATTAGCATAGATTTAAATATATATTTATAGATTTAAATATAGTATATTCGTAGATTTAAACACATAAAATCATACAATTAAATAGATTGATTGATATTTTATGATGTAGAAATTTAAAACAGGTCTCAATCGATATAATGCCCACTCTGTTATTTACAAAGTATTTAATACCGCGGTAACACTGCCTACTTATGTATGGAAATACTCTCAGATACCGTTTTTAATCTAGTAGTATTGGTATGGCTAAGAGACTAGGGGAGAAAAGCAACTATAGAATAAAAAAAGCAACATCGAAAAACAGAAGCCATAAACATTGATTTAATATAAACAATTTCATTTTACTTTATTTTCTTTCGACTTTTCTTACTACAATCCACCCAGCAACCCCAATAACGAGCAGAAACGTTAGCAATTATGGAAGAAATACCACAAATAGTAAATGTTTAAGAAACCTATTTTAAGTTTTTTTTTTTTACAAAATTACGTATTTTTTTTATAAAGCTTATATTGAAAACCAACACGCACATGCATATATTCGCGTTTAAATAGTCAAATAAGTCCAATCTTCTAAATAAAACTTAATAGTTTACGGCATTGAAACATTGTACAGGCTTCATAGATGCTAACCGGGCTCCTAAATTGCTTGATATATTAATAAGTTTTGTTTATTTTTCTTTTCTGATAATTTGGAATTTAAACAAAATCCCTAATTAAATGACATCAAAGTTAAATATACTCACAGTCCGTAGATATTTTTTTATTCGTACATTAAATTAAGAAATTACGCGAGCTACACCACACACGTTCCACCCAAATCCCACAGAAGAACAAACACCACTTCTTAAAGTGGGCTTCCCTATTTCTTAACAATAACCACTTTTACAACTTCAAATCATATTCGGATGGAACTTTAAAAACATTTTTTGCACACTTGCGGACCAAACATATGTAAGTATTGATAATTGAGAACTTACCAATATGTGTGTCCTCAATGTGTTGGATTAAATCACCTAAACTTGGAAATGTGATTCCGCAGCCATTAAATTTACAAATGTTGAGCAAGAAGACGGCCATGTCCCTTCCAAAGCAGACTGCGGAATCGCCGACAATTGCTGAGCTATTTGCTCTTTAACCGCACACAAAACACAAATCGTATTTCGGTCGATCTCCTTCTCGTTCGTTGATTCTATTTACGAGTAGTCGTTGGCAGATTGCTGCCAGCAGCTATTTCTTTTCTTTCCGTTCTGTTATGTTGTGAGTCGTTAATACTCTCGTTCTCGCTCTCTCTCACTTTGTAACTATTCTTGTTGGTGGTGAATTTGTATGTTTATCTTTTGACAGCTCACTCGTTCGATTGCGAGTGTGTGTTAGCTTGTTTGTTCGTTTGTTTGTGTTAGTTGTTTTGGTTTGTTGACGTTGTATTTATAACACAATATTAGTTCTGTCTCTTTTCAACGCTAGGCAATTGTTGCTACAATTTTTAGATTTTTGTTTTATTTTAAATAAATACTGTTGGTTACGTTGCTAATTCTAATTTGGCTTTAACCACTGTTTTGTTTGTTCTCTAACGATTTGCCTTCTATTTATATTCTCATTAATTTTCTATTTTTGCCTTAACACATCACCGCTTCTTATGCTTTATGCATATTTATAACGAAAACATGTTGTATTTTTTTAATTTTTTGTTATTCTCGTCTCTCACTCTTTGGTACTTTTTTAATTACACTCGGCTCATTTTCCATATGTTTGTATTGTTCATTACACCTGAACGAATAGTTGGTTAGTGGCGATAGCGGCTGGTAGTATTGGTAATAATGATGGTAGTGGTGAATATCCAAGTGCAACTCGCTCTTTAAAGTTGTTCAATTGTATCTGCTAGCTGCACAACTTGTATTTGTTATTTTTCTATCTCTGTCTGTTTACCTGCTTGATTTCTATTTTTATTATTGTTGTGTATGATGTGAAGATGACGATAATGATGTTTAAAATTGCGGTTTCTTAACAATTAGTTTACGCCATCATTGCTTGGCTAATTCTTTTAATGTTGATTTTTTTTATATTTTATAAAAGCGTTCGAATTGTTTGTTGTTATTTAAGTCAGTTCCTTTTTAGCCAATTCCACGTTGTTTCCTTTGATAACAATTTATACCGGTGGGTTTATGTTGCGTTATTTATTGAAAAAGTTATATCTAAAAAATAAACAACATATTAATCATGTGTTTGCATTATAAGAAATATTAAACGATACATGTATCTCGAGGTGAAGATATAAACTTAAATAAACCTAATCGTTCGTACAAAACATCTAATTTTGCGTTTGTTATACAGTAAATGAAATACAACTCTTCAATAACTCTAAATGTATCTACGTAAATAAAAAACTGCATAATAAATGGTAAATATCTAAGTTTCTATATCATTTTTATGTCTATTGATCCAAACTAGGAAATAATGTTTTCTTATGGTCTAACATATAAAACGAAAGAACAAAACTTTAGTAGCAACTGCTTTATGTTGTGTATAAGCCATGAAATTGAATTTAAATAACTTAAGATACATACATCATTTAACTGTGCTGAGAATAGTCGGAAATCAATTATCAAATATTTGCACAGTTACTATAAAAATATTGAAATTTAGTAGGTGTATGTTGCTAGACTATTAGCGTGTGAGGGTCGTAGGTTTAATTCCTACCAGACACACTGGTCTTTTACATTACACCAAGCAAAATTGCTATGTTACTCAGCTGGTAATAATTATACTATAATTTGTAATTGAATAAACAAATAAATCTTTACAGTTCACTCCTGCTACTGTTTGATATGCAAATGGGATCATAGAACGCGATCACAGAACGTCTTAATTTGAAAATTTATCGGGTAATACTCTTACCGTTAATGCATTACAATAAACCTGCTGACTTTGCTATTCAGGCAAGAAGATAAAGAATTTATTGCAAACGAAATTAATGTGAATAATAATTTAGCCACCAGACCCATATTTCTATAATAGAAGTGCCATTGTAAGGAAAAACAATTCTAAGCGTTGATTTTTACACCATCGATCTTCGCGGTCTTCATGACAAATTTGTTCTTTAGTCGTCTTACATATTTTCTTGTGCTACGAGTATTGAACATAACGCAATTTAGACTGGGACCAATGAGCAAATCTAAGTCAATTTCGCATACACATATCTTCAATTCAACAATGGTACTTTCCTTGGATAACTTCCAAGAAAAATTTACCTTAATTAGAAGCCGGCGTATAGGAGAAGTATGAATACCAAACCGCAGATGCTGCTTTATACTTGTGGAGATAATTAGTTTAAACTTTTTATTATTAGCACAGAAAAAATGCCTCACACTTTATAAAAACGAGCGTAACTTTTAAAAATACAAATAAAGAGATCGGATTATAATGACGCAGGTTTGGAAGGTCATATATAAATAATATTTGATTTCTAATTAGAAAGATATAACAAAAAGACAAGTTAATGTGGTAGTGCTACCATTATGCTTCTCATAGTTGACCATTATAACATTTTAGCCAGGATTACGGCCTGACTCTCATACCACCTTAGTTGTATGCATTAATTTTGCCTATGAATGGCGTTACCTACATTCTTGCGACGAATCCGAATAGCAGATTTGAGATCCTTTTTCAAGTCAGTTAGATTACTCTCAGAGGTTTGCCAAAAAGAAAAAAATGTTTTCATATTCTCACTTAACTATTTGTAATGAACATTATCTATTTAGTTTAAATTTATATTTGAAAAACTAAACATGAATTCGGACTATTATTTTAGAATGATTATCATCTATTACAGATTTTAAACAGTCAAAGCAGTAACCGAGCGTTTGAACAAACTTACGGGCTATAATTGATAAAAGATTCAATTAAAAACAACCTCTAACTCTACATTCAATAAATAGTTTTAAAAATTTGTGTCCTTTTTGGGATAATGGGATACCAGAATTCATTGTTTTTCTGAAAGCGTGATTGGGGAACCAGCTGCTATGAGTTCTAAAGAGACATTGACTATAAGTGACAAGACTACACTGCTATAATCTTGAAAGTATCTTGAGATCATACATATTATTGATTAACGGTAATATTTAATTTCCAATTTCAGACCTTCAAAATAGATTTAGGATGATAGGTTGGCAACATTTGTTATATAACGGTATCCACATACTACATATGTATGTAAATCTAAAGTTATAAAGAAATGTCGTCTATTTTATCGAAACTTTTTAGTGGTAGACATACATATGTTTATTGCTTTATTTAAGATAATCAGAATACTAAAAGATGAGTTAATAATTTAATAAATTCTACATGTAACTCCAAATAAATATATTTTTCTTAAAAATTAAACCCGTGTACTTTATATATAAAATTTTTACAAAATCTTATATAAATACCTAAAATTTTGAATATAATTTTTAATTTAAATCCTGCATAGAAAAATAAACAAAATCACCAATCACCTACAAGATAAGTTTTCGTTATTACTTTACATTTGTAAAAGTTACATAACTAATATTCCCCAAAAACAAAAAATCTGTTAAACGATTATAAGCAGATTAGATAGGTATACATAAATTATATTGGCGATTAAAGTATGTAATTACCTTTAGATATCCAATTAATTTAATTTCGCAGTACACAACATCCTTAAGTGTAGAAAGTATTCCATTTGGAAAGAAATTATATTGTATTATATTACAGTATTATATATATTTATATTTTCTTTTAATTATGTACACTTTTGTCAAATATAGCTGGGATTCCTTGATTTTTTTCTGCTTCTTTTTTATTTGTTCACAACAAAGTTGTACACTATACAACATACGGTATGATTATTATAATATTTTTGTTTTTATATTTTTCTTTAATTATTGTAAATCAAAACAAACATTCACGCACACATACACTAAATCATGTGCATAGAGATAAATGGGGAGATATTTATTTACATACATATAATAATATATACGAATGCATAGAGCATTAATTACACTTTTAAAAACACTGGACGGAATTTTGTATCTTTAAATATGTATGTATGTTTACTTTAAATATTATTGTTGTTTAATTTTTGTAAAAATTTAAATATATTAAATATACAATAGCGAATTAGTCAAAAAGCAATTTCAGTTAAGAGACACAAATGTTAGTGCGTGTTACACACGAATAACAGTTGCTAAGGTGGCGATAATAAACGTTAGTTTATAAGTGGTGAATTTTGTTTCTTTTGCAACATATACACACACTTACGTTCGCACACTTCCCCATACTCTTCTTTGCTATGTTTACTTTGTATTTATTGTGTGTTCATCGTTTGTATCTCAACGAAGAAACATAAGGAAATACGAATAGTAATGAAATTGAGGAATTGCTCTCTTCTCTCTATATTTTATTTACTCAAATACACCAACATTTTAAACAACTAACACATCCACACAAACTGACGCTGTTATGCAATTTTTCATTTGGGGGGCTATACGATGATGATATACTCTAGTAAAGCCAGCACATATTTCTTTTTTCTAAAAGTATTGTAGGTAGTTTTACGTTTCACAGTTAAATTGTTTAAAGTTTAGCACAAAATTCTTGGAGTTGCGTAGATTTGTTAGTGTTTTAAAGCATTATGCTTAGTTCTTTATTGCTAATATATTTTGAGGGCGTTTTTTTGATAGTAATTATCCAATTTAGAACATGTTCGAACCGTGCGTTGCTAAGACGAAGACACCTCACGACGCGACCTCTTTTGCTGACGCTGCGATTCGAATGCGCAATGAAAAACAAACCCAATCAATTCAAGGCAAAAACGTAACGAAAACAGAGTATATTTTTTGGGGTGGTGAATAACTACTAATCTAAAGAAATAATATACGATGACACCGTCATACTGAAGCGATGCGAAGCAGCGGGATATTTTTATGAGTGAGCATGAGAGCAAATAAATAAATTTAGTAAGGGAGTGTCGTTACTGTTTATATAAATATAATACATAAACCGTTAGTTAAAAAAGCTCACATTTGCTTTATTAGAATAATTTAAATCTATAAAATTGCAATTATATCTTAGTTAAAGGTTTAACTTACTACACATCAGGTGTGGTGAATCGCAGATTTTAACAGGGTTGCCAATGCATATATATATTCAATGAAAAATTTTATTCCCAAATAGAAACCAATGCCTATGGTATCGATTTTGCACATAAAAGTAAAAACAAACTTAAAATCGATTAAGCATGACAATTTGATGTTCTCCTTTATAATCGATTAATTGTAATATTCTTAATTGTATTATAAGAGAAAATTTAATATTTCTTAAAAAAATAATATACGCTAAACCATAGGTTAGGTTATGTTTCAGGAAGTGTAAATGTCATGTGAACAAGTACAATACAGAGGTCAAAATGACCCATTTTAAATTCGTCCTAGAAGAGGGAGAGAGAGGATAATGAAGAAGATAGGGAAATTGGAAAAGGAGAGGAGGTAGGAAAGGAACGGAGGAACAAAGATGGACCTCAAACACACAAGTGAGCGGGACAACAACGTTGATGCCCTAGCACTTCTCAAACAGCTCAACCTATTTATGAATCTATGGAGAACCCTAATATCAGCTATCGACAGAGAGTTCAATCCTAATCCTAATAGGACCTGGACAGTGTGTACAGGAGGTGTTCGATAGTACGTAAAACTATGCTGCCTATTATACAATATTGTTTTAACCTGTTATAGAATCAAAATTTAATCTTTGCTTATAAGTTTTAACTAATCAGTTTTAAAGATATATTGCAACAAATAGTACACAAAAACAGCAGAAGTATACAAATCAGCATTGTAGCATAATTCCGAATTATACAATTTGTCGCGTCGCTTACTATATGCCAGACAGCAGTAAAAGATAGAGTATTCTATATAGATTAGTACCAAAGCTATTGAAAACTGTACTCAATTCTACTCGTTTGGTGGTACGTTACGTATTTAAAAACCAGGACACTATTTGCTATAAAAATATCATAATTGCTATGATCCTTAATACTGTATTACGATATAATATTTAAAAACGAGCGAATATGCTTTATTCATACGTTAATTTTATACAGAATGTGCTAATAATGTAAGCAACATACAGAACGTAATCCCCAGTTGCCAATCAAATTCTACGCAAGACTGTGAAAGGTCCGTTCTAAAGCAAAGAAAGCCAACCTTAATTTGATACGTTGTACCAGGAAATAATTTGAATCAGCTCGCATAACTGAGAGTCCCCTTTAAAGTATTTTAGTAGTAGTAGTAGTACTCAAATATCTGTATGAGCGATATACCACTTAAATTAAAATAAAGTCTTAAACTATATTTAGATGAAACAAACTCTACAGAAAAAATAATAATGACTACGGAAAATCAATTTTGCAGAAACATTTGACAAGAATTTAATTAGATAGATATATGTAAAGTAGGAGTACCAAGTATTTGGATATATTTAACGTTACCTGCTCTTTCAAGTCCTGAAAACGATAGTTCTAATATATAATTTTGTAATTCCTATACAGGAGCGTCACAATCGCAATGCTACTATGTACTTTCCAAGCCTATTGCAGATGTTAATAACGAATATATTTGAACCAGAAAGCAACGTAAACTGAGGCCAACTCAATCTTCAGCAAACTTGGAGCACATAGATTAAATAAGAAATGTCATATTGGGACACAATTTGGTTAAAATAGTGAAAAGTTAAATTCACATCACATAACATTACTACGCTGTTTGGTGACCTCAGGATTAGTATATTCATCCCTCAGGAACTTTGTAGCTTCTTGAAATACATACTAATTTTGTTTCGTAGTATTAAAATGCTCTAAAAACTGCGACTCCAAAATATCGGTTTTAGAATCAGTTGTCAACGCCCAATAATTTAGACAAGAATTAATTAAATAAAGGTAATCTAAGATATTCTGTAGATGATTTAAAGCGACTAAGATGTTAAATAATACTTTACAATGACTTTATTTTAAATTTTATATTAAGCCAACGTAAAACTGTCGGTTCTTTAACATCCAGCAAAATTAATGCCAAGAACAAAACTTTAACTGAACACACCCCACATTTTTGATCATAAAAAGAAATTATTTTAATTTAAATTTAAAATAAAAAGGTTTAATTTACAAAAAGAGTTTAAAGAGTAATATATTGAACCCTTAACAAATTTGAAACGACCTCCCCTAAGCAAATTATAGTTTATTACGATATACTTAACCATATTACATATAGTTTAATTTTTTTAAATTTTTATTTACTTCATTACATTGAATTTCTTAGCCATGGTAAAATGATGCTGATTATTTCACCCCCACTTTTCTTCTAAAGCAAAACTATCGATTAATTGTATACAAAATGTCCATATAAATAATGTATATTCCGCTTGAAATACAATTCAGTTATATATTACAATAAATATTATTAAGCATATAAGTATATTAAAATGTTGGTTCAATGACTTTATAATTATAATTTTTCTAGTAATTGTTACTAACCCTTAAGAGTTATGCAATGTAAACAAAGTAACTCTACAATAGAAACATAAAAATACAACTCTGTGCGTGTAATCAGAATGAATATAGCACATGATTGGAAGTATTATTTCATTCTATGGGAAAACAACAAGAAATAAACGTGGTTACAGAGTTACCAGTTCTAATGGAATAAAAACAAAATGTACTAGCGACAAAATTAATTTAGAAGAATTTAAAATCAACGCAATTTTAGTTATGTAAAAAATTATTAAAATCATTTATTTAAAATTAGTTGATTGATAGAAAAAGTTGCCAATATATATTTTTCAGATAATATTTAGTCACTGAACATACTACACCGAATGATATTTACCGGAAAATTACTGTCAATATTCCAATTCACCTCAGCATAAAAATTCCAACGCAGCTAATATTAACTGGTTCAGCGTAATAATTTTTCTCATTTCAATTTGGTCACTGTTGTCAGGGTTCGTTCGAAGTGAGTACACGCAATAGTTAAAATACCGCATTGAATAATAATAAGTTCTCTTATTGGTGTATATGTAATCACATTGATGTTAAATAATCAGTACAAGTGAAAAGAAAACGTGAATAATTTTTAAGAGTGTTTTGCAATAAATAATCACATTACATTAAATAATTTGTTGTAAAGTAGTTATTTGTACTAAAGTGGATATGATTTGGTTTTATAAAAGATAATTTTTTTTTAATTTCCATGCAGCTGCTGAGAATTCATTTTTTAAAGAGATATATTGGTGTGGTAGAAAAAATTGGTGGTGTAGTCGGCCATCTTGTTAGTTGATGGTGGTGGTAGAGTTGCGTAAAAGAAAGAGATGGCTACACTTCCAATATTTAACCGAACAGAACGACGTTTCACGACAATTAGTAGTTGTCAGTTGGAATCAAGTTCAGCGGCATTCAGCAGCTTCGATAGTAATTGGGAAAGAAAAAGTTAGATTTTTAAAATAAAGTTGTGTTTTCTAATAAAAAAATTTAAAAATTAATTTATTATTTTAAATACAATAAACTATTCAATTAAAAGAAAACATTTAAACAATTCTTTAAAGAAACTAAAATATGTTGTAGTTGTGTTAACTAGGGTTACGTAATTCCATGCCAAAACTATTCTGTGATCATCTAAATTTTGCAATTATTTTTTTTTATTAGAGATTAATGAATTAAAGAAAGAATTAATATACATTGTGTTAATTTTAGTTAATATATTAATATTTTTTCTTTATATTTCAGAGCCTACGTGCGCTAGCTTCAATTCTTTGTTGATCTTCAAAGTATCTTAAAAAATAAAACAAATCAAAATGTTCGTATCAACAGTCTCCCGTATTGCCCCCGTTGCCAGGACCGCTGTAAGTATAAAATTTTGTTTTCATTCAGAAAATATGCACTCGGTGCATTACATAAGTTTCCGTAGAATCGATTTTTTCTATACCACCTTTTGGCAAAGGCTCATTTTTCATTTCTTCATTTTATTTCTTTTTGTCTGTTTCTTTTTTTCTCTCATAATGAGGTGAATTTCCAGTGGCCGCGCGCTCTTATGAGAAAGAAAAAAGGTGTACTTGTCAAAAAGTAGAAAAGCTTAAAAACGTTACATAAGTAAAATTTGAGGTTAGGTTCTCTACTTTAAAAGACCCAATAGGAAAATTTTACAATTTATTAAGAAAAACATTTTTTCCCTCACCATACGATCTTTTTGTTTACAATGTAAACATTTTAAAATAATTGCCTTTAGAAATGTTTATTTCGCATGATAAGCAGAATCATTTTATTTATATCTTTTTATAAAATTTTATACTGTTGTATAAGATCTCTCATAATAATACATCTGCAACATTTTTTTGAAGTTTGGATTTTCGTTAATTATTTCAATGTTATTTTTTTTTTTAATTTGTTTTTTTTAAATTGTTTATAAAATTAAGGAAAGAGAAAACGCCCACTTTGTTGTAAACAGTTTAAGATTTTTAAAATAGAATCCCTTGAACTATTGTACTTATGTCAATAAGAGAGATTTTTTTCTTCTTAATTCAATTATTATCCGGTAACAATTGCCAAAATTTATTGCATAACTGGCTTTTTCAATTTACGTTTCTATGGGCATGCTTTCAAATTTGTTGTAGTTTTATTTATGTAAGGTTTATTAGTTTATTTTTTATCTAATGATTAAATAATCGAAAGAAAATAAAATGTAAAATAAAAATGTCGATTAATATACAAATAAAAATTTTAATGTTTTAAATCCAATTTAAAAATATAAAATAGTTAGTTGCAAACAAATCTTATAATTTATATTTAAATTTTTAAATCAAAGTAATTGTGTTCATTTTACACATCTAAAAAGAAAATTTTAGTATATAGTGCTATGTATTTTCATTAATTGCAATCGGTAACTTTATTGGAAGTATATTTTCACTCTTATTATTAGGTAAACGTGCAAGCAAATAATACTAGTTATTGCCAAAACTACCTACGGATCTTATAAAACTTAATTATTTTTATATATATTATATAAGATTTTAAAGTCTTTGTAATTAGAAGAAGCAAATAATTGAATATATTTTCTTTTTATATTTTATTCTAGCTCCTTAACGGCTCCAAGCAATACTTGCGACCATTGAGCAGCGCAGTCATTAGCCAAAGCCAAACCTTGGTCGCTCAGAACACAACCCCAGTTGCTTTACTGCCACAAATCAGGTCATTCCAGACCTCCCCTGTCACTCGTGACATTGATTCAGCTGCCAAATTCATTGGTGCTGGTGCTGCAACAGTCGGTGTAGCTGGTTCCGGTTAGTATTGGAAGGCCATATGTTTGAAAAACAAAGAACATTTTTAATTTTTTTTTTATTAATTTACGGTACTGAATTATCTGCTTACTCTAAATGAAAGTGTTTGTTGTGTATAGAAAAGTCAGTTGCAATCTAGCATCTGGGGCTTACAAACGAGTATTTTATTACTCTATACATTGCCTCGGGAAGGTCTGAGATTTGGTCAAAGTTCAGTTAAAAACATGTTTGGTTATACATGTGAACTTAAAAACATGAATTTTCTAGCAGGAAACTTGTATGATTAAAAGGCAAAGGGACAAGAAATTCTGGTTTTATTTTGTTTCACAAAATGAATACCATTGAAATCTTTTGTGATCAGCTATTTAAGTGCGATGTGCTTGCTGTTTGAAAATAAGTTTTCTTCAAGACTTATTTAAGAACAGAACTCAATTCAGACTAATCTGTGACTGACTTGCCTTTAACAACTAAACAACTTTCGCAATTTAAGATTTGCTTTAACGTTGTTCAAATTATGAAACGAAAAATTTTCTTTGTTTTTCATCATTGTTTTTGTTTTTTATAAAGTAAATTGATTTATTTTTAACTCATTTTCTTTTTATTCAAAATTTTTAAACTTCCAATACAACAGGTGCCGGTATCGGAACAGTATTCGGTTCCCTCATCATTGGTTATGCCAGAAACCCATCATTGAAACAACAGTTGTTCTCCTACGCTATCTTGGGTTTCGCCCTTTCTGAAGCTATGGGTCTTTTCTGTCTTATGATGGCTTTCTTGCTTCTCTTCGCTTTCTAAAGTGTGTATTTATGTCATAGGAAGGACGTTAAATCTTATAATAATAACAACAAAATTAATTGATAACATCTGTACTACAACAACCACAGCTCCATTATCTTTATTGTTTTTAAAAAACATCCAAGAGTAATAAAAAGAAAAGCAACACTTTTTATTTAAGTTTAAAACGGAAATAAAACAAAAATCTATAATAAAAAATTAGAAAAAGCAAATTTTGAAAATATTTAAAACGAAAAACACCACAAACTACTGCTATAAATGAAATACGTTGATCTACTAAGTAATATTGAGTAGAGTAAGAATCGAACCGCCGCATGTTCGCATTTTAATATTAATCCTGTTTGGCGATCAAGAAGTAATGGCAATTTATTCCGAGTCATAAATTTAATTTTCTTTTAATCAAACAATATAAGTAATTTAAGATCATATGTTGGAATTTTTTTTCTTGTTTTCTTCCATAAATAATGGAAATTGATATTTTTTTAACTTTCTTTGTTTTCATATTGTTTTTTTTTTTTTTTTTTTTAAATAAATTCTTTGAATTAAAACTTGAAATGGTAAAATTAAACGAACAAAAAGTGGAGGAATTGTCCTAAAACACAGCCCTAAGCGCGCTCTTATATTTTTAAGGCTGATGACATAATTACCATAAACTTACTATTACGATAATGTTCAAAGTATTTTACACAGAATTTCTCCAATTGTGAATTGTCTCACATGTGTGCATTTGTATTTTTATTTTCTTGATAAATTTTTTATATTTGATTTTTTTCAATGCACGAAATATTAGTATATCATACTGTGCAATATATATACACATAAAAGTAAAATACTGTACAAAAAATTTTGTTTGAAATAAACTAAGAATAAAAAATGTCAAGGATTCATGAACGAAACAAAATTCCCTTTTAATGAATTTTTATTTAACGAAAATCGCGTTTTAACTTAAAGCTTATATAAGCATTTTAATTTTCAATATTCTTAAGGAATTTTAATCTAAAAAGGAGTTAAATTCTTTCATTAGAAGCTGTGTATGATTGGAAGAAATCCTTTCTGGCATAGCCATTAGTTTGGTTAAGAATGATTCAAAGAATAGTTTATCGCGGGATAATTGGAACACTGATCAAAAGGGTATTGACGGCGTTAAGTCGGAGAAAGGTAAGTAATGTTCGAAGATTACAGTCATTCGATGTTTTTAATTTATACCTCTGGGTGAGACAGATGCCTGTTCTGGCATCCTGGTGTAGATTGCAGAAAAATAAATATTAGTCAATGATTATCTTCTAGATAGTCTTGGAGCGATTAAGGTCTTGGATTTTTACCAGAAGAATGGATATTTGGAATTTTAGAGAGGATCATAAGCTGCGCAGTTTTCATTTCATAGAAAAGTTTTCGAATCATTGAATATTATTATTATATCATGCAACTACCGATCGATATTATTAAACGTATCTGCCATTGAACGACTCAGTCTAGTCTTCGTGCTATTGATATAGAATATCTGTGTTTATTTTTTTTACAAAATATATATGTATCATGAAAATAGATGGTACATAATTAGAAATTGTGTGAAGATTTAATAGTACTAATATTAGCAATTAAAAACACGGGATAGCTAGGTGATTAAAAATTCAGATGATTTAATATTTCTTCTTTTTTCAAAACATTCCGCTGAGAATAAAAAATTACATTCTTTTTCAACGAAATATCGCAATGGCAACACCTCTACTAATTTTATATGTAAACAAAAATTCGCTATCCTTCACTAAACATACCGTTTTGACATAAATTATTTGTTTTGAAAACAACGTGGAAAGTTTTTATTTCATATATAGATAATTTTACACGAAATTTAATGGATTTTGCTCGAAAAATCCTTTCAAAATATGGCTGGAAAGATGGAGATGGCTTAGGAAAAAATAACAATGGTATTGCAAAACCTTTAAAAGCCACACTTAAATTCGATAATGCGGGTTTTGGCGCCGATCAGGCTGCAGCCGATTTCAATAACCATTGGTGGGAGAGAGTATTCAATGAAGCAGCCAATAATGTAGACGTTAAGCGAGATGGAGAGAAAGTAAAGATGAATATAAAAAATGCAGATGATGGTGTTGAAATTTCCACAAAGAGTTATTCCATAAAAAAGCTGAAAAAGGCCAAACAAAATCGTGAAGTGGAGAAGTCTTATGATAACTTTTTGCAAGCTGCTACCTTAACAAATCATGGGGATGAAGTTGAAAATCTCGATAAAATAGATACTGATGATATTGAAGTTACTAAAGTAAAATTCCTAACTGATGAAGAATTGTTCAAAGCATGTGGAGGCAGAACTGCACATAAGGGTGCTCGTCATGGTTTGAAATTAAGTGGTAAATTATCCAGAATTGAACAGCAGGAAGCAGAATTGTTAGCTAAAATGATAGAAAAGCGGAGTAATGTATTAGAGGACAATATAGTTGTAAATAAAACACAGAAAGCCGAGAAGAACCCTGAACGGAAGAAGAAAAAGAAAAGTAAAGTGAAATCTTTGGATGAATGTGAGACTAAGCAGGAGCAGGAGCAAAGTAGTGAAACTCAAAGTGATTATATCAAATTAAGCAAAAAGAAACGAAAACACTGTATAGAAGAAGTAGTCTTCGATAATGAAAACCAAAAGCTTTCAGAAGACAAGAATATGGTACTGAAGACAGGAGAAACCAAAAGCAAGAAGAAACGTAAAAATGAACAAAAAGATACTGAATAGTGTAAGGTTAATATTAAACAAATAATTACAACATCTAGTACAACATAGAGCATATAAATTTTATTATATTTTAATAAAATCATTAAGAAAATATTTAATATATAAAGAAAGGAACTGCTTAATTCGTAAATTATTAGCAAATTACTTTAGTTAAAATTATGGCGACAAGTTGAAAGATAAGAGGAATAAATTTTTCACTAGAGTATAAACCTAATCAGTACTTCACTACTTGCGCATATAATATACGACATACGGATACATATGTTTACCCATTTTATAAGTTGGGTTCAATGGTTAAATAAAATCTGGGATTCATGATATAGGTAATCGCGCTCAAATTTTTATAAAATGAAAAAAATGGGGAAAAGGATGGGATTGGTCTTTTAAAGATCAATTTGTAAGAGTGTTTTTTATAGAGGTATAGAACTTTAAGTTGGCATTACTTTTCAAGATGGCGACCGATTTAACAGCTGTCAAGTGATTTATTCTCAGTTTGGTTTGGCAATTCATCATGAATAGACTCATGCCTGAACAACGCTTGCAAATAGTGCAATTTTATTTCGAAAATAATGGTTCTGTGTCGACAAAATCATCCATCAGAGCAGTTAATTCGATTAACCATGGAACGTTTTCGCACCACGTTTACTCTTATTGATAACTCGCATCCCCAGAGACGCTGTACGGTGCGTACAGAAGAAGCTATTGCTGCTGTAGAGCGTAGCATTGACGAAGACCCGAATGAGTCCATCCGCCATCGAGCACAGGAATTGGATCTGTGTCCATCCACTTTATGGAAGATTTTGGTTTGCGTGCTTTCAAAATCCAACTCGTGCAAGATTTGAAGCCAAACGATCATCAAGTAAGGCGTAGATTCGTCGAATGGGCCCAAAACGAGATTACCGTTGTTCCCGATTTTCATAAGCGAATTTTGTTTAGCGGTGAAGCGCACTTCTGGTTGAATGGCTACGTCAACAAACAAAACTGCAGCATTTGGAGTGAAGGTAATCTTCAAGTATATGTGGAAACACCGTTACATCCAAAAAAACTGACTGTTTGGTGCGCTTTATGGGCTGGTGGAATCATTGGTCCGTACTTTTTCAAAAACGATGGTGGCCAGAACGTTACTGTCAATGGTGATCGGTATAGAGCCATGATTACTAACTTTTTCATTCCTGAATTGAATAACCATGATGTCCAGGAGATGTGGTTTCAACAAGACGGCGCAACATGTCACACAGCTCGTGCCACAATAGATTTATTGAAAGACACGTTTGGTGACCGCCTAATTTCACGTTTTGGACCTGTGAATTGGCCTCCAAGATCTAGTGATTTAACACCGCTAGACTACTTTCTGTGGGGCTATGTAAAGTCATTGGTCTATGCGGTAAAGCCACAAACGCTTGACCATTTGGAAGACAACATTCGCCGTATTATTGCCGATATACGGCCACAAATGTTGGAAAAAGTCATCGAAAATTGGACGTCCAGATTGGACTACATCCGCGCCAGCCGTGGCGGTCATATGTCAGAAATCATATTTAAAATGTAATGCCACAAGATTATCTTTCGGATAAATAAAATTCATGTCAATCGAATAATCCATCGTTGTTTTATTGCAACTTAAAGTTCTATACCTCTATAAAAAACACCCTTTATTAATATTAGAATTAAACCCGAAACGATACATTTGTTTGGATTTTTATTTCTTACGTTTGTTTTTATTATGATGACTTATGATTCATATTCGAATTCATAACCATCAATAAGTTTTCCAAAGTAATTGCCATGGTAATTGCTATATATAGCATATTTGAAAATACATTAGTTTGTAGATGAAAATCAAGTGAACTACAACACAAAACGGACTTTTGTACATTTCCAATGGAAAGGGAATTATTATTAAATACAACAAGCATACGTTCCCTTTTCCTTTCTTTCTAAAACTGTAAAATTTTCTGGAATTTACTACTTGAAGACAGTATGAAAACTGAATGTTCCTACTATTTAATTACTGGCTGCTCAACTGGCATTAAATTATTCTAAAACTGAGAATATGAATTAATTCTTATAAATTAAAAGCGTGGTTTATTTCACTAAATCTATAACATTTATTTCTTTGATTTCATTTTAAGTCGTCTCGCCTTGCCAACACGTTTATTTCCAGGCGCAGCCTTTGAACCAACCCTACTTCTAGGTCCTTTTGTCTTTTCAAGACCAGCGGAAGATGATTTTGTGTTGCGTTTCGAACCACTCTTTTTACCACCAAAACCAAACTTCTTGTTACGTTCTTTCCTCTTAGAGACAGATTTCTTGGTTTTTGCCTCCAAAGCTTTAGCGTCTTCCAAGAAATCCAAATTCTTCAATTTACCCTTACGGAATTTCTTTAGTTTGTCGAGCATATCTTTCTTCTCCATTTCACGTTGCACTTTAGTTTGTTTAGCCAGTAGTTTACCCATTTTACGTTGCTCTCTAATTTGGCGTATACGTTCGGATTTAGCCTGGCCCTCCTGTTTGGCCATTAAATTGGATCGCACCTTTTGCATGTGTTCGTCAGATTTAGCCATTTCAGCAAAATAGTCATCGGGGCGCTTTGTTTTAATACCAAGTTCATGAAGACGTTTTATGCCCTCAAGGACAGCACCTTGAGCTTGGCGATGGAATAACATTTCACGTTTAAAATCATTTAAAACAGGATCTTCCTCCGGCCGTACATAGGTTATTTTGGCATTACCCTTAAACATGTTGGCTCTTTTCTGCTCATGTTTCTCCAACGCAATAGCTAACTCCGGCGCCAATGGTGCCAAATCATTGACCATATCCAAACGTTCTACCCAAGGTAAATCTGATTTTATCTCATCTGTTTTTGCCAATATTCTAGGCTACAAAAATAAAGTGGTTTTTATTGCTAGTCAATATAAATTTCGGCATTTATACTCACGATATTATTTATTTTTTCCTTTCCTTTTT
This sequence comes from Sarcophaga carnaria, assembly GCA_958299815.1. NCBI lineage: Eukaryota > Metazoa > Arthropoda > Insecta > Diptera > Sarcophagidae > Sarcophaga > Sarcophaga carnaria. The sequence goes on from OY283150.1 coordinate 47,286,198, forward strand.
GAAATTCAATATTCAATCCTGGCTTTAGATCACCACGAGCAAAGGCTTCTTGCAGCTTTGGAAAGAAATTGATTTATTAAATAAACACATTTTTTATTAAGTTAGTAAATGAAGTACCTCTGTCTCGGACTCATCTTCAGAATAGTATTCTGAATCTGTGTCTTGCAAATCAAAATCAATCATATTTTATTAACACTCTTTGAAAACAATTTTACTAAACAAACCACACGTGCAACTGTTCAGAAATTAAATATAAATAATGAAATGATTAGATTGTTAAATGACAGTCGGTTGTCAACAGTACAATTAGAGGTTGGCAACTTGCAACATGTGATAATAGAAATGTATGGCAATAAATGCCTTTGCGAAGTTAGTGATTAATTTTAAAAACCGGTAAAAATTAAATAATAACCAATTTAACTCCATGAAATCGATGTTATTTACATTATAATTAGACTTGATGGCAATAAAATTGAATAACATTATTATAGGAAAACACTCCATTTATTAAAAAAAACAGCGATATGGTATCTCTTTCATACTGCGAATTGGCATCTGGTAAGTTTGTCAAGTACATTTTGCTTTTTATTTAAAATTGCCCGCTTTAAACAACAGGATTTGTGTCCATCAACAAAGAAAAGATTATTTAGATAATTTTATTTAATATTTGAAATGTCTCCGAATTTAGCCAATATTTATGCCAGTCTTTTGCGTAAATACGGTGAGAATTATATGATCACCTATTCCCCAGCACCCTCATATCTGAATAATATTGTTGGAGCCAATGAAAATCCCGGGAAAATTATTCTATTTTATGTGGAGGTAATAAGCGTACATACATAGAAATAATTTGTATAGAATTTACTAAATTTGTTATCTGACATTGGATTGCAGGATCGTTCTAAAGGAAAAGTTTTGAATTGTGTGTCGCCCTCCAAGTGGAATATAAAAAAAGAAACAAATGTCGATATGGATTTGACTGGAAGTCCTCTGAAGGATGATTGCCAAGTGGATGCTATAGGTGATATGTCCTTAGATTTGAATTTAATCAGTGTGAATCCTTGGAAACCTGAAGAGGAGTATCACAAGGGCATATCTGTCGAGAAGGCTAGAGCTATTATAACAAATCAAGAATTTCAAAAGTGTTCAACAGCCGGCGAGGTGGCGGGTTCAGTATGGTTTCTTTGCTCGGGTACGGATTTAGCAAAAACACTGTTTTCCCAATATGAATTTGCCCATAATTTTAAGTCAAGAGGCATTATTAACTACACAGGCGTTTTGCCAGCCCATGCAATCAGCAGCCAATATCTTTTACAACAACATTTTGCAGTAGTGGGTAAAGATGCTCGTGTCGAGACCCAAATTGAAAATACCTATAATATCAAATTGAATATATCTATAAAATGCTCATGGACCACCGTTTCGGCTGCACCGTCCTTAATCGATCTAAGGACTTGTGATGTTTTCTTACGGCAAACGTTAGTTTTAAGTGACAGCAATCCTTCCACTGCAGATTTTATTAATCAATTGCGTATCTTAATGCAGATACGCGACGAAATTATATCGTATAAGTTGTCTGAAAATTCTAATTTTGCTAAAGAACCCGTTTACGATTGTGGCATGTAAGTTGCAAATATTAGTAGTTATTTAAAGGTACTACAATTCGTTATTAATTTCCCAAGAATACTTTAGTAGTCTATAACAGAAGATTTAATATCAAGCTAATACTTAAAACAACATGAAAATCATACGATTTCAGGCAAAAATCGATTATTCGATTTCACATTCAGCATTTTTATTCAAAATCATATACTTTTTCTTCTAGTGGCATTGATATGGTCGAGCTGCGCGAAAATATCAATAAAGTTCTGACTGAGATATCCGAAATCGATTCAAATAGTGGAGCAGAACGTGATATTGAAGATGTTATACAGAATGCTAAAATAAGACGTCTTAATGATTTAACTGACAAATTATGGGAAATTTTAAAGCGTATGTAGCATAGTATTTCATCTGTAACACATACTTAAAGAACATAATCGAAACTATTTAATCTATTATTGCTTTATGAAATTATAGAGTGCTCCTCTTACAAAGATTTGAAAATGGCTTACAATATATTATTCCAGTCTGCCGCTCGTTGTAATATTGTGGTAAGTTAAAATTTGAAGCTATTTGAATATAATTAGCCAAACCTACATATATTATATAAATGACGTTAAATTTTTAAATGTAAACGTAACTTCATTTATAAAATTCTGCTAATTTTTGGTATTTTTTGAACTTAATTTCAATCAATAACATTTTGTAATTCGTAATTATATAGAAATCTTATTAATATTAATACAAATAAATATAATTTTAATGTGAACATTTCAGAACACACCGACCAATAAAAATCGTTTAGCAGAAATCATAACTGATATAGCAAATCGGCGTATAGCTATACCTTGTCTTTCGGGTTCTGAACCACTTGAATTATTGCTGGAAATTGGTTTAGAGAAGCTATACAAAGATTACGAATACATATTTATTGAGAGCAAAGTCTGCAGTGCTAATGATTTAAGAAATAAAAGGTAAGGTTAAGTTTTTAAAACCAAGTTGATCTACGTATTTAGGCATGTTCTATCTTTGAAGTACTGCCCATGGCAATAAAGATGTTGATGCCGTAATACCTAATGTTCGTAAATCTCTACGCAACGCTGTGATACAGGATAACGCTGCCAAGCGTAAAACCTTATTACATAACAATATCAAAGGTAGTGACAATAAAATCGAAAACGATATTGTTTTCTTTAAAAATAGCAACTTTGATGAAAACGAAAGTGCTAGAACATTAGCAAAACTATTGCAAATTCACTGCACATTAGAGCATTTGTTAATGATTCATATAAACTTGAATTTAAGCAGCATCTTTTATGAAGTTTGCGATCAATTGTTGCGAAAAACTCCGCGTTTTGTTGATGTGATCAGCGATTCAATGATCGATGAAATGGAAATACAATTATCAGCCCATTATATCCGTGAACACTTGGAAGGCAAAGATCCTCATTCACGGCGCATAACAATGAGATCAAAAAGTAAATTACGTGAAGTAAAGTCAACGTTTTACTTTAGTATGGAAAATATATGTCCACCTAATATAGCTGAATGTAATAACATTGAAGAAAAAGAATTCACTAAAGAGAACATATACTATAATTGGTTATATCGAAAAATAACAACTGCCCAAAGTCACTGAGTGCACTTGAGCAATGTTAATAGGTTTGTTTTACTAGGTAGGTTTGTCATTTGTTCAATTACGCATATACATATTTTCATTATGTTATACCAGTTTATACTATTGTAAACGTAATTGTTCGAAAAAACAAAAAAACGAAAAACATTTAATTTGTTAACGAAGACTTACAAAATGTAAGCTTGGTTTTAATTTTTTCTTCTTTATTATTAAAATTCTGATAATAAATAATTATAATTTGCTTAAAATCTTATACTTAAAATCTTATATCTTTTTTTCTTTAATACTCGGAACTAAATGTCTTAAAATATTCTCTTACTCTATTTATTTATGACATAATTGATACAACTCAGATAGTGCTGGTGCTATTATAAACAGCAACCGAACTTCAGTTGCTTTGACAGTTAATTAAATATTTTTTTTGCTACTTTTATACAGATTTTCGATTATCTGAAATCGTTTGGTTTACAAACTCAAGGGGTTAATGATAAGTTTGCCATTTACAAATATTGATCGTTTAATTACCGAAGAACGCGTACAAATTCTTAAAACTTCTTATAAAAATCGTAATTAAAAAGTGACAAATTTTCGAGCTTTACGGGGTTATTATGTTCGCCATAAACGAATTATTGCGCAAGGAATTGCCATAAGAAATTTGAAAACTCTACAAGCGGTACAGATGTGATCAGGTCTGTGTATTGCCGAAAATATCCCTTTTGTTAGTGGAAGTGTGACAAACAATTCGAATTCCATGGTGCTCTAGCAACTGGAACTATCTTATGTCTCATTGTGGCGTATTTAGCATTTGGATTTCCACATTCATCTGTCTAACCCAAACAAGAGATTCGATAGACCATTCACAATGCCGTATATATGTTGTTTGGGTGCTAGAAAATTAACGTTTAATATTGATTTCTTCAGCGTTGTAGCTCATTTGTCACTTGGTGACAAAATTGCCGCATATAGCGACCGGGGAAATGATTGAAGATCGGAAAAAGAAGTTGTTGTGTGCTTTTTGCTTAGAAGGTGCTATCGGCCTCTTTTTCAAAAGTGACCCTAGGATAACGGCTACTGGACACTAATAGAGTGCTATAGCGATGTGATATCTAAATTTTTGGTCTGAAATTGAAGATAATTATCAAGACGGTATGAGGTTTTAATAAGGCGGTGCTACAAGCAACACAATAATACCGATGTTGGACTTATTTCGTGAGGAGATCCTAGAAAGAGTACTTTCACGTTTTGACTAAAATTTATTATGTTATGCTATGGTAAAGATCGTGTTTATGTATCGTTTTTGTGCATAACGTTAGAGTATTTAAAAAAATTGAATCTCTAATGAATTGACTGCTGTGAACAACCCAACGACTTTGTATTTCGTACATAGTGATTTCATCGAAATCATAGGTTTATGTTTTTTTTATTTAATTTTGCCTCTGAAACTGAAAATTGGAGAAGCCATTAAGCCCTTAGCCCGTCGTTGGCATCTAATCACTTACATATAAAAACTGAATAGCGGTGTTTACGAATGGTTCATAATATTGGAATCCGTTTATTAAAGTGACACAAAAGCAAGAACCGAAATCGTTTTGCTCTTTTAACAGTAACTTTTTATTTCAAGTGTTTTGCGAAACTGTTAACTGTTCCACAACCTCAAAGATGCCAATCATTAACCATTAAATTGTTTATTATACATTGTAAGCAACGAATAGCCTAGAGGAAATAATTGAAATAAAAATATTATGTAAATATTTTAAAATATTCCATTTGAAACCACCCCCCCCCCCCCCATTTCCAGACATAATCGGTTGACGACCAGTTACAACGAACTTGATTTATTTACATTACCATAACCCTTAGTATGTGCCGATTTGTTTTGATCACATTATTCTAAACAATAACGAATGGACATGCGCTGTGTAGCGGAAAATCCAAAGCATGCGTACATGAAGGGTTAATCAACTTTGGCGGTAAATCCAAAACGGAAATATGAAAAGACTACTAAAACGAAAATAAATGTTTGAGGAAGACTACAGTCTCTAGTCTAGTTTAGAACACCTAGCTCATTGAAATATAGTACAATCCAATTAGTTGCGATTTAAATATTTCTTGGTTTATTTGAGTTCAAACTTATGAAAATTCGATTCAGATACAACTTACGTGTGCTAAGGTTCGGACGTATCTGAGCACCATACCGGATTATTAAACATTTAAATAAAAAATAAAAAAAAAATTTAAACAATGTTTCAGTGTCGTCCTCATAAGGATTAAAAATTCGTTGAAAAGGATATTTAAAGGATAAACTAATACAATATTATTTATACAAAATAATAATAAATTTTAAATAAAACAAAAATCATTTTAAATGTTTATATTTCTGTGTATAGTAGTGTAAATTAATCCAATTAACATATAAAAAATGGTGTGTATACATATATAGATAAATTAGATTAATATTTAAAAATAAATAAATAATCTTTTAGACAAATTAAATCATAATAAATAGAAAAAAGAAAAAAATAGAAATATGAAAACAATTTAAAGTTAAAAAAAGCCGTTATAACTTAAAAAAAATTTCAAATTTTAAATTATATTGAAATCATAAAAGTGCAAACTTTAAGTAGACCGTAAATATTTAGTGCTTTAACTGTAACTGTAAAATACCTTACAATTACAATCTGGAATATTGAGTAAACATGATTTTTCTAAGGTTTCTTCTATTGCTTCGTTGTTCGCTAAAGCCAATTGCTGAAAGATAATAACAGAAAAGGAGTTTAGCGGATAAAGTAATGTAAAGAACATGATACTGCTGCAAGTATAATAACAAGGATTACATTCAACATTTTTTAACAAATATCTGGGGTTCTTTAAGGATTTATTTACTTTTTTTGCTTATTTTTTTATTTAATATTCATTTTATTATTTAAAATAACAAAAATTATAAAATATTTAAATGATCATAAAACTAAATGCAAGAGCTTAATACATTCTATTTATATACAATGGTTCAGTAATTGTATCTGTGCTTAAAATTTTGAAATTAACATTTTCTAGATTAGAAATAGAGAAAAAGATTAAGTTCATTGCTTTTATTGAGACTGCTATGGGATTAAGACAAATCGAATTACCAGTACACTTCATTACGAATAGATTGAATACATTGTTTACCATTGAAAAATGGTACCATACCAGATAGACTCTTGATTACAATTTTTTAAGTAACATCGGGACATTGTTTTACAACAGTTAAAAGTTGTAGACAAGCTTAAATACAATATATTTAATAATTATAATTAGTATACTTTTAGTATAGATGCTCTAAAAGTACTTGTTTTTAAAATAACTTAGTACGGCTGGATATTGTTAAAAGTTAATGTATGCACGCTTGTATAATACAAAGACAAAAATAGGAAACGTCTCCTCCGATTAATTAATCACAAACCTTGTCTGACCGCTGGGTGGAGGGATGGTTTTTCTCACCTTCTTTAAACAGATTTCCTCGAAATATGATAGTTATGTGGCAAAAAAGTACTACTTTTTCTGGGGTATGTCCAGAATTTTATAGAAATATGTAACTAGAAGTCGTCGTAGTCTAGTAGGTAGGTAGTGTCTTATTAGACGTGAGGCCGCGGTTCAAACCTCAGGTCAAACATCTCCAACAAAATGAAATACGAAAAAATATTTCTACGGTGATTTCCTCTCAGCAGATTTATGGCATAAACTCTGAGAGTAAATAAAATTGCCATGAAAAGTTTCTCAAAAATCTGTCATTCGGAGTCGACTTTAAACTGAAGGTCCCGCCACTCATCTATAAAATTAACAAACACAACATAAGTGGTGTGAGAAACTAGGACGTTGTACAATGGGTCAATTCGACCTCCGGGTACTTAATTGACAAGTACACGTCCTCTAACCTAACCTAACCTAACCTAGTTATCATTACAAGCACCAAAAATACTACAATCCATGTTTTCCCATTTTTAAATTGTGCTTAAAAATCTGTTGTCAACTAGACTGTATTGTTTAGTGTAGTTTCAAATTCGTAAACGCTGGATACTAACGTATTGTTTAAAATTTAAATTAAATTTTTGTCGATTGATTTCCGTATATAGATTGCTTAGTGAAGTTTATCCGTACAATGGCTGTTTGGTAAATTTAAATCGTAAGATAGGGCAGCTTAATTAATAGATTTTTGTCATTGTTTTACGAAATCTGTCTTTCATTTTCTCTTCAAACCAATCTCCCTTCCAAATATTTTCCCTTTAGATGAGTAAAAAAACTTTCAATGTCAAGCGATTTTCGTATATCCTACGATTATAGTTTAAAAAAGAATTGCTATTGAGGCTTGCCTTGATATAAGGGTAACGATTGCTTTTAAATTCGAATATTTACCTCCTTGAGACTCATTATTCCAGATTGCGTTGACAAGGGAGGTAAATGTGTAAATTCGAAATTTACTAAAATAACTTTAAAAACTTTAAGGGTCTGGAGTTTTTCTTTAAATTTGGTTATGCTTTTCTGATAATAACACTACTGTTAATAATATGGATGTCACTGGCGAGAGCATCACTTTATAATCATCGAGAGTTAGAGGAAATGAGATATCCGCCATGCACATATAACTCCTTATGTACGTGCTCAAAATCATCTTCGGACTTGGGTATTGTTTATTGTAAAAACGTACCATTTCCAGCATTACCAAGAATGGTAAATCATTCAAAGGTAAGTTAAAGTTAATGGATAATATAACATAAAAAATGTGTTAATCATTATTTGAAAGGTATTCATGCTACATATGGAAAATACAGGATTACGAGAGATCGAACCATATTTTTTACAAGCAACAGGTAATTATCGTTCTCTTAGTACGTATGTATGTATATATTTTTTATTAATATTTCCATTTTAGGAATGTACCGTCTTAAAATATCAGGAAACCATTTAACGGAAATACCAGATGATGCTTTTACAGGCCTAGAACGTTCCTTATGGGAACTAATACTGCCACAAAATGACTTAGTAGAGATACCCTCAAAATCATTCAGACATTTGCAAAAACTTAGGCATTTAGATTTGGGTCATAATCATATAACACATATACAGCATGATTCTTTTCGTGGTCTCGAGGACTCATTACAAACACTCATATTGCGCGATAATTGCATTTCCATGTTACAGCCGCATAGTTTTTCAGGACTTTTAATTTTGGAAACATTGGATTTGAGTGGCAACAATCTATTTGAAATTGATCCTAATGTCTTTGTGGATGGTATGCCAAGACTAATGAAACTTTTACTAACGGATAATATATTGTCGGAGATACCATATGATGCTTTGGGACCATTGAAAAGTCTACGCACCCTGGATATTTCGCACAATGTGATATGGTCCTTGAGCGGCAATGAAACATATGATATACAGTCTACCACAAAGTTAAATTTGGACAATTTACACTTGGAATATAACAATATTAGTATGTTGCCACCGAATTCATTCAAATACTTTGATATTGTCAATCGAACGTTTTTGGATGGTAATCCAATACATACAATAAAAGTAAGATAAAATTACAAAAGCACAACGAAAACTTAAATGTAATACACAGAGGATTAAATAATATTTTTGTATTTACAGGATGATGCATTTAAATCGGCAAAAATTCGTGAAATATATATGCGATATTGTGGCCTGACTCATATACATCCGATGGCTTTCGATAGTCTGGTCAATAGTTTACAAATTTTGGATTTATCTGGCAATAATTTAACGCATTTACATCATAAACTTTTTAACAAATTTGATGTCTTACGGTAGGTGGTATTATAAATACGTTTAGTAATGAATGAAAATGAAGTTGCACTAAATGTTAAGGTCCTTTGTTTAGTCTGAGGGCCGGCCCCTATTAGTATCTAACGTATGCTGGCGTGTATTGTTTGTCGATATTTTGTAGTAAGTCTAGAAAGTTGCCTTTTCGATCTTATCAAATTGACGTATCTCTTCAACTATATTTGTTTTTTCAATTATCGTCTCTATTTGGCTGTTAATTTTGTTCGATTTGTTTCACATGATATTAATGTATTCCGTTTGCGTTACTATGACCATAGACCAACACATTTATGTTTAATGTGAATGATTCATTCATGGGGCAGAGTAGTTGTTGATGTCGCCATAGTTTAGTAGGTAGTTTATTGGCTTATTAGGCATGAGGTCTCGGTTTAAACCCCAGGTCAGACATCTCTAACTAAACGAAATATGAAAAAATATTTCTTCGTCGACTTCCTCTCAGCTGATTTCTGGCAAAAACTCTGAGGCTATATAAAAATGCCATGAAAATTATCTTCACAAATCTGTAGTTCGGAATCGACTTTACATTGTATGGCCCGGCACTTATTTATAAAATTAATACACACAACATAAGTGGTATGAGAAGCTCTGTCGTAATCCTAACTGAAGGGTTGTAATGATCAGTTATGTATGCATGTACGTATATATGATGACAAAAACCTGTTTTTTTTTAGAAACTGTATACGACATTGAACCTCTTTTAAGACGAATATGGCTGGTGTCATTAAATTTATTTAACATTTCTTCAATCGAGAATTTGAGAGGGCAATAATGCTGATTAATTACAGTAGGGTATCCGATTTGACTAATTCCTTAGAACACGGTAACAACTAGGTGTAGAGTGAGGAGCACAATGCCTTATGCAGTGCAACGTACTAACTAAATCATAATAATGTTGATCCCAGAATTTGGTGTCAAAAGAGCAAGTATGTTCAGCTAAGTTAATTTGTTTTATTGTTAATTTAGAAAATATTTCCACATTGTATGCATATATCTTCCAAGTGTCAACTAACTTTTACTTACTCTTTAAATAAAATTCGTAAATAATACTTAAAAGGAGCATTGCTCTTTTATAATATTATTGATCCTTTTCTTAAATAACATTTATTAACTTTGCATATCCTCTATGCTACACACTAAGTCTTTAGTTGTTGTTGTCATGGAGGTATAATACACATACATATGTATGGAATTAAATCTATGTAATGCCCCTTTTCCATAAGTATTTATAATAATCATAAATGGGCGCCACATTATAATTCAGAAACAAAATTTGCAATATAGATTTACAATATATACACTCATATATTGTATGTTTGTATGCATAATATAAGCACTTATTGTATATATGTACATACAATATTATTTTCTTAAGCCGATTGTTGTCATCACATGCTCGTGAGACATGCTAATATTGGCAAAAACAATAAATAAAAAGCAAACGTGTTTTACTTGAAAACAATGTGTGGTGAAAAATTACAGAAATTGAAATAATATCAATATACTATACATACATATATGCATTTCTTTTTTTTGTTGTCGTCTATTTCACTTTATATGGCTTCCTATAAGTGGGTCTAGAAGTGCATGACCTTATTTTTAGACTTATAGACAAGTTTCTTGCACTTCTGCATACTGTTCACGATGAAATGTTTTCGAAACGGATACTTAAGTTAATATTAACCTGTATAGGACCATTACATTACAAGTAACACATGGAGCAACGGAGTAGGGGACATATTTAGATGAATAGTTTGAAATATGCTTTATAGTAATAGTACGAAATATTTTATAATACATATGTAGGTACTACATATAGGATATCGCTTCGCATTCCACTGTAATTACTAACACCCAGGTTATTTAGAAATCTTTTGCCGAAAGTATCCTGAGCCATTAATTATAAATTTTATCTCTTATTTCAGAGTGATAAGTATGCGTGACAATAAAATTAAAATTGAACAACCAACGGAAACATTTAATGCCATGCAGTATACACTATTAAAACTGGACTTAAGTGGAGATCAAAATGATCCAACAAATTTACAAACACTACGCAAGTAAGTTAAACATTTCCCCCGTATTACGCCAAAAAAAGTATTTTTATTCATTTGTAAAAAGTATGACCAGAATGAGGAATATGCGTTCATTATCCATGTCACGTATGAGTTCAACTTCTATAGGACCAGATGATTTTAAGGATTTCGGTGTGGAGCTCGAAGATTTACAAATAACACGGGCTCAATTATCGAATATACAATCGCATGCCTTTAAGCATGTACGAGGTTTAAAACGTTTGGATTTTAGTGAGAATTCAATATCGAGCATTGAAAATGATGCTTTCGATGAGGTAAGTAAGAAACACGGGAAAATAATAATTTTTAATGAAAATCATTTCTATTTCAGATTGGACACTCTTTAATATCGTTGAAAATAGCCCATGGCTTTTCGGGTACAGCTTTGCCATCAGAACCGTTGCGTCATTTGACTTCGTTACAGGAACTGGATATGAGTAATAATAAAATGCAGAGTATGAGTGATACTAGTTTTCATTTTTTAAAAAATCTAAGACTATTAGAGCTGCACGACAATCGTATTGAACAAGTTATGAAGGGAACGTTTCAGGTATTCAAATCTTAACATTTCACTGTGTAACCAATATAAAAACGAGTTATTTTTGTAATAAATTATAAATATGCCTTATGTTACACAGTTATTTAATTATATTAATATTAAAAACAAATATGAAATACTTATGAATACTTTGCAGGGTGATATTCATTCTAAATTGGAAGAGATTTCTTTGCGTTTCAATCATTTAGCACAAATATCCCAACATACATTTTTTGATCTCGAAGTAAGTTTTAAAACATTAGATTGTTTGTAATGTGCTTTTAACTTTAAAAGTTTTATTATAAAGGCATTAAGAAAACTCCATTTGGATGATAACAAAATTGAAAAAATTGAACGGCGCGCATTTATGAATCTGGATGAACTGGAACACTTAAGTTTACGTGGTAATAAGCTTAATAATTTAGCTGAAGAATCATTTCAGGTAAGCAATGGAAATTAATTCTATTATAATTACTGGTTTCAAAACGCAGTTTCTGTGGAGGGGATATATTTCACTTTTCCTTAAAGATACCATATACCTATTAGGCTCTCAATTTAATCCGATACAGTTTGTATTATTATACAGAACATTTTTATGGTCTCTTAAGTACAAAAAAATTAATTTATTCTTTAACTACTCTTCTAATCACAATAAAATTTCTGCAACAGTTTCGAAGAAATTCAACAAATTTTTAGTTCAATTAAATAAAACTTTATTCCAAAAGGGATATTATGAAATTATTTACATTATATGTACGTATGTTAAAGGTTGCTTTTTCTTGTAAATATGTATATGTATGTATGTGTATGTATTTGAAGTAATCATGCATATACAAATGCATATTTTAAGCAATAATAAAAGGTTATAAAAATCAATCATGTCCTAATGGAATAAATATCACGTAACATTTATAAAATATTGTGTACGTGTGAATATTCTTAAAACATAATTTGTTCATATGCTTAATAATATTTTTTAATACTTAGCCGAAGTAAATGGTAATCTAATTGATATTATGAACAAACATTGCATGTAGATTATAATCATGAGCATTGGCAAATTGTTCATTGCAAATAAAACATACACTCGATTCTGATGGGGCCACATCCTCTGTACTATCAATGGGTTCTGATTTAACAATGGGATCTACAGTAGAACTTTCATCTTCCAGCATTGGTTCGTTCTTTATAAATGTTGGCATCAACTCGGGTATTATTAAAGTGTCATCATCAATATCATCGTCATCATCTTGATGTGTACCGCTTCCTAAAGGTATTTGTCTTTGATGAGGTGTAGGACGAGAGTTAATTCCATTATTTGTCATAAAATCATTACGTTTTTGTACAATTTTCGTTCTAATGCCGCGCAAAGGACCATTTTTGGCAATGACACGATATGGAGGTCTTGGATATTTCGTATGGAAGTAATTTTCAGTAGACGAATAAGGTACATTATTATATGTGCCATAATGTGGACGACTAGTTGAAGGCTGTAATGTCGAATAGTCATCTTGTATGTTGTAACTGTCTGTAGCAGTGTTAGAAGATGAAAAAACTTGATCACCATAGCGAATGGTTGGCTTGTGTTTGCGCATATGTGAATTGCAAGATCGAAAATTGGTAAAAGTTTTGTGACACATTCTGCACGTTAGCGTTCCATCATCGTTTTTGATGCAAGTCTAAAGTAATGCGCAATGAAAAGAGAATTCCTTCTAAAAACTTTTATTGATGCGATTAAAAATAATAGTAAATTACCTTTGATGGTTTTTTATATTTATTAGCTTTTTTAACAATTCCAGTTGTTATAGTTTTAGGAAGTGGATATAATGGTGAGGTTTTAAAAAGTGTTGCCGTAGCAGGCAGCGGTCTAGTCTGATGTTGGTGACTGCAATTTATAGAACTCCGATAACTGATACCATGCGCAGCTGGCACATGTTCTCTTAACATCTTTGGCGAATGGGAAAACTCTTTGCCGCATATGCAACAAAAGAATTCACACTCACCGCCGGACCAGTGCTGTAGTATAGCTTTATTATCCTTAAAAATACGCCAGCAATTAAGACATCGTATACATTTATTGTCATTAATAGTAATAAGGCGTCCACGTCGTAAATTTTTATGCAATAAACGTTTTTGGAAAATTTTATTTGTTCCTACATTTAAATGTATCAATTGGTGTTGCGCTAAAACTTTAAGATTCAAAAATTTCTGATGACAATAATTGCAGGCAACAGGAGTGCTAACTTCTTCTGAACTGTCTGAAAAATCGGACGCTTCATTAGCTGAGTTAAAAGTATCATTTTGCTCCATAGATGTTGGAACTTTTATGCGTTTGATGGTGATAAAACCATTAGATTCCAGTTTGGTTTGTATATCTTTAACCACATTTTCATGCATGTTTACTTTGCTGTCTGTGTTATTGGTGGTAACTACATTAACATTTTCTTTTGATGGCATCGCTAACAATTTTTTCAGTGGAAGATCATTGATTTCAATGTTATACGTATCTCTTATGGACTCCTTGGCTGTTTTAGTAGTATTCTGTAAGAGAGTATTAGAATTAGTGCGTTTTAGAAAAATGATCAAACATTTCTACAAACATACTTTTATATAACTATTCTAAATCATTGATAAAGAAACTAGAAATGCCGAACTCTAGGCTACAATTACAATTCACTTGCCAAACGATGAAGTTGTTTTAAACTTATCTATTTTTTCTATCTTGATTAGGTACCTTTTCTCCTGGTAGCTTGTTTATGTCTTTAACGCATGTTACTTTACATTAGCTTCCTGTTTTTTCAATACGGTTTTTAACCCCAACAGAAACATTTTAAAATAACAGAATAGACTTGTTAAATATGTTGTGTTCAGAAGGCACAACTACATAATGTATCAAACTCGAACGATGTTTTAAAAACAAAATAACAAATTCCAAATTCTGTTTGGTTTGTGCTTCTCTAGGGATGCAAGAATTAGTTTGTTGCAGAGGAAATTTAAAATAAACTTACAACTCGATTGCGGTTGGCAACTAAACTTCAGCAACTGACAAACAATATTTAAAAAATTCACTTGTAAAAAAAAAATTCGGTTGCTATTCATAATATTGCTCTCTGCGAAAAATAATTAAAATAATGTGATGTTGAAGACATTCGCTCTGAAGTGCTTATACGAAAATTTTGTTAGATTTATGTTCACTTCGCGAAACTGCTAAAGAAATATGTAATCAAGCAAGTTAAAAAGAAATAAGGACGACAAAAAGTTAGTGCACAAGCTTCAATAGATTTCGGGAGCTTAAATATATAGTTGCAAATTGACATTGTAGATAGATTAGGAAGAGCACATATGTATAAGCTCATACACAAAATTGTACAATAGGCCTTTTCTTAAAAGCACCAAATAACAAGATGTAGGCAAATAAAGTACTGTTTAAACATTTTTAATATAACTACTAAAGAATAGGTCGTATATGTACAATATGAACATAACTATTTTTGTCACACATAATAGTCTGGAGCGCATGTATAACATATGCAGTGTAAAAACAGGATTAGATGTGCACACATTGTCATATATAAACTCACATATACATACACACTCACCTCTACCACATTGAGTATACGAAAATATTTATGTTCTGGCTGCACAGCCTTTGTTAAACTCATCCATTTATTTTGTTGCCTCAACACTTGCTGTATATCTTGGTACGTTGTGCTGACGTTGCTGATGCATTTTGGACAAATATGTTGCGGCAGAGGATCGTCCTTATATAACTAAATTTTAAAAGATTATTAAATTAATTAGAACCACATATCACAAATGATTGACTGTACGTACCACCAAAGGGTAGACGGTTAAAATTTTCTTTAATAAATCATCGCATCTCGATGACAGCGGTTTGCTGGAAAAAATGTCAATATTTTCCTTATTATCGCTGCCACAAAGACGGCAAAGTTTTATTTCCCGATAGTCCATAATGGCTGGCTGTATTATTTCCATTTTTCTTTTTAAAACCAATTGGCTATCTTTCTAATTTATTTTATTTTCCTATCCGGTCTTTTTTTCTTGTTTATTTTGCTAAAAATTTAGTTGTTGGTGTACAGCTTGAACAGCTGAGCAAAAATAAAAGTCCGTTGTTGTTGAGTGTTTAATAACGGCGTTAATTGCACGGAATGGTCGTCGGTGACATTAATATAAAAAACCGTTAAATTCAAAGTAGGTTTAACGGAAACAGAACGATATTAACAATATTAGGTATTAAAAAATAAAAAAAAATGTATAAAGTCTTGATTTAGAATAGAGTGTTCAAGCATCCTGGGTCTGAGTACAGAAGAAAAAATAAGTATTAATTACGACTGTTTCGAAACCACTTGCCACCCATAATCGAGCCATAAATATTTTAAGCTTTTTTTATTTTTTTGTTATTCTGAATAAACTATAATTAATTTTTTTTACAGAATTTGCCCAAATTAGAAGTTCTGGATATGGCTTTTAATAATTTACCCAACTTCAATTTTGATTATTTCGATCAGGTATTTGTTAATAAATATTATAATGATTATATTTTTTATAAGCATACTAAATCTATTTTAGGTGGGCACTCTATCCAACTTAAACGTCAACGTTAGCCACAATCAAATTAAAATGTTAATGCACAATTCCTCTTGGGGTGTTCGAGGGGATCATGGTAAATGTTTTTATAATAATAATTTACATTTTATTTCTAAAGAATTTCTCCAACTTAGACTATCATTTTTCAGGTTCCATGTATCATTCGAATATAAAGATTCTAGATTTATCACATAATAATATATCAATCATACATCCTGGTTATTTTCGTCCGGCTGAAAGTTCTTTAACTCATTTGCATCTGGCTTACAATGCTTTGATGGTAGGATAAAGCCTGCATCAGTTAAATAGAATTTAATCGAGTTTTATTTTTAGAATGCCACACGCGATGTCTTCGGTAATATGAATCATTTGCAATGGCTGGATATTTCGCATAATTATATACATGAGTTGGATTTTGATGCTTTTAAAAATACTAGAGACTTGCAGGTTGTTTTCGATTGCGATCTTTTTTTAATATTGTATTCAACAACAGTTTAATTAATTTTTAATTTACTTAATTTTTAAAGCTTATTTATCTATCACATAACTACTTGACCGATATGCCGCAAGAAGTGTTCAAAAGTGTTAAGGCTTTAAGAGTGGCTGATTTTTCTTACAATCATTTAAGAGGTCTACCCGATAATCTCTTTTATAATGGTGGCATGGAGAAGTTAGTATGGAGATCACTTTCAATATGAAACATAAATTCATTTGATTCCATTTTCAGATTGGATGTCTCACATAACATGTTGCTTAAGATACCATCCTCATCTTTGTCCAGTTTGGCGGCCTTGACTTTATGTGAATTACACTTATCGAATAACTTTATTTCAACCATACACAGCATGGATTTATCTAATAAATTTAGAGTAAGTTGTACGTTTTACGATCAAATATTAATACTCAGTATGTCATAATTGGGGCTAAGTTTTTTCGTGGTAGAATTTTAATGAGAAATGCTATACTATAAATAATGTCAGCAAATTGCACTGTATGGTTTGATCGCGTATTACTACTTATTTACAATAGCATATTTGTTCTCAAAACTGCAAACTTGGCCAAAAATTCAATTGGAATATGTTCCATCGTAATCGATTAAAATTTGTCATTTCAGTTGTAAAGTACTGATACAATTGAATTTTACAGGCCTCTACGATATTTAAATTTACTCCATCAAGGAATTCTGCAGTGATCGATAAAAATGATACCCTAAAGGCGCTATATGGTAGATGCATTAAGACTTTCTAACCAAGCTCTCTCAGTTTCTGCCAGGATGTATGTGGTTTGAGGTTGTCATGACTCCCACTTCTATTTATTAATTCTTGCCATTTTAGTTGAATTGCTTGCTTAAATATCAATAGTTGTTGACAGTAGAGACCAGGTTATAGGTTATAATGAACAATTACCTTTCTTGGTGTTTATTCTGGCTTTACCACCGTCTGCGAAATGAAATTCGTCCCATAAAATTTTTACTGTTTATTCATACATACATTCATAATTGGTCATTGCAACCCTTCAGTCAGGATTACTACCTAGCTTTTAACATCACTAATGATGTGTGTGTTAATTTTATACATGAGTGGCGGGACCTACAGTTTAAAGTCGACTCCGAACTACCTATTTTTGAGAATCTTTTCGTAGCAATTTTATTTACTGTTAGATTTTTTTACCAGAAATCTGCTGAGAGGAAATCGCCGAAGAAATATTTTTTCATATTTCATTTTGTTGGAGATGTTTGACCTTGGGTTTGAAATGTAGATCACGTCTAATAAGGCAACACACTACCTACTAGACTAGAGCTACTGTATATTCACATGACAGTCATTTATCTAGCATCTTTGTGTATACAGTCGTCTTCAAATACTTTATATCTATTTGGTACTGCAACGTCCACACAGCTTATGCGCCGGTAATTTTTTCATGATTTAATTGACTTTTTAGTGATTGGTCGACCAGATCAGATCGTTCTATTACGTCTCAATTTATTATTTTAAATAATATCTTCCTGAAAAACTTAAAAGTGTATGAATATTAGCTAATATATGTATGTTATACTTATAAAACGATTGTACCTCTGAGTATTTCAGGTTAAAATATTAAAAAATTCTTTAAAGAGAAATTATGATAATGGCATATTGAGTATTAATATTGTACCTACAAAAAACTTTACTAAATCAATCCTTTTTAAATAGTTTTATTAAAAAATCTCTTTTCTATCTTTCTAACACCCGTAAAACTTATTTTATACTAACCTGCTAACCTACTTAATTTTTCACCTACCTAATAAGCCACATAAATATCGGGTGAACTTTTTAATTTCTTTCTATTTTTCTATCTTTAAATATAAACTTTTGTACTATTTAACATACGTTTTCTTATTTCCTTTGAATTGCACAGTCTTTACGTTACTTGGATATTTCGTACAATTATTTGCTGCGCATTGACGATGCTGTGTTTGCTACAATGCCCAAATTGGCTGTTTTGGATTTATCGCATAATCGCGACTTAAAAGTTATGGATAAATCGTTTATGGGCCTGGAGACCAGCCTAATCAAATTGGGTCTGGAGAATGTTTCGCTGAGTACGGTGCCAGAAATTCGTTTAAAGTATCTGCGTGAATTTCGTTTGGGCTATAATGAGTTGCCATCGATACCACAGGAACTAGCTCATAATATGTCGAATTTAAGAATGTTGGATTTATCTAACAATGATTTGACGAATGTACCATTGATGACACAGTCACTGCCGCATTTAAGGTGAGTTACGTTGTTTTAACATAAAACTAAGGTTATTATTATTTATATAATAAGAAACAGATATTTTAATAAGAGAATTGCATTATTGCAATGCAATAAATGCAAAAGATTACATAGTGAATAATTTTTAATAGAGTGAACTCATCAATTGATTTTTTCGAAATTCGAAATTCGAACCAAAGCAATAAAAAATGGGGTTAACTGTGATCTTGTCAAATATGTAGAAATAAATTTAATTCATTTAACGTTTTGCTTCGATTTCACTCCTTTCGAAACTTAATCGTTTTGGTTTCCAGAAGTAAGGAGAGAATAAATGCGTTTTTGCATGCACCATGAGTCGTAATTCAGAGTGGTATGTCGTGTTCTCCATAAAGTCATATTGACAACCTTGAGGATGGTTTCCTATTGACCATGAACATGCCATTTATTCTCGTATTGGTTTGCATTCAGCTTCTGCTTTCTTCAACGACTATGTTTGGTGCGCTCTATTCGATCGCTGCAATTTATCTTGTCTGTTCTCGTTATCTTTATCACAAAATCAACTGTACCACTATAATGTCTAGACTTCTGTTATATTCACACCAAAAGGAACATTTGAAGAAAATGTTACCAGACATTGTCCTTAGTATCGATAGATTAAATATAGATTTTCTTGAGTCCCACATTGTGCTGATCCTTGCATGCATATGTATCAGCATCAACATTTGGAAAGAGTCACGCTGTCCATTTACTTTCAACTTTCGCCTTATATAAGCTGTTAGAGGAGTGTTCACTTTACACCACCAAAAGGATGCGTTCTATCTCCGACCATATTTCTTATCTTTCGTAAAATTCTGATCTCTTTAACTTACACCCTTTTTTAAATGGCTGCCATATTTTTATTTACTTTTATCCTCCACCGTTTAGAAATTAGGGCAAAGTCTTAACTTGTGAAGAATCTGTGACCTCTGGTTACCGTAGTCTAGAAGGCAGTCTATTGACTTACAGGACAAAAACTC
Source organism: Sarcophaga carnaria (assembly GCA_958299815.1). Classification (NCBI taxonomy): domain Eukaryota; kingdom Metazoa; phylum Arthropoda; class Insecta; order Diptera; family Sarcophagidae; genus Sarcophaga; species Sarcophaga carnaria. Next base: position 47,306,255 of record OY283150.1, read on the forward strand.
GTGAGTTTAAACTTCTCTTCCGACATCATGAAAAAAATAAATAAAAACTATTTCCTTCTGCGATTTTCTCTTAGCAGTTTTCTGGCAAGAGTTCTGCATTCGGACGTTCGAACGACGTTAAACTGAAGTTTCTGCCGATTATGGTGAAATTTAACACGCACAATGTAGAGACAATGAGAAACTATGTCATAGTGTAATGTAATCTGGTCTCACTACCTAAATTCTTATTACTTCTTTAAATGGTTTTTTAATACAGACTGTAATGTATATGAAATTCTGCAACAATTTTAAGTCTTTCAATTATATAGGGTGGGCAATCTATCCACTATCAATCAATTTGAACCATCGGTTATTTCGAATCTTGAAATTTTTATGCCATTCTATTCTGTTAAAAAATTCAGTACACCTAATTCTGTTTTTACACGGTAGATTGGTTCCAGAAAAAACCGTGTAAAAAAAAACCGTGTAAAAAAGACACTGATCGCATGCAAAAATAGGTGATTGGTTCCTAATCTCTAAAACCTATTAAATATAGTGAAAAACAAGGATTTTTTAAGAAGAAGTTTTGTATTTGAGATTTTCTTTTAGGGATTCATAAAATATTTAACAAAATAAAAAATATAAATATATAAATAAATAAATAAAAATATATAATAGCTTATTGGCTTACCTTTCATCTTAATGCCTTAAATTTAATGTAACGATAAGAAAACAAATTTGCCAATAAAAAATTTCTTTACCAAACACAAAATATTAACACATTTCAATTGCTCTGACCTTTGTGCTTGTATGCACAAAAAGGAAATTCCCCTAAATTTGTGCCATTTACATTTGCTTTGACCAGTAAATTTGCTTGTACGCGCAAAAAGGGAATTCCCTTAAATTTGTGATATGAACATACTTTGCAAGAATTAAATTAAACAAAAAAATTTAAGCACAAACAATTTTAAATCGTGCTAAATGGAATAAAATCGTATAAAAAAAAATATATTTTATTTTCAAACCGTGTTATATCAAAACCGTGTAAAAAAAGACCGTGTAAAAAAAGACCGTGTAAAAACAGAATTAGGTGTATATTATCTTCACTGAACGTAATAAATCGATTTACAAATGCTCGGAAATTTTTTGCCAAAAAAAATCATCTTTTCCGATGAAGCCCATTGTCATTTTTTTGGGTACGTTAAGAAGCAAAAATGCCGTATTTGGGGCTCAGAAAACCCACACGTGGTCTTATAGAAGCCAGCGCACCCATTACGAGTGACTGTTTGGTGCGGCTTTTGGAACGGAGGCATCATTGGCTCATGTTTCTTTGAAAATGAGGACGTCGCAGCCATTACGGTCAATGAAGACGTCTATCGCACCATGATAACTGATTTTTTTGCACCCGCTCGGCCTACCGTATATATTTGCTATAAAATATTTCAAATAAGGCGTACCTGTAAATAAGAGTACCATTTAAACATTTACACAAGTGCCTGCATATATTTATACCCTTTACGAATATAAATTAGTATGTTAATTACATGACCTTTTTATATTTATAAATAATTTAAGTAATGAAACACAAAATGTTTATTCTACATATATGTTTTTTGCATTCAATGACTTTTATTTGATTTTATTTTTAATTGCAGAAAATTAATGTTGTCTGGTAATCCCATAACCTCCCTTAACAACAACAGTTTTGATGGTGTCAATGAAGATCTTGAAATGTTAGACATTTCCAATTTTCGTTTACACTATTTCGAATATGGCTGTCTGGATGCTCTGCCGCATTTGCGTTCACTTAAGTTGACAGCCTATTCACATCTGGAACACTTTAATATACCACATTTACTGCGTCACCATCATAATATACGCGAGTTATGGATTGAAGCGCCTCAACCATTTACGCGCATATTGAAAAAAGGTTCGGGGCCAACACAAGAAATGCAAACTGTACAAATGGGCATGCCAACTGATTTGTCACGTGAAATGGAGGGCCATTTACCATTAAAATTAACAAATATTACATTTAGTGGGCCGCAATTTTCAATTCTCAATGAAAACATATTAAAAGTTTGTTGTTATTTCTTATATTATTTTATGAAGTGTTATGGCTTTACTTTTTATTACAACAGGGTATGCAGTCACCATATTTATATATTCAGCTGTTTAATACATCGATACCAGAATTTCCGAAAAATTTCTTTAAGAACATGGGACGTGTACGTAACATTTCTATTGATATACGCTATAATAATCGTATGTTCAAGAAAATACCCAATCCTAATACCGGTACTGTTCCCTATTTGCCCAATAGTGTTTTCTTAACCGAACTGAAAATGTCGAATTCCGATTTGAATTGTGATTGTGATTTGGGGTGGGTATATACATACATACATATTATAGCTCAGATCTAGGATATATTAGTTAAATTTTATATTTTAGTTGGGTTGAATTTTGGCAACGTAAGAGACGTCAATACATTTGTTCTTCACAAACTTGGACGGATACCGTGTTTCGTACTTTTATGAATTCACCTTGCCAGATCTACGGTCGTTATATGTGTGATGATCATGATGATGATTTACGTGAAACACGTTGTGATAACAAAGGTGGACAACAATTAATGGAGGTAAGCTATTAACTGTACATTTTTTAAAATGCAAAAATTTTTTATTTTTTTTTTATTATTTTAATTACAGTCTCTGAAATTCGATTTGGAATGCGGTTGGGATAATGCTACCTGTCGAGAAGCTTTTGTGGTTTTGGTCTTTTCGCTAGTCGGTCTACTGTTTTGGATGTGACTGTTATTTTATATTTTTAAGACATCGTCCGAATTCTACGATGTCTTAGAGAAGGTCTATGGCGATCAAATACTTTAAGATATTAGTCTTAACTTTAAGATACATTTTTATTAAAGACGAAAATAGTACTGGTAGTGAGTGCAGCAATGCCAATAGTTTAATTAGTAGCAGAAAAAAACTTCAGAAAATGGAAATTATTTGAAAGCGTTGTTACTTAAGCAAAATGTATGCTCTAACCTAAAGACCTTCTTTTACTCCACTCTAACGATGACGACTATAATAGGAACCTTATTTCTGGACTCTCTTCTCGTATAACTTACTTTTTTTTATAACAAAATACGTACACACACTGTGCTTTAAAATGATCACTGTCACTAACTTTTAAATATATTTTTATAATTGTATTAAGTTCGATGTAGCCATTAAGTCACCACCATTTTTAAATATTAGTGTCTATTTTAAAAGTCCACTTCATATTCTGTCTTTTAATCTATCTATCTATCTATATCTATATCTATATTTATCTTATATAGCTTTTAACATACTTATAATTGGCTTTCAAATATATACGGCGCTTTTAATAATTTAAATAAAAACAAATTTTTATTTATTATGCTTAGGGTACATAGTTTATTAAGAGGGGATAGCGAAACATTAGACGCTCAGCCTCTCACGGGTTCCGGGACACATTAACCTTAAAGGTAATAACAAAGAGGGGCAACCGAATGACCTCACATAACTTCACATGTCATTTGCAAGCAAATCTGGCTCAATATGGATATATGGAGAACAAAATATTCGTTAAACCTAAGCAGAGTCCATCTTAGGCGCCTAATAGCAGTTATAATAGGACGAAGAGAGAGAAGAGAAGACTCAGTATTTTTTTTTGTCAGTGTTCAGCACTTGGAAACCTGAAACGGAGGATATTTTACAGAACGGATAGAATCCATAACTTCATATAACTATCGAGATAGTTAGGAAATGCCATACAGGAGTTACACTTGTATGACGTACTAGGTACTATCGGTAAACCAAGTCAAAATCTTAAGAAAAATATTTCTTTAAATATAAAAGGAAACGAGAAAAGCTGGTTTCTTTAAATCATTATAGTCTTTTATTAACGTGTGAGGCATAAATGTTTGCTACAAGTTTAACCTGTTTTTTAATATTGAAAAAACCTTTATGGTTAACAAATTCTTTTCTTGGTAATATAACAACATGAAGACACGAATTATTTGGTGCTACATACGAATTATATTATTATTCCTTGAGTTCCACAGTGGTCCATTGTTCTGTCTCTTCCTCTAATTCGATTACCTTTTGTTTGCTTTATTTCAATTTTAGTAATAAATCTTTTTCAGCGGAGGATGATATATCCATTTGGGGATGGAAAATTCGAGGAACTATAAAGTGTTTCTGGGAAATTGCAAAAGAATTCTGAAATGTTCTAAGAAGGATTGGTGGATAAGTTTCTGTGGCAACATGGAAAGGATTATCGTAACAACATCTTTTGTACCGAATGTGCTGCAAAGGATGGATGATTAAACCGTTTAAATCTCCGGGGCCAGACGGGATATATCCGACTGTTTTCCTTCTTATTGAAGACCACGTTGATATCATTGATGTTAATCTGCATCAGACCCTGGGTGGAAATCTTCTTTCCAGGAGAAAGCACACATACAGCAAGGGAAGGTCTGGTGGAAACTTCCCTGCATAGCCAATATAAAAATTTGGCTACTCTCCTCGATATTGAAGGAGGAGGGGACAGCCACAGGGTGGAGTACTCTCCCTCTTTTATGGAATCTGGTGATGAATGAGCTGCTAGTGTTGCTGGAATAGGTTGGATGTGGGGCAATTGTCTATGCAGACGATATTATTCTTGTAATCTTGGGCAGATTCGTCGACAATATCAGAGATAGGATGCAACTTGTCTGGAGGAGCGTCAGCGAGTAGGCATCTGAACGCGGATTGGGTGTTTATCCTGGAAAATCGGAGGTAGTACTGTTCACGAGAAGGCTACATTTTTTCATTCATTGAAACTGAACGGGGCGGAACTGAAACTCAAGGATGAGGCGCACTCTCTAGGATTTATTCTGGATACGAAGAATTAACAGAATTAAAAAGGCTTCCATTGCCCTGTATGCTTCAACAGGTTCTGGGGGAGAAAATCGGGCCTAGGAACTAGGATGACTCACTGGATCTACACAGCGGTTGTCAGACCAATCTTGACCTATAGATGTCTAGTTTGGTAGGAATCCCTTGGTAGTACAACTAATTCGAACTTAATAAGGCGCTTGCAGAGATCTTCCTGTATTATCATCAGTGGTCCCCTCCGCACGACACCTACGTCTTCACTGAAGATAATTTTTGGCCTCTTTCCGCTTGACCTTTTCTGTAGGGGCGTGGCGACTAAAATAAGCAGGCATCTCTGGGCGACTGGATAGTGGCATGAATCCGATATTGTTCATGCAAGGATCCTGAAAGAAGTTATGGCTGTCGGGAGCAGTTTCTACATGACACCGAGGTACGAATTCACGAAGAGATTCAGGACATCTAATTCTATATATATACATATATATATACTATTTTTTATTTATTAATTACAATATAATTACAAACTATATCTAGTTTTGTCGAGCGTAGTGTCAAAGTCCATATGCTCGGTGTAGTGTAACAGACTAGAGTCTTTAGTAAGGAGTGAAGAGTTATTCAAACAGAACACAGATCATATAACAGGAAAAACAGGTGGAGAATTACTTATTAAATCTCAACATTACATGGAGTTGGAAATGTAATGGTTTGGACTCATGTGAAAAGGAAATAGGCAACTTGAGTCTTTATTGAGGAAAATATGAACAAAACAGATTATTTAAATGTTTTGAAAATCGATTTAGTAAAGCTTTTTTAAAAACTATGGGTTTGGGTAAAAAAAAACGTTCTTGACAACCACTCTCTACTAGACTACGTGTGGTTACCCAAATAGTCTGGAAAATAATTACTAAACCTTATGCAAAAAGCAATAAATTTAATGAATTGAAACTTTTATTACGTATCGTTTTAAACTTAAAATTAAATAACATTGAATTTATTAAAATTAGATTTTGTTGAAATTAATTTAAATGCGTTAAAATGTTGTTTACAAAGGAACCACACAAATAACAAAAAAATTATTATTTATTATTTAACAAGAGACAGTTAGAATTAATGTAAAATAATTACGAAAAACAACAAAAACTAAAAAAAGAAGAAAAAGGAAGAGAGGAAAACAATTTTTTTATATCAGCTACACACAAATACCACAAGAACAACATCCTGTTACTATCCACATACTAGTTAGTTTGTACAGCATACTTTTCGGAGCAATTTCAAGGTTACAGTCGAGTTCTCTGGTCATTGTATGTGTGTGTCTGTGTGCATTATTATTATTATTTTTTTCATATTTACATACAGTCCTAGACATACAGATGTGTTTTGCTTTTATTTATTAAATTTCCGTTTAACAACACCACCAGAAGGAAGTAACCGAGTGGAAATACGTACGTACAGTATAAATATCTATACAACTACAGGATCTCTCATATTATCGGCCCTGTATACATACAGAGTTAATAAAATATATTTGCTAGTTGGTTTGTTTGTTGGTTGAATTGTTGTTTTTTTTAAGTTTTTGGACTATTTAACGGTTATCTTTAGTTTTCCACAAAAATTCTTCATTTTTTATAGTTTAAATGGTTGCTGCACAATTTGCTCGACTTCACGTTTATGCACTTTGCCTATACCAGTTGCAGATGTTGGCGCCTCAGCTCGACCGCAATAAAGAAGCTGTAAAGATAATTAAATAAACAGATAAAATGTAACAATTAATCGTAAATAAAATGAAATTGCCTACGAAAGCCTTACAAAAGAAAGTGCTGTTGAAATTAAAAATAATTTTAAGAAACTGAAATTTTTTTAAAGGTATTGATTTCTTCAATTCTTAATGAATTCTTCTAATAAGCCAACACACTACTTACTAGACTACGGCGACTTCGACAGCATTCTTTGGTTACGGAAAATCTTTCATATTTTCACAACAAATGCCAATAAATTAGTGGGATTTAAAACTGGACTTAATCATATGGTCTATTCTGTAGGCAATAGCATAAAAGTAATGAAACGATAAAATTTTAAATAATTGCTCTTAGTCTAGAATGTGAACAATAAGTACGAACCATAAGAATTTTTTTAATTAAATAAATAGAAAATGTGGCCCTTTGAGCTGACAACAGTTACTTAAATAAAAATTGTATTTAAAAAATTTTAAATCCAATTTGACCTCTAACATCTGTAAATCTAAATAATTTGAAACTTAAAATAGTTTCGATTATGGTTTTTGGATTAAGAAGTTAGTAGCTTACCTGCTTGCCGACTAGATTTTCAAAACGAGGCTTAACAAAACTCCAAGCACCCATATTACGATGTTCTTCTTGACTCCAGACAAAAGCTATTGGATTAAAGGCACTTTATGAAATACATACAATAAAATGGGTTATGTTTTTAAAACTTACTACTGGCATTTTTGTATTTCGCTATTTCCTGTTGCAATTCATAGGCGGGGAATGGACATAGAGACTCTAAACGCAAAATGGCCGTATCCTGAGCATTTTGGGCTTGTCTTTCATCAGCCAAATTATAATAATGTTTGCCCGAACATAAAATAACCCTTTTAACAGAATCTGGTTGAACAGTGCTATCGCCTAAAACATTTAAGAAGTGGGTGCCGGGTGCAAAGTCCGTATGAGAGGAAGTGGCTGCCGATAATCTCAATAAAACTTTAGGAGCTGCAACAATCAAGGGTTTTCGGAAATTGCGTACTTGCTGGCGACGCAAGACATGGTAGTATTGAGCAGGTGTGGTGGGATTAACAATTTGCACATTAACATTATCGCTATCAGCAGCACACTCTTTAGAATCACACAATTGCAGGAAACGTTCAATGCGACATGAACTATGCTCGGAGGCAGCACCATCATAGCCATGCGGTAAAAGTATAACTAAACCATTGGAATCCATCCATTTTGCTGATAATTTAAAAGGAAAGTTTCAGAAAATTGTTAAAGAAATAGATTTCAAAATATACTTTCTCCTGAGATAATAAAATTATCGATAATTATTTGGGCACCATTGGCAAAATCACCAAATTGAGCTTCCCAGATTATCAAGTTATTTGGATTATCTATGGCCATGCCGTATTCATATGCCAGAACAGCTTCTTCCGATAATATACTGTGTGCCACCTCCAATTTACCATCATGTCCCCCCTTTAAGTCATTCAAAGGTATAAGCATTTCATTCGTACCCTGGTCAACTAGCATAACATGACGATGTGAGAATGTGCCACGACCAACATCTTCACCACTTATACGCACATTATAGCCCTGATACATAAGACTGCCTATGGCCATAGCTTCAGCTGTAGACCAATCAATTTTCTCACCAGCATTCAACTTTTTTATTCTGCCCTCTATATAGGTTTTCTTTAAATGGGGATGAACTTTCTGTAGAGAAAAAATATAAAAATTTTATTTTCATTTTATTATTTTGTTTATTTATGCCCCTTTTTCACATCTTTTCTTCCTTTTTTTATACTTACAAATCCTTCAGGATATTTAACACTTTGCTGTCCAATATAATTAAGTAGACCATAATCAAGGCCAGTATCCCAGTACGTTATATTGTCTGCAGCTGTGGTAATGTGTTGCCATTGCTTTTGGAAATACGAGGGTTCTGGCTGGTATTTTGCAGCCAACTTATGCTCTTCATTAAGGTAGTCCATATAATCGGATTGGATTTTTTTATTCTCCTCAACGGAGAGTACATTTTCTTCATTAAGTTTGTCGGCATATAAATCAGGAACAGATCTAAAAAGAAAAATTATCATTTAAGTGGGAAGAATTTGTAAAACTCAATTTGGAAGCAAGTGATGTATCTAACTCTGGAGAGTAGTTCGAATTGAAAAAAAGATGCATGGGTGCTCTTCATGATATAATGTACACGAATCACTTTTTATAAGACTACACAGTTGTGTTGTATTTTACTTACTTGCGATTGTTTACAATGGCATAAACTAGAGGATTAGTAAATGTGGGATCATCCAGTTCATTATGGCCCCAACGACGGAAACAATTCATATCAATGAATATATCTTTGCGGAATTGACGTTGATATTCGAAGGCGAATTTCGTAACCAAAGCCACCATTTCCGGATCATCACCATTGACATGGAAAACAGGAGCTTGTATTGTTTTTGCCAAATCCGTAGTATAATCTGTCGAACGACCTCTATCACCGGGTGTGGTAAAACCAACTTGATTATTCACCACCAAATGAACGCTGCCACCAATTTCAAAATGTGGTACATAAGCCATATTTAAACATTCCTGATTGATGCCTTGACCGGCAAAAGCAGCATCACCATGCAAAATAACATTGAGGACAGCTGAGGCAAATGGTTTTTCAGTTTCATCACTGAAAGCACCATCTTTCAAGGTCTGCTGTTTGGAGCGTGTCTTACCCATGGCAACGGGATTGGCAGCCTGGAATGGATAGATAAATGAAAATGAATGATAAATAATTTGAATATTTAAATACAACTCACCTCTAAATGTGAAGGATTTCTCACCATACTCAAGCGTATAGTTTTACCATTCACTTTCAAATCTTCCGAAACATCTAATGAAGACGAAAAATAAAATGAATTGAAAATATATCGCACACAATAATAATAATTATTCATAATAGACAAACTAAAATAAATCAAATGACATCAAAAAAAGAAGAGAAAATGAATAAAATTAAAATCAAACTACTCACGAAAATGACTTATTACATCTGACATGGCTTGACAACCCTCTGGAAATTCCGATTCTCCACTGAGTTTATGGAAAACTTTTGCCGGTCTCATATTCAATAGAATCGTTTGTAACTCTGTGCGACCACGATGTGGCATTGCCACTACAATTTGTTTCAGATCATCTATAATAGCGGAAAGAGACGAACAAGAATAAAAGGAAAATTAAACAATGTGAACTGTACGTAGTATGTAGAATGTGAATGGAAGCACTAAAATATAAAGCTGGGAGAGAAAAAAAGTTTTATTTGACTTTTGTATGGATTGCAGTTTCATTTGATTTGCTATTGTTAGTTTTCAAGAGATTGTAATGGCAGAAATGGATGAGCGTGCAATTTTTGGCAAGTGATTAATGGATGCCATCATAACCTTGAGTTTGGATATCAAATAACAAAATTTAATTACGAATATGTTTTACCGTATCATACAGAAATATAAGCATGAAGTTGATCTTGGGGGTAAACAAAAGAAATTTTATATTAAAACTTAAATTTTGTTAACTTTTTTAATGCAATTTTAACTAGTTTATCCTTACAAAAGTTTAATTAGGAAGTTATGGTTATTTAGTTGAGTAACTTGTAGTTTATAAACCCTTGTTTACTATATCAGAATGAAAAAGGTAAGTAAGAAGTATGCACTACAAAAATTGGTTTCCAAAAAACTAAACAACAAAACATTACTAAAAATAACTTCAGTATTTATTTAAATTGAAAAATAAAATTGTTTGAGTTCCAAAACATAAAAGTTTTTAGTTTGAATAGTTTTTATCAATTTTTTTAAAGTTTTTCTTTAATTAAATCAAGTCCATTATGGTCTTTTACTGGAAGTTTTCCACTTCTTATTAAACTCTTTTTCTTTTTTCACAAAGCTCTTTCTGTCTTTCTTTTTATATTTTCTAATGCCTAATAGGTTTCTCTCGACAGGGTGGAGCAATTTAGTGAATTAGTAGCGAAAATTTATCCCTTCCTCATCACTCAAGATAATCTAGGCTCCATAATAATAGGAGCCAGAAAAGAAGCAATTTTGCTGCATTTAAGCAGGGTTTCAGTGGTTTTAATAAGTTATTTTAAAATTTTCGCTAAAAAGTCGCCGTGGTCTACTAGTATGTTGGCTTATTAGACGAAAAGCCAGGGTTCGAGCCACAGGCCAGACATCAAAATAAAATACAAAAAGTATTTCTTCGGCGACTTCCTCTCAGCAGATTTCTGGCAAAAACTCTGAGAGTATACAAAATTGCCATGAAAAGTTTCTCAAAAAATCTGTCGTTCGGAGTCGACTTTAAAACTGTAGGTCTCGCCACTCATGTATAAAATTAACACACACAACATAAGTGGTGTGAGAAACTAGGTCGTAATCCTAACTGAAGGGTTGTAATGACCAATTATGTATGTTATGTATGTATTTTAAATTTTAAGCAGCCTTGAAGTGCGCCTTCCATCCAGCCTTGGTTAGATTTTCTGCGCCGTTCTGCCCGTATCCGAAGTCAGCGGTTGACGGAGTCTGTGATCGCATTGCCAATCATGAGCTTACAGGTCTCCAGAGGGACTTCAATAGTCAAGAATTTGCCTGGTCACTTCATCAGCTCTGCAGTTACATGGGATATCATTGTGTTCCGGAATCCAAATGATGTGGACATCATATCTTTCCATCATCCTGTTTAGGTGTCTGGGACACCCGTACACCATTCTGTAGTTCATCACGTTGGAGCCCACTGCCCTAACAGACGCCTAGCTATCGTTGAGTATGGGATATTGGCATTCCAAATAATCGTAACCGCAGACTGTATTGCCAACACTCTCACCTGAAAAACGCTACAGTAATCTGGTAGCCTTATAGATTCGGCTATACCGATTGATTCCGAGTAAATTCCGCTACCAACGGTTCCTTTCGGTTTGGATTCATAAGTGAAGATTTGCACCGAGTCCTTTACGAGGTCGCAACAAATTAAATAGTCGTCTTTACATGAATGCAACTGGAAATATCATCTTTCAAACACGTATTCGTTTGAAATAATCGAATTAGAGTTGACCAATATTTGAGCATCAAGACTGCGGATATTTTTTTGACCCAATAGGCAGACTTTCTAAATAAATCAAAATTTTATATCGAATGCAAATATTCATCCATTTAAGATGAAGTTGTGATATGTATAGGTAGGTGGGAAATTCCAGTGCCTGCTAGAGGGCAAGATGCCTCATAACATATTTATATATTCTCAGAAATGGAATGCGATTTAAACGTTTTGTGTTACTCACAGGTACTTTCTACAACTGTAAAAATGCTAATGAGTTCGCAGAAATATTTACAACCGAATTCCTTGCCAATCGTTGACCAATTGAACGACAGATGTACTATGCTTTGCTTGATATTTGTTTAATGCCTTGAGTATTTTTTGTATGTATTTTAGGATGGATGTTTAATAATTAATTTTTATTATTATTATTAACTTTTTTTTAAACTTTTAAACATTAAATCATACCTGTTAAATAATGATTAGTAATTTGATTACTTTTTTTGAACGGTGAAATAATGATTACAATTACGATTATTTTTGGTTAAAATAGTTAATAATTGATTACGATTACAAAATAATCAAAAAATAATCAGGATTACTGGCGATTAGTCTAATAATAAAAAAGAATCAAAAGTAATCCAAAAGTAATCAATTTATTTTCAATAATTACTTTGAATTCTTTTTGAATATTTGAAAATAATCAAAAAGAATTATTTAAAACAATTTGATTACTTTTGGAATACTTTTGAATATTTGAAAATAATCAAAAAGAATTATTTAAAACAATTTGATTATTTTTTAGACTTCTTTTGATTCTTTTTGATTATTAGACTAATCGTCTGTAATCCTGATTATTTTTTGATTCTTTGGTAATCGTAATCAATTAGTAATTCGAAAAAATTGTCCAAAGAATTATATAATCATTACGATTCTTTTTAAAAAGTAATGTAATTTATTACTAATCGTAATCGAAATTTAACAGGTATGCATTAAATAAACAAATTAAATACTATTCATTCACAAAATGTCTTTTTAACAAGTTTTTAAAATAATTTTTAAGAGTTTTTATAACTTCGCATAAGTATGTCGACCAAAAAGTTTATTTTTATCATTTGGCTTTGAGTTTATTTGCCCAAAAATTTCTGCCATGACATAAAACAGGAAACAATAGAAAAAAAACGTTTCTTTCTTTCCCTTATTATCATTGTTTTGTTTTAGCACACTTGTAAATGAGAAGAATACAGAATATTTGAGTAATAGAAATTATTTTTAAGATGTAATAAAAATGTTATAAAATACTATACCTTCAACACTATTGCGCAGTAATTGCCAAAAGAATGCCATTAAACTTTCAGCTCCCTCGCCGCCATAACGTTTAACGGTTGGATATTTAGCAGCCATAAAATGATCCCATGCCTGTGACTTAATAAGCAATTCGGCAATTTGCTTACGATTATCATTCGTAAGATATTGTTCGGTTTGTGCATTGAGATTTTCAAAATGCATGGCTAACCATTCACGTTCCTCGAGGTTCTAATCAATGAAAAATAATAATTTTTTTAGGTTTTTAATTTCATGAAAGGATGTTTAAAATGCTTATTATAATGCTGACTCACCTCAACATATCCAAATTCTGCACTCACTGACTTTCCACAATAAATTTCCTTTAGTTTTGCTTCCAATTCACCTACTGTTGCCTTAGGTGTGGCAGTAATATCTGAAGCATTCAAAATACCCTGTGGTTGTACACTATCGTGTGTTTTAAGGCCATAAAATGCTGGATTTAATTCATCTAATGAACTAAAAAATTATAAAACAAAAATAATGTTTACTATTTAACCCTCGAAAGTATAAAATATAATTATTTTTGTAGAAAAATTTCAGTTTCATTAAATAGGGTTTGCTTTCCCCACAATAAAAAAAAGATCAGTACTTAATATGAGTAGGATTTCTCATTAGTGCACCCAATAGATTACTTCATGCTTTAGTTACAAAAGAAGACAAATCTATCATCCTACATACATAACTGGTCATTACAGCCCTTAAGTCGGGATTACGAACTAGCTTCTAACACCACTTATGTTGTGTGTGTTGATTGTATTCATGAGTGGTGGTACCTACAGTTTAAAATCAACTCCGAACAATAGATTTTTAGAAACTTTTCATGGCTATTTTATTAACTCTCAGAGAGAGGAAGTTTCCAGAAATTTGTTGAGAGGAAGTTGCCGAAGAACTAACTTTTCATATTTCGTTTTGTTGCAGATGTTTGAATTGGGGTTTGAACCGTGGTATAATAACCCAACACAGGTCTAATAACCCAACACACAACCTGCTAGACTACGCCGCCTACCTACAAATAATTAAACTGGAACAAGCCGAGACAAAAGTTAAATCGGAATCTAATAAATAAATGGAGATGCTTTGCGACAGCCTTGGGCTCCTTAAAAGAACTTAAGAAATCTTGATAAAATATCGAAGACGCTGTGAGGATTAGTTTTGTTACTCATGACAACATGGGTGGTGTGAGAAGCTAGGTCTTAATCCTGACTACAAGATTGTAATGGCTAGTAAAGTAAGGAGCAATATGTTGGTTTCGAATATAAGCTGTGTTCTGAAATACGTTTTTTGAAAGACATCGTTTTCGATTTATCTTCCCGATGTGAACCTGGAACACTTATTCACGAGTAGTACCAAAGTTGACTGACATTCTTGCCTAGTTTACGAAAGCAGTCATAAAAAGTTTTACAGAAAAATTGGTTATAAGTTAAGGAACGTTAATGATTCTTAGCTAGTTTGATTTTAATGAAAAGTAGTCTGTGATTGACCCTAGCTCTGCTAATTTTTACTCACATAATTTAAGAATTTTGTTTAGAACTTACTGTTCTTTAATAACACGGTCATAATATATAGCAAAGGCGACCTATGAGTTCAAAATAAATGAAAATTTTCTTCGGCGACTTCCTCCCAGTAGATTTCTGGCAAAAATTCTGAGAGTAAAATAAAATTCCCAGGAAAAGTTTCTCAAAAAATCTGTCTTCTTTAAACTGCAGGTCTGGTGAATAAAAATAAATCCACACAACGTGGGTGGTGTGAGAAGCTAGGTCATAATCCTAACTAAAGGGTTGTAATCATCAATTAAGTAAGTAATTATTTTTGCTACTGAAATATGTAATGACACACACACCACGAAAATTTTAGGAAGAACTCATCACTGTTGTAAGAAAAAAAACTTCCAAATAGAACTTCACCTTTATATAGTAAAAAACGTAGGTATGTATGTGGTCTTAATGTATAATTGATTTCTTACTTTCATTTTGTTTATGTTCTTTAAAGTTTTTCTTTTTCTTTTACTATTTGTTTTAATATTTTTTTTTATAATTTTTGTTTTGTTTTATTTCTTGTTTATTACCTCTGTTGACTTTTGATGCTTATGGGATTTACGGCTGCCAATTTGTGGCCATATTTGCGATAAGCTTCTACCCAACGATATACATTGCCCTGGGCATTTCTTGACTGCAGCACATATTCCGGTACTGTATTCCATTGTTAGACAAATGTCAATATATTCGTGTTTTTTTTCGTATGAATCAAAGGAGTGTTGTTGTGTTGGTTCGTCATTGTTGTTACGTTTGTTGATGTTGATAATATAAGCAGGAAAACAGAAAAAAGAGAGAAGAAACATACCAAGAGAAATAAAGTTAAAATTCAGTTGAAATTGTTTTACATTTATTCATGGGATGGTATGGTGGCGCATGCCTTACTGAATGGATTTTTCAGGTGTTGGCATGCAACATGGTAAATGATGTAAATTTTCTTTTAAATGGAATGATGTATTATAGCCTTGAAAGAATTTAAATGATGATAAATTTATCAGTTGAATTTTAAAAATACTGTCACAGAGACGTTTATCTTTTATACGGTGTATGTTTGTTTGTAAAAAAATCCTTACAGATTTAAAAGATTTAAATTTGGTACGGCAAAGTTAGTGGAATATTCTTCTTTATAAAAATTAAATTTTATATTACTTTTAACTTAGGTTAGGTTAGTTCTCTCGGTAGTGTATATGGCCCATTATATTACCCAGCGTAAGATAAACACCCTTGTCATGACTCGTTAGCGCTGGGTTTGGACCACCCCGAGTTTCGAATAAAACCGGTCAGTTCACTTAGTGGCACGTTCGCTACCGTGCCCAGATATTCAAAAGTTCTCTCACTCAAGAACCAATGACTGCAGTAATCCTGGTGGGCAGACCGAGCTTGTTAGCGAAACTGCCAATAGTGCAGTCTCCTCCGTTAGAGGGCGAAACGTTTTCTTGTTGAACTGATCCGCTCCTAGACGTAGCTGCTTTGAAATTCGGCAATCAGGTATGTTGGACCAGCTACGGTTTGATGAATTTCATGTTGCTTTTTCCAATTTGAAAAAGAATTCTTGTATGTGCGCATATATCACCTCTATCGTCTCTTCCTCAGACATCTCCGATCTTTTCACCTTTTCGTTTTCTTCTATGTCACAGTGGCCTGGAACCCAGTATAGGTGGGTGTTATGTCGACGTATACGGTGTAGACAGTCTATGCAACTCCTGACACCCTTTGATTTGGGATACCACCGCTTTGATTGCTACTTGACTATCCACATATTCAACTTTGATACTGTTTGTACTTATGCTTTCAGTCTTAGCGAGGCGTTATCCTTCAATTAAAGAACAAAAGCTAAGCGATATTTTATTCTTCACAGCATTTAATTCTTCTGTTGTCATAATAATCAGTTTACACAGAAGAATAGTTCATTAGCCTTTGCATTTAAAAATTCCAATCCATTGCAATTTCTTGTTTGGCATCATCCTGTTTCGAAAATCCTAATTGACTGTAACAATTGAGAATGTAAAGACTCAACATGTTTTTTCTTTAACAAATTAATAAGTTATTGGAAGGATAAACAATGTAAGTGTCAACCCTAGAAATCAATGCCTAGAAAATGTGAAACTCTATAGAAAATAGTAAATATTTCTTTAGTGAACACCCTACACCAATATCCAACTAATGTTTGTACTTGTAGGCATTGCTAACATGTATGTATGTATGTATGTACACATGCAACACCCTTTTGTAAAAATACATGCTTTGTAGGTTTGCATTAGAAGCGAAGAAGAGGAGTTAAATTTTGTTGGATTTAACATCCTCTATAGCCTTAAGTGTTTTCAATGAAGATGGCCTCCCCCTCCCTTTACCTTTTGGAGCTGTTAGTATCAAATAGAGGTATCATGTTCTTGTAACCACATACATGCAAACATGCATGCACACATGCATACATATCTTTTTTAGCAATGGTATGAGTGGAAAAGTAATTTTATTTCTTATTGCATTTTGTATTTGGAAGAAAAAAAAGTTCTTTTTTATGTTAAATTTTCTGTTTATTTCTGTGAAATATTTCAGAAGAATTGTGATGCAAATATTTGAGAAATAAAACTGTAAATTGATACCGAATAATAGGCAAGCAAGGGTCAATGAATTCGGTAGATGACCTTAACACAATTTGAACTACATACATGAAAAAAATAAACTTAATAGGGAACGCTCTAAGAATGGAACACTAGGGTTATATAACCCAAACTGGTGTTTATGGTGCAAACTTCTTAAAAATCTTAATGCTACCGTATCTGTTATACTAATTTTTATTGGTGAGGTTTTACAAAGAGAAACAATTAATCCGATTAATCGATTTAATTTTAATATCCAAGTTGGAAATTATATCACAGAGGATTTGGTTTTCAAATCATCATAATGCTCCAAATCGTAAACATTTATTTTGAAAATAAAACTTTTCGTGTAGTCCATAAAGCACTTCGTCCATTTTATTGGCAACATAATCGGCCCAGGCGGAGACGTCCCCGCAGTCTAGTTAGTAGTGTGTTGGCTTACTAGACTTGAGGTCACGCTTCAAAACAAAGGTCAGACATTTCCAACAAAACAAAATATGAAAAAAAAATTTCTTCGGCAACTTCCTCTCAGCAGATTTCTTTCAAAATCTCTGCGAGTAAATAAAATTGCCAAAAAAAGTATCTCAAAATATCTGTCGTTTGGAATCAACTTTAAACTGTAGATTGCGCTACTCTCGTATAAAATTAACGCACACGACATAAGTGGTGTGAGAAGCTAGGTTGTAAATCCTGTTTAAAATATTGTAATGACGTACGTTACGTATAATCGCACCAGTGATCAAGAAATTCGTATAATTATTGATAATTTACACACTAATTTTTTTCTGCACGATTCTAAACTATCGATAAGACAAAGAAATTCTTAACAAGAATTGAAACCAAACAAAATGAAGCCACCAGTCGAAGATTGACATTTTTATCAAAGCATTGAGGTCTTTCTAGTTACAAATAAAACCGGCGTAATTGGATTGCTTTCGAAATAAGGAAGAAGCATTATCGAGTTCTGTTGATAGAGTTTTTACTTGGTCCTCTTCACTGTCTCCGTCGTTCATGCGAATTAACGGCCTCTGTACTATTTTTTATGAGGGAATGTTAACACATTCCACATTTGCCTACAAATCAGCAACTCTTTAAGAATTGAAAGGCAATATTTAAAAAAAATAGTTAAAAAATTGCCACGGTTCAATTGAAGCGGATCAAAATTAACTTGTATCAGTTTGGTTTGGTATTGGTTTATAATTCTAACCTTTGGAAGGTACCCCATGGGTGCATTTCTTCTCAAAGAATTTTTTTTTGCTCTGTATTGTTATAAAAATTTGATTTCAATTCCAGTTTTTTATTGGAAAAATTAAGTGCTTGGAAAAAAAAGTAAATTTTTTTTTACCAATATCCCTTCCAGGTATTTTTAATTCCCTTCATTTTTATTTTTTTTCAAATGCAGTACTTCCTTTACCAATACCAAACCACTTTTAAATTCATTTCCTTTTCAATTTACGAATTAAAAACAACTTTATTGTTGATGATGTTGTTGAGATGTGTTACATTCCTGCATTGTACATACATACATATGCATTGCAATTGTTACTACTGTTGCTGTTGCAATGTGTTATTTAAGATAAATTCTGTTAAGTGAAAAAAAATATTTCGAATTGTATTCTTTTACTGGAGAAAGCACACACAGTTTCCATAAAGAGTTTCGATTGGAAAATTTTTTGATAGAAAAATCTGTTGTTCAGGGTCGACATTAAAATGTAGGTCGCGCCACTCAGGTATAAAATTAACACACACAACAGAAGTGGTGCGAGAAGCTAGGTCGTCATCCTGACTGAAGGTTTATAGTAGTAACCAATAATGTATGTATGTTTGTTAATGGAAAATATTAATTTAGGTAAGAAATGGTGTACCATAATTCAGTGGAAGTAAGTGTTTTCCATGTGGATTAAGTTCTATTCTGTTTTGTCTTTGAAATTGAATTGTCATTTGTTCAGCTTAGAAAACTGCAGACACAAATTTCTCAACGTACCTTTTCTAAACTTTATTGATGTTTTAATCTTGCCTAAATATACATATTTATGTACAAAATATACTTAAGTTTATAACCTTTATGCACCAGGTATAGTTTAATATTTAATTATGTCAGATTGTATATTAATCACTCGGTAACATATACAGTAGTGGTCTTATAATTAGTATAGCCATTTACCAAAGAGTTTGATTTGAATATTTTAAACACAGCAGTCATTAGAAGAAATCCCCGACCAAGAAACACTACTAGTACTGCATAACACCTAATAATTATTCATGCGAAGAAGAATATCTTCATAATGTCGTCAAAAATTCAAAAAGTCGTTGTAGAGCAACAAGGCATATTAATTTTAACAAAAATCATCCATCGTAGACTAAAGGCATCCAACTTAGTTAGCTATGTAGCGCTAAAGAAACCTTTGGTATCAAACAATTAATTTTGCGGCTCATATCTCTCTTTATTCAGGAACAACGTTTTTAGGAGCAGTGAATTAATTCTGTAAGGTCACGTTTCAAACCTCAGTTCAGACATTTCGATCAAAACGAAATAAGAAAAAATATTTCTTTCAGATTTCTGGCAAAAACTCTGGGAGTAAAAATTGCGGTGAAAGGTTGCTCAATAATCTGTCGTGACTTTAAACTGTAGGTCCTTCGCTACTCATGTATAAAATTAACACACACAATATAAGTGGTGTGAGAAGGTCGTCGTGATATAGTCAGTGAATTTCTTTACTTTGGCTCGGCCATTATTGCCTAAAATGATGTCAATCTGGATGTCAAGCGTAAGATCACTCCTGCCAAGAGGTGCTTCTATGGTCTCAATAGGCAATTAAGTAGCAGAGACAACTCTCGTACGACAAAACTGATACTCAACAAGATGCTCATGATCCCCGTGCTTATTTATGACGCAGAAGCATGGACACTATTAAGCATTGACGTAAGAGACTTGAGAGTATTCGAGAGAAAAGTCCTACGTAAGACCTTTGGTTCAGCGCGAGTTGGTGATCATTTCCGCATTTGATCCTACAATGAGCTGTATGAGCGCAATATTCACAGCCTTTGGAGGCATTTAAAACCAATTTACAAGAGGGAGTTAAAATATTACATAAAACAGTATGGAACAAAGACACAGTAGGTAAAACCACAAATAGCATATGGAACGACCCATATACAGGGAATACCATGAGCCATGAATAAGTGTAATCGAAACAGAATCATAGATGGCTCTAAGGGGCACTTAAATTCTAAAGAGGCATGGCAGGTAGAGTGGACATCCAAAAGACAGAACAATTTCTCTATAATTGCCTAGTTTCTGAAGGCATAAGATATTAATTATTTGCGCATGAAACTTCATCAGACATTGTGAAGAGTGGCCATATAAATATAGATTTCCTATGAATTTTCATGATTGTTGGCTAAATCTTGTGAGCACGATGGTCATGAAACAAAACGTTTGTATGATGAACCTTGAATTCAGTAACTACCTACCTACCTGCCTACTCAATAGGACGTTGACATTAAATGGAAAAAATTGTTGTTGTATTAGAATTAGTGAATGTGAATGGTTATTTTGTAGCAGATGTTTCTTTGGTTGTAAAAACTGTAACTAACATTGGTTTATGACTTGGATACTGCTTTAGAAAGTATTCAAGTAGCTAGCTAGCTACAGAGAACTTAGTTTGTATATAATTTTCTTTGCCGATAACTTTGTTCTTGTCTATAATTAATATATGTATGTGACGTATATAATATAATAATATAAGATTGATACCTTGAAAGTATGACAGATATTAACAGATTTTCATTAAATTTTTTCTCTTAATAGCAGTATAAGAAAGTCGAATTAAATCCCCGGAAATTTTCCATTTATTTTATTCTTTTATAGTTTTGCTTTGGCTCCATAAATATTGTTTTGTTTAAGGGTATTTTAATAATTGATTTTCATCTTGTTGAACGTTTTCGTATTCAATTCTTTTAATTTCTTCTCTTCTCTCATTTTTTATCTTATTTTTCAATTTATCTTTTGCATACGAAATGCTCGAAATTGTTCAAAGTTTAATCACTTGGATTATCACTTCAACCTGAAGTGGCTATTCAGGCAAGCGTTTATTATAATTGTGGGTTTTGGCAAATTAAGGGAGATCTTTTAAATTTTAATTAAAAAAGAAGGAAAATCATTGGTATTGTTAACAGAGGTAGAGAATGAAATGTAAGCAAAATGATTGTTTTTTTAATCGCAAACCTATGTTTTTTATTATCTTTATGCCGAAACTTGTTGATAAAGCTTGTTTATAAAAAAATTTGAAGTATCACACCATTATTGTATATACATATACATATACATACATATTAAGAAATTATTTAAAGTGTTACAATTTGTTATCATAAATCTTGTTTATTATTTAAAAGAATTATTTTAATCGCTTAGTAATGAAATGCTGAAATGCAAACTTTGGAGCTGTACACTCGATAGGATAGTAGAGATACACATAGCTTGTCAACTTCTATTACAACTTTTTTGAAATTATTTTTCTTCTTCGATCATTAACTTATTCTAGTTCCAGTGTAATATCTTCATGGTCCATATATAAAGTATCTTACATGCATGTGTATATCAGCCTAAAACAAGTGTTGTAAAAAACTACTCTTGCATGTTTTTCATATTATTTTTTATTAATTTTTTTTTCGTTATTGATAAGAGCAAATAAATAAATGAATGTTTATAAATAAAAGCCGGTTTGCTGGGGAGCTCTCTGAGAATTTTCATTCTCATTTTGTCACATTATTAGCTGTAGTAAATGTAACAGAGTTGCCAAATCAAAACAGAAATTAAACAAAATGTGTAATCATGTTGTATTTCATTCTGAAATTATATTCGAATCTAATACTACACGTTTATGAAATTATACAAGAATTTTTGTAATTTTACTTGGTTCTAGCTCTTCTCAGGCCCTTAGATTACTTAAATACTATATGTATACATTCTTAATTGTTCATTACAACCATATAGTCAGGAATACAACCTAGTTTCTCACATCACACTACCTATTAGACTACGGCGACCTCATTTATTCATCATATTGTATATTTTAGCCTATCCTTAAGTAGCATTTCTTTTTCCCCTTTTGGGCATGTACTTTAGGTTAGGTTAGAGGACGTGTACTTGTCAGTCAAGACAGGTACAGTACCCGGAGGTCAGATTGACCCATTGTAATGTACTTTCTAATGCGTAAAAGTACCAAAGACAAATATTACCAGGTTTTATTCTGAAAGTACGATTTCCAAAAAAAATAATTTAAATAAATTAATATTTATATTGATAACATTTCATAGTGTAGTGTGGTGGTTATGATTCTATAACCTATTATTCCACGAACCATACATAATAATTGGTCATTACAACCCTTCAGTGAGGATTACGACCTAGTATCTCACACCACTTATGTTGTGTGTGTTAATTTTATACATGAGTGGCGGGACCTACAGTTTAAAGTCGATTCCGAACGACAGATTTTTGAGAAACTTTTCATGAAAATTTTATTTACTCTCAGAGTTTTTGCCAGAAATCTGCTGAGAGGAAGTCGCCGAAGAAATACTTTTTGTATTTTTGTTTTGATGTCTGGCCTGGGGCTCTAACCCTGGCTTTACGTCTTCCACGAACCATAGGCTCTAATAAAGCAGAGCACAAAAACAACATGGCTTAACTTTCAGAAATTTTTTAAAAAGCACTTCTTGCTTCTCTTCGGACAAATAATTTTTGGAAAAGCTAAAATAGCACCTTAAAAGTACTTGCTATGAAGAAATTTTCAAAAATATAGTGTTCGAAGTCGATTTTAAACTATAGATTAAATTAATACAATTAACGTGAGAAGCTACGCCGTAATCCTGATTAAAGATTTGTTGTGACCAATTAAGTACGTAAGTAAAATAGTACCAAAACAGAAATTAACTGTTTTTACTCTATTACAGTACTAAATGCCTATGTGATTATATTTTGTTTAGATTAATATTATTGTGGTGTAGTGGTTGACTGTAAAGCCAAAAGTCATAGGTTTTAACACAGGGAAAAACAATATTTGCTGCAGTTTTTTTTTTAGAATTTTTTTAATTGTATAAATTGAGAATCTTCAATTTCCCTTGCAATAATCTATAAGTCAAAAACTGCGTGATGGACCAGAGACACTGATATCAACAACAAACAACATAGGAGGACCACACAATGCTACCTCTCAGAAAAAATAGAGTTTAATGATCAAAATTCCCTACCACTCTATTCATTATATATTAAGGGAGAGCTTTGCTTATAGGCAATAACAGATACTACATGGTTTATACTTCACAATTTTGACTGACTTACAACGTTATCTTTAGCTCCATTTATACTTTATTTATTTCTGATCTGGAAACTTCTATTCTTCTAGCTTTTGTGGCCTTTTAATTCATATTTTGTACTTTGTTTGTTCTTATTCACGTAATTTATTAGATTTTTTGTTATTTGAATCATTCGTTATCGGATTTCGTGTTGTTTTTTAAACACTTTACTGTTATTCTGTCTTCACAGGTTATGTTACGACAGATTAAATGGCCTGCTACCTGAAAAATAGTTTCTTTGGGTCCTATAATGGATCTTTGAAATCCCATTTTATTAATTTTGCAACATGTTTGCCAATAATTTTTCACCCAATTTAAAAAAAGTCCCAAGTAAGAGAGTTTTCTGTTGCAACTATGGAAGATAAAAATTAATACAAATCTTTCTATATAGTTTTGACAGATGCGAAAGCTTTATATCTGAAAACGGGAAATTTACACATTTTGCGATAAACAATCAAAGTCCATCAAAACTTTTGAAAATTTTTTAACTGAAAGTTTATTTGATAGGATGACATATATGTATAAGAAATATAACACGAATGTTATACTATTTAAATAATAACTACGGTAATTTTTATCCGATTTGATCAAACGATGTGTCGATCTTTTCACAAGATAATTCACTTTCAGAATGTCATCACTTATTTTACCTTTTGTATTTAAGTTTTGCAATTAAGGATAGCTAAACTTGAAAAACTGAGAAAAATAATCATGTTTTCCAAGTTTACCCGATCAAAACTCATAACATGTAAGTTTGAACCATACGTTTATGTATACCATTTTAAAGACTCATCTGCTGTTGTTTCAAAAAACTTTGGGTTTTGAAAATAGGTTGAAAAATATATGGATAATCAATAATTTTGTGTGAAAAGATCAAAAATACAGTTTTTGTCAAATAAACCAAGTTTGGAGGGTTCGAGAAATATAAAAAAAAATGTTAGAGTTCTGCTCAAAAAAACTCACAACCTACACTATAGCTGGGTTTATTTTGTCGCACCGTGTTATTTTTAAAATAAATTCAAATGCAACTTAAATGTTAAAATTAAAATATATTTACAATGTATACACGAAAATTATGCTCAAATTATGACAGTGTCAGCTCATGTGAGAATATTGAGTAGCAGCTTGGAGAGCCATAGCAATCAAAACATGGGCCATTGACAATTAATTTTTTCTTGCTTCTTAATAGTTGAGAAAAAGCAAAAAAATAAAAACAAAACACTTATCACAACACACTACCAAGTATTCTGATTAAATTTGTTGGTACAAAACACAAAATAAAAAATAAACTGAGAATGGGGCCAGTATTTATCGGATACAAATATTGTGGAAGCAAAAAATATTATTGCGAGTATTATCATTAAGATTATAAGAACATAATTTATAATAATCACAGGGAGGTGATACTACTTATCAAATGGCCAACTTTATCACAAATGTTGAGAGTAAGAAATGTTGTCTTATCAGATGGAATTTTTTTATGGTGGCATTAATTAAACTTTTTTGACACTTTATATGTTTAACTGTTGTGGTATTGTTTCCTAATCTGCAACAGCTATTTAATTTACCTTTATATACTCTTTCTTTTTTTGGACGATAGCCGAAAACGCCTTTTTCACTGTGATAATTGCAGCGCTGTTGCAATTGTAACTGTAACCAGGCAGTCTTGTTCAGATGGTTATTGCACATGTGACGTAGCATTTTTAATTTTATTTTTCTTTTGGAAAAATTCTTCAATTAATATTGATAACAATATATGCGTTTAATTTATCAATTAATATTATTCCACTATTCTACACGGAAACCAATAAGTCACATTCACTTTTACTTGTACCACCCAAAACGACCCACTCGCCCCAACCGTCACAACAGAACTGATCTGGCATACAGTAGAATCGATTATTTTAAACATAATTTATTCTAAACAAACGCTGGATATTTTATAGCAACTGATAAGCTTTAAGAGAATGTACAACTCTTAAGAGTGGTTTTCTTCTGATCAATATGAATTCTCTTTAGTACGTAGGTTTAAAATATTGAGCAAATATGTATGAGTTGCCATGATTACAAATTTGAAAACGAAAATATGATTGAATGTGATCCATAATAGTGGCATTAGGTGGCTATGTATGTATAGGGTGGGGGATTTAAAAGTTTAAATTTCAAAATGCAATAAAACAAAAATGGTTTGAAATTTTCCAAATTTATTTTTTTGTTGTACAATTGTTCCGATAAGAAATTCATTCATATGACTGTTGCGGTTGGCATCACAGTACCTCATTCGATCGGAACAATTTTCATGCACTTTTTGGATCTTATCTCGGCAATGACATCACGATGTTTTCCTCCGAATAGTCAAATGTTTCTGGTTTGTCGGAAAATAGTCCAACTGTGTCAAATCACAGCTTCTAGCCGACCTATTGACATCAGCATTTCAACAGCAAGATGAAAAAGAGTTTCATCCGAAAAGATGAATTTTTTTTTTTTGGCAAAATCGACATAATCGCGCAGTCACTCGCCCAATAAACCCCAAAGTTGCTCAAGCGTAAATCTATCCATTACGTTCAGTGAAGATAATATATAGAATTTTGTGACAGAATAGAATGACATATGTGTGCCAGATTTGAAATAATCGTTGGTTCGGATTTAAACCGATAGATGGCCTACTCTACATTAGTGACTGTCAAACCAATAGGTTAAACATATTTAGGTTTATTGTGATACGATATCAGTCAAATCACCTGCTATGACATATGGCTAGACGTGTACCTAATATGTGAAAAGTACTTTTTCCCTGGAGCATTTTTAAAAGTCATATTCAATTGGTCAACATGAATATAAACAAATATCGTATGAGTGTCTATAATGCATTATCTAGGTCTAACTCCGACAAAAATTGCAATGATCGGGTAGCTATATGGACTGAACTATATTTGACAACTCCGCAAAGATATCTTCAGCTATAGCTCCCTCCATGAAGATCTCTATAAAACCTTCTATGTGTCAACGATTTTTCTATTTGTTCCTATCCTGATTGAACGTTTTGAAATTCCGCGAGAAGTTATATTCTGTTGCAATCAATCTTTTTGAATTTCTCATTTCCCTTTGGATTTTCGAATGAACCATATCCTACCCATGCCAGTCGTCCAGATATTCTGACTAAGATCCAGCGTGAAGAGGGCGACGTACCTACAGGACGAAATGTATCGGTTATAATGATGAAGGCAAATCTGTGTATTTGCTGTATCACGTTGAGGTTAGTTGTATTGCCATGGGATTTCCAACATACTAGGCATCCGTAAGTCAACATGGGTTTGTCATAATTTTCACCTCCACACTTTATTACAAGAATAGAGAGCGGTGAAGGCCTTCGGTTATTCTGTTTCCCGAAAAAGCGTCTCATCTCTGAGTGTAAGATGCCTCCTCAATCGACGAAAGTGTGACGTTTTACATCAACTAGTGAAATTTTCCAATTCCTTTTTTCTAGTAAGTAAATCAATCGAAGTAATTCCGTCTCAGATGTTCTAAAAGGCCTGTATATATCCATCCAGTCAGTGCTGGAAAATAAAATCATTTAAAACCAGTAATTTTCCACTTAATTGCCTCCACAGAGTGCGGAGAACTTGTATGATATTTCCCTTTCTGCACTGAGTCACTCTGTGTACCCCCCGGGTATTACAGTTAGACATTTTTATTAGACGTAGGGAATTAATTTATAATTAAAAAAAGATAGAAAAAACAGTCAGCAGAAATTTTGTACGTCTACTATACTCTAAAGAAAGTTAAGCGGAAATAAAGCTACAGCGATTGTATTAGCGTGAAGTCATTATAGTCTAGTAGGTAGTGTGTTGACTTATTAGACGTGAGGCCGTGGTTCAAACTTCATAATATAATGAGATATGAAGAAAATATTTCTTGGGCCATTTTTCTCAGTAAATTTTTGGTAAATAAAATTGCCATTGAAAAGTTTCTCAAAAATCTGTCGTTCGGAGTCGACTTTAAACTGTAGGTCCCACCACTCATGTATAAAATTAACGCACACAACATTAGTGGTGTGAGAAACTAGGTCGTAATCCAGACTGAAGGGTTGTAATGAACAATTATGTATGTATAATACTACTCGTGGTTAAATTAGAAGTCTTATTGAGTATTTTTGGCAATCTCACAAATCACGAATTTCTTTTTTATACTGAAATACTTAATACGGTTAAATTAAGTAACAAAAAATAAATCACCCGCTGCTATCATTTTTAAATATCTTCGTTATCTAAATATAAACCTTAAAATATCTGCCAATATGGGACAATGATTCATATAGTCATATCAACTTTTTAAATGCTTTATAAACGCAATATTAATTTACTTCCGGTATACACTGACCAGATTCTTACTACGTATTACAACGAATAAGTTAACCAATTATTAATGCTACTCGTTGAATGAAAAATATGGGGAAATTCTCTACCAAGCATTACCTATGCAATGAAACTTAATAAGAAGATAAGATAAAGACTACTGTTATTCGAAATAACAAGTGGAACTAAAGCCTTCTACCAATCAATTCTACGTACCGATTTCAGTCGAAATCTAACGGTGGAGCTGTGTTAACGTCTTTTCAATTAAACGGTAAATGAAAGTGTTAAAAAAGTGAAAAAAAGATAAATAAGCCTAGAAATTTATCAGACCGATAACAAAATATTAGTGGAACAAACTGATAAGGCTGAAAAAGAATATCAAAATTTTTAAAATACAATCCATGATGAATAGTGATGATGTCATAACTTAAATATTTTTAAATTTTTTTTTTAAATTTTCTTGAAAAATTTAAAATTTTTATTGATTTTTTCCTCCATAATTTTAGTGAAAAAGTTAATTACAGCTTTAAGTTTTTAATTAAAAGGAAAAACGAAAAATAAAATTAAAACGAAACGAATAAACGAATTAAAAAAACAAGAACAACGATATAATTAATAAAAAGTTACAAAAACAATGCGTTTTAAACTATTTTTAGCCAGTTTACTGGCTTGTGGCTTTATTGCCTACGCTATTGCTAATGAAAATATCTCCAACGACGAAATTGAAAATATTGCAACATCACCCAAAACAAATACAGATAAAAATGTTAAAATACAACAAAAACAACTACAACAACCGAAACAACAACAGCAACAACCAAAAGTGGAAAAAATATTGGATAAAAGCGAGGCTGTAGAAATGATTAAGGTTGTTAAGCCCAAAGTGTCAAATGGGAATACGACATTGGCCCGCTCTGGTGCCCTTCAAATGTTTGACGACTATTTGGGTGAATTGGGTTATGAGGTTACCGACAGTGGCTATGATTGGAGTAAGTAGAAGCATTATTTTTAGTGTATTTCGTTTAAATATTTGAATTATTTTTAATAATAATAATATCCTGTAATAATGGGAGAGATGATTAATCAAGCGTATACGGTGGTTTTACTACATACATGCACACATACATAATTGGCCGTTATAACTCTTCAGTCAGGGTTATGAGCTAGCTTCTCACACAAACTATGTTGTGTATGTTAATTTTATACATGAACAGTGGGACCTAGAGTTTAAAGTCGACAGATTTTTGAGAAGCTTTTCATAACAATTTTCAATATTGTCAGAGTTTTTGCTAGAAATCTGTTAGAGAAAGTCGCCGAAGAAATATTTTTCAGATGTTTCGTTTTTATCTGTGGTTTGAACCCTGGCCTCACGTCTAATAAGCTAACACACTACTTACTAGAGTACGTTTAAGGTTAACACAAGAAATAATCTGTGTTATTATGGAGGTAATTGCCATGAAGTCTTATAATATCGCTAGAAACACTTACATATCTTTTTATTATCTGCGTGCTTCTAGGAACTTTGAACTTTACAAAACTACACATTATTCTGATTGAAATTTTGCGTATTTATATAAGCTAAAGCGGTTATGATTGCTTTAAAGGCAACTACCGAAAGGTGTAGAAATTTTAAAAACAGAAAGAAAGAAATTTTGTATAGGTAATATACTTACTTATTTGATTTTGTAATAAAAAAACATAAAATTTATTGGATTGAATGACTTCATTGCTACCCACTGTCCTGGTGTATAATTGAAGCCTAAAAGTGCTGCCAGCCAACCAAAGCGAATTGCAAATTAAAATGTCTGCAATATGCCATTGAATATTTAATAAATTTCTATTAAAAAATTTAATAAAACTCAAAAGCACTTTGACATATTTGAGCAAAAATTTCGTTTCCAAAACGACATCCAATAATATTTTGATTTTAAACGTCGCGACGAGTGGAGAAAATTCGTATGGCTGCTCTTTCAATTTAATGTATAAATAACCAACAAAAATGCTATCGCACATGTTGTACCCTACACTATATAATGGGAATGAGCTTTTGTTTGTAACATATTAACAATGATAGACATTTTCACAGTTTCCGGATTTGCGTTACTCCATTCTACAGGTACTCCTTTGAAATTTTATAAAAAAAAATGACGTACTCGTGCAATATCACAGGCTTGAAATTGGTTGTTATGTTGATCTTCAAATAGGAACATAAATATTCATGAATCTAAATACATACATATTATTATTGGCCACTACAATCTTTTAGTCACGATTTTGGTCTAGTTTTTTCTCATAGTATTCACGTTGTATGCATTAATTTTATTCATAAAAGCCAAGCTCTGTTGTTAAACCCTAAGTTTGAAGTACAAATTCAAGTAGCTTTTTTCATGGCATTAAATTTACATTCACAGCTTCAACGGGAATTTGAAGGTTCGAAACTTAAATTCGAAAACAAGAAATACGAGTGGGCAGCAAGAGCCTTAGTACGGCAATATATTTCAGCAATTTCATCAATTTTAGCCAAAAGATTGTATAAAAATTTATAGTTTTTATATTTATTTTATTAATTTATTTCTGTTTTATTATAAAACAAACAATTTTTTAATGTTTTTCATAAAACAAGAGAAAAATAAGGAAAAGTCTCAGAAGACTAAATAGGCGAACCCTGAGTAAATTAAAAATTTAAAGCGCTAATGAAAATGTTATCCCTTGCATTTAGTAGAGTATCCCTTAAGGTCAAGCATTCCATTTAAAGCATTTGGAATTGGATGTACAAGTATAGTTTAGTGTTTTCTGGTGGCACCACGAGCAAATTTTTCGGTTGACTTTAGTTTGAGGTTTAGCGATTACGTAACCGTTCTTTCAAATGATTTCCTAAATACTCTCTTGAAGTCATATCGGGACTTTGTGCAAGAGTATTAAGCCTGTGAGGACTTTTTTTTTCAAAATATATTGCCGTACTAAGACTTTTGCTGTCCACTTTATATAAAATAAATAAACAAAATTGTCATGAAAAGTTTCTCAAATTTGTGGTTCGGAGACGACTTCAAACTGTATGTCTCACCACTATTGGATAAAATTAACACACACACAACATAGGTGGGGTAAAAAGCTAGGTCGGAATCCTGACTAAAACATTAAGAAAGTATATAGAATGTTGGCTTATTTAATGTGACGCAGGGGGTCAAATCCCGCTTACAGATCGTGGGCAAAATGAAATATGAAAAATATTTCCTTGGCGACTTCGTCTCAGTAGTCTTCTGGCAAAAAGTCTAAGAGTAAATAAAATTGCCATGAAAAGTTTCATTAAAATCTGTTGTTCGGAATCGACTTTAAAATATAGGTCCCGCTAATCTTGTATAAAATTAACACACCCAACAATTAAGTGGCGTGAGAAGCTAGGTTGTAATCCTGACTAAAGTGTGTATATGTATGTACGTAAGGCTAAGAATCGTAACTGGAGTAAATATTTATTATTATTTTGTAATTTATCTTTTGATCATTTTAGTTTTATTAATCAAATTTTTACAGCTAAGAGGGTGACTAACTAGGCTAACCGGATTGTCATTTGTTTTTGCTTAGGAATATTGCCCTATATTAGGAGGTTGTACATTACTTAGGTACTTTGTTTATTGCATTAAACTGCCGGAAGTTGTTCGTAAACTGTTCGTGTTTATGATAATTGTTATTTTTATCTGTAATGGGTTAAAAGTTAGGGAGCTTCTTGGACCAGAATTGAACTGACCCATATAGAGGGATAATTTTCCTACAATCTGCTGTAGGGAATTACATATCCGGCTTTACCTACTTTCAATACCACTTGTTATCTTTGAACCTTGCGCAAAATATTGAAAAATAATTCTTTTGAATCATTAACAATCCATTGTGCAATAAAATTTCCTATTAAGGGCCTTATCTATAAAAACCTGTAATATAAAATGATTCACTATCAAGTTTTTCTTTTGAAAAGAAGAAAATAAAAAAAGTATTTTTTTTTTCAACAAAATTATGTTTTTAAATTCTCAATGCATTAAAATTTACACAAAAACATAACAGTTGCAATTTGTTAAGGCGAAAAGAAAGTATGTTTTAACGAAAATTTCAATTCCAAGAGATTTTTTGTAATTATTGCACAACATTTGTTAACATAATTGTAAACCGAAATGTTTGGGAAGAAATAAAAACAAATTAAATAAAGTTTTTGTACGAATTTCATACAGAAATGTAGCAAAATATTGTTTAAATGTCAGATACTATATTAACTTTACATTTACACACTAGGTTTTGGGTTGGTTATTCGATTTTATCTTATCGGTACGAAATTTTCTTTCATTTACTTCAACCTGTTGTTATCATTATTGCATGAACATAGTATATCACGCATATTATTAGATCAGAGTAAAAGTAATTTTCTTCAGTTACACATCATAACAATACTTTGCTCACCTTAAAATTGTTGTTTTCTTTATTGTGCTGTCTGTACAAGTATTTTGTATTTGTTAATCACTTTTTATTTTTTTTATTTATTTAATTATTAAACATTATTAGTAATACGTGGACACTAACAAATAAAATTTTGTTTTTTAATGTCTTTGTTTATTATTATCTTATCAATAAATAAAATATGAAATGATTAAAATTTATTACAAACGATTAAATGAGTTCAAGAGTTTGTGATATTATTTTGTCCGCACTTGTCTTTCATTACTAATTTAGCGAAAATATTTTACAAATAACTCTTTTATTCAAAATGAAACAAATACATATGAGTATGACTAATAGTTTGAATCACAACAGGTGTATTGCTGTTCCTTAAATAAATAAATTTTAAAAATGTTTGTTTAACAATTTCTGGGAATAGATTTTTCGTAAGCTTTTATTTGTGGAAAAATGCTTATGAATGCTATGTATGTTATGAAATGCAAAATGATTTTAAATCAATTTTTAAATGTAAAATTTACATAAAATAATAATGCTGCAACATTTAAAAAACATAAAATCTTATGTAATTGACAACATTCTACTTACAGAGGACAGTAAAAGTCTAGGTACACCAATATGTGTAAGCAATTTCATGATTTTGAGCAATAATATGTAAGAATAATTGAAAACAAAAAGAAAAATAAGGGAAACTTTCTGGTGACTACATATTTTTGTAGGTACCTCCAAGAAGAACTCAGAGAAATTTAAAATTCAAAGGTCCACTATATTAAAATGTTATTCGTTATATTTAGTAGAATGTCCCTTAATGTCAAGCACTCCATATAACCCATTTGATATTGAATGTACCAGTGTTGTTTAACGTTTTATGTTGATATTTTCCGCCGAGCGCTATGAGGTTTTTCAGTTGGTGATTACAATCTTTCAGTCAGAATAACGATATGTTCCCACAACCCTTTATATTGTGTATGTTAATTTTAAACACGACTATTGGAACCTACAGTTTGAAGTTGAATTTGAACGAAAGATTTATGAGAAACTTTTCATGACAATTTTATTTACTTTCAGAGTTTTTGCCAGAAGTCTGCTGAGAGGAAGTCACCAAAGAAAATTTTTTCATATTTTTGTTTTGAAGTTTGACCTGGGGTTTGAACCATAACTTTACGTCTAATAAGCCAACGCACTACCTACTAGACCACGGCGACCTCTATACCTTGTTATATTTAGTGATGCGAAAAATAATAAGAACACAAATATAAACTTAAAGATTAAATGAGAAAATAAGATGAAAGGATGTAGGCAACAAGATTTTGGTACATATACCGAATCCGGTATATCATACCAAGTAGACTGAATGAATTTCTAAAGCTTATCAAAATTTGTGGGACACTTTTCTTTTATCGTGGTTTTCACTATTTTTCACAAATTTTCGATCGGTTATGAAGCTGCAGATGGTAGAGATTGCATAATAAGTTGATATTGTTATCTTCGTACCATTTCCTAGTGCACTTTTTAATATATAGCGTGGGATATTTAAACATTTCAATTTAAACATGCAATAAAACAACCTGCTGAAACAAAACATCTTTCACAACAATACCATGAAGAGCGGTTACCATTGACCGTAATAGTTACGCCGTCCTCATTTTCAAAGAAATATGGGCCAATGATGCCACCGCTCAGCAAGCTGCACCAAACAGTCACTCGTAATGACTGCAGTGGCTCGTGTAAGACCACATTTGGCTTTTCTAAATCCCAAATACGGCAATTTTGCTTATTAACGTTCTCACCAAGATCACCTGAAAAGATGATTTTTTTTTGCAAATCGACATTATCGTGTAGTTTCTAGACGGTCCAAATATCTAATAAATCCCATAGTTGCTCAAGCGTAAATCGATTCATTACTGCATTTTGTGACAGAATAGAATGACATAGGTATTGCCAGATTCGAAATATCCGATGGTTTAAATTTAAACCAATAGATAGTCCACCTATTATGCTGCTAGAACACGGATATAAGTGGCATATTTCTTTCGACATAATGTTGCATGAAACATTAACTTCTAAATGCCTCGTATACAATATTGTAACCTAACACCTAAATGGAAAAATCACCTTCAAACAACTATATTACCTCCGCCATGCTTTACCGTGAAGTCCCCGTAGTCTAGTAGGTAGTGTGTTGGCTTATTAGATGTGAGGCCTCGGTTCAAATCCCAGGTCAGACATCAAAATGAAAATATGAAAAAATATTTCTTCGTCGACTTCCTTTCAGCAGATTTTTGGTAAAAACTCAGAGAATAAATAAAATTGCCATGAAAACTTTCTCAAAAATTTGTCGTTTGGAATCGACTTTAAAATGTAGGTCCCACCACTTATGTATAAAATTAACACTCACAACATCGGGTGGTGTGAGAAGCTAGGTGGTAATCCTGACTAAAGGGTTGTAATGAGCAATTATGTATGTATGCTTTACCGTATTAAAGTTTATACATTTCTAGTGATACATATATAAACAATATCGAACCCTTTGTACCACATAAGGGAAAGTGGTTTTCTTACATTTTTTCTTCTTCTTTGAATATGCATGTCTGGCATATGTTATTATACTTCCTTTATTCCCTTTTTAAGTAAAACATAATCAACAAATTTCCTAATATTGTTACAATACTCTTCCCAACTACTTAAGCAACCTTGCTTGTAATGTGTAATGAATTCCTGCTTAAACAAGATTTGCGATTGCCTTTAAAGGAAGTATTCTTATGACAATCTTATCAACGAACATAAAATAATTTACGAAAGTTATATAAATTTCATTACATACCAAATTAATCTGGGCGAAACGTGATTCCAACATTTACATTGAGAGATGCATGTGGCAAAGCCCACATTAGCATTCCAAACATAATCATACGAAAGGATAGGAAAAGCCACTTACACAATTGCACTTGCAGGCAAATATGTATATGTAAATAACTATGACATATTTTAACTCAACCCAAAAGGACCTTTAACTGTAAATTTACTATGAATGTTAACAACTAAGAAGACGAATATACATCACATCTTAATACAACGAAACAGATGGAATATTGAAGTGAAAGGATAATTTAAATATCGTGTAATAAATATGAGTTATCGAGAAAGTTTGATGGCAATATTAAGAAAAAGTAAAGTAAGTAAGTGGGAGGAACCCTAATAATAAAACTACAAATTTGTGTACCTGCCCGTAAATTAAAAAGGTAATAAATTGAAGCCTGTTTTACTGGTATTCCCACCCATACATACACATTACGGCAGCTTACTCTCGCGATTTGCTACATGACAAATGTATTCGGAAAAGGATTAGCAAATGCGAGAACTAATCCCCTTGCTTTTGTCTGTCATTTATTTATTTTTTCTTCTGTTTATGAAAAGATTATCGAACATATAGCATTATAAGCACCAGCATAGCATTACAGCTGAAGAGAACAATAAATTTAAAATAAAATTTTATAACCTCATAAAGCGTAGCAGCTGCAATTGAATTTTGTTTTTAAATTCCACGGCATTAAAATTAAAAATGACTGTGGTAGTTATAAAATAAAAAACAATGCACTCGTCTTAATATGGTACGATATTGAAAAGGAAATAAATTTTTTTACTTTAATTATTAAATAAAATAGCGCTGTATCCCAAACCTTATGACCTTGTTACTCAGAATTATATTTTTCCGTGTAAAAAAAGAATTTTAAATTTCCCAAAAATGCCTTTAGAGAGCGTTTATTATCTGGTATAAGAAAAAAAGCAGAAAATATTTTAAACCGCTGTTACTGAGGTGATGTTGTTGTTTAAATTAAATTATTATTGCATAAAATTAAAGAATTTTTCTTGTATTCCATACAGGTCAAGTAAGCAAAGTTTTGTACGATAATATAGTACTTCTGTGAAAGCAGTTTTATTACGTATTTTCCATAGTTTCGTATGACTTCTGAGAAGAACATCTGTGGTTCTAATAAAACACAATATGGCGATTTTTTCCTATATACTGTAATTGGGGATTGAAGTCGCCGTGGTCTAGTAGGTAGTGTGTTGGCTTATTAGACGAAAAGCCAGGGTTCGAGCCCCAGGCCAGACATCAAAATAAAATACAAAAAGCATTTTTTCGGCGCCTTCCTCTCAGCAGATTTCTGACAAAAACTCTGAGAGTAAATAAAATTGCCATGAAAAGTTTCTCAAAAAATCTGTCGTTCGGAGTCGACTTTAAATTGTAGGTCCCGCCACTCATGTATAAAATTAACACACACAACATAAGCGGTGTGAGAAACTAGGTCGCAATCCTGACTGAAGGGTTGTAATGACCAATTATGTATGTATGTGTACTGTAATTGGGGATAGAACGCTAACATAGAATCTAGCGTGAAATGATTAAGCCTCGTGTTATCCATTGTTACATTCCGAGGCACAAAATCGGGGAGTTTTATGATAGAAGAGCTTCAAACCTAACTATTCATACATGATAAGTCTCGATCAAGTTTAATTTGTGGTTGTTCACAAGTATTTTATGGACTTTTTTGATGTTCTATTCGGTTGTTCACAAGTATTTTATGGACTTTTTTGATGTTCTATTCGGCAATTTCTGCATCCATTACATAATATCGTCCGCGGTTCTCATTTTGACTCGTTTAAACTCAGCAAACCACTTCTCAATGGTAAATATTCCTAGTCTAAAGTCCGAATAATTTTTATCATCACACGAAATCTCTTTTTAACAATCTTCTTCAGACTAATAAAAACTGCTTCATGCTTTATCCCACAAACTAAAATTTGTTCACGTGTATTTCAAAGATTAGCACTGATTAAATCCTAGATGGATTCAAAATTATTAATACCATCAATGTGCAAACCTCAACTTTTTGACACACAATAATTTAGTGATCTACTTTTCGTTGCCAATGACTATTGTTTTTAAGAAATTTATTGCTTCTTCACGATTCTGAAGATGGAAATTCATTCTGTAAACCATTTTAGACTTAATTAGTGTGCGGCTTTTCTGTTTAACCGGTTTTTGGATCCACCATAATACAACTGATTTTAAACAGTTTCTTGGTAATCATAAAGGGGTTTATTTGAAGCGCAGACTCAAAGATTTGGCCTACCTACATTTGTATTGGTCATTACAACCCTTCATTCAGGATTACAACCTAGCTTCCCACACCGCCCATGTTGTGTGTGTTAATTTTACACATAAGTGGTGGGATCTACAGTTGAAGTCGACTCTGAACGACAGATTTTTGAGAAACTTTTCATGGCATTTTTATTTAACTTATTGATCTTTGCAGCCACTTAAGTAATTGGATTATAACTTTGTTCTTACAAATTTTCTAATGAATTAATCTACTTTAATCCTTAATTAAATAATATTTCATACTGCTATTAAAATATCTTATCTTGTATGTAGTTTGGTAATCTCTGCTGTATCTTTAAAGTACATTTCAGCATGCGTTATGCAGCATATGTAGGCATTTACGAGCATTCGTTTATTGTAATAACTAAAAACATAAGATGTAAAGTTGCCCGCCCACACAGTAAATAATGTATCAAACTCGTCTTTTTTGTCAATGTGTTGATGAGTTTGAAGAATATTAAAATACTTTTGATTTTTACTACCTACGTTGCATATGTTCTTTCCTTTTTCACAACAACAATACAATGCAATTTTGTTGTGTTGCTGTGCTAAGCAAAACAAATATTACCAAAACATATGCAAATTTGATCAGTTAAATTTGATGTGTCGCCATGCGACATAAGAGTGCATGATTAAGATGTAAAAAATTACATACACATCGTATTTGGGGAAAACCCATTCGCACACAATAATACAGTATAAAATAGATTCTGTTACCTGTTATATAAAAAGATGTCATAAACAATTATATGAGG
This sequence comes from Sarcophaga carnaria, assembly GCA_958299815.1. Taxonomy (NCBI): domain Eukaryota; kingdom Metazoa; phylum Arthropoda; class Insecta; order Diptera; family Sarcophagidae; genus Sarcophaga; species Sarcophaga carnaria. Next base: position 47,344,497 of record OY283150.1, read on the forward strand.
ACCAAAGAAACGGCACCAAGTGTGAACAGGTATTTGTATTGTTTGTGTAAAATAGTACATTTTTAATGACACTGAACCCGCGAATTGGTATAAATAGCCGGCTTTCGTGGATATAATTTTAAAGATATTTGAACTGTGACAACGATCAAGTTAACTTAGAGAAAAGTGTTTTTTTGTGTAAGGCAGGACATTTTTAATGACATCGAACCATCGAATTGGTATAAATAGCCGGCTTTCGTGGATATAATTTTAAAGATATTTGAACTGTGACAACGATCAGTTAAGTTAACTTAAAGAAAAGTGTTGTTTGTGTAAGGAAGGACATTTTTAAAGACATCGAACCTGAGAATTGCTATAAATAACCTGCTTTCGCGCAAATAATTTTAAACATATTTCAACTGTGACAACGACCAGATCAAATCAATTTAAAGAAATTGTTTGAAAATATTAAAAAAAAAATCTTAAAATTAAAATTGTTCCTCCAAACGTGAAACAAAAATGAGTTCAACAGCTTATAACGCTCAGTTTTATGTTAACGATGTGCCACCGAATGTATCTACAGACGATGGTGATGGCTTGTATGATGATGACATTGACATGGCAATACCACCACCAAAGCCTCCTAGAGCATCTGCTGTGTGCAGCAACAATGCGAATGAAACTTCCATACCAGATTGTATACCATCGACATCGAAAGGTATTGTTGAAGAGATTCCAATGAAGTCAGAGGCATTTGCATTAATACCGGCTACTGTTACAAACGATTCGGCGGTCTGCAAGGAAACCCCAAAAACAATTTATTTTAGTGGCGAAACTACAAAGGAATCAAGCTACTCAAAGGTGCATGCTACTCAAAGGTGGTCCTGCAGTGAATTAAATAAAAAAGCAATAGAAATGGTAAAGTACAGCTCGGAGGAGGAGTATTTGGAAAAATCACTATCCACCCTTAATTTGGCCAGCCAAGGCCAAACTATAAATCATAAGCCTAAACGGCAGACTACAAGTGAAAGTTGGGCCGATGAAATAAGGGAAAAAGGTTTGGGAACGCCAGAAACCTTCTGGTTTACAGCTGAAACAACAGCACAAGACGAAAAACCTTCAAACACAAAATATAACAAACTAAAGCGATCATCACTGAATGCGGTTGAACGTACAAAATCGAAAAGTTTTGAAACACTTTTGGAATCCAAAAAATCTGTAATGAAGTTGAAAGCATCTAAATTGGATGAAAATAATTTTAAAATTCCAAGACACAATGCTACCATAAATAACCCATCTGTACCAGACTCCATTCCATTCAATTTTGTGGAACAGAAAATTCCCATTACTTTGGAAACACTTTTAGATGAACGAAAGCCTTTAACTAATGCTCAGGAACATGAGAAAATTGAAGTCACAAGAGCAAGTTGTAGTAAGGAGCAGCCAATGCAAGCGTTAGAAAAATCACAAGTTGCTCTCAATTTAGCCCGCGATGAACAAGAAATCAAGTTAAAACTCCGAAGATGGTTAAGTAAGATCGAGGAAATCTCAAAGATGCGAAAACGTAATTTGAAAGAATGCGAAACTGCATCGCAAGGAAATGTAAACTCAATTTCAAAAAAATTCCATCCACTCTGCTCGTCAAGCGCCACAAATTCACAAATTTTTCCAGACGTCTCTCAGGTTCTTGATAAAATAAGTCTGAGAGGTCCTTCCAATGAGGTCGACCACGACTGGAAACAAAGCAGCATGTTAAGACTTCAACGTCGAGCACAACGCGAAAAAAGATTAAAGGAAATCGACGAAAAGCATTCGAAAATGTCTAAACGCTCTCTGGAATTATTGAAAACACCAGTGAAAGAAGATTTAGACAAAATACACCTTCCTCGTAAAAGCCGCTCACAATTAAATTCTGGAGAACGAAAAAAAAACAAAAAATATAGGACATCAGACAAGCTTTTCACGACATATACAGCAGTTAGAGTAGCTAGCATTGTAATGCGGCCACCTTGGGAGTTCGAAACACCATCACCATCTTCATCTCATAAATCGAAGGAAAAAAAGCAAGATAATAAATTGAAACTTCAGCGTCGTGCTGGAAGCGAAACAGTACAATCAGAGGAGGCCCATTCAATGTTGGAATATGTGGGCTTACAACCTACATCATGCAACTCTTTAGACGGAATTCAACCAAGAGATGCTCAGAGAGATGAAAGCATTAATATGAGAAGTCCTTTCAGGAAACCGAGTCTACTTCCAGTGTTAGATACCTCACTATCTACCCTTAATTTGCCAAGCGACGAGCCTGATAAATCTGAAAGTTCATCTAGTGAAATAGGAATTTCTAAAACGTCCAAGCGCAAATCGAAAATATTAGATACACCAGTAGATGAGTCCATATTAAAGAAATATTGTCAGCCATGGAATGTTGAAGGAGAGTTTTTAAAAAATACCGAAGAAGAAAAAGAAACAAATGGAAGTCAACAGTTATCCCAGAACCTTTCACAATCATTGAACGAACACGATTACGTTTCCAATAAACTTCATCCCGATAGCAGTAAGATTTTTTATGATTTTACTGACCAACATGCATCAACCTCGAACAATTCTAAGCGTACAAAGCATATTGAAATACCTTCCGAATATGATGCCGTAACAAAATCTCTGAATAATATTTCAATCACATCCCAGGGTAGCACAACAACACAATTAATAGAAAATCCATTCGAGATAACACCACCATCCACCTCATTCTCCTCTGCTGGGGCCGCATCATTGACAGGAACAACATCAACACCATCAGTGCCTTTGTGGCACTCTGTTCATGGTAAATGTTCCTTTTGAAATTGTGCTTTGTATGAAAGATCACAACGACTCACTCACTCATTCACTCCTGTCAAATCTTAACTGCCAGCACACTAATGGCACTAAACCGCAAATGCATACGGCTATGGAAGATTTAAGTCTCGTAATGGCCGTTAAATTACGCGTAGCCGAATATGAACAACGCATAATAATGGAAAATCTGATGGACCAACAGTAAGCGTAACCATTATAGCAAATGGAGCAGTGGATGTAGTTTTTAAAGTGAAGATTTTTTTTAACATTTTTATTTTATTATTTAATATTGCTAAGCCTGCTAACTTGGCTTAAATCTTTCATTTGAAATTGAATTTAGTTTTGTTTTTATTTTAATTTCTTAATTTTTAAATCAATTAATAAATAATACGTTAAATTAAGAATAAAAAAACTTTCTTACTTGTCAAAAGTAAGGGGTGAAAAAAAAAATGGAATAAATCCTCAACAACTTTTATGGTCTTCTGGGTATGTGGAGGTTTAAATTGATATTGTTATAATTTTTTAAGACTTTGATTTAATGATTTTCTATTACATGCACACATATTTGGCCATTACAGTCCTTCAGTCAGGATTACAAGCTTCTCACACCACTTACGTTTTGTGTGTTTTATACATGAGCGACGAGACCTACAGTTTAAAGTCGAATCCGAACGATAGATTTTTGGGAAACTTTTTCATGGCAATTTTCATTTACTCTCAGAGTTTTTGCCAGAAATCTGCTGAGGAGAAGAATTTTTTTTCATATTTCGTTTTGTTGGAGATGTCTGATGTTTGTGTAAAAAAATTTAAAACATAGTATAGCGCAAGTGGTTTTCACCTTAAACAGCACCACAGGACGAAAGACCTTCAAATCTGACAGAACGAACGTAAGGAAAACCTTTGAAACAGTTTTACAAACAAAAGAAGACCATGCCTAGAATAATTTGAAAAATTTTCCATATTTTATACGCCCTTTTTCTTGTTTTACTTATGAAGATACAGTTTACCGACTAACATTCCTTTAACCCCTTTAATGTAGCTCTCTAGACTAGACTAGGCGGTAAAGTCAATTTGGTTTTTGATCAAGAGAGGTCGTTGTTGTTAAAAAATTTCTGGTTGTTCTGTGTGTTGTATGGGATGATAACGAACCTTTATTCAGCGCTTGATGCTTCCACGCTCAAGGTAATAATATCTCATTAAAAATGTTTGTACTGAAGTTTCTTAAATGAAAAGCAAGTTGTTGTCATTGTCTCTTGGAAGCTCTATAAACTTTGGATAAAATGACTCCAATTTTTTATCCTTCCAAGAAAAGAAAATTCATCGTTGCCATCAAAATAAATTTGAGTAATTCATCGTTTTTCATGCATGAAATCAAGAAATTTTCACTAGGGACAAAATCCGCAAAATAGGGCATTGGAGGTCTTGAATGACTGGACTTAGTCGTTCAGAATGTTCGATATCTTCTGTGCTTGTACGCCCACAATCAAATCCAGCAAAACACTTAATTAGTATTGAAAGTGATGGTGCAGAATTCCCAAAATAGTTATCAATTTTCGTCTTGGTTGATATGACGTTTTTTCTTCAGCAAAACAAAAAAATTTCTTTTTTCTCTTTTGTTCTGAAATTTCTCGATATCGTGTTGACAAGAGTAGTATATAGTAGTACTCACATTTAAGAGACTAGACTTCTGTCGTAACAAAATCAAGCGCTTACCATATGTATGAGCGAATATTAATTCGTTACCATTAAAAGCGTAATATATTCCTAAGAAGTTTAAAAAATAAAGATAATTTTCATGGCTGCAGTACAAAAATTTAAAATTACGCCTGTGATTACGATTGTGTAGCTTGAAATATTAATTCTGTTCTCTTAATATATTTCCTAAATAGCCACTTTAAGTGAAGTGACAAATAATCTAACTAAAAGGGATTTCCTCTCTCATAAATAAAGATTATTATCACAAACAAGAAAATAAAAAAAAAACGTCAAAATACCATACAACCAAAAAAAAAAAACAAACTCAAAATATATGTGTTTAAAACATAATTTCAAAATAAGCACACTTTTCTTTAAATTTAAGAGCCTTTTTGTGAATTATTACCCACTGAAAGAAGGACTGTTTCGTCTTGAGAACCAACCGTCTGTTGCCATTGCTTTATACGCTACACCAGCTTAAATGGTTATGGTATTTGGCTATGTGAGTTGAAGCTTATAATGGTGATGACATTCTAAAACATTGTGCCAGTCATTTTTCTCAACTGTATAGTGATTGAAATGGGATTGAATAACAGCTCGAAATGTACTGCAAATAAATCGATAAAAATCCATATTTTTTCTCACGTCTAACTAACGTTAGAAAAACCGTTATGTGTTGAATTTATTATTTCCAGAAATAGATTTTCGTACAGGGTATGTTTTGTATGGTGCTGACTGACTGTTTGCTTGCTAAATAAAAACATAATAGAGTAGACTTTTAACGTATAATTCCATTGAAACATTCACCGGAATTGAAATATATATTCCTGTTTTATTTATTACGTTAAAAGCTTCTTAAAGTTTAATTCCACAGTTAGGAGAAGGACGTTTAGTAAATATAGGATGGATGGTTTAAAAGTTTAAATTTAAAAATGCAATGAAACGAAAACGGTTTCATATTTTGCCAAATTTATTTTTTTGTTGTGAAGTACAATTGTTCCGGTTAGAAATGGAATATTATTACATTCATATGGCTGCCACGGCTGGCCTCAAAGCACCTTATTCGATCTGACCAGTTTTCGTACATTTTTTCAAGTGTATGGGATCGTATCTCGACAAATGCTATCACGAATGTTGGCCTTCAAATGCTCAATTGTCTCGGGTTTGTCGTTACAACACTTTTCTTTAACGGCGCCCCACAGAAAATAGTCCAACGGTGTAAAATCGCAGCTTTTTGGAGGCCAATTCACATCAGCATTTCGGCTAATTAAACGACCATCAAACGTTTGATGCAATAAATTGATTGTGGCATGAGATGGTGCAAGTTGCACCATCCTGTTGAAACCAAATGTTGTTCACATCAATATCATGAAGAACGGATACATGGTGCGATAGGTGCCTTCATTGACCGTAATGGTTGTGCCGTCCTCATTTTCAAAGAAATATGGGCATATGATGCCTCCGCTCTACAAGCCGCACCAAACAGTCGCTCGTAATGGGTACATTGGCTTCTGTAAGACCACGTGTGGGTTTTCTGAGCCAAAAATACAGCAATTTTGCTTATTAACATACCCACCAAAATGAAAATGAGCTTCATCCTAAAACAGGATTTTTTTTGGCAAAATCGACATCATCGTGCAGTTTTCCGTTGGCCAAATAAATTCCAACGTTGCCCAAGCGTAAACAGATTCATTACGTTCGGTTGAGATAATATACTGAATTTTGTCACAAAGTAGAATGACAGAAATATTGCCAGATTCGAAATAATCGATGGTTCAAATTTAAACCGATAGATGAACTACTCTAGGTTAGGTTAGGTTAGGTTAGAGGACGTGCACTTGTCAATTAGGACAAGTACAGTACACGGAGGACGAATTGACCCATTGTACAATGTCCTAGTTTCTCACACCACTTATGCTGTGTGTGTTAATTTTATACATAAGTGGTGGGACCTACAGTTTAAAGTCGACTCCGAACGACAGATTTTTGAGAAACTTTTTCATGGCAATTTTATTTACTCTCAGAGTTTTTGCCAGAAATCTGCTGAGAGGAAGTCGCCGAAGAAAATACTTTTTGTATTTTGTCTTGATGTCTAGCCTGGGGCTCGAACCCTGGCTTTACGTCTAATAAGCCAACACACTACCTACTAGACTACGGCGACTTCTGGACTACCCTATATTTATTTTCATTAAAATTTATTATTCCATGGAAATGCAAACAATTTCAAAGAAAAATATGAATTAGGCTGAACTTAATATTTTTTTTCTTATTTTCAGATCCCAATAATAATGTTGCACCACCCACTATGCCATCGCATGCATTGACGAACGGTTATGTTATAACACCACAACGTTTGGCTGAGATTCGTTCATACTTCATGTACTGGTATTTCGATAAGGATATGTATGGTGGCCGTGGTGACTATCAATTCGATATACATGCCTCTACCACACAAATACACAAGAATTTAAATTTTCAACTGCCTTTCTTTGGTTTTCGTTTCAATTATACCCGGGTAAGTGATAACATCTGTAATGTGTGATTGTTGGTGTAATTATTTCAAAATGTTTTGTGCTCTTTTTTAGGTTTCTCTTAATGGCTACCTGGAGTTCTCTGATCCACCCGAGTATTTTACGTATCCTTTGGTTTTTCCCGTTAAAGATTGGCCCAAGAAAAATGATCCCTCTTTTATAGGCATTTTCTTTTCGAAATGTCGCGTTGGCCGTATTTATGCTACGGATGTTGATCAACGTACACCCGGTGTTTATTTCCGGTAAGTTTCAATCATAATTCAATAGCTTTAGGCTTTTAACAAAAATCAATAATTTAAATAAATGCCGCAATTAAATTGTTGTTATTTAAATATAAAAGGCTTAGGGCTTTTAAAAATACATTTCTTCTCCACCTTATCACGAAATTGTTAAAATTATTTGATGTTTTCATTTCATTTTCTTTTCATGTGTTTGTGTTAAAATCACTCATACGCACCAATGCCCCACATTTGGTAGCCTGTTTTTATCATCATCATTATTTGTTCAGTATTATTTTATTTTTATTTTATTTTATTTTTTTTGTTTAAGTGTGTATGGATACATTTGAATGAAGGATAAATTTCATATTTATATTCATGTCCTGTAAACAATTTGATAATGGGCACATTCAGTTTATACTGGTCTTTGAGACACTTTGTTAATAAATTATGCCATAAATTTATAGGCAATAAAAATTGTTGACAAGACTTATTAATTCTATTTGGGATTAAGGTTCACACTTTAATTGGATATTAGAAAAGCAGAATAATAACAGTAACGTTATTATAAAGGATTTACGTTGATATATGTATTATTTTTAATTATATTTGGCATCAAGTACAAACAAAAAGTAATAAAAACAGCATAACTAGCAAACTTATCACAAATTCCGAGATGTCATTCACAGGTTCTATTTAGAAAATTTTTTCCCACCTTACAACATGTTGGACATGCCTATCTATTTGTCTTTGAAGTTTAATGAAACTGTTACTCCTCATACACAATAGAGGATTTTTGCAGATTGGTTTGTAAGTGGCAGCCAAATTCTCATTTCAATGAGACATTGATACAACTGCAGAAATTCTACAGCATTACATACATACATTCGTATATACATAATTGGTTATTACAACTCTTCCGCCAGGATTACGACCTAGTTTGTTATACCACTTATTTTGTGTGAGTTAATTTTATACATGAGTGACGGGACCAGCAATTTAAAGTCGACTCTGAACGACAGATTTTGGAAAAGCTATTCAAGGCAATTTTATTTACTCCCAGAGTTTTTGCTGAAAGGAAGTCGTCCAGAAAATATTCTTTTTGGTATTTCGTTTGGAAGGATATGGCTGCCCTGGGTTTTGAACCGTGACTTCACTTCTAATAAACCCACACGCTACCTACTAGACTACGGCGACTACTTCCATAAATACTTATACATTTATGTCCTTCCATAGCTTATGCTTCTAGTTCCAATACAATGCACTGCATAATCAAGAGTCATTATTTGAGTGTTGGTTGTATAAACTGAAAAAGAAAATGGCTGTAAGTAAGGAAAAACTATGTTTAATACCACAAATAAATACTGGCGGTTATAATTTAGTGAAGAATAGAGACTGATCTGGGAGTTGAGTAGGCAAATGTGCGATCGCATGAAAGCTGCATAAATCAAGCCAATATAAATTATATACTGAATGCTCCCCCTATATCCGTTGTTCTCGGATTTTAAAATAGCTTTCAATATCATGAGATGGCCTGTAACAAGGAAAGCATAGGGAAGAAACAAATTGCTCTAAAACTATGAACTGGCGTGCTGGATTATAGTAAAGAAGGAAATCTATTCAGAGAGAAGGTTAATTACATAGAGGTTCATAGAGATTTAGATAGAGGTTCGAGGTTTGTTCGTTCTAGCTCTCCAACGTTCAAGCAAACTACCACATCTACCACAACGATGAGGTGTAATGCTGGACTTGAGATAAATATCAAGTAAACTATATCCATGAAAATAATTTTTTTTATGGCCAGTGTATCTACCTTTCTCACTTTTTTTCTCGAGAATTGCTCTGTAACAATTCTCACTTTCTTTTTCTATTTCGCTTAATCATATAAAGTTTACAATCAGACAATTATAAAATACCCGGGGTCTCTAGTTGGAATCGAACCCACAGCTTCGACATTTGAAGTTTAGCACACTACCAACTAGACCATCGGGGTACCACGCCAGAGGGGCGTACGTACGTTAGTACGGAGAACATTACACTACAAGCCCAAAAAGTCGAATACGTAAATAGTTTCCTCTAGCGCAATAAAGTGAGTGAAGTGAGAGTGAAGCTCACAAATAATCAAACGAATCTATTTCAGAATAAATAACACGTGTGTAAAGTTTACTACGTTATACGAAAGTAACACCTGTTTAGTGCTATACACTATCAAGCAAAACCGACAGTTTTTCCATTTTAATATGGATCTTGGAAACTTTACCAAAAGGGAACTCATAAAAGCTTAAATAAGATCGGTCATCAGAAGAAAGCTCTTTATTATTACAAACAAGGCAATAATGTAGGATTATTAAGGCTCAAGAAGTTGTAGGCGACCTAAGGACAGTAACACATAATACACCAAGGGCTAGAACTTACATGAGAAGCTACAAAAATAATAGGTAACCGTGTAAAATTGAGTTTGTCGTGGAATTAACGTGATCTGTAAAACGATAATGAAAAACAATTTTTAACAAAACCATTAAAAAGATGTTGAACTCATATACTGTGTAACACTAATCGGTGATTGCTTGTAGCCCTCTATAGCGTTAACCCTAAATGATATACTAAATGGGGCCTTATGCATATTTGTATTACAGCTCGTATTGTAAGTGTAGAATATTTTTGTGAAAACGTATGTAAACACTAGCGATCACTGTACCGAAAAACAATGTAGGGTATCGTGAAGCGACAAGTAAATTTATGTTTATTTATAATTTCCTCTTCCCTTGAAATGGTGCTTCATAAATCCCAAAGTATTAATAAATAAAAATTCATTCATATACAAGTAATTTAGGGATTATTTATTTATTTTCAGTTTTTATTTATATTTAATGCCACATATAATATTGACAAACCTTTTGTGTGAGCATTTATTTTTTCATGTGTTAATTAATAAAATATTAAATAAAATACATATATACAAACACAATAGAATTACGTTTTCTTTTCTCTTAATTATGAACTGAAACAATGGAGTTTTACCAATATTTTTTAAACATTTATTTGTGAAAAATATAATAAAGGAAGATTCACTGTTAAGCCTCATTTTCCATGGGAGAAATAAAAAGAAGTTATTTTTTTCAATTACATTTAAAATCTACGTAAAGCTTTTACATTTAAGAATGTCTGGAACTGTTTCGTTTTCTAACCTAATGCATACTTATATACATAATTGGCCATTACAACCCTTCAGTCAGGATTACGGCCTAGCTTCTCACACCACTCATGTTGTGTGCGTTAATTTTATACATGAGTGTTGGGACCTACAGTTTAAAGTCGATTCCGAACGACAGATTTTTGAGAAACTTTTCATGGCAATTGTGTTTTTACTCTCAGAGTTTTTGCCAGAAATCTGCTGAGAGTAAGTCGCCGAAGAAATATTTATTGTATTTTGTTTGATGTCTGGCTTGGGGTTTGAACCATGGGCTCACTCTAACACTCTATTTACTAGACTACGGCGACCGCAGTAGTTATAAGGACACAAAATTTAAGACGTAAAGGCTCTCATGTATGGCCAGAACTTCAAAATCTCTGTAATAGTAGTAATAATTATGTGACAAATCTGTTGGTATAAAATTGTGTCACATTCCCTGAATCCTGACTACTGCCTTTAAGGAAATGTTAAATAATTTACACGCTAATATATATTTTTTTGAGCCCAACGCTCAGGTGATGACTCCTATTCACGGTAGTTTACAGGAGAGGGCTACACCCTCAAAAATTGTGCAACTATTTCCTTAAATGGCCAGTGCATATATTTTCGTGACTTTTTTCGAGAATTTCTTTTGTTGAGTAATAATTTTCGCTTTCTTTTCTCTATTGTGAGTGGTCACCTACAATGTCAGACAAATAATCAGACAATCACAAATACTCAGAGTCTCTGGTGGGAATTGAACCCATGGCCTGGGCACTTGAAGTTTTGTACACTACCAACTACAGCATTGGGGGAGCTAGGGGCACTAAATTATTGATTTTACACTCTCCTCCTTTAAAATACTCACTCACGAAATATGTTATTTAATATCATACATAATACATACATACATAATTGGTCATTACAACCCTTCAGTCAGGATTACGACCTAGTTTCTCACAACCACTTATGTTGTGTGTGTTAATTTTATATATGAGTTGCAAGACCTACAATTTAAAGTCGACTGCGACCGATAGATTTTTGAGAAACTTTTCATGGCAATTTTATTTGCTCTCACAATTTTTGCCAGGAATCTACTGATGTCTGGCCTGGGGTTTGAAACCTGGCTTTACGTCTAATAAACCAACACACTACCTACTAGACTACGGCGACTTCTGTTATTTAATATCATATTATACCATATTAATTTGATTATTTACTGCCAATTGGCGTAGGCAATTATAAATTCATATTTTACACGTCATTTGAATTTTTAATTGATTTTCAAAAATAAACCACAATTGTTTTGTAATAAATATTCGTAAATTTTTATGTTCATTTATTTAAATTTACACTATATATAATACTTTAATGTATATTTTAATTTTTTTCACTAATACTTTAAGGCCATGGCGTTTATTCACAAGCAATTCAATTTAATTTACAACAAATCGTATTGCCTCAAAATGAATAAAATTTTTGGAATTATTATTTGAATATTTAAATACAGTGTATTGAATTATAGAAAATATTTGAAAATAATAACAAAAATCAATAAATAAATGGAATATTCTGTCATAAATATTCAATTAAATCCATATTAAAAATATAAGCCAAATATACAAATACTCGTACAATAACAAATGATGGCAACAATAAAAATGTATTGAGAGAGAATGCTATTTGTTTATATAAACCATACAATGGAATCACAAACAGTAAGGATAATATTTGTTCTCTCTCTCTCTCTTTTTTTTATAAAACTATTGCTTATGAGAGAGGGGAAAATAACAAGGCTTATAGTTTATAAGGCTTCTTAAAAGGCTATAAAAACGTTATTAAAATATTTTTAATTTCATGGAAAATATTTGACTTTGAAATGTAGTTTTCTGATATATTTTTATGAGGTTCCTTAAAATATTAGAATACCAAAAGGCTTTTGGTATACTAACCACAAAAGTACTTTCTGTAGTTTAAGAATAGTTTGTTATTTATTGAAACACTTCATTAATGAAATCTACTGACAATTTGCGTAAAAAGTGTGCAACAAATGCAATTTCATTTGACAAGACATCTTTTGAAAGAGATAATCAATATGAGTATATGTATGTACATATACATACAAACTATTTATGAAATATTTACTAGTATACATTGTGGTTACTCATATTTTCATATTTCCATACTTATGTATTATACAGTAGGACCTTGATTATCCGTGATTCGATTATCCGGCAACATCAATTATCCGGGATGGAAAAAGAAAATTTTTTGCATCGACTTAATTTTATTTTGGATCGACTTAAGTTTTCTGCATCGTTTAACCGCGATTATCCGTGATTATAAGCGAAAATTTTTTTCTATTATTTTGGACAAACAAACGAAAAAGGGGAATTCCCCCTTTAGTATACGATGAGTCCGAAGCATACATGTAAACCTGTTTAGTTTAATTTAGAAATTTGGGAAGTGCGGTTTTTTTATATTATTGAAACATGTATATAAAATCCTTGAATTATTTAGTTTTTATATAAATATGTACATATTCATTTATTAACTAATAAAAATATCTATTAAAAAACTAGCCAAAATTGGTACTCAATTAACCGTGAAAATCGATTATCCGGAATGCTTCCGGTCCCGACCATCACGGATAATCAAGGTCCTACTGTACCACAATGTATGGTTGTAGAATTTAAACATGGCTACTTACGTATACGTATCTAGTATAAGAATTTGGTATAATTTGCGTTATACTTTACGTTTGTAAACCACGTAAACGTGCGAAGTTTATTATTGAAGCGAATGGATGAACTTTTTCTATTTTAGTTCTGAATGTCAAAGAGTTTGTATACATTTACTTTGTTTTCCGTTATCCCCCTTGGGAGCATATGGATTCCACAAAGCAATTCCATCGTATCCGCTTGGCTGCTGTTATTATCATAAGTAACGGTTGGTTGTTATTCTGCCTTGTTTCTGTTTCTTTAATATTTTGTTGTTCCAGCTAAGCAAGTTCTAGTTTGGCGGGGTTGCCATCTCTCATTGCCTAGAAACAACGCCCTCTAAGAATGTGCTGTAATGGTGGGGAACCTAGCTAATCGTTGATTCCTACCGTTTTCCCTGTAAGGTGGCGGCACTAGCTGACCTTCTTGTGATATTATCCTTTTTTAATTTACTTACGTTAGTACTTTTTCATTCCGATCATAGGCTATTTATATAGAATATACAGATTATTGTAGTCGCCGTAGTTTATTAGGCAATGTGTCGGCTTCTTCGATATGAGGCTACGGTTTAAACCCCAACATCCCCAGCAAAACGAAATATGAAAAAATATTTTTTCGACGACTTTCTCTCAGCAGGATCTGAGAGTAAATAAAATTGCCTTGAAAGGTTTCTTAAAAATCTGTCGGTCGGTGATCACTTTAAATTGTAGGTCCCGCCACTCATGTATAAATATAGCACACACAACATGAATGGTGTGAGAAGCTAGGTTGCAATCCTGACTGAATGGTTCTAATGACAACTTACGTTACATATTACAATTATATTACATATGTGTGTATGTTTACTGCTGGAAGTATTTTTTTTAAATATCTGTTGAACTTATAGTGTTCTTCGAAGGATGCTGTATGTCTTTGCAAGTCTGACAAATTCTACTACAGTGGTGGAGGTGGTCTTATCAGAGATATTTCTGTGCAGTCTTTGGTGTTGATATCTCTGTCTGATCAGTAAATTATTAAATTTTTCCCTGCATATATGCTTTGTTTGAAGGGGGTACAGTTACCTTGTAGGCTTGTTAATGCAATTCAATATAACAGTCAAGTGAAGCGAAACTGTAGGTATACTTATTTGAGATCAAATCGCTATTTCTTTAGATTTAAAAATCTGAATCTAACTATACAATAATCAGTCTTTAAAGCTTCGTTTATCTGGTTGCATTGTATTTGAAGTGTGGTGCATTATTATTTTATATTTATATTTATGAATCGTACAAATGCACCAACACATATGGTGTTTAAAAAAAAAAGAAGAGAAAATAATAAAAAAAAAACATTCAGAATAGTTGGATATAAAATACAATGAATCCAACAATTGATAGATACAATGAAATAATAATATTGAGTTACGATTATCTTGCTCTAAACAGTTTGATATACAAACGTGCGCGCCCGCATATGCTTTTATTAAAACGAAAATATAAACTCGTTGAAAAAATATAAACACTCCATTCATAAAAGTCAACAATATAGCAGAATTTTACAGTAGAGTTAAGCTAAACTGAAGTGAATATTTTCAAATCTAAAGAAGAACCCACCAAAGCAATACGCATCTTGTTATGTACCTATTTATAGACAAGAACCTGTATTTAATTTAAAAGAAAATTTCGAATCTAAAATTTCCAGAATAATTTTTTTGAAATCGTGATTAAAGGTTTCAATTCTTATTCGAATTTGATTTTTTGCTGTACATTTTGATTGTGGAAAATAGTTCAACACGAATTTGTCGCGCTCTATTCTGTCCTTTTCTTTTCCTATAACTTATTTTACTGTGCTTCAGTACAATGCACTGCTTAAGTGTGTGACATTATTTAAGTATTGGTTTCTGTGGATTGTGCTAATTTTAATTGCCTCCACTGTATATAAAAATATAAACTAAAATCGAATCTAATATTAGTTTATACAGAGTATGTATGTCAGCCAAATTTGATTCGATTGACATAGACACAGAAACAGATATAGATATACATATGTACGTGAGTATATCAAACAGATATCCATATGCTTATAGTAGCTTTTATTAAATTATTCATATGTATGTTTGTTGATAGCAAATAAACGGTCCTGTGTTTCAAAAAAGGGAAGAGCGGCGCTAATAAATGATGTGAACTATAAATGTGTGTGTAAATAGGTGAATACAAAATGTACACTTTATATACTGGCCTATAAACCCACATATATATGTATACAAATTTGATCATATTACTTCCTTAAATACGTAATAATTGTGGTTTATTTTCAGATTTGTTTTTTTAATTAAAAAGGAATAAAAAATACATTATAATAGCGTTTTAGCTTCGGTTAGCTTCACCAAAAAGCAATGGAGTCTAAATTCCCCAATTATTACTTGAGTCTCAAGGCTAGGTCTATTGCTATTAGCCATGTGATGATATCATTAAGAAACCAAATGTTAAATAATAAATGCAATTCTGTCACTTGTCACTGGGCGTCTAAATTTTCCAGTAAAAAACATATCCAGAAACCTTAACTTTTTTACATTCAATACTGAACCACTATTAAGAACGTGATGGATTTATCTCTCTCTACGTCTTATTGAGCGATCACATACATAATTGGTTATCAGCCAGCCATTTATGTTGTAAGTATTGATTTTAATATGAGTGGCGGAAGTCCATTCCGAACGACAGATTTTTGAGAAACTTTCCATGGTAATTTTATTTACTCTCAGTTGTTTTTACCAGAAATCTGCTGAGAGGATGTCACCGAAGAAATATTTTTTCGTATTTTGTTTTGCTGGAGGTCTCTGACCTAGAGATTGAACCGTGCCCTCACTTCTAACTCACTACTTACTATGACGGCTTGAACACCGACAGTAACCTAAAATCACACTAAACAACTTGCGTAGGCCACATCTGTCAATTCTTGTCAAATAAAATGATTTCTAAAGATGATAGAGCGACCATTACCTACTCCTAGTCTGTGGCGTCTTCAGTAACTCATTTTTAAGTAGTCGAAGACGCAGTACATCATTTACAATACATTGTTACTGAGTAACTAGCAACAAATCTTTGGTATAGTGTAATAGAGTCTCTGGTGGAAATCGATGAGGATGAGAGATTATTAAAAGGAATTGAACCATTACATATCCAAGTATAATTTTCATAAAGAAGACTTTCTTGGAGTTTAATCCATAAAGCGTGGTATAAAATCCTTTTCGTTAACTTCTCCACAATTTGCCGACATATAACATATGTTGCATATTGAAGAAATGTACGAGATTTTTTTCTATTTTGGTGTTCTGACCAACTGACTTTCAATTCTTTGGAATTAAATTTTAGTTTTTAAATTTACCACAAGCAGAATAATCTATAATGTTGGCCATAATTGTACGTGGTTATATGTAAGAAACGATTTATGTAAAGTTTTTACTCTGTATGTATAGTTAGTCTATTTGAATGTATGGTATAAGTATATCAGGTCTCGAAATGAATATTTTATTATGTTGTTGTTTATTTTTAATGGCCATAAACAATTTTAACGCAATTATTATTACACGTATTATGTGTTGAATATATACATTTATAAGCGTTAAGAAAAGTACAACAATAATCGAAAATAATCCAATTTGTGTTGCATAGATTGATTTCATGTCACATGGTTAATTTTTAATGAGTAACTAAGTATGAGCTATGAGTTATTAAACAAATTTATATGGGCTATAATAACTTTAAATTATCTTTTTTATATTTTTTCCATATGTCCCACATGGGCTTATTTCTTCTTGATATTTTTGACTAACCACGATTATCCACATGTACTTGACAGATGTTGGTCAGAATTTAACCACAAAAAATAGTAGAAGTACATTGTATTTATTGAAAAATCCTGTAAAATTTAATAAATTTCATAAATTTTGGGATCTTAAAACTAAAATGCATTATATTTGGCATTATCTGCCAACATGAAGGACACTAACTTTTTAAGTGCATTTCTATTCTAGTTTTTATTTCTCAGCAACATTAAAATGAACGCATTTTTGTATGTGCATGTTTATATATATCATAACCATTTAACTGTATTGTTATGAAAGCATACA
Organism: Sarcophaga carnaria; assembly: GCA_958299815.1. NCBI lineage: Eukaryota > Metazoa > Arthropoda > Insecta > Diptera > Sarcophagidae > Sarcophaga > Sarcophaga carnaria. The sequence goes on from OY283150.1 coordinate 47,361,761, forward strand.
TTTAAAAGAGTCATTTCAATTTTGAATGATTAGACATGTTTAGCATTAGTGAGCAAATTATTTGATGGCAACACCGAATGCTGGATATGTCAACTAATTTTTATTGAAAGCATTTGCTACAGACAAAAATAAAACGATGCTAAACTTTGTTTTCGATTTCATAACCTAAAATTCGTTGCTTTAAATTCTTAAATCCTAAGGGAAAATATTGTAGTAAACAACATTTTCTAATGCGGTACTCTAAGGGTCATACATCGTTAGGCGATGTTGCGAAAGTGCCGCTGAGAGTTGAAATAGCGGCTTTAGTTTCGTTTAGAGTTTTCAACTTTTGTTAACGTTTCAGAATAGACAATGTAACACAAAAGTGTTCATGTTTCGGGAATGTTTAGAATTCTGCATATTCACGTTTTCACGAGTTCACTGTAAATGATTAATATCGTGCAGTGTAAGCATTATTTTTTTCACAACAGAAGTATCCTTTATACGCTGACTTTGATTAAAGGTTTCGACATTCGTTTCTATGCTGTTAAGCCAAATTATTCAATTCATAAAACTCTTAGAAGACTTTGTGCTTTGTGTACAAAATATTTTAGATTTTTGGTATTAAAACTCGTTATTTAAACAGGGCGTTGACTTGTGAAAGATTAACAATTAAATGATTGTGAAGCTGTCCGCTTTGTATTTTCACTTCATTACGTTATAACTCTTTTAGTTAGAATATGTCTATTTTATGTTATATTAGTCGCCGTAGTCTAGCAGGTAGTGTGTTGGTTTATTAGAGTCTACGGTTCAGACGCTAGGTCAGGAAACTTCAACAAAACGAAGTATTAAAAAATATTTCTTCGGCAATTGCCTCTCAGCATTTCTGGAAAAAAATCTGAGAGTAAATAAAATTGCCATGAAGAACTATCTCAAAAATCTATCGTTCGTAATCTACTTTAAACTTTAAATCCCACCACTCATGTATAAAATTAGCTCAAACGACATAAGTTTTGTTGGAAGCTAGGTGTGGTAATCTTAACTAAAGGGTTGTGGTGACCAACTATGTATGTACGTATGTCTATTTATTATTCTCTGTTCTCCTTTAAATAAAATACATTTATCTAAAATTGTTTTAAATGTCTGCTTTTTAGGAAAAAAACATTACCATTTCATTGTCAGTAGATTCTACTGACAATTTCAGGCTTACTGCATAATGTTATTTTTTTTCTTTGTTTCTTTTTTTTATTGTTTTTCTTTTTCTTTTTCTTTCTTTATTGTTCACATTGTACAGCATTCCTCCCCCCTATGCTTGGCTTTACTTAAAGGATATTGTATGAACTGATTTTTTTATACCATTTGGATCTTATTGTTGCGGGTGAATGTGGATTAAGCGTTGACAAGTGATAAACGACATTGTTTGGCCTTTTTGGCAGATACAGTATCACTTTTTTCTGCTTATTTTTCCCCTTTTCAAAATCAACTCATTTTGGTTTTTCTTTTTTTCTGGTGTCTGTTTCTTGTGTGTGTGTGCTTTTTTTCTAAATGCCGGCTAAATTGTAACCACTAAAACAGTTAAGTATTGTATAATACATATCCATACATGTACTTGCGATATGTGTATATACTTACCATATATATGTATGTACATACATACATACCTATAGAAGGATATTAATGTATGTGCATATAAAGGATATGCTTGCGAGAGAGAGTGATTGTTTGAATGCAAGTCATGGCAAATGTTTAAATGATGCCAACATTTCTTAGTAGGTGAATAGCAGCATTTCATTCTTCCTTTTTTTTGTTCTGGCATTGTTTTATTTCTTTTTTCTTTCTTTTTTTCTTGGCGCAGTGTATACTTTTCTTCTTGTATAAATTACATGCTTTTTTCCTTGTGTTCTAATTTTATAATATATTTCGTACATATTGACTTTACAATTTAAAAAAAAATATGTTTCTTTTGACATGATTTGTATGCTCTAGTCATCTAATGCCATATGAGTGTGGTTTTTTTTGTTGAATAAATATTTGTTGTAAATTTGTTTAAACAAATTTATGACAGAAAATGTTAAATATGCTTTAATTAGAGGCAGTCTCTTTAATAGTAAATAACTGAAGGTTATTTTTTTAATTCTTATGAGTTCGATACTTTAATTTATACCTTCAAACACGTTTCATTATTTCTTTACTTTGCTTGTTTAAGAACGAAAGAAGTCCTTTTCATACAAGTAATCAGCTTAACTAGCTTAAGATTCAGTTTCTTTTAGGTTAATAACTCTGATAATTTTTTTCCTAAAACGTAGTTAATTTGAACAAAGGAATGGGTAACCTTCATTGCAATTATATATATATTAAATTAGGATTAGGTTTGTTAAGTCAATTAAGAAGAAGGCTAAGGAAGGGTTTATAATTATTACGTCTTTATTTCCTAAATTTTTACATAGTTTTTATGAACCTATACAGCTGTCTAACACTGGAAGACAATTTTTTCTAATTATTACTAGATAGAGCAGCTGGTTCAAAAACCAGGTCTGAAATTTCGAACAAAAGTCGTTTCTGAAAAAATATTTCTTCGGCGACTTTCTCACAGCAGTTTTCTGTCCAAAAATCTCTGAGACTATATAAAATTGCTATGAACAGTTTCTCAAAAAATCTGTCGTTCGGAGTAGACTTTAAACTGTAGATCACGCCAGTCATGGGTAAAACATAAGTGGTATGATAAGCTAGGTTGTAATCCTGGCTACAGGTTTGCCTAATCTTTGCTATTTATGCTACTGCTGATAAGGTTAAGTTAGGTTCGGTCGGAGTGGTAGCTCTGATATCACAAAGCTCACTTGTGCACGCATAGCGGCCCGTTGTGACGCCTCAGGTGAAACGCAGTCCCTGTGCTGACCAAGCTCTACCAAAACCGGGGAAGGCGATGAAGTTGGTCAGCGCAAGGGCTGCCCATCAGAAGCACGACTACCCCACGCTAGAAAACCAGCCAGAAAGAAATAAACGAAGCTACATCCTTGTATCAATACATGATAGCTCCGTCAAGCTGACAAGAAATGGAGAGCCAAATAACCTATATCTGCACCTAGCAAGAGACGGGCACTGACAGAAAAAGTGGATAACAGTCTTCTCTTCCTCAGCGGATCTGCACTCACGACAGAAGTCGTTAAATGGGAGCCGCATCCTTTCCGCATGTCTACCTATAACGCATTGACCTGTAAGCATGGCCACTGTGGTTGAGATGATGTCACGATCAAGTCCAAGTAATTGGTTGGTACGCCTTCTATCCATCAGGGGCCAGGTGAGTCTAGCTGTGAAGCAGGACTCCTCATTGATCCAAGATAGGTTGGCGTCCCGAAAGAATTTCCGTGCAATGGCCAACTTGACCGAGGCAAGTGGCATACCCAATTCAATTGAAGAGGATTCCGGAAGGAGCTCGTCGGCACTACAGTTTCCCGGAATGTTATTGTGTCTGTGCACCCAGACCAGTGATACACTGAAGCGCCCAGAAAGAAGGTCGAGACAGCGGCGACATTCCCTAACGATCCCGGAGTTTTTCACAAAACCTGACAGTGATCTTATGGCAGCCTGGCTGTCAGAAAAGACCGAGACGCGGGTGAAAGGAGTACCGTTGACGAGGATCCATTGAGCTCGGGCTCGGTAAATGGCCATAAAATAATATAAATATAAATAATTATAATTAAAAATTTAGATAAAAATATCTAAACATTTCGAAATCTTTAGTTTCTTAGATTAACATTTGCATGGGCCTTTGTTTGCTCAGCTCTGCTGGTAAAGAATTTTATTGGGTTATTTGATTGGTCGATTACACAAAAACTAATTCTATTTCTTTCGACTTGAGGTTGATGATTTATATCACAAAAACAGCTTTTTTCTTTCCATTCTTACTATAAGTAGTTTAACGAAATACATTTTCAAACACCAGTAATAAAGAATTGATTTTGGGTCAAATACATACATACATACTCGTATATATGCTGTAACCTTGGAGAAGTCAAAATAAAATTAAATGATTACAAGACATTTTAATTTATGATGACATGAATTATGTAAGTTTACTATTTAAGAAGAAGAATGTATGTATGTATATACATATGTCTGGATGTATGTATGTTACACAATTAGCTAATGTTGAAAAATAATAATTAACAAAGTGTGTTAAGTCAATAATATTTATTTCGATTTGTTTTCTTAAACACTTTTGTTCCTTTCTGCAATAGTATGCAATACTAATATTCTCAATGTAGTATGAAGTCTAAGGCAACATACATACATGGCGTATGATTAATATTATACGATGCATTACAATAATATTATTCATACGGTTGTCAATTGAACTGAAATAATAATTTTGGATTTTGTTTGTCACATTTTGTTTTTCCCCTTTTGGTTTTTGAAATGAAAAAAGGAAAACATGTTTGTAACGATATGTAAATGTGTTGTTGTGAAAATGTGTAAAATTTTTTTTGTTGTTGCTCTTTTCATACTCCATAACTCATGATAATTTATCTTCATTTTTAACAATGCTGTCAAAAAATTTTTGTTTCTTTTTTGTTTGCTTGCTTTTTGCTTCAGCGAAATAAGCAGAAAAAAGGAAATTATACTCTGTTAAGAACCGACTATTTGATTAACTACACTTACAACATGACAAGTCATTTGCAAATGTACTCATAACACTTCCAAGTTTCAAATTAAAATTTATAAGATTGTAACTTATGTTAGTTTGAGGGCTGATAAGTATTATTCTGTGGATTGTGTCAGGAATCTTCCTCAGTTACTTAATTTGTATCATGAGTAATATGGGCATTTAATAGGAACATAAAGAGGTTTTAAATTTACGCTGGCAACTGTAGGGGGGATGAACTTGCCGGAACCCTCCCCAATCGAATTGGGAATTAAATTGGCCATTAGGCAACAATTCTTTCGAGACGCCAACCTATCCTGGGCAAATGAGCAATCTTTCTCAATTGCCAGACTCATTTGGTCCACTGAGGATAGGAGACGTATCAACCAACTACTCAAACTCGATCGTAAGGTCATCTCGATCACAGTGGCCACGACCTAGACTTAAAGACAACAATACTTACACGTTACAGGTCCAGGATGTGTTCTATTAGTTTTAGAAACTGATTTTAATCTGATCTTGCAAAAGTAATGCGAATGTCGGACTACAGTTTTTAAGTTTAGCAACATAGCTTGAATTCAAAATACCTACTGTAGGGTGCAAGTGGAGCATAAATATTTGTTAAAATTTTTTCAGTTTCTGCTATTTGAAATGCAATCTTCTTACATGCAGTCTTGTTAAATAAAAATCGAGGGTTGCAGGAAAAATTAAAGGGATATTAAAAACGAGAATTTTAAGTTTTTTCACAGCGTATTTTAATATTACATATATACTGTTATACTTGAGAAAGAGTCTAAAGAAAAAAATCAAACATACATACATAATTAGTCATTACAACCCTTCAGTCAGTATTACAACCTTGTTTCTCACACAACTTATGTTGTGTGTGTTAATTTTAAACATGAGTGGTGGAATCTACAGGTTAAAGTCGATTCCGAACAACAGATTTTTGAGCAACTATTTATGATACTTTTATTTTACTCTCAGAGTTTTTGCCAGGAATCTGCTGAGAGGAAATCGTCGAAAAAATGTTTTTACAAATTTCGTTTTTTTGGAGATGTTTTGTCCTGGGATTTGAAAAGTGGCCTACCGTCTAATAAGCCAACACACTACCTGATAGACTTGGGCGACTTCAGTTATTTATACGTACTAAAAAAAGAAATTTGCCATTGAAAAACTTTTTAAGAGATTCCAATTTGAAATTTTCAATAAAACCAGGTGTGTGTATGTGTGGCATCTTTGACATTTTTAATCGTTTGGAAGATCTGCTGATGTCATTTTTGTTCAAGGGTTAAAGGGATGGCTGGAGCACATCTTAATTTTTCATGATACTAGCACGTAAATCAAGCTGAATATGTCGATGCCATGGTTTTAAGGACCGCTATGGAGTATGGCTCATTCACATACACCTGCAATTTAATAGCACCATACAAGCAAATGTTTAACAGATTCAAATCGCATGTTTTAGGTGGTAACTTCACATTACATACATGTGATATGACCATGCTCTCGATCGATCGTTTAATATATTCAAAGTAGGACGTAGAGGCATTCTGCTGAAACCACATGTTGTTGGTGTCCAAATCATTCAATTCAGGATAAAACAAATTGATAATCATCGACTTATTGTGCTTGTCATTGACATTGATGGCTTAGTCAACGTTTTTCTCAAACAAATATGGACCGATTACTTCGCAAAACGAAAGTTCACACCAAACAGCGACTTTTATGGGATTCATGGGATGCTCTAGGGCTTGATGTGGATTTATACCTCCCAAAAAGTTGAGAATTTTGTTTGGTCACTTTCCAAGTCATCCCGAAATATGACCTAATCCCTGTAAATAATTTTTCGATAAAAATTAGGGTCATTTGCTGACTGCTCCCGAGTCCATTCAGCAATCATGTGTTATCGTTAATGATCATCCATTGCGATTTGATAAAAAGAAAAACTGAATAAACGATAGCAAAAGTAGCTTCAGCGAAATTGCCGTCATAGTTAGGAAGTCCCTGCTTAAATATCCTTTTGTACTTACTTATTCAATTGATCGCTTCGTTTGAGATGTTTTAGCATCGGTTTGAACTACGGTTTTTAGTCTAATAAGACAATAAAACCCTTGTCATTTTGAATTAAACTTTAAAATCTCATGATAAAGGAACTCACCCATCCTTTGTAATGGAAATGGTGAATATAAAGGCGACCAAATACTTTTTTAAGACTTTGGAAAACAGCCATTGAATGTGGAATTCTTTCAGTTTAATCACCTTGTCAAAAAATAAATTCTTTTACAAAGCGTGTGAAAATTTCTACATTTACACGTATGTGCTTCACGAGAGGTAAATATAGTGGAAAATAAATTAAAATGAAACAAAAATTAATAAAGAAAACAGCTCCCAATGATTAATATAATTTATTATTGATATTTTTTTAATTTAATAAATCTTAATACAATATGATAAATTTTATAAATTTGTCCCCTACAGTATGTTTTTCAAAAAAAATATAGTTTTTGTGAAAAGTGTTTAAATTTTTTTTTATTTTACCTAATGTAGGTATGTTATGTGCGTGGATGATTTTTTGTTTTTTGTTTTAAAATATGTAGGAATATTTTTCATTCTTTTTTATTTTCTTTCTCTGTTTTTCCTTTTTATATTTCTAGTATGGAACGTGATCTGATGACACGCACTGACAGATTCGGCGTTGAAGTACGTGAACGTACCATGTGGGATATACGTGATGGTGTTGTGGGTGCTGAAACTTTTGTACCAAAGCATGTTGTTATCACAACATGGAAAAATGTATCATTTGCTGGTGGTATTGATAATTCCTTATTTACGGTAAGTGGAATGTGTACCTTTAATATCAATATACATATGTATACATATATATATACATGTATACGTGTGTTTCATGTCCTTAGGTGCCATAAACTATTTACCAATACGTTATTTGGACAGTTTTGCATTTCAGTTAGTTTGTATTCCAGATAAGTTTTTCATTTAAAAAAAAACATGATTTATGATTTCCACAATAAATTATTTGCATTTTCAATATGATTCATTTATTTTGTAAAATTGTTTCTTTTTCTACAACTTGTATGTATGTACGAGTATGTGGTTATCAATTGACTATAGGGTCACTTTAATAAATTACTGCCATTAGAAACATACTAAAAGAAATGAAAAAAGTACATGTTATTTAAACATTTTAATTTATATGATATTAACACTTTACGAAAACACGTACAAATTAATAACAAACGTGTAGTCATTTAATGAATATTCATAAAACTGTTAATAATGTTACCAACTCAACTTAGTTAAGAAGTTTTTATGATATCTTAGGAGCATGATAAGTTAATCAATTCCTAAAAGTACTGCTGAATGAAAATGTTCACTGAATTTGTTCTGGTAGGCCCCATAGTAACAAGTAACTCTAAGCGCAATACTAATTAAGCCTGATTTGTTGGCAATTTGGAATTACATGAAATCTAATTCTTTATTATACATCTATATGGAGATAATGCTACGTCTAAGCACCACTGGGTAACTTTCTGAAATGAGTCGCTCCGACGTCGTTGCTGAGGCACAGGGATACAGAGGCATTTTCAATTCTGTCACACAAGTATCGTATGGGAAGGGTGTGTGTCAATCTTGTTGTATCGGATGGATAATCGACTCTGAGCTTGGGTAACATAGATACATAATTGGTTATAACAACCCTTTAATTAATATTACGACCTAGCTTCTCACACCACTTATGTTGTGTGTTGTAACGTATTTATTTATTTAATTTTATTTTGTGCACTCAAGGAGCACTATCAAATAAAAAGATCAATAGTTTTAACTAAGTGCAGCTGAACCGCACTATTTGGTTAAATTTTATTGATTGACTTCTTGAGGGAAAATGTCCCTTCTTTTATACTAAATTTTGGCTGATTTGACAATTCCAAATCAAACCCTTAATTCTAATACAATTTTGTATTGACTTAATACTATAACATATGTTTGTGTGTACATTATATGTTTAACTATATTATATTGGTTTGTGTGTGTAATAATTATGGGACAAGTGGATGTTATATGACACGCGCCTATTATCCACAATAATTCCCACGATAAAGTGTAAAGAGAGCCACACACGATCACCAGCAATGCCATACAACAACAACACACATACTACATATTATATGCAAACCAATGCAGTCAGCGGCCTGACAACAAAGTGTCAAATGATCGTCGCATGTGCGCGACGGTCAATAACATTGAGTCAAGTGGTCGCTGCTCATATGCAATTGGATATTCTTTTGTTTATGCATATGAAATGTTGTGCCAGTATTGACAACTGTAAAATCATGCTACAGTGTGTTAATTTTATATATAATGGCAGGATCTACAGTTTAAAATCGATTCCGAACGACAGATTTTTGAAGAAAAAGGTCTTTAACCGTGGCCTCATGTCTAATAAGCCAACACACTACTTGCTAGATTACGGTGACTGAGCTTGAATAAAACAGGATTAAAACACGGAATTAATTTCTCGAGACGACGTGATCTTAACCATTGCTGATAAAATAAACACGGAAACGGATGTTTATTATAATTCTTATCTCATACTCACTTAGAGTTGACATCATTGATAGAAGTACGAGGTGAGTTTGGTGGTCTATATCTACATGGAAAAGTATTTTGGCGATCAGCACATTCATTTACAAAGTAGTGAGCTCGTATGTGTTGGTGAACAGCATCCATCTTTGCCAACATAATGTCGAACTGATATGAGTCTGTTGTCATTCGGATATCTAAGGGAGTGATAAAGAGTGTAATATTTGGGGCTTTGTTCCTTGGTGTAGACTTTACGAAAAAAGGCATAACTTTTCTTTTGACTCCGCTAGTAATTAATGCTGGAACATGGATATTAATTTGGCCGATATAACCACACACAGAATGTCTAGAATCAATAGGCCTTTTATGTTAACTGTCTAGGGAAAATTCAAAAAAATTCAGGGGTTGGAATGTAGCGATATACATGCATACATACATAATTGGTCATTGAAACCCTTCATTCACGATTACGACCTAGATTCACACACCACTTACGCCGTTTGGGTGAATTTTATACATGAGTGGCGGGACCTAAAGTTTAAAGTCGACTCCGAACGACAGAGTTTTTTCAACAGATTTGTGGCAAAATCTTTATATTTCGTTTTGTTGGTGATGTCTGACCGTGGTCTCACGTGTAATAGGGCAACACACTATCTACCAGGCTACGGCGGCTTCCTCGCTTAGATTTAATCGTTACAATGTGTGATCAGGTGTCGTTATACAAAAGCAATTTCTGTTGTTTCATATTAATTGAAGTGCTTTCTGCAATTTTGCCAATCGTTGGCAGTAAAGATTAGAATTAATTATTTAATTTATAATAATGATTAAAGCCCTTAATCAACTACTACTCTCTTAATTGCAATTAATATCACCAAGGATATTACATTTTAGAACCAACGACCTGAATATTTGCAAGCAAACTTATGTATAACAATATAATACCCACATAAATATAAATGCAATAAGTTTAAGAAAATTGGTTAAATTTAATTTATTAAATTATATTTAATACATTTTATTTATGTTTACTATTTATCTTTTAATTTTTATTTATATTTTTATAAAAAAGAATTTCATTTGAATTTTATTTTTTTCCCCAACACTACGTATGAGTGATATTTTTTCATGCATAATAATTAAGTGTTGATTATACGTAAAGTAGGCTTAATTAAATAACAAAACGAGTGTTGTAATTAATTATTTATTAACATAACATTTAAAAAAATATTTTTTTTATTAAAAAAATTTATTTAATTTTGTATTTAATATTGAACATATTTTTGTTTTTTTTTACAGACAAACACATTCCAAATGGTTCTGGCTACCGATGAAGTCTATACGTATGCCATATTCAATTATGATATCATCAACTGGTCGGCCCACACAGAAGCTGGTGGTGATACCACCCATGGTGAGGGCGGTGTACCAGCATTTGTAAGTACTTTTGTTTTTTCATATTTTTCTGTCCGTACCAAAAAAAATTGCTTTTCGAATTAAATTTAATCTTCTTAATAGTTTTAGTTATTCCATGTTGCTAGCATTACAAGTTTAGAATTTTGGATTTAGATTTGGCGTTGGGAATGTTCTTGCCAAACCCCTTCAAGTTGGTGAAATTAAACTCATTTAACTTTTCTTAATTCCACTCACGTCTTTTGACTTAGTTGAAGAGAAATTATACATGTTTGTACATCATACTTGTATGCCATGCGTACGTATGTATGTGTGTATTGTAGGTATGGTAGTGCATTTAATTTTACACTTTAACCAATTTTGCTTTTGGCTGTTGTCAAAGTCAAATACAAACATTAAAGTCGTCAACAATATCGACACCAACATCGAGCTGTACATGTTTCTATGTCTGTATACACATACATATGTTTGCTACAAAGTGACCAACTTTAATTAGATTTATTATTTATTATTTATTTATTTTCTATCATAGTAGTTAGTTTCTATCTTAAGGATATTTCAACAAATTATCACATTTTGATTATTACTAAATACTTATTAAAATTATCTATTTAATAGGAAAAAGATAGTAAAAAACCTAAAATTTAATATCACATATGAAAATTGAGAAGCTCTAAGACAACATCTAATGAATGCTATACATAATAGTATAGCTGAAATTAGAAGTTATCCAATTAAACCTCTCAGATGGGCGTAGTTTGACCTTCTGCATTTTTCTCCAAATGACAGCGCCAAGTCAGTTATAAAGTTTTCAATCATCTGGATGTTAGCCTTTGAATGCAGTTCAACAGTAGGAAATCTTGAAGGCAGATTGTAAATTATTTTCAAATTCTTATTCTGTATTACTTGTAACTTTTTCAGGTGTGACCTGGCACAATCATACCAGATTTGGCAGCCATACGTAAGAATTGGCCTTATACACATTTTGAATAAAAGTAATTTATTTTTAAAATTCAATTTTGACTTCCTATTCAGAAGAGGATATAAAGATCGCCCGCACCTGATTGCTTTAAGACATGTATTCTCTAGGTGCTCTTTAAAATTTAGTTTTTGGTCTAATGTAATTCCTAGATATTTCACGGATTTCGCGAACTCTATTTCATTGCCTTGAATCCTAAGTTTCCTACAAGGAATTCTCTTAGGTGACTTGTTGTAAGGAAACAAAATGGCCTGAGATTTTTCTTCATTGATTTTAATTTTCCATTTAGAAAAATATTTTGCGGCTGATAACAGAGCGTTCTGAATTTTCTTCACAATAGAGTTAGAAACCTTACCGTGACAGATTATAGCACTGTCATCCGCATAAAATACCACATCATTGCCTCTGACAATTTTGAAGTCGGAAATGTAGAGAGAATACAGCAATGGTGATAAAATCGAACCCTGGGGAACACCAGCTGGAATGTCACGCATTGTGGATTGACTTCCGTCAACATCAACCACAAACTTTCTGTCCTCAAGGAAACTTTTCATTAATTTAATTAGGTATAGTGGAATATTCATTTTGTGAAGCTTGAATATAAGGCCTTTATGCCAGATAGAGTCAAAAGCTTTCTCCACGTCAAGGAAAAGAATACCAGTAGTGTACCTTCGGTTTTTATTCGATCTAATCATGTTGACCACTCTCTTAATCTGGTGAATAGTGGAATGTTCTGCCCTGAAGCCAAATTGATAGGGATGAATTAGGTTGTTGTCTTCTACAAACGATTTGAGTCGATGATGAACAATTTTCTCAAATAATTTGCCTAAGGAGCTTAATAGACTAATAGGGCGATAATTGGATGGAAGTCTTTCATCTTTTCCTTTCTTTGGGAGTGGGATAACTTTTGCTAGTTTAAAAGCGCTTGGGAAGTATGATTTAGTGATACAGAAGTTGTAAATTCTAAGTAAGTAATTTAAAGCAGTATGAGGAAGATTCTTTAACAAGATATTGTTGATTTGGTCTATACCAGGCGCTTTGGAGCACCTAAGGCAAGAAATGAAAAATTTTATTTCGCCCAAAGACGTCAGAGAATGGACGTCGGTGAACGACGAATTGTCTCTTTCCAACAGATTAAATATAAAGTTAGCTTTATTTTGCATTGAGCTATAGGAACCCGCAGTAGTTAAATGGGCTTTTTCAAATTGATCGGCAATGCTGTCAGCCTTTTCTTTATTAGAACAAATCTCTTTATCATTAACTACTAAATTTTTTATAGGCTTATTCCTTCCTTTAATTTTCTTTGTAATTTTCCAGAATTTCCTGCTACCGCTAGGAATTTTGGACAAAAATTTTGACCACTGGGCGTTTCTTTCTTTGTTAATATTGAAGGAAATTAGTTTATTCAGGCTCCCTTAGAATTGCACCTAAGGTTATTCTAGAATTTGGATCAGTACAACGTTGAAATTTTCGCTTGTACGTGTTTCTTGTTGATATTAAATATTTACAGATTTCATTTAATTTATAGTTATGAACTTTTCTAGGTTTGATGGGAATTGAATCGAAACATGAAGCTCTAACGAGATCAGTAAATTCTTTTATAGAATCCTCAATATTAAAGGAAGATATGTTTTCATTGAGGATTACGGAGGAGGTAATTTTTGAGTTTAATGAGATTTTGAATCTGTTCCAATTAGCATTATGGAAGTCTAGAAAAGATTTTTCTATATGATGAATGTCTTCATTAATAAAAAATAATATTGGAACATGATCCGAATATAAACTATGGGGACAGGTCACTAAATCGCTGAATTGTAGTGTGGAATTAGATAGCAGAAAGTCAATCGTCGATGCCTGTCTGAAGGTGAGATTTTGAGGAATTCTAGTGGGGTTAGGTGGATAATATATATAATAATTATTACTATTTTGGTGATTAAATAGAAGATTTCCAGCAGTATCGGATTTAGCGCAATTCCAACTGAGGTGATGTGCGTTTAGATCCCCTAGGATGAAGAAGTCGCCATTTGTAGATGTCATCAAGTCGAGATCGTGGATGAAGTCAGGAGTGTAACGAGGACAATAAGCTGATATGAATTTGACTTTAGTGTTAAGAAACTCCACAGACACGCATACGTTTTCTATCAGTTTCGTTGGAAATGACGAATCGACGTTGTGTTTCAATGTTGATTTAATAACTATTGCAACTCCTCCTCCATGAGAAATTCTATCTTTTCTATACACTTTGTACCCTGACATCTTAAAGCTGTGATTTGATTTTAGAAATGTTTCGTTCAATAGAAGAACATCGATAGAGTTTTCTTTTATAAAATTATGAAGTTCCACAGATTTAGAGTATGTAGTAATGCCTTGACAATTCCAGTGCATTACTTTAAGACTGTTTTGAATTTGATTAAATTGCATATTTTAGCATAGACATGATAACATTGAGTTGCTCCATTTTCGTTCTACAATTGCGTAGATCAGTGATGGCTCTTGTAAAAATTTTGAATAATTCATCGATACTATAAATTTCAGCTGTTGAAGAACATTTTTGAGCAGGAGTTTCAAGTATACTGGCATAGGAGTTATTCAGGACGGTGGAATTATTCACGTTTGGAACAAATGAAGTTCTGTTTAGATGGGGAAAATCAGCAGCGGATGGATCGAAGACAGCGGGCAGAGGACGGTTTTTAGTGTGGGATTTGTTCATTAGATGTTCGGGAATTGATAAATATTCTTTGCGGCTGGGGCAGCGTGGATCGTCGGCTCTATGATTATTGTTCTTTAAATTTTTTTTACTGCAATTGAAGCATTTGTAGACGGCGGGGCTGCCTTCAGGTACTTTGTTAACCTGGCAGTTGGCTACATCATGATCACCCCCGCAAGCAATGCATACACTTTTGCGGAAACAATTTTTAGCTCCATGACCGTACATGGCACACTTTGTACATTGCGTCGGCCCTCTGTTTCTTTTTTGAGGATTTTTCCAATAGACTATAATTTGGCACAAACGTCTAATTTTCAACACTTGAGATTTTGAAATTATCGTGCGATCAAACTCAACCATATAAATAGCATCATCAACAGATGAGCGAGCTGTAATTATTTCCTTAATATTGACAACATTGATGTTGTAAGAGTTTTTTAGTTCTTCTTTAATGTCATTAGGATTAAGTTGTGGTAGACCGTAGAGAACCAACTTAAATATTTTAGTATCTTTGCACTCATGAGAGTAGAAAGTATAGCCTAAAGCAATAAGTTTTTTCTTTGCTTGTTCGAAGAGCGTAATTGATGGTGAGATAATTTTAGTACCGATGGACATTCTCTTAAATTCATATGATGGTCCAATCAGCTTGTAAACACATTGGAACTTATGAACAGCATCCACAATAATTGGGGGAACAACAATTTTATAATCACGTACTTCGCCCTCTTCTTCACTATACGTATCATCGTCATTAACAAGTGTTTGTAGAATGTTAAACCGGTTTTCATTGTTTTTATATTTTTCTTTTGGTGCTCTGCCTGACATCTTCTTTCGTTTCAATGAATGCATTGATCACTAGTAGTTGTTATTGTTTATTGTTATTATTTATTGTTATTGTTTATTGTTTCAATGTGAAACAGAATTTTACAGGAATGGAATTTGAATTTTGTTTATAGTAATTACACTGATTTTTGTTGGTATGGTAGTTATTACTACGCAACGGAGGAGAAAAAAGAAAAAACGTCTGCTTACAATCAATGATAGCATAAGACTGATTTTAATTAGATTTGAAGTTCTCAAGTCCTTAAAAGAATTTCAAAATATCAACAACGTTTTTCCTTCACCTCAATAAATTAGAATTTTTATTAGAACTTTTGCAAATTTTTTTTTTTGCAAAATTCTAAATGTGGCCACCTTTTTCGCCAAAAATATATACACAAAACACTTGTTCACCTCTGGAACATCTTTCCTTTATGGGACACGTATATATATATATGCACACATTTATAATTACTTGTGTATATTTCTGCAATATTTTCGAATTAAACAGGAAAAAGTTTTTGTTGACATAACCAGAGGTAGGTATGTATGTAGGTGTTGGTGCATGTGTATATATTTTAAGTGGCTGTTACTTTAAGCGTTTGTGAATAACAAAACGTGAGATTCATTTATTAACAAAAAAACTTAACGCTTCAACATTGAATCACAGCAAAATATGTTTTAATTATTAAAGCTTTTTGTTTTTTGGTTGTGATTTAGAAAGTTGAAATGCAACTTTAAAGCAAGTATTCTGAAATAAAATACAAACTGTATGTTAAAGAAGTGTATTAGACTCTAACACTTCTAGTGGAATTAAATCAACGAATTGAATAAAATTTCGATTGATTAATATTTTAACCAATGTATTTAGAGTTATTCTCATCTACATATCAGTTTTATGAAAGGATAAAACCTTTTAAATATAATAAATGCAACTCAACGACTTGCGAAAAACCGAGTTTCATTGCTACCTCTACACCCAATACGATTTCACAGATGTTGCTGATACTAGACATGGGCTGATGACATGCTACAGTATTTTATTTACCTGCTTAGCCGCAAACACTTAATAATATAGATAACAATCGATTATTTCGAATCTGGCAATACTTATGTCATTCTATTCTGTCACAAAATTCAGTATATTATCTCCATTAAATGTAATGAACGGAGAAACTGCATGATGATGTCGATTTTCCCAAAAAAAATCATACTATCAGATGATGCTCGTTTTCATCATGGTGGGTACGGTAATAAGCAAAATTGTCGTATTTGTGATTAGAAAACCCACAAGTGGTCTTACAGAAGCACTGCATTACGAGTGTGTTTGGTGCGGCTTTTGGATCGTTGATCATTGATCAGCATTGATAACCGAATTTTTTTGTACCCGCTCTTCATGGTATTAATGTGAACGATGTTTGGTTTCAACAGTCGCCGTATTATAATAGGTAGTGTGTTGGTTTATTAGCCGTAAAGCACGGGTTCGTATCCTAGGTCAGGCATCAAAACGAAATATGAAAAAATATTTCTTCGGCGATTTCCTCTCAGCAGATTTCTGGCAAAAACTCTGAGAGTAAATAAACGTGCCATGAAAAAGTTTCTCAAAAATCTGTCGTTCAGAATCGAAGTTAAACTGTAGGTCTCGCCAGACAATTCAGCATTTGAATGCCAACATTTGTGATGTCATTGTCGAGATTCGATTGAAAAACTTCACAAAAGTTGGTCCGATCGAATGATGTACTGTGAGACCAGCCGCGGTAGCCATATCAATGAAATAATATTCCATTTCTAAGCGAAACAATTGTACTTCACATCAAAGAAATAAATTTGGCAATATTTCGAAACGTTTTTGTTTTAACGCAGTTTTAAATTTAAACTATTAAGTGGCCTACCCTGTATTAAAAAAGGCAAAATAAATAATAAGAAAATAAAAAGAGCTATCTTCTTAAAGCCTTCTTTCAGAAAGAATGGAAGGGAATAAGAAAAATTAATTTGCCTGGTAGTTTCTAAACGTTTATTGGTGCGTCAAATACTTTGTAACACTTCGGGGAATAAATCAATTGAAATCCGATACTTCAAAAGGAGTTAATACTTAAGAATGATCACTTTATCTATATTGTTATGTATTTTCGGTATAAATTTTGTTGACAGTCGATAAACTGCAATTTATTTTATTTTGACATCATTTTTTCGTTTTTTGTTGAGGTCTTGTTTATTTTTTCCCATAATTTTATTCAAATCCCTTTCAGTAACAGAGCATGTATAGAGCAAGAAAGGTTTTCCTTTTTAACATACGTCGAAGTATTCCTATAAGGGTTCTAATAGTTTACCTAATAAAAAAAATTTGTGTATGTTCGTTCGAAAACAGTCTCTGTTATAATGTGGTCACATCTAAAATCTGGATGATTTGGTTCTACTTCATGCATATCTGGGAACTTAAACTTTAATGCAGTTATTGCAGCCACGTTTTTGAGAAAGAAGTTCAATGTTCATAGAGACAAGATAACCTCGAGGCCAGCCTGCGGCGTGGACTTCAGAGCACCCGTGCTGCCCAATTATGCCAAATTCGATTCCTTGTTCTGCCTACCGTTATATAGATTCCCACCATACTAATGCCCTGTAGGAAAGTATAGCCCGTACAATCACTGTATACATCCAGTGGATGATACGATGTACACTCCCAAACGTCCTACGCCTTCTTCATTCTTTCCTTTACCTTTTTGTACATATTTTTTAATTACTAGTTTGTATTATCTTTTTTAGTTGATCTTTAATCTATTAAGGCACTTTCTTATTCTTTTCTTCTAAAAATAATTCAATTTAAAGTCATTCAAATTTCGATTCAACATGTTCAACCGGATACCTTAATTTCACACAAGTATTGTCAAAAATTGTGTCATTCATAAAGGAAATAAAATTTTTGTTAAAACATAATAACTACTTAATTCATTAAGTGACCTTAATTTATATCCTTTTGTTATATACATACATACGTATGTGTAATTTGCAAAATACTTTTACAAGCTATATTCTTTAGTATTTCCGTCTTAATACAGCATTTTCTCAAGCGCATATAAGCACATGCTTGAGAGTGTGTTCTTAAGATTTTGCCTTAAAGAAAATCTAAGTAAAGTTTGCCTTTAAGAGCTTTTCATAATTTGGTTAAATGCAAAAGTTATCAAACAGGGGAGAGTGAATTTAGTTCAACACAAGAGTGTTTCCGTTGTCTGTAACCACTGACTGTAACAGAAGTTCTACTGTTGCATGCCTCAACTTATGCTTGAATGTGAAAATCGCACCTATTCTGTATTGTAGTTTGAAAACAAATATATTTTTCTATTTTTAATTTTATTTTCTACTTTATTTCTCTTTAGTTGAACTTGAAAAAGTTTGAATATTTGAAATATTTTTTAAATTTTTTAATATTCCCGTTCAACTTAAAATACAGAACAGGCCTGCTGTTTGTATTAAGTAAGTGCATAAAAGGAAATTTTAAGCTGAGGCTGTAATAAACTTTTGTTTAAGTAAATAAAATTAAGAAGTTCAAAGCTATTAAGATTATTACAAAATTATGTGATTGTTTGTTTTGCTAACATGTGTGTTGAATTTTGTGAAAACTTTCTCTTGAAATTT
This sequence comes from Sarcophaga carnaria, assembly GCA_958299815.1. Classification (NCBI taxonomy): domain Eukaryota; kingdom Metazoa; phylum Arthropoda; class Insecta; order Diptera; family Sarcophagidae; genus Sarcophaga; species Sarcophaga carnaria. Next base: position 47,380,532 of record OY283150.1, read on the forward strand.
TATAAAGTTTTTTACTTCTTTTTTTGTGAAGAATATTTTTTTCTCCACACCTTTTTAAATACCAAAAAACAATTTCTGATACAAAGGGACAACATTTATTAGCTGTTGAATTATATGTCATAAGTGAGGTAATAATTTCAAATATGGGCAAAATTCAATAAAACTTAACATTTTTTATTTAATTTTTTTTAATCCTTATACAATTCGGTGCTGAAGCTATCCAGTCATCTAGTAGGTAGTGTGTTGGCTTATTAAGCATGAGGCCTCGGTTCAAACTCCAAGTCCAATATTTCTTCAGCGACTAGCTCTCAGCACATTTCTGGCAAAAACTCTGCGAATAAAATAAAATTATCATGAAAAGTTTCTTAAAAATCTGTCCTTCGGTGTTGATTTTAAACTGTAGGTCCCGCCACTCATGTATAAAATTAACACACACACATGATAAGTGGTGTGAAAAATTTAATAAAAAATTTTTATTAAGCAAGAACGATTCAATTCTTTGATACAAAAAGAAAAAATAAATGCTTGTCGTTGTAGGGTATTTAAACAATGGTTTTATGCCAATATAACTTATTTAGTTTTTGTTTCTTTTTAAATAAAAATAAAATTTTATAACATTTTATGACATTTGTTTGAGCATTAAATTTTTTTTATCGATTTTTACAAATAAATATTTGCGGCATATTGCATTACTACTAACCGCATATAATTTTTGTATTTGAAATATTTTTTTTTGTATTTTTATAAAGTGCAAGTGAAACATCTGCTTTTAAAATGTTATCATAAAAATACCTTTTTTTATAGCACATTATATATGAACATGTTTACATATGTTTAACAATGTACAATGGTGTGTGTTTGTGATTTTATATGAGTTTAACCATATGTACATATGTGTAGGAAATATAATTTTATTTGCAAATGAGCCTCAACCACAAACCATGTGAAATATGATACAAATTGATTGAAACATCGTTAAAGTGAAATTACTCTGCAGTATGAAAATGGATTCGTAATGAAATTCAATAAATTTCACATTCAGAGAAGGATAACATCAGCTTTGTTTTTCTTTTACGAAATGATCAGAAAAATACATAAACAGCCATATTAATAAAGATGACAATAGCTTTTCAAATCTTCATTTAGAAAAATATCTGAAAGCTAAAATCGCGGTTATATTCCATAAAATGTTAATACAAAGAAAACCACTGTCTTGGGATTTGCCGAGACAGTGGTTAATGCACAAACGTTAGCAACTACGATACATAGTTTTGTTAGTTAGACTATAATAAGTTACCTACTTACTTACATTACATTACATTACAACCCTTCAGTCAGGATTACGACATCGTTTCTCACACCACTCATGACGTGTGCCTTAATTTTATACATGAGCGGCGGGACCTAAGTTTAAAGTCGATTCCGAACGACAGTTTTTTGGGAAACTTTTCATGACAATTTTATTTTTCTCTCAGAGTTTTTGGCAGAAATCTGCTAAGAGGATATCGCTTAAGAAATATTTTTTCATATTTTCGTTTTGATGTCTGACTTGCGGTTTGAACCCGGGCCTTACGTCTAATAAGCCAACTACCTACTAGACTACGACGACTTCATTGGCCATTAACAACCCGTTAATCGGATTTTGGTCTGCTTTAGCACATCCTTCCAGTCGCATCTGCTTCTTGAGCGCCTTCGCCAGTTGGTCACACCAATCGAATGTCAGGGCTTCCTCAATTTGGTGGTCCTTCCAACGTCGACGCTGACTTCCGAAAATCAAATACACGTCTCGCTGGGACATCCGCTTCCATCCGAACTATATGGCAGATCCAGCGCAGTCGCTGGATGTTAATGCGCTGCACGACGTCCATATCGTGGAGGAGTTCATACACCCCATGATAGGTCGGATGCGGTAAAACATCACCAATTCACAATGGACCGAAGATCTTACGTAGGACTTTTCTTTCGAATACTCTCAAGCCATGCTTCTGCGCCATAAAGAACACAGGCAGGTTGAATGTCTTGTAGAGTATAATACTATAATAACTAGCGGGGTTTTAATCTACTCCGTGTCCATTGCAACAGAATATTGAAAACCGAAATCAGCAGTTTCATTTGCTTTTCTCATTCCTATCATCTCATTATCGGTTTTAAATCAGTTTATTACTCTTCTTAGTGAACTGAACAGTACTGGGCATTGAACAATATTTAAACCATAACTGTAATAAATCTTTGAAGTTGAGAAAACCTATGAGGACCACATATGAGACAAATGTCTTAGAAAGGTCAGACAGTATCACACATTCAGAAAGAGTAGAATTCTATGAGCAAGGCTTCTACACGCAATAAACGATCATAATATAGTATTAGGGATTACCCTTGTACCTGCTACAGTAGTCCTATCACCTACTAAGGTAACATCATTATGGTCCTTAGAGAAATGTTTAGTAAATAAAAACTAAACAAAAACTTTTGCAATGAGTAAAAATCAAATGGGTAGACTTGATAGGAGATGATGCGAGAACATTAATACTATGTTCAGACATCCACTTTTATTAAGTCAATATTCGGTTTATTGATTACAATATTTTAAGTGTTTAGACATAACAATATACACAGTTCAGATGCTTTTTCAATATGTATTTGGCAGCTGGTAAAGAAAACAGCTGGTTGTTTTAACAACATTATCCTTGTTTTGTTCGTTGTTTTTTTCGTTTTTTTTTTGTTTGTCGTTGTTGGTATTTGAGTTGTCAAATATCAATAGAAAGTGTTCGGAAAATTGTAATATGCTCACTGAACGTACTTATGACAGTGCTGTATTTCAAATTTTAATCAATATTATAACAATTTATGAATTTATTGAGCAATAATTAATTGACATTTTATATGAAATATTGAGATCAATAATGCCGTTTATTGCGATTTACTCAATATAGGTACATGTCTCAACATAGTATAAGGTTATCTAACTGAGAGCCAACGACTCTAAACAGAGGAATCTGATAAATATTCATTCTTTTGTACGGTATTGTTGAAAAGTTAATAAAGCATTCGGTTTAACGTATCGAATGTATTCTATGTATTCTATTTTGAAAAACCTACTGATTCTTTAATGTGGGGAACATAACATCGTTCAAATGTCCATCACAGCTTCTCTGTTATCTGAAATATCCAAATGTCCATGACTCTGGCGCATAAATCAGACTGAATTTGATTGATAGTATGAGTTGTCTTGACTTTGTGGTTTGTGGCTTATTTGTCTACTGTATTAAATCGTACAATCTCAGTGGCCAGTTCGCATCAACTCCATATGAGATGACCATACCCACAAAACGCTCGTGCAGAATATCTAATGTAGGATTAGCTGTGTGTCTAGTACCAACGTCCTTAACCTTAACCTTATGTCGTTGGTGTTCAAATCATACAATTCAGACCAAAAGAAGTTGATAATCATTAACTTATTGTGCTTGCCGTTGACAGTAATGACTGGCTAACGTCGTTTCCGAAGAAATATGGAGCGATGTTGCTGCCAGCCGAAAAGCAAAAGCAAATAGTAATGTTTTTGGAATGCATTGAACGTTTTTGGATCTTATGTGAATTATTATCATCGTAAATTCGATTATTTTGTTTGAAGATGATTACATAAGCATATATATATAAATGGTCAATACAACTCTTCCGTCAGGATTACTACCTAGTTTCTCACACCACATATGTTGTGTGTGTTAATTTTATACATGAGTGGCGAACGACAGATTTTTGAGAAACTTTTTCATGACAATATTTTATTTATTCTCAGAGTTTTTGGCAAAAAAAAAACTGCTGAGGTGCAGTCGCCGAAGAAATATTTTTTTGTATTTCATTTTGTTGGAGATGTTTAACGTGGGCTTAGAACCGAGGCCTCACGTTTATGAAGCCAACACACTACCTACTAGACTACGGCGACTACAAAGTTGAGAATGATTATTCGATGAAAATTAGGGTCAGTTGACAATTGCTCCAGAGCTTATGTCCTTGTTTATAGTCATCCATGGTGATTTGACAGAACAGATTGAATAATTGACAACTAATTTGACAGCGCATATTGATTTTATTGCCCAAACTCCCTTAATTCAAACTTAAAACGATGTAGCCAAATGTGTTTGGTTTCTAATTAAAAGAAGATTTATAAACCAAAATTAAATATGAAACAAAGAATTCTCAAATTCATATCATCCTGTATTTTATATTCAAACAATTTTTAACGCCAACAATTAGTATAAATCAATAATTTGAAATTTCAAAAAAGGGAATAAATTTGCATACAATTTTATTATGGACTGACTGGTTAAGTAATAAAAAAAATTGATGGCTGACCACATGAAAACAAAACTTTTAATCAAACTGTTAATCAAACGAATGCAAATTTGGGAGACTTAAATTAAAAATAAAACCATATTTCTAGAAATTTTTCTCATTCTTGCAAAATGATTAACATTTTAATTTATTTTGAAATGTCTTTAACAGATTGGTTTCAATGCTGGCAATGGCACTCAAGCCTATGAATACAAGCCGTACAGTCAGAACATGGTATTGCGTGATTTGACTGGTCGTGGTTGGGGTAATGGTTTTCCTGGGCGTCACATCTTCCGCATTGATGAACAAATCCTAATTGGCTCCTGTAATAAGGATATTGGTAAGTTAAATGATGGCCTTAAAAAAGAAAAATAAAAAAAAAATTATAAAAAAATATTCCCCATAAACTTTAAACCAACAAAATGGTCCCCTCCCCACAAATAGTATGAAATAATTTGTGTTTTTTTTGTTGTTGTTAAACCTTAATATTATTTATTTTGTACGTGTTTATTTAATGTTATATAGATGCTTCCCATTTACCTTTGACCTTTGCACCTGAGTCTGGCAATATGTTGGGTGGCACGGTGGTTAACATTACTGGCCCCTGTTTTGATCCGGCCGTACGTGTTATGTGCCATTTCGATACTGAGGATGTTCTGGGCAAATATGTGGATAAAAATCGTGTCATTTGTGTCCAGCCATTCCTTAAGGCTGAAGGTTATATACGCTTTGAAATATCTGTGGGTAATGAACGTTTCAAATGGCGTGGCAAATATTTTGTTGGTAAGTTTTATTGCGAAAAATAAAAAAAAAATAAAAATTCTTTAAACACACATAAAATATAAATGAAAACTCATTATAAAAAATTTATGATTTTCATTTTTATATTCATTTTCCACTTTTCCATTTTCCACAATTTTGTTTTTATTACTTTTCATTATAATTCTATACCCTACACAATGGTGGGCATTTGAGGTGGATTAATTTTTTGTAACACTTGAAAATCAAAATTCAATTCACATTTATAATTTTAAAAAATGATTAAAGAGTCAGATTTTAAACTGTTCGAAAGGTGACTTTGTTAGATTCACATTGTTGGAAGATGTCAATCAAATCACATGCTACTACCATGTGTTTAAAAATCAGTGAAAATTCGATATAAAACTGTCACATTTTGCTTCCAAAGAAAAGGCCTATCACATCTGCCGAAAATTTTTCTGAAGTGAACGAAGAAAATATTTTTTTTTCTGAGATCAACACTCAGAGGATCACCCGTATTCATGCAGAGCACAGTGTTGGGATATAGAAAATATAGTATATAGGAGAAAAGAAAAAGGGAGAGTGTGTGACAATTTCTAGTTACAATGCAGTAGACAAAAAAAAAAAAAACCAACAGCTCAATGGTTTACACGTTTATGATCTGAAAATTTCGTTGTCAAACATGCACCTCGGTCTGGTTGACTAAAAAATCGTTGAAATCGTGAAAAAATTTGATAAAATCTGACACCTAAGTAGGGTGAACGTTTGCTAGGAAACTAAACTTTTATCATCAAACATTTGCCAATCACCTGACGAAAGCCTGCTACATAAAGAAGATCGACGTTTCTGCAACATAATGAAAAATTTAATCGTATTTCCCTTTGTGAGATATAGTAAGATATAGTAAGAAATCGCATCTTCTTTAACGCGAACGGTTGCAGGAGATGATAAGTTGATCCTCAACGATAAATATTTTCAAAAATATCGTAAGTAAAGGAAGATGAAGCTCTATATACCGTGACAAAGCCAGAATTAACACCAAGAAAGAAATAAAGGAATATTGTATCTTCCGTGGAACATAAGCAGTTTAAGTCGCTGCATTTGGAGCTACCAATGTGGAATGGCTCCAGGACTGGAAAGTAATTGATGAAAACTGTGGAATCACAATGGATCCCATGTGGCCTAAGAAGGTCCATCCGCATTTCCTTGGGTGGACAGCCACCTCTATCTACCTAGCTATGTCCCGTGGAAGGAGACTTCCTATGAGCTTCTAGACCCTAGAAAAATGATTGATTTTAATGTCTACAATCGACATTTGACGAGACCAAAGCAAGCAATTCAGCAGAATTCAAGCAAAAAGTCTGAGAGTAAATAAAAATTGCGATGAATAAGTTCCACAAAAAATTTGTCGTTCGAAGTCGATTTTACATTGTAGGTCCCGCCACTCATGTATAAAAAATTAACACACACAATATAAGTGGTGTGAGAAGCTAGTTTGTAATCCTGACTGAAGGGTTGTAATGACCAAATTATCTTTGTATGTATTGTATATATCATAAACAAAGCCAGGCTTAATAACAAGAAAGGCAATGTTGTATGTTCTGTGAAAATGAGCTTCCAGATCTTCCTGTGAGCTTTTGTGTCCTCCTAATAGAATTGATTTTAATGTTTACGGTCAACAAATGACGAAACTAAAGCAAGAAATTGAATTAAAATGACTACAATTGATTAACACAAAACACGTTGTATTCCATTCTAACAAAGTCATACCACACATTTATTTTATGGATGGCTGGATAGTTTTGATGCATATATCATATAGTTTATCAATAATAGATTGTCCTGGTGTAAATTTAAATTCCGTAGAAACCTGCTATAATTAATTGGATCAGTTTTGCGCATAGAAAACTTAGAATTTTTACTTGAAGGCATAACAGCAGTTTACCCCAAAAATTTAAAAAAGGGTTTTTCGATTAAAACGACACAGATTTAGTTTAATAAAGTTTTTATTTTTGGCCAAACTTTCTCAAGACATCATGCGTTTTGTCGTGTTAGAAATTGTTAAATATTTATAAAAAACCTCTCCACCATAGAACTGAATAACGACAGGCGCATAAGCCAAGACCGGCTTATATTCGGTATTAAACATTTTATTTTGTTCAGATGGATTTATATTTGAAGCAACTCCTACTGAAAAGTCTTCAAGTGAAATTCGAATCAAAAATGTTATCTTCATTTTAATCATTCAGAAATTTCATAAACATTTCCATTATCTATTAACGAGACCCTATCGTTCATATAATATTTTTATTTTCACTCTTAGTTACTGAAGAATATGTTACAATCGTGCTGTAGGCTGTAGCACAGTTCATTTTAACCACACATACAATGTGTTATCATTTATTTAATTTATTTTCTTAACGCTACATTCACAGAAACCCCTGAAGCGGCCACTGAGAAAATTTTCTTTGAAACTGATGATGTCCATAAGAAAACACCCAAGGAGATACGCATAAATTGGAACGCTTATAATTTAACATCAAATTTAAATGCTCAAATAATGATATCATTGTGGGGTTATCGTGAAACCACCATTTAGTAAGTAATTCTGAACATTAAAACTCTCATGTGAATGTTCACATATGTATGTGTGTATGCATGGTCATATTTGTTGTGTTTTGTTGTTATTAACTTTTGTGGTTTATTTAACTGAATTAATTTTAACTGTACATTTTAGCCCACAGTTGGAATATATTGATGTCATTGAAGGTAGTGTCTCTAATAATGGCCATTATACGATAGCGCCACAAAACTTTATCAACCGCAATAATGCTAATAACGATCTGCAATTCGGTTTCCTACAAATTAATTTAACCAATCCACAGCAGTATAATAATTTACAAATCAGTCCGTAAGTAATAAATACAATATAAATACGTTTATATTAAATAACAAAAATTATTAAATAATTTTTATTGCAATTTAATTAATTTTTAGTTCATAAGCAGAATTTATAATTGAAAAAATCTCCTTCTCCCAAAAGGTTTTTCGCATTTAGCTGTGGGCATTTAATGCCACTGAAGCTAATAAGTTTTTCTTTTAATGAATATTCCTTCATTAAATTTATATTCAAATAAAACTAAAATGAATAAATTCTGACAATGATTTTTGACAAAACATAGTCTATTGTTTGAGTAGCATATGCATTCACAAACTTCCATTAAAATATTGGATTTTCGATAACATAAAACAAATTTTGTAATTTCTATAAGACTCTAGTACCGCTTTTCCAAAAACAAACTCTGGTAATCCCGGCTTATTACACTAGAAAGCTTGAGAAAGGATTTGAATATGAGCCTTGAATGGATAATGAGCTTACTGGCCAACGAACAGGCAGAAAATCTAGATATTCTTGATAATAAGGTGATCCAAGTAGTGTCAGGAGACTTAATTTAACTTAAGGCATCAATTAACTTGTCATCTAACCATTCGTCCAGAAATATTATGACCCCAGGCTAGATTTAGGTTACATAACTAATTTGTCATTCTAACTCTTTAGTCAGGATTACGACCTTATTTCTTACAGCACTTATATCGTGTGTGTTGATTTTATACACGAGTGGCAGGACCTACAGTTTTAAAGTTGACTCCGAACGACAGATTTTTTGAGAAACTTTTCATGGCAATTTTATTTACTCTCCGAGTTTTTGCCAAAAATCTGCTGAGAGGCAGCCTTTCAAGAAATATTTTTTCATATTTCGCTTTTTTCGAGATGTCTAGGCTAGCAAGGGTTTGATGCATGGTCTTACGTCTAATAAGCCGACACTCTTGATTACTGGACTAAGGTGGCTTCTAGGTTAGGTTAGGTTCAGGTTAGGTTTGGTTAAATTGGCAATCGCTGCAAAGAGCTTGGATTCTATAAAATCCAGAAATATTACCTAATCCATCGTAGTATTAGAACCCACTGTAAGCTAACATTTATCAGTCATCTCTACAGTTTTATGAAGCTGCAGATTCTGTTGAAATAACCTTTGGCTAGATACGTTCTGTCAACAAACTCTATGTGTCCAACAATCTTCGTTTCAAGGCCGGACAGTGAGATCTTATATTTTTCCTTGTGATTACAGTTTTTGCACCATTCAGTGTGAGATCATACCAGACTTCGGTCTTATGCATCCTGTGTAACTGTCTTGAGCCGGAGGTCGGAATCTTCGAAAAACACTTTTGTTCCAACAAAAGAGTTCACGATTCAACATCACTGGTGCCTAGATACTAAGCCCACCCCTTACATTCCTAAACCACTCTCCCCACGCGGGACTGCCGTATGATATTACTTCCCTGGTTAGCTTTTTCGCTTTCGTTCCTCCAACCTTCGGAGTACCAGCAATACTTCAGCCATTTTCTGGCTATATTGGCTCCATAGAATCCTAGAATTCAACACCTCTTCCATAAGCCGGTTTGGTCGTAAAACTCGTTTCTCCGGGCCATCTAAATCTGGGGCTGCATGTTAGAATATGCTCCGCATCTTCCTCCTTATCCACACAGTTTGGGCATATAAGGGAATCCTGTGTAACTGTGTCCTGTTGTAACTGTTAAGACATATGTATGTATGTTCATATCTATATCGGCTTTTATCTAGTGGGTTCATTATCCTATCTTTGCTTTGCATATGAATGAAGAATTTACAAGAACATCTAAAGATGGATGTCAATGCGAGGGGCGAAATAAACTGAATTTGTTGGTTCACTAGTCTTTTCAAATTCGTAGGCTTTGTTGTTACTTTCGATGTCAGCGTATCCAGGAACTCATATGACGGTAACTATCGAATGTTTCGCTATGTTCTCCAAAGACAGTGTGCTCTTGCAGAATTTTATATGTAATCTCTCTATCGTAGCGATTATTTCTATATGTTATGTACGTCTGTTTATGCGGCTGTGGAAAGCCCCATAGGAAATGTTGAAAGTACTAATATGAGATTTGGTTTGAATAAAACTAAATTTTACTACAGGCTCAGACCAAAAGATATTTTTTAAAAGAGTTGTTTATCCACCATGTAATTAAAAAAATGTACAGGGTGGCTGATTTATAAGTTTAAATTTGAAAATGCAATAAAACCAAAACAGTTTGAAATTTTGTAAATTTATTTTTTTTCGTTGTGAATATACCCTAGAATTGTGATTTTTATATCTTTAGGTTAGAATATCTCGAAAAATTTTAAAATTCAGAAAAAATCCACTAGAATTGTCATATCATAGCTTTGTAAATGTTTAAATCCATATTAATCGTAGACTTATAATTTTATTGAATTTGAAATATATTACTCATACGCATCATACTACGTGTAGTGGAATAGTTACACTGAAAAGTATGCAATAAAAAATCTTTGATTTTGTCATGTATGAAACTAATGGAATTCAATATCACTCATACGTCGCATATATGCACTTGTTATTATGCATTTTACATACATACATACATATGTATTAAATATGAGCATAATGTGAATAAATAAACCGGGTGGGCCATTTAAAAGTTTAAATTTAATAATTAATAAAATAAAAACGGTTTGAAATTTTGACAAAAATATTTTGTTGTTGTGTGAAGTACAATTGTTCCCGCTGGACGTGCAATATTATTTCATTCTTGTGGCTGTCGTGGCAGAATGGTATAACAATAGTAATACAAGAAACTGTCTTTGATTTCACGTCCGGTTTTTTGGTTTGCAAATCATGATTGATAATAGGTTCAGATATCGTGCAGTCAATGTGTACATATGTCTTCTACGCTTTCATGTTCTTATTTATTTACAATGTAGATGAGGAAATTTTTGTTTAAAATAAAGGCTCGAAGACAGATTTTATAAAAAATAAAATCAGACCCAACATAGCGGTTCATAGAACTCTTAGAATTTCCAATCTTTTACAAAGTAAATGGATAATTACACAGGCTTCAAGTTAGTCATTATGACTTACCAGTGACGATTATAACATACGTGTTTTATTTAAGTAGCTTTTACCCAACGCTGACTATTGAGCACCGAGTCGCCACTAAGTTTTTGAGTTATTCAGACTGTAGACGAGTTGAATTTGGGCCAGAGAATGAAAAATATAAATGTCTGTCATTGCCTAGATACAACGCTTTTTATGAAAATGTATTTGGTTGTGGTATTGAGTATGCTTATGAGAGTGGTCTAGTCGCCGTAGGCTAGCATGCAATGTGTTGACTTATTAGATATGAGAGCACGGTTCAAATTCCAGGTCAGACATCTCCAACAAAACGAAATATGAAAAAAATATTTGTTCGTCGACTGCCTCCCTGCAGATTTCTGGCAAAAATTCCCATGAAAAATTTCTTAAAAATCTGACCTTTAGAATCGACTTTAAACTGTAGGTCCCGTTACTCATGTATAAAATTAACTCACACAACATAAGCGATGTGAGAATCCAGGTCTTAATCCTGACTGAAGACTTTTAATGGCCAATTATGTATGTATGAGTGTGGCTTGTCCTACTCTTTTTAAGAATTGGCGCTTACCGACTTTATTTTGATATTTGTTTTTAATGATATCCTCCCTAGGGTAGTTAATTGCCAGATGGCTTCCTGTATTGCTTACATTGCGAGTGTTTAAATTATATTAAATTTTAAAATTAAAATTCAATTGCTATTGAACCATTTTAATTACTACATCTTGGCCCCATTTTAATTTCAGTTTAAAAGTTTACCAAGACATAGGGAATATTTTTTTATATTTTAATTATTTTAATAATATTTAAAGCAACCTGTTCATAAATCGCTTTGGAAATACATATAAGCAATAACTACCAACTGATAACAAAAAAAAAAAAAAAAATACCAATACCGTCTTTGCAATATATTTGCAATAAACAGCCAGAGTGAGTGGAATTGTATGTGCTTGCCATTAAAGTTTTTCTCCATTTTTTTTTATAAAATTCTACTCTGTTCACTCCATTAGTTCTCATGCCCTTGAATTTCTATTTCAACATTACGACAGTCATTATAAACACACACGCATTTATTACGAGTACGTACATACATATTTACGAACATAGATATGCTTAATGCAGCGACATTTATTGAAGTGTACTTAAATATTTGAAATGGAAAGAAAAAACTATTTAATCTTACAACAACACTTATGTATGTAAGATACCCTACCATGAGATATAGACAACCTACTCTACTTTCGTTTTTTGTTAAGAATTTTTAAATTTTAGAAACGACGAATTCAATAGCATTTGTTGTCTTTTATATATTTTTTTTTAACAATTTCTTTAGTTTTTATTTCTATGCCGTTAAAATGAAACGAAACGCAGCGTATTAAACGCGTCTTGTTTTTATTCCATTTTCATTGCAAGTATTTTCTGTGAACATTTTCTTTTTTGTTGTATGGAGGAAGAAAAATAATTTAATTTCAGATCAATTGTGTGTAAAAAGCAAATAGTTAAACACAACAATAAATGCATAAAAGAAGAGCAAGAAGAAGCAAAAAATCCTAGTTAGAACAAGAAGTTTTGTAAACTAAACTATGCGGAAAAAAGTGCGTCATTCCAATCGAAACGATTTCCACCAACCCCAGCACCTTAAATGCAGATGACTCTGGGAGAGAATTGCCAGCAGTAAGCCAGCTTGTATGACTGGCATTCATTCATTCATTCAGGGCAGAGTTATTTGTTAAATTAAATTGCAGTGCAGGAGTAAATGTAGGATGATGAGTAAATGCAAATGTCAAGTGTATATTATAGTCTATGACACTCCATTTAAAATTGCAGATACTCAAGCTGATTGTCAGTTGTAATACCAGCAACAGTTCGATAGATGAATAGGAATGTAAATTCTGCAAAAAATAAATATTTGTTCAATAAATGAAACTTTATCCAGGCACAGTATTGATGAATACTCATGATGTAGTTTTTAGTCTTATAATATCAGATATACACGTAAAAGTTTTTTGTTTTTGTTGAACCATAAAATAATTTAAATTAATTTTCAATTAAGTAACATTTTTATCGATTAATGGATGTATTTTACTGCCCTTAGACTACACAGTCTTTTTTCTTGCCCAACCTTGTTGCCCTAACGAACCACAGGAAGCTGTTCGGTGACCCAGCCTCGCAAAGTATGGGGAACCCAGACATTTTCTATTTCAAGTATGTGTTCTTTTAAAGTTGCCGTGGTCTAGTAGATAGCGTGTTGGCTTGTTAGACATGAGGCTACGGTTGAAAACCCGGGTCAGACATCTCCAACAAAACAAAATAAAAAAAAAACAATATATCTTCGGCGATTTCCTCTCAATTGATTTCTGGCAAAAACTCTGAGAGTAAATAAAATTGTCATAAAATGTTTCTCAAAATTCTGTCATTCGCAGTCGAATCTGCCTAGCACCTAAGAAGTCCCCAGACATTTTCTTTAGAAATGCATTCACGTCTTACAGATTTCAAGTATGTGTTCTTTTGGATTGTCCTGCTAATCACAGAAATTACACGTCGTGCTGAGCACGATTTCTACAAATCTAGAGAAGATCTTCTTTAAGTCCATTTAGAAGGCAGATTATGATTCTGTAAGATGAGATTACTATAATTACATAATCTGCTGAGAGGACGTCATCGAAGAAATATTTTTTTGTTTTTCATTTTTTTGGAACTGTGGGCTCACGTCTAATAAGCCAACACACTACCTACAAGACTACAAGTTTGGATTGTCTCAAGTCCGTTTGGACTAAAAAAGTATTTGCTTCTCTCAATCTATGCTAACGCCAAGTACCCCATACATCTCGAGACTACTTATCTCAGTCCAGAGAAAGGTTCTAGCAACATTAGTGGAAGCACCGTTCATTTGCCTGCTCTTCAGTCAATCTAATAGAAGCTTTATGGTCGGTTGGCGACCTGCTAGTCAGATAGTAATGCTAGTGATTAGCAAAGCTTAGTATAGTATGACACATTGACTTAAAGACGGCCTTTGAAGGCGTAAACTTTCGCTTGGAAAGTATTAATAAGTTGTCCCTTTTGTGGTTGGGATATTGAATGTATGAAGGTCCGACAGTCAGATAGAATTGTTGGTGAACAATAGAGTTTATGATAGTCCAGCTGAATGGATTGAGAAGATCTTTTGCTAGCGTATAGTCCATGTGACTCCCTGATTCATTGATTCCATTCAGAGTTCAGTGAATTGCATATAGTAGCACATCTGGTACAAATAGTGCGATATATATATATATATATATATATATATTGTGATAGACTGATTTGTGTTAATTGTCAACTTTAGATTCTGTACAAAATCCCCTCCACCTCAACAGCTTTTAATAGTCGTAAGTTTAATTTGTGGTTAACACACGAGTGAAACTATTCAAGTCTAAGCGGTTACTAAAGGAGAAAATAAAGATCCGATGTCTTATATTTTTATTACTTATGAACGATATTTTTATGCCTTTGTAAAGAGGCATGCTTGAGCACAACTTTAATTAGATTTTAATAGCAGTTTTCTAATGTCTTTATGAAGCAACTAAACTTTCTTATAAATTGAGGCTGTCAACTGTGGTAAGAGAATGTAACGCTGGAAAATAATTTCTTGAACACCAGACTGCAGGAAAAAAGGTTGTCTGGAACGCTACCTTCGACGTAATTTTGCGACGACAGAAGTCTCTTGCGTGGATAGCGTAAGTTCCTAGAAATATCCATTTAAAATAGTTTCCTGGTTACCAGTCTGCCAAAAAAAATATTGTCTGGATTTTCATTTAATTTTTAGACGGCAGACTAAACAGACTTAAACAGAATTCGCTTGAATAGATGACGAGAAGTTTTTGTCGATTGTATTCTTTCTATCAGTTGTATGTAAATTGAAATAAGCCTCAGGACTAATATTTAATTAAAAAAAAAGCATTTAAGACATGGTCAATAAGTGTTCCAAAAACTCTGTATCACAAAACACTGTACCATTACACATTGTGTGGTATATACACAATACTTTTTAATTACAATGTTAATAGGAATACGAAGGGCAAGAAGTTTCTAATGAAAGCGCTTAACAGAGACTTCAAGCAATTTTATAATAACTTTTCCAATTTATAGTAATTGAACCATAAAGTCAAGTATTTGTGCCATTGAATCCATTTATAAGCTCTTGCGTTTTTATTATTTTATTTCAGTTTATTTTATTTCACCTTTTGGCAATATTTAATTATAGAAAATTGTTTTTTTTTATTTTTATTTCAAATGCTGAATGGCATCGTAAACATTTTATCACGATACCTTTAAAAGCCTACATTCTCTTCCTATGAAAATTCTCTTTTAAGGGATTCGTTTTTAAATTTATGTGGCTTCTGTTTTGTTTTTTGTTGCCTTATTAAAGTGGGCATTATTACCGTTTAGCACTTTATTACTGTGTGAAGTTGATTCTGTGGTAGTATCCTTGAATTAAGAAGATTAATTTCTATACAATAGAACATGTTTGTAGGGGTGGTGGCTGTCGTTATAACATTACCTTTGGGTAACATTAGTATTCGTTTCTTAAATGTGGACGTTTGTTTTCAATGCTTAACTGTTGTCTGTTTGCTAAGAGCCAAGTAAAATCCATGGTCCAGTGTTTAAATATGCGTGACTTGGTCTATTCACTGTCATTTACGTTGTAAATTGGGTTATAATTTCAGTGAAAGAGGCTTGAATTGAGAAGCTTTAATTGAATGCATAGAACTGATAATCGTAAACTCATTTGCATAGAATGTGTGAAAGAAATTGACAGATAATTAAGGGTTTAATAAAAAAAACCAAAAAAGTAGTGTGTTTAAGGTAATAAAAAAAAAATACAGAAAGTCTTTATTTACAATATGTGAACGCACGGTACGTATGAGTAATATTGTAAATAATTTTAATATTAATCATACGCATCGTATGACATTAAATGAATAGTTTTCTATTCTTAGGTTTAAAAGTCAAGTTGAAACAAGACACATAAAGCTTTAATTTCGATATCAATTTTATTTTGTTTTAATGCGTGGACATTGGTATTTGTAGGGCATACCATGTGTCTTAAATAATCAGCTATGGATTGGTTGCACTCTGTCGAACATTTTAGTCGGTATTTTAGGGATATGTTTGATTTTAAATTCTTCCAATTTAGGGAATCATTCGCAAAGACAAAGTATTTGATGCAGACCATCAAATAACAGCGTATAACAGCGACATAGCACAATATCTTGATGACGAATTGACATGGGCAAGACATGAAATTGCTCTTTCTGGAAACTTCTTATACAATATAAAGAAATCATAATGTTCGCGAAACAAGGAATTTCTTCGAGTCCTATGGTTTTTTAACATTAATTTTTAATTTTCTATGGGCCCCATATGTGATAACTTTGCTGTTAACATAACCACTGAGTAAACGATAAGCTAAGCTTCATCCGTGAAGAAATATTTCGTTTGAAAAATCGGCACTGCACAGCATGTTCTCTAGTAACTCATCGGAACATCGAGGTGAAAATTCAAATATAAAATCTGTTACATTGAGTCATAAAACAGTCTTAATTGTTAAGAATGTCGTGGAATCAATAAATTCAGATTATATGCCAAACTTTCTCTATCAGAAGCGATATTTTTGGCAAGGTGTACATTACGATGATGCACATGTCTTCCGAGCACTTGTAATGCATTCAGTATTGTAATAATTTTTCGAAATCCTAAAAGTCAACAACAAAAGTCAACGATCACATTTGAATCAATGTTTTTGTAGTGCGTTTAACAATTTCTTAGTCTTTGTCGTAGTCTAGTAGATAGTGCGTTGGCTTATTAGACAAGAGGCAATGCTTCAAACCTCAAGTCAGACAAATCCAACGAAATGAAATATGAAAGAAATATTTCTCAGGGAACTTCCTCTCACCAGATTTCTGACAAAAATTCTGCGAGTTAATAAAATTGTCATGAAAAAGTTGCTCAAAAATCTGATCCCGCCACTCATGTATAAAATTAACTCACACAACATAAGTGGTGTGAGAAGCTAGGACGTAATCTTGGCGAAAGGATTGTAATGACCAATTATGTATGTATGTATGTAATTAAGATCGGTTAAGACGATCACAAATCTGCTATCAGATCTCTATCGAGCGTTAGGGAGTGTTGCCGCTGCCGCGAAGTTCTCTTTCGGAGCTTCAGTGTCTCAGTTGTCTGGATTCTAGGGAACAGATACATTCCAGGCAACTCTAGAACCGATGAGCTCGCCAAAGTAGGTGCACTCCTTCTGGAACCCTCGCCAATCGAATTGGGTACGCCACTTGCCTGGGTAAAACAGACCATTAGGCCAAAATTCTTTCGGGACGCCAATCTATCCTGGGTCAATGTAGAATCTTGTTCCACTGCTAGACTCAGTTGGCCCACGATGGATAGAAGGCGCACCAAACAACAACTCAAACATGATCGTAGTGTCATCTTGATCACAGTTGCCATGTTTACAGATTATAGCATTATGGTAGGACACGCGGAAAGACTGCAGCTCCGATCTAACAACTTATGCCGTGGGTGTGGATCTGCTAAAGAGGAGAAAAGTGTTATGCACTTTCTTTGTCAATGCTCATCTCTTGGGGGAGCAGATTCAGATTATTTGGCTCTCTATTCTTTAACTAAATTAACATCCATTGACATTAAGAATATTGCTGCGTTTATTAAACTCTCATGCTGGTGTCCAGCATAGGGTAGTCATGCTTTTAATGAGCAGCCCTCGAGCTGAAAAACTTCTGCGATGAGTTTATACATTTTGTTGTTTTATTTGTGCCTAAATAACTAGAATTACTTTCAAATTTATAAATAAAATTATTGTTTTTATAACATTTTAATTATACACGCCAATCTATAGTAAACATTAATTTAACGTTAATTTTTATATGCGCATTTAAAAACAATTGTGTCTTGTGTCTGCTTTATATCATCCTAATAAATCGTTTTCAAACATTTAAATTATTTACAGAATTTTATGGTCGAAACCCATACCGTTGGCATGGTACTTCCAGCCACAGTGGGAGCGAAAATATGGTTACAATTGGCCCAGAGCATTATGCGATAATTGGATACGTACCGATAGATATTTAAGGTAAGAGAAACATTTACTTTCTTTTATTTCGTAAATTTTCAGTTTTCCTACCTACAACTACTCCCATCATAATTTTCGTTTAAATGGCAGGTTTAGTGTAATAAGAACAGAATCAGTTGCAACTGGCTTTTTACGCACGTTAAACCACAAAATTTTATGGTAAATACACTATTACATACGTTTACTCTGCTTACTTATTATGTAGCAATGTGTGCGTGTGTGTTGCGGCAGCGGTAAGAGAAATACAAATATTTTCAACAGGCATAACAGCAGGGTACACAGATTGTAAACGGTGTGGCACAATTCGAAATAAAAAAATATTTTAAACTCAGCATCTGAAGTAATTCTGTTGGGAATCAAAAAAAAAAATTTATTTCTTAGAAATTTTCTTTTAAAGATTTTAAATGCAATGAAATCGTGTTCATGAATACTTTTTTCATATTAAAAACGAACACTATTAGGCTACTTAGGTATTGATTACACCGAAGTTTTATTTTCTTTTCTTAGAAAAACATATTTGCATAATGCATATTAACCATAAATGCGCAGAATGAAATTTAAGCGGATTATTGCTTTTAATATTGATGAGAAACAGTCATCTTTTGGCTTTATATGGATTATGTAATGGATGACCCACCTTTCGTCTCCTTTGAACAACCAGGGTATATCGATTGTCGTATTTGCGGCATTGTTTTAAATGCATGTACTTCATAGAAGTTTTCCTTAACATGAGATGTCTGTATTCGATACAATTGAAAAGGTATTGAATGTGCTAAAGACTTGGGGAAGCCATTGTAATCTGGTATGATCTCCTTGATTTCGATTTTGAATTATCACTTCAGTATAAGAAATCTTTCTCCATGATTGCCGCACCTATCTTTACTGTAATCGTGTGGGAATATTGCAAAAGTGTTTGCCGTTGTTCGACTACAGTATAGGCGAGATTTAGCGCTGTTTTATAATACTGATCTAAACATGGATCCAATATATAGGAAAGCAACCAGATGTTCGTAAGGAAGGCAAATTTAAACTTGCCATGGTGACTGTGTGTGTTATAATTCATATTGTCTGCGTTCCAAACGTTTGTCATGGTGATTGTGTGTGTTATAATCCATTTATAAATCCATCCAAACTGCGTCCCAATCTTGTGAAAAATTATTTTGTATCATGACAATAAAAAGTTAAACACTTAAGCTTAAGCTGCCGTAATTTAATAGTTAGTGTGTTGGCTTATTAGACGTGAGGCGACGATTCAAACCCCACGTGTCTTGCAGCACCCGCAACGCCTTCAATCTGGTAATAATCTTGGCAATTCCTTACACAAAAATTCAATTACGACGATCACATTTGAATTACAATTTCTTAGTCTTTATTGTAGTCTAGTAGGTAGTGTGTTGGCTTGTTAGCCGTGAGGCCACATTACAAACCCTAGGTCAGACATTAAAACGAAACATGAAAAAATATTTCTTCAGCGACTTCCTCTCAACAGATTTCTGGCAAAAACTGTGATAGTAAATAAAATCGGCTTGAAAAAGTTTCTCAAAAATCTGTCGCTTGTAGCCGACTTAAAAACAGTTGGTCCCGTCACTCATGTGTAACAATTAACACACACAACATATGTGGTGGGGAAAACTAGGTTGTGATCCTTGCTAAATAGTTGTAACATGTGCAGATTTTCAAACATCTATGAAATAATTATTATAGGTCACATTGTTTCGATTAAGCCCCAAGTAACTACGACAAATCTTATTCAGTCAAAGTGATAAAGAATGGAGATACGATGAGCAAACCGTATGGAGCTCAAAACAGACTGTTCATTCAAAAGGACTCGGGTAAATTACCCCATGCATACATACATAATTGGCCATTACAACCCTTCAGCCAGGATCACAACCTCGCTCTTCACACTACTTATGTTATGTGTGTTAATTTCATACATGAGCGGCGGGACTTACAGTTCAAAGGTGACTGCGAATGACAGTTTATATTGAGAAACTTTTCATGGCAATTTTATTAACTCTCAGAGTTATTACCAGAAATCTGCTGAGAGGCAGTCACCGAAGAAACATTTTTTCATGTTCGTTTTGATGTCTGAGCTGGGGTTTGAACCGTGGTCTCACGTCTAATAAGCTACTAGACTACTATCTACTTAAACCCGATCATTGAGGGATAAAAATGGAGGTTACGGGTCTGAGAATGAAATCTTTTTGTGATATCATGAATATGAATATATGCTATGGTTCCAAGCATAATGTATGAACCTCTGATTAAGGCCATAGGCCATACTACAGATGGCCCTTAACAAAAGTACGGAATAAAAAGTTTTCTTTTCCGAGTATTTCTATCAAACAATTTTTATTTACTTTTGGAATTTAAAAAGAAAGTGATCTAATCTAACTAGTCTTTGTTAATATGTTTATCGTTTAGAAAAGAGAGAACTGAAGTCCTTTTTGGGGAAACATATATTTCATGTGCCACACAGATATCATCTCTACTGAATTGTGCCACACACTCTTATTTCATGGCAATAGAGCGAGTGATGTGTATACAGGTTTAGCTAATTAAAATGTATAACGAGAAATTGTTACTCATGTAGTTTATAGGTTGCTGCTGCTGCTGCTAATGCTGCTGCAGTTATTATTGTTGAGAACGTTGTTGCCACAACTTTATTCTCTAGAATATCTCTGTCATGTGTATGCGTTTTCTAACGTTTGTGGCAGTTACAACTTGTCAATTATTAGTGAAAATGTGAAAACATTCAAACAACGTTAAACGCGGAAATCTTTCTCCTCCACCTACTCTTCATACTTAAAACCTCAATTGTGGCAGTGCAGCAGCAATATTATTTGACGGTTTAGAAGCCCATAAACAATTTTATTTTTAATTAGTAACACTGTGTGCCAGCCAGCATTCTAGAAATGATCATAAAAAAAACTTTATGGTAACATGAAATGAAAATTGAATTCATTTCGTTTTTTTATGTTTTTTTTTTAAAATAATTTACGTTTTACGGCTTTCAATAAAGATTTGTTTTTCATCGTTTTATTTAATTTTAAATTTATTTCCTATTTCTAGAAACTTTGCTGCTGATTTACCTTTGTGTCCTTGTACCTTGGAACAGGCTGTTTACGATAAGGGTCGTTTTAGGCCAGACCGTGATTGTGATAAGGATTCAAATCCAACTTGCTTGCGTCACAAAACTGCCATACATTGTGTGGTTAGTGGTACACCAACGTAAGTCTTTTACTGATTTTAATTAAATTTTCTTCATTACCACACAAAATTATTGGATTTAAAAATTAAACTGAATGACGCACATTCAGTCACCTGTAAGACTTATAATAGCTTTTGGAATTCCTGTGTTAAAATAGTTTCCCAAGTAGCATACAATCATAATGTGGATGCTATAGATTGTAAATTCATAAAATTCATGCTCATTTCTATGATTAAGCTACAGTTCATTGTATCGGGTGGTCCTTCTATCACTTTAAGTTTGAACCATCAGCTATTTCGAATCTAGCAATACTTATATCATTCTATTCTGTCACAAAATTCAGTATATTATCTGCACTGAACGTAATGAAACGATTTACGCTTGAGCAACGTTGGGATTTATTGGAAATTTATTTCCAAAACAAAAACAATTACTCGGAAATTGTACGAAAATGTCGTATAAGACTTGATCGCAGAGCTGGACTAACAGTGCCCGGTTTACGGAAGTTTATTTGTAAAGTTCGTGAAACTGGCTTCATTGTTGATGTGCCAATATGTGAGTGCGCTCGTATCAATCAACACGTGAGAATCATTCAACATCAACTCATCATCGTTCTCAAGAATTGAACATTTCACGCAGCAGTTTACGTCGAATTTTGTGAAAATATCTCGGTACGACGTCTTACAAAGTTTAATTGGCTCAAAAGTTGAAGCCGCATGACCATCCTCTTCGTTTTCACTTCGCTAGGTAAGCCAACCAGAAACTGAACGATGATGTCGATTTTGCCAAAAAAAAATTTTTTTTCGGATGAAGCTCATTTTCGTCTTCATGTGTACGTTAATAAGCAAAATTGCCATATATGGGGCTCAGAAAACCCATTACGAGTGACTGTTTGGTGCAGCTTGTGAATGGAAGGCACCAATGGCCCATACTTCTTTGAAAATTAGGACAGCGCAACCATGACGGTCAATGGAGACTCCTATCGCACCATGATAACCAATTTTTTTGTACCCGCTCCTCATGGTATTGAAATGAACTATGTTTGGTTTCAACAGGATAGTGGAAATTGATACACATCTCATACCGCAATCGATATATTGCTTCGAACGTTTGATGGCCGTTGTATTAACCGAAATGGCGATGTCGATTGGCCGCCAAGAAGCTACGATTTGACACCATTGGACTATTTTCTGTGGGTCGCCGTTAAAAAGTGTTATACTAACAAACCAGAGACAATTGAGCATATGAAGGCCAACATTCGTGATGCCATTGCCGAAATACGATACACTCGAAAAAGTGTACGAAAATTAGCAGCCGTAGCAGCATGAAGTAATATTCCATTTCTAACCGGAACTATTGTACTTTACAACAAAAACATAAATTTGGCAGAATTTCAAACGGTTTTTATTTTATTGTATTTTTAAATTTAAACTTTTAAATGGCCCACCCTTTATTTAATCTAAGTGCAAACCATATTCACATGAAAAACTTAATTTTTGTTTGTATTTTTAGAGCCCAAGGTGCTGAACAACAATGCTGTTATGATCGTTATGGTTTCCTTATGTTGACTTATGATCAAATGTGGGGCTCTCGGCCACGTCGCATACATAACTTAGGTAAAATGCCTTGGAACGAAGCCAGTAAAGTGCCCACCCTTTCGACCTGGTTCCACGATATGCGTCCATTCTACACGTGCTGTATGTGGCAACAAGAGCAAGCTGTTGGCTGTGAAACTTATCGTTTTGAGCGTCGTCCTTCGCAAGACTGTGTAGCTTATCAGGCACCGGGCGTAGCTGGTGTCTTTGGTGATCCACATTTCATAACATTCGATGGCACACAGTACACGTTCAACGGTTTGGGTGAATTCGTTTTGGCCCGTAGTGTAGATGCAGATCAACGTTTTGAGGTACAAGGACGTTTCGAACAGATGCCAAATAACATGTATGGTGCAGTACCAGCCACACAATTGACAGCAATGGCTATGCGTGGCAATACAACCACAACCATAGAAGTACGCATACGACCTATACATGCCCGCTGGCGTTATCGACTGGATGTTTTGGCCAATAATCGTCGCGTGTATTTCGATCGTGAAAGTTTGAAATTCCAACATTTTGATGGTGTTACCGTCTACACACCCACTTATTTGCTAAATCAATCTCAAGTCATTGTTATGTTCGACTCGGGCATAGGTGTAGAGGTTGTTGAAAATGAAGGCTATATGACGGGCAGAGTTTATTTGCCTTGGACGTTTATTGTAAGTATATGGTATTGACTTTGCTATGGAAGCAGAATAATCCAATTTTACTTGCTTTAGAATAAAACTGCTGGTTTGTTTGGCAACTGGAGTTTTAATCCTTTGGACGACTTTACCTTGCCCAATGGCCAGGTATTGAATTTAGATCCGAATACGAATGATTTTAAAATGATACATAACCAATGGGCCATGAAGTGGGCTTTAGCTGATCGAGATTTGCCCGGCGTGGGTGCGGCCTTATTTTATCGAGAATTTGGTAGAACAGCCAGTTACTATGCAAATGCGTCGTTTGCGCCAAATTTTAAGCGAGATCCGCAGGATTTTTTACCCTCAAATCGATCGTACGATATAGAACGAGCCCAAGAGTTGTGTGGTGAAAGTTATCAGTGTCGCTATGATTACGGCATGACGCTTAATCGTGATTTGGCCCATTTCACCAAAAATTATTATGACAGCCTGGTGAACATACGAACTTTAAATTCAGAGTAAGTGTTTAGAGGGATTGCTAACGAATAATAATTGGAATACATGGTTTTCTTTTCAATTTAGACGTGTGGTGTCCTGTGGTGTTTTGGAAACTCCACGTTTTGGTCGTAAATTATCGTTTAATTTTATGCCCGGGGCCAAAGTGTCATTTGAATGCAATGAAGGCTTTGTCTTAATAGGCGATCAAAGACGTGAATGCTTAGCCAATGGCTTGTGGAATTTACCGGAATACGGTTATACGGAATGTTTACGTAAGTGATTTTGTTACTATTTTTCAATGCCCACTTTTTAAAGCCGAGACACACTCCCACAGTTAATCATTGCCTTAAGCTAAGATTTGCTTAAAACTTTTTTTTTTATTTTTATGTTGTTGCCTTTAGGTGAGGTTTTCTATACCAGACGTGTAGCTTTTATAGCAATTGGCATTATAATAGCGGTTATATTGCCTTTGATGTTGTGCATAATATGCGGTGTGTATCGTTATCGCCAGAATCAGCTAAAGGAGGACCCACAGTGGCAGATGACAGTGCCACGTTCCAGAGCTTCGTCGCGCACAAACCTGCGGGGTGTGGGTACAGGATTGGATGATGATAGCGACACGGATAATACGGGAACGTTAAAGAAAAGTAGGTCATATGATAAAGTATATCGTACGAATGAACCACTACCGGGAAAACCCCGTATTGACTTTCCAGCTAAAAAATGGGATCTGGATGACGAGGATGTGACATCATCAGAAGGTAGTGAAAATAAAGATACAAAATTAGCTAAGGATATTGAATACATTAATAAAACAGGTGAGAAGCCCAAACAAATGGGCAGACGATCATTACGTGCTGCCTCCGGAACGGAATTGGATAAAATGGGCGCTGGGGCAGGAGCCGCGGATGGTACACCGATTAATGGTCATGATGAGCATGAGCATGATCAGCCAGAAGAACTTGATGGTGTGGGTAATGTACATCCGGCCGGTTATCATCAACCACCATCACCTGAAGTCGAAGATCATGATGTACATGGTTTGCCACTGAATGGTCACAATGCGCCAATACAACAGCAGTATAGCCCTACATTTAGTGGTGTTGATAGCCGCAATAGTGGTGCGAGCTCTATGAGCTATCAGCCTAATGCAGCTACTCAAAATCGCTATGGCGGTGTACCCGTTTTGCCTAATGCCAACAGTCAGTTCTTTAGCCGTCCACCATCAATGATGCCATCACGTCCGGCCCCACTAATTGGCTCGCCATCAATGCAGGATAATGGTTTGCCATCACCACCTCATGCTGTCTCACCTACTCCATCCCAACAGAGATCTACAGAAGTTTAAAATCCATTTTTCTTTACTAAACAAAATGTCATCCAAAACAAATTAACGCATCATAATGCCATAAACTAAAGCAACTAATCGGTTAAAAGGCTTTCATACCATTGAAACCAAAGCAAAAAGTTCAAATTTTTTCTTTTAAACA
Source organism: Sarcophaga carnaria (assembly GCA_958299815.1). NCBI lineage: Eukaryota > Metazoa > Arthropoda > Insecta > Diptera > Sarcophagidae > Sarcophaga > Sarcophaga carnaria. The sequence continues at coordinate 47,406,147 of OY283150.1, forward strand.
AGTTTTCTACAAACCCCATTACATTTTAAGTCAACAACACCAACCCATAAGCATTCGTATATTGTATGTATGTTTGTAAATAGTAACATAAAAATTAAAAAAAAAACAAAAAACTTAAAACATCTCCTACCCATTAAGCCATGACAATAACCGCATTGAGTTAAAAACAGTTTCGAATGAAATCCCACACAAGACCACTCCAAGACCATAGCATTTGTTTTGTAATTTTAAAAACCAACTGTTCATAATTAAAACAACAACAACATCCATTAATCCATTATTCAAACTTTATTATTTTTATTTAAATTATTAACTTTAATTAAATGTTTATGTACACCTAGTATTAAATAAAAAATATCTTAAAAACCATTTTTTTCACATTGGCTGGGTAACTTAACCGTTTTTTTTTTGTTGATTTCATTAAACAAAATTTTTCATAGAATTGTGGTATGAAGAAAGTATAAATATTACATTTAAAATAAATTAAAATTTTTTTATTTTTAATTAAAACCGATTAAAACGTTTTTCTTTTTTATTTTTTCAAATTTACTTTTTTTTTTTGAAACCTTAAAATAATAAGTTTTTTTTTACAGCCTAAAGATAATGCCAATTGTTACACAAAAAGCGCTCATGCACTGGTATTGTAAAAATTTAATAAAAAATGATTTAACTTTTCTTTCATTGTTTCATTATTCAACCATATTTTGTCTTTTCATAGAATTCTTAAATCGTAAATTTAAAAAAATATTTTATGTGAACATTATCTTGGCTCATTCACATATTTTGATGTAACAGGTTGGCATTATTTTCAATTAACCATTCCGGAATAATCAACACTAACACTGGCATTAATTTGAATTTGAAATAAAAAAACAGAATATTTGTTAATTTTCCTGCTTTAAGCTCAATTCATTAAAGCCTAGTTTAGACAATTGCTCAGACTATGTATTCTTCGACTTTAAACTGTTGGTTCCGCCACTCATGTATAAAAATTAACGCACACTACATAAGTGGCGTGAGAAACTAGGTCGTAATCCTGACTAAAGCGTTGTAATGACCAATTATGTATGTATGTATGTGTTCTTCCAGATAACCAGCATGCATTCATGAAAGGTAGCTTTGCAAGGCTATGCTACTCTTATAAGCTAGCCGTATTAAAAAATTCTTGTATTACAGAGGTCATTACAAACTTTCATTCAGGATTATGATCTAACTTCTCACATCACTAAAGCTGTGTGTGTTAATACAATACGTGAGTAACGAGACCTACAGGTTTAAAGTCGACTTCGAATGACAGATTCATGAACAATTTTTCACGGCAAATTTTTATTTACTCCCAGAGTTTTTGCCAGAAATTTTCTGAGAGGCAGTCGCCAAAGGAATATTTTTTAATATTTCGTTTTGATGTCTGACCTGGAATTTGAACTATGGCCACACGTCTAATAAGCTAACACACTACCTACTAGGCTACGCGGACTGTAAGAAGATGTTTTCAACAATATTAAACCGTCAGTTATTCAGTATGCTGTAAGACGGTGGGGTATGAATCCTGAAGTTATCCCATTTACTGTAAAACCGTTAGGATATATTCTATTCTACTTTAGCCTATTAAAGCATTTGCGAAGTAGTGGTATGTGATAATATTTAAGGAGGTGTAACTTCAACTTAAAATATTCTGCTAAAAGGCATGAGTGAGCAGATAAAGTGACTGTGGCAGCTACTGCCAAAGATCCAAATGTAGGCTGAGAGTAAATTCACTGAAAGTGTAGTAAGTACTATTTACATACATACATACATTATTGGTCATTAAAACCCGTCACCCAGGAATACAATCTAGCTTCAAAATCATTCATGTTGTGTGTATGTGTTAATTTTATACATGAGTGGCGGTTTAAAGTCGATTCCGAACGACAGATTTTTGAGCAACTTTTTCAGGGCAATATTATTTACTTTCAGAATTTTTGCCAGAAATCTGCTGAGGAAAGATGTTTGACTTGTACTTGACTTTGGCTACGACGACTTCAATTCCAAGCGTTTCCAAATGACTTAATTAAATAATATGAAGTGAAAATATATGAATTAAAAAAAATTAATAATGTAAAGGAGGTGAAAACATTGAAAATCGTGACAAAAATATTGAAACGTAAGCGGTGTGAAAACTATAACTTGACGCTAGAGACAGAATTCAGTGTTTTTAGTTTTCGTAACGAAATTTTTATGACAGAATAATATTAATCGACCTCTGTAGTGTTATTCATTATGACGGAAGTAGCAAGTATCATAATATTTATTGCTTTTGAGTAATAAATTTAGTATTAAAATAAAATTATTTAATAAAGAAAAGCTGAACTTAAAATATTTAACAATATTTGCATTGTTGCGTAGGGTATTCTAACAAGGACTTTCGAACTTTGACAGTTAATAATGGTCATCTCCTGGAGCTTAATCTATTAAATATGATGCCATTTACTGAATCAAACCCCTGGTCAAACATCAAAACGAAAATATAAAAAAATTTTACTTCGACGACTTTCTTTCAGCCGATTTCTGGCAAAGACTCTGTTAGTAAATGAAATTGACATGAAACGTTTCTCAAACGTCTGTCGTTTGGAGTCGATATTAATCTGTAGGTCCCAACACTCTTTCATGAAATTAACAAAACCAACACAAGTGGTGTGAAAAGCTAAATCGTAATCCGGCCTAAAGGGTTGTAATGAATGTATGTATGTATGTATGTATGTATGTATGTATGTATGTATGTATGTATGTATGTATGTAGGTATGTATGTAGGTATGTATGTTTAGACAAATCAGCATTAATGTAGCATTTAACAATCGTGCAAATAATAAAATTGTTTCGCCAAAAATGGGTTCTCTACCCAAGCACGTCAATTATCCAAAAATTATCTTCAAACGATAACTGCGACGTTATCAATTCATATGAGATCCGAGAGCGTCAAATGCATTACGCATGAGTTATTGTTTGGTGCAGATTTTGCTCTGCCTAGGTTCTCTATCTATATTTCTTTGAGAACTACGTTGTCCAGGCCATCAATGTCGGCAGTGGGAACTATTGGTCAGTGATTACCAATTCATTTTGCCTTTTAACATTGGATATTCAGTACGAGCGATTTAAGAGAATGGACACCTCACGTGAAAGTGATTTGAACTGGCTATTTTGGTCAAGTTTTCTTAAGTCATGATTATGATATATGATTAAGCCACAAACCATAGCGGTTCTCAAAGCCAACAAAACCCATGGCATCTGTCAAATTCAATCTGATTTATATGGCTGTTATGGAAAACTGAATATTTCACTAGGGAAGCAGTGCCAGACATTTGTATGGTTTTCTATTCCACACATAATGGCAAAATTTCGTTGATGATTCATTCTTAGATAGGAAGCGCTTAAAAAGACCCTATGCTTTGCTCTCGCCAAAATTGCACAGAAATATTATTTCGTTTCCATTTGATTATTGCTACCAAAACTAATCTATCATGTGCCATAAAAAAGGTGTATGTACTTATGTTTCGTATCTTAATGACCATTTATTGCTTTTTGGCGTTTATTAGCCAACGAATTAAATTTCAATTAAGAGGACTTCTTTATTTGTTTGTATGTCTATGTGATAATTTTCAGAAGCTATATAGAAATGACTGTGGTATGTATCATTACTTGGAATAGAAAAAAAAATAAATGTTTTAACACGCTCACTAATTTCGTCTGTGGTCGTACTTTCTTTAAAGGACCTTGTAATCTGTCAACGCAAAAGATAAATTACAAGAAATAAAAAAATGGAAAGCGGGCAAAATATGCTCAAAATAGCAAGAGTAATGGCAATTTATGAGCAGTATATGTTAAATCAATCCAACCCATTTTATGAAATTTCTATTAGAATTCGAAATGTTCGTGAGTTCCAATGGCATTGACAGAAAATGGAATTGAATGGTTTGGGATTCTGTTGGAATATCGCACAAAATATTTCAATTGGCATGACATCAATCATTTTCTTCCAACTGGATACGTTTATCTTAATCAAAGATCTGTGAAGATTACGTGCAATGACCGTTATGTAAGAAATAACGTGTTTGTTTTTTTCTTTTGAGGGAAGATACAAGTCGTTCATTAAGGATTAGTGAGTTTATAGCCAAGCAACCCCTTAACTTGCAAAAGTTTTACTTTCAAGCATGATTACATGCGAATGATGATAAATTGCCCATTTTGAACAAATGAAGGTTATTTGGGGGAATTTCAATGACATCGTAAATTGAAATTTAATTTGTCTTGTTCGATGGGCAATTTAATATTAGGTCTGTTCCGCACTTTTTTATGATGACGTTGGTAAAATAAGAAGAAGGAAAAAAATAAGGAAGACATAGAAAATATACTAAAATATTTAAGCAGCTCTTATCTGCCATGATTTGTTGGTGTAGTACATAGAAGTCCTTAATATTTGCATCAAATTGTGTAATTTATTGTATAATCCTACTCAAGCCACAAAGACTTGGTTCTATTCATCAAGTTGTGTGGAAACAAAGTTTATATTTCATTAGCTATAGACGAGATACTATACGAGGAAGTGTATTGGCTCATTAGATGTGCAACCACAGTTCAAACCCCAGGTTTGATATCTCCAACAAAATGAAATATTTCTATGACGTTTGATTCTCAGCAGATTTTTTTCTATGAGTAAATAAAATTGTCATGAAAAGTTTCTCAAAAAATCTGTTGTTCGGACACTCAGGTATAAAATTAAAACACACAACACAGGTGGTCTGAGAAGCAAAGTCGTAATCCTGACTGAAGGGTTGTAATGTCCAATTATGTATGTATGTATGTATGTATGTATGTAGTTGGTCCGAAAAACCTGGTTGCTGAAATTTCAAAATTGCTGCGTCCAGCAGTGGATAAAAGGAAAACCAAAAAGCTTTATGAGTTCGACAAGAGAATGTTTCGCATTCCAACAGGAATTCTAATGGGACACTGCACTATTGACAATTTCGCTGATAAGCTCGATGTGCCCATTAGGATTACTGCAGAAGCTGCCCTGATGTGGAAGAAACAGAATTGGGACAACACCTTTTTGTGTGAACAGACGTCGTTTTTAAGTGAAAGAACGTTTGAAGATCTGGACATGGTGGCGAACATGGTATCGAACGTGGCGATCGTGCCTGTGAATGGCAAGTTCCCTGTTAATCTAACCTAATCTACCAACGTGGGATTCAAGAGTCTTACAAAAATTTTAATTTCGGTGCTTTTCATCATTTGTGTTTTCGAATGAAGGTTTTTTTCGTTTTAAAGGACATAATTTTCACTACTGGAATATAACATGAAACCGATGTGCAAGTATCAAATGCCACTTCCTTCGGTTAAAGTGACCAAATAGGCTGTTGTCATAAGTTATTTTAACGATTTGATTAAAGTTGGAACTAAATTCCCAAATTGTGTAACTATGTAAATAAGCAATTAGGTAGGTAGGTTGGAGTGGTAGCTTTGATACCAAAAGATCATTTGAGTACGGATAACAGCTCGTTGTGACGCCACAGGTAAACGCAGTCCCTGTACTGACCAAGTTTCACCAAACTACGGAAAAAGTTGGTCAGCGCAAGAGCTGCACATTAAAAGCATTATAACCTGCACATTAATAAACGAAGATATATCTTTGACATCAACGGATGATAGCCCCGTCATGCTGACAAGGATTCGAGAGCCAAATAACCTAAATCTGCACCACGCAAGACGTGTGCATTGACACAGAAAGTGGATAGCAGTCTTCTCTTCCTCAGCAGATCTGCACCCACGACAGGAGGCGTTAGATGGGAGCTGTGTTCTTTTCGCGTGTCTTTCCATAACAAATTCCGTTTTCTTCTGAGGTCAAGTACTTGGGTGTTGTCCTGGACAGAAAGCTGAACTGGAAACGAAACACCGAATAAAGAATGAAGAAGGGACTGAATGCTCTCTACCAGTGTAGGAATTCCATAGGTAAGAGCTGGGGTCTTCCGCCTAGGTCCATTCGCAGGATATATCTGACGATTGTTAGACCGGTTATTACTTATGGTTGCGTTGTTTGGGGGTGTGCCTTAGATAAGCGTTTACAGCGGAAATCACTGGAGTGAGGAAGAGTTGCCCTCAGGCTGCTCTTGACACTATGTTCTGCCTGACTCCGCTTGATTTGTATGCCTAGCGGTGAAAAGCTAGATCATGATCCTGACTGTATGACTGTATGTTGGCAACAAAGTCGATTTTCATAGGTTTTTATAACACAGAATTCGTACAAACAGAAGTAATTCGTCTTTAACAGAAATAAAAGGTAATTACTCCTGAGGCTAACTCTGGCTGCTACGGTCGCGTATAAAAAATAAGCCGTCCAGAGGGATGTCGTGGAATAGTGGTTAAAATGCTTCACTATAGGGACCAGCAATACATCATTGTTTTCAGACAATGCAACAGCACACCAATCAGTTGCTAAGCTGAAATACAGATTCACAGAATTGATAATAAGATATGAGTAATATGGTGTCATTTCCTTCATATTGATAAAAACCGGCTATTCTTCGTATAAAATTAAATTAAATTTGAAATTAAATTACATTTTAAAAAATGTATGAAAACTAATGATAACTGTGTGTGTGTGCTCTTATCTGTGATATTACATTTAATTTTCTATTTTCTTTGTCCTTCATCTACAATCTGCTTGAAAATTTTTGTTGCATAATATAAAATTTTTTATTAATTTTTATTTGATTTCCTGTAAAAAAAAAATATATATTTGATGCCACAAAAATATCTGCTGTGTTTAGGTAACGAAGAACATCATGCTCGTGTTGCAAGCATTTCATTGGGTTTGGTTTTGCTGGTTTTAATACCATCCTTGCTGCTGTTGGTATGTGCGGCACATTATTGGATACGAGAGAAAATTGCACAGGAAGAAGCTGCTGCCGCTCTATTGGCAACACAGAAAAAGAAACATTTAAAGTAGAAACAACACATATTTTGTAAAAAAAAACTATTAGAACCACTGCTGATAATTTCTAGAGACGAAGCAATAATGAAGAAGAAAAGCAGGCAAATCAATTTCATTAAGTTCATTGTTATAAACTGTTCACTTGATTGTTGCATGCAACTGACTGTATACATGTAATCTTTATGGTCGATATTGGCAGCAAAATGTCATGTCAAATACAAGTTCTTAAAGAAATTTCCTTGAAAAATGTATGGCCTGCTTAGCGTTGATACTCGATACAAAACTAAGAACATCTAAGACGGAAATAAGAAAAGGAGTACTAAAATCAATATCTTGCATGGAACGAAAGAAAAAATAGAAGCAATACTATGACATTATAATCCAGTAGAGCAACGAGTTATTTTTCTAAGTTTTATTCATTCTTTTTTTCTTTCTAAATGTCCATTTTAATATTGTGTTCTTATATTTAATCTTCTTTAAAATATTTCATTTCAGTATTATTTTATTATTGATTCGTATTGACTTATAATTTACTTTGTTTTTCTAGTTTTTATTGCATATTTTTCCATTTTTTTCCTGATAATAAAAGTTAAAAAAATACAAAAAAAAATATTATTGTACATCGGGGGTCGTATCTCGAAGTACAAATTGTTATTGCAAACAAATTACTAAGGCCAGTATGCTTATTTCTCTATTCGGAATTCAAATACAAAAGAAGTCGCAATAATTTCCATCGCTTTTCATCACGAGAGATTTGAGTCAATGACCATCTCACGTGGAGGTGATGTAAACTGACCGCTATGTTTGACACATGAGACTTTTTCTTAAGTTGCAGCTATATTTAAGTAAGTCACAAACTATAGCGGTCCTCTAACTTAACTTAACCCATGGCATCGGTCAAATTCAATCTGATTTATACGTCAGAGTCATGGAAAATTGGACATTACGCATGCACTCCACATAGAGCAGTTGAGGCGGACTTTTGTTATGTTTCGCACATACATACATAACAATACATATTTCTTCGGCGATTTCCTATTTTATCGATTATCTTTCGGAATCGGCTTTAAGCTATAGGTACCGCCACTCATGATAAAGTTATCACACACAACATACGTGGTGTGAGAAGCTAGTCGCAAAGCTGACTGAAGGGCTGAAACGACCATTTATGTATGCATGTATGTAGGTGGTCCAACTTACCTAGTTGCAGAATTTGTCCAGTAATGATAGCAGTAAAACCAAAGAACTATTTGAGTTCGAAAAGATAACGGTTAGCACACTAAGAGGTATTCTAACAGGACACTACGCTATTTCGCAATTTCGCTGACAAGCTAGAGCTGTCCCACCAGGATTACTGCAGATGCTGCCATGATGTGGAGAAAACGGGATCGTTTATGTGAGTTCCACATAATACAAACACAACATAAGTGGTGTTAGAAGTTAGGTCGTAATCCTGACTGAAGGACCAATTATGTAGGTATGTATGTAGAGGTTCTAGGAGAGTAGTTTTGTGATACTTCTAAACATTGCCCCTTGTGAACTTGTAATTAAGGAACTTTCCTCCTTTGTAAGGATTTAATGGATCATGTAGCCGCCGTGGTCTAGTAGGTAGTGTGTTGATTTATTAGACGTGATGCCTCGGTTCAAACCCCAGGTCAGACATCTCAAACAAAACTATGCGAGTAAATAAAATTGCTATGAAAAGTTCCTCAAAAAATCTGTCTTTCGGAATCGACTTAAAGCTGTAGGTACCGCCACTCATGATAAAGTGAACACACACAATATAAGTGGTGTGAGAACTAGTCGTAATGCTGACTGAAGGGTTGCAATGACCAATTATGTATGTAGGTATGTAGGTGGTCCAACATACCTGGTTGCCGAATTTCCAAACTGTTGTGTCCAGCAATGGAAAATCAAAAAACTATTTGAGTTCGAAAAGACAACGGTTCGCACACTACGCTATTGGCAATTTCGCTGACGAGCTGGAGCTGTCCCACATGGATTACTGCAGAAACTACCATGATGTGGAAAAAACGGAATCGGCATAACATCTTTTGTGACACATTCACACACAACATACGTGGTGTTAGAAGCTAGGTCGTAATCCTGACTGAAGGACCAATTATGGAGGTATGTATGTAGAGGGTCTAGGTTCATTGCTCCTTTTGAACTTGTAATTAAGGAACTTTCTTCCTTCGTAAGAATTTAATGGGTCAGTGGAGTGAACTCTTCTCTAACAGAAGATGCTGCAGATGCTTGTACCAGCCGTGATTTAATCGAAAAATATGAAGTTGCGTACAACATTTAATAAATTTATATGACATACTTATTCGCTTGAATACACAAAATAAAAATCTTCAAAAATAAATTGTTTTGAAATGTCAGCACTGCCTATACCTACCCACGTATAACTTTTATTTCTTGCAATTTTGAATTTTATAGAGAATTTTATATTCATTTATTGCTGTCATATTGAAATTGCAAAGTGAAAATGAACAATTGATTTAAAAACTATTAAATAAACATTGAATTGAAAAAAAAACAAAGAAAAATAAAAATTAATTAACGAAATAGGATTGATGCCATAGAGCTGATTGAAAAGAAAAAAAGATAGGAAACCAGTTATAAAGAAATAATTTTAAAAGCTCAATTATTTTTGATTGATATTGGTAAGTGTTCATCAATATTAAAAAAAAAGAATAATCAATAAAAGATAATAACTTCCATATCGCAATAATTTTGAGCTTTGAAAAAGAAGTGAATTTTGCTCATTAATTGATATGGTGGTGTTGGGGTATGGATTTGACTTGGTAATCGATTAAAAAGTAACAATTTTGGAGATGTGCACTTTGAAATGTTATCAACGATATGTGCACATAGGTTATGTTGTAAAATATCCAGAGTGAAGAAACGCCGGACTTTACGACTTACATATAGTGGCTTATCGACATTTCTACTATTTGAAATTGTATTTAATTCTTCCCGATTGCAATATAAATTTTCGTTAAGTTTCCATTGAAGATAAGCAACGGTAGGTTAGTAAGTAAAGATGATCGTCCATCCAAATAATATTAGCCATATCCGGCTCATTGTGACACCACAGTTATTAATTTTTTCCTCACTCCCAATCTCGAAACAACACAATACATACCCAGTAGGTGAATAACTGTTTTCTTCTCCAAAAATCCTGCAGGAGTCAAAAATACGTTGGTTATTAATATGAGTGATTCCAGTAATCTCTGAAGAAGTGTAAAGTGTATCAAAAAGCATTGTTTACAGACAAAAGCTTCTTTGACTTATGCAATGTTCGGTGGTTATTGTTATTAAAGTTCATTTTTTAAGCATAACCTATATTCTTGGAAAGATTGTTTTCGACTAAATAGATACCTCTAAGATAGTGGTAACAGCGTCGATATTCTTTAGATAAAGTCAGGCTTAAGGAACGCTCGAAACAGCTCAAAAATACTTCAGGTCTTACAAGATATTTTCGGTATGTGACTAAGAGCCTCAAAATTTCTGCTATAATTAAGGCATCTTTACGAAAATTCACAGGCTGATCACCATTTACGTCCGAAATTTGTGAAGTTACACTACCGAATTATCAATTACTTACTTCACTACCTTGTTGTGAATTTCGATTGATTTGGAAAATCAATTCCGTATTCAATCCAAAGAAAACATCTAGTTTGGTTAGACACATTCTACACTGGAGTTAAAAGTCTTAGATTTAGTCAATTACAAAAAATTATGTTGGATTGCATACATGTCTTAAAGGGTCGAAGACTTGGCCTACGTTTTGAAAACGACTATCGATGTCCTGAGGCTATCAGTTTTCAAAGCTATACTTAATTATGTAAGCAATATTTATCGTTGAACGGCTGCTGCACTTGCCTAGACAATCATTTGATGTTTCGGAAAGCAACGTGCCTGCCAAAAGATGAATATCATCCGCGTTGCTAAGATAGTTTAGATGATTCTGCAATCTCCCTGTTATTTGTCTGCCGTTAGGCATTTCTCTCTGCGTAATTGTAGCTGACACTATGTTTGATAGAAAGGAAGATAATGTACAAACATGCCAAGCTCAGTTGCCATTTTTAGTTCGCTGCTCAACCTCATTCATACTTTAAACAGCATCTGGCATTTCAGTAGACAGTCTAAATGAGAGGTATACGTTTCTGTAGCATTTGAATACATGCCAACTATCTACTAATATAGATGAGTTATTAAAAAATTACGTATTCAACCGAAGTTTCATAGATGATGACTTTGTGAGTGTCTTTCAGTCGATTGCAGCTGGTATAGTGTTTTGAAAGTTGTTCTATACCCAGTAGAGAAATAAATTGTATTACAACATTGAACACACTCATTCTAATAGAAAAATTGAGCATATCACGAGACAATAAATATGAAATTTAATCTGTAAAGCATTTTATTGTATCGGAAATTCAGAAATTATTTCAGTTTGCACTATAAAGTGGTCATATGACGAGAAACATATCATTCATCTACTGTTGAGCAAAACTGTTTGAAGAGACTGGGAATGTAACATACCGCCAATACCGTTCACGTACTTCGAACGCCGCAAGTCATCAAAGTCGTCAAATTATGAATTCAGCGGAATCCGCAACGAAAACAAAATCTTTTGTGCCGCGATATGAATGTCTTGCAAAAGTCTATGAGTCGAATATCTTGGTATTCGTACCGGATATTTGTAGACTGTAGCTTTAAAATAAATAAAACAGAAAAATTCAAACATCGTGTAGTATGCTGATAGTTTGCATAGAAAAATTCATCTTAGTGAACTGATTTCTCAGGTAGAAAAGGGTCATCTTCAAGTTTCAGTCATGGTTTGGTCATGTGTCTCCCACGCTGCTAACAGGGGGTCAAAATCGGTCGTTGTTTCACCAGCTTTTCAAGCTAAAACAATCAATAAATGTCTCAGAGACAATTTAAAATAATTCATCTCCTCTGAAGAATGAATTTCGAATTGTGGGCAGTTTTTGAGCAAATATGTAGTTCGACACAAAACTTATACTTCTGTTAACTTATTCTTCTGAATTGCCTTTGTGGTTGAATGAACACTGCTTGGACATGTCGCAAAGAAGTGCAATTAAAAAAAATTTACAGAAACTTCTTTCTTCTTTTAATATTTCAACCAAATTCCACATTGGTTGACATCATTTTGGAATATTTTAAGTATGACTAGAACACAATAAAACCACAATTTTTTTTAATTTTTTTTATATTTTTTTATTGAATATTTATTACTTTTTACTCATATTTGTATTTGTATATGTATGGTATGGTATGTACTTCCTCCATGAAGTGTTAGTTGTGTGTTAGTGGTTGTATTATTTTGTTTTACATACACATTGTATTTAAATGTTGTTTGTTTGTTTTTTTTTCTTCTTATAAGTATTGCGTTATAAACTAATTTTCTTCTTTACTTACGAGTATATATTTATCTTTTTGTGTTTCTTTTATTATGCATTTGTTGATACAAATAATATATTTTATTGAATATTACTTTACTTTAGTTTTATGATTTCCTATACATATTTTTGTTTTTGTTTTCATCAATACATATATATTGTATTCTGTATTCCTCTATATTATAACACATTTTAAATAATTTATTCAATATTTAATATTCATTTTCATTTTATTTTGAATATAATTTGTTCAATTTTTTGTTTATTTATTTCAATTATAATTTATTATAATTTTTTATATATGTATGTGTGGTATATGTATGTAAGAGGTTCCTTTAATGTAGTAAAAAATATTGATAATAATTAATAAATATGTGATGAGCATCCGTATAAACTTTCAAACAAAAAGGTGGTTAATATCAATAAATTCTTGACCAAAAAGCTGTCAAATGAACACCAGCATCAAAATAACAAAACAAAAAAATAAAAAACAACTTTGCAAAAAATCTCTAAAAATCTCTCAGTTGATTGAATGGTAATTTTCGTGTCAGATGAAATAATAGATCATGGATAATAAATTCTTGTATTTTGTTTTCAATTGCTTGTAGTTTGTATTTGTATATGTAGGAAAATGTTGGTCATTTAATTGAATTCATATTTATTATAAAATTGAAAATAAATACAGTTGTGGACTAAATAACAGCATACTTTAATAAAGTTATTATATCAATCAAATGGCATAATTGTATAGATGCCACATAGCATAAGTAAATACGTACATACATACATATAATGGAAATGTTATTTATTTTATAATTATGTACTCAACTGTATATATTTTGTTTTCATATATTTTGTTTGTGTAGTTTTTGTCAAGTTCATTATGTTTTAGTGTTTGTTATTTATCTATTTAAGATTTATTTAAATATTTATTTTAGTTATTTAAAGATTTCTTCTTTCTTTTCTTATTAAGAGTTGCTTTAGTTAGTTTAAATATACAATAAATATGCTTTGAGAATAAATTAATTTTTTTTCTTTTCTTTTTAGACTTAAAAAACTATAAAGCTATTATTCAGTTTCAGTTACACAATATATTTCAATATTTCAATACACTTTTTTAGATTTTGTATTTTATTCTTCTATTTTATGTTATTTATTTAATTTTTTTCTGTTTGTCTCATAAATATCTTTTTAAATTATTTGATAAATTTTTGTTAAGAAATTCAGCAAAGATTTGTTAAATTGTAAGTATTTCATATAAGATTCTGTAGTTTTTTTTATTATTTATATTGTTTTGTTTCCTTTTGTTGTTTGTTTACTCGTATTTGTTTTATATAGTCAGTTAATAATTATTTTTAATAAATATTAAACAATAGTACTCGTATTCAGTTAGAAGATTGTTCAATTGGTCTGTATTTTGTTACATCATCATGTACGTGATTTGTTTGTGAAAATACATTTTCTTTTATTTATTTAGTTTAAGATTATTTAGAACTATTTTACGTGTTATCTGCACAGTGGTACAATACAATGTATAGAAACACTTTATTTCCTTCCTAAAGAGACTTTTTTATATTGAACAAACTGCTTGAAAATTGCAAATAGAGATCACTTTTACACCAAACCTCGATTAAATAAACGGAAATTTTAAATTTAGTCCGTATTTGGAGGTTTTAGAAGAGAATTATTTTTTAAAAATTATAATATATTATTATATAATAATTATACTTGAATTTAAATTTTTAGCATCACCCCACAGAAACACCGCACATTCCATCAAACAACTTTTGCCGTGGATATGGGTATGTTTATTCATTCACATCATGGATATAGCTTCGTTTATTAAACTTTCAGGCTGGTTTTCAGCATAGGCTAGTCGTGCTTTTGATATACAGCCCCTGCGCTTATCAATTTCCTCGATGAGTTTGGTGGAATTCGATCAGTACAGCGACTGTGCTTACCTGTGGCGTCATAACGGGCCGCTATGTGTGTTTAAGTGTGCTTTGGTAAGCAAAGTTATCACCTTAAAAATCTTGCATTTAAGCTACACAAGAAGTCGAAAGCCAAAGAAAAGAAATTAAATCAAATGAGTGAGTTGTCCAAGAAAAACCATACAAATGTGTCTTGGCAGATCATAGCTTCTATGGAAGCTATGAAATACTTTCTGCCTACTATTTGTAGCTTAAAGCAAGTGGATATTGGTTACTTCGAATATTTAAACAAAAATTGTATTGTTTTATACTCACAAATTCAAATAGTTGCTCAATTAGTTTAAAATTGGTTTAAAAGTGTACTGTAATACGCTTGGAATATCACTATTTATACAATGTGTAACTGAGTAACTTCCTTGCCATGTGAGTCTCCATTTTTGGACCTCATGGATGAGCAGAAGAAGAGATTTTAACGTTTTTAACATATTAAAGTATGTTTTGAAGCCGTCGTAGTCTAGTAGGCGGTGTGTTGGCTTATTAGACGTGGCGCCACGAGACAACCGTAACAAAATGAAAATATGAAAAAAAAAACATTTCTTTCTGCGACTTCCTGTCAGCAGATTTCTATCAAAAACTCTGAGAGTAAATAAATTTGACATAAAAGTTCTCAAAAATCTGTCGCTCAGAATCTACTTTAAACTATAGGTCCAGCCTAACACGCTCGACATAAGTGGTGTGAGAAGCTAGGTTGTAATCCTGACTGAAGGGTTGTATAACCTATTATGGATGTATGTAAAACATGTTTTAAATTAATTCCTTGTCGAATAGTAAATATTAGACAAAAAACTATTGTATACCAAACTTTGTACCACTGTGCGTATGGATATTTTTTTGTTTTGTTTTATTTACTTACTAATATTGTGCCATGTTTAAATATAAATTAATTGGTTTACTTTATTTTATAAATGTGTCAATATTTAAATTGATTTGCTATTCATTTTTTTTATTTTATTATTATTTTGTATATTGTATGGTATTTTTTTTTAAATATATTTCATGTATGTCTGTATGTATGTATATATTTTGTATATAATTATCTTGGTGCTTTATTTTATACGTTTTTTGTTTTGTTTCTCTTTTTTTTAAATGGTATTTTTATGGTTCTTGGTTCACATACATTACAATGTATTTAAATTTTATTTTTATTTTAATTTTTTGTATATTTAAGGATTAGAACTTTAGTTGCATAGTAATGTGGTTTTCTTTTAAATCTATTCTATACTCCATACTAATAGGAATTAGAATATTTGCTTTACTTTGCAGTTTCGTTTTTTTTTGTATGAAAGTATTCTTTTTTCTAACTTTTTGTGGGTTTTTTTATACTTTTTTGTTGTTTTGTAGGTTAAAAGAAATTCTATTCTAATGATTTATATGTATATTTACCTAAAAACAAAAACAGATACATGTTTTTATTGTATAACTTTTCAATGTTATTTTCTTAACATTTTTGAGTGACATTTTAATTTATAAGTACATACGGGACTATTAAAAAAACCATTTGCAATAAAATTTTAATGAAAACACAGAAGAATATAACACAAGCAGCAAAATAGAAAAACAATTTAACTCATGGCAATAAAATGATTTTCATATTCAGAGCAAATGCAAACACTTTATTAATAAGAATGAGGCTTAAATTTTTTATACACCATTTGCGGATTATTATTCAATAAAAAATAATGGCAATAGAAATTGTATTTGATTTTTGTTGTGCTTGATAATACTAGTCGCCTACTGTATCTGCCATCACGGCCATTAATTGGTTTCGCACAGCCTTTGTTCATTCAATACAATCTCTATGCGTGCATAAGTACTACGTAGTTTTTCAATAAAATTTGTAAAGGCAGTTGTTATTGGATTTTGCATTTTTTTTTTGCAATAATCTTATATTTCTTATTCATGTGCATGGTTTTGGTTGAAACGTTTAAACTTTAAATTCTAAATTATTTCCTGATGCCTGAAATCCTTCTTTCATTATAATACGTCCGTTGCTGCAAAGAAAAAACCAAAACCAAAATAAAACCAAAATGAATATGGAAATTTTTAAATAAATACTGCATTTATAGACATGTATACATACATAGTTGTTAATAAATAATAAATACATTCAAGTTGAATAGGATAAAAACGAATAAAATTTCATATTTTTTTTTATGAACGTCCTTGACTGTCAAAAACGTTGCACTTTTTGTACCCAAAAAAGACAACTTTTTCCTCGAAATTTTAAACAAAAAATATTAAAAAATGCGGGCATTCATTTCCCTCTTTAAAAGTGTAAAAACTTGCATATTTTATTAAATATAACGGGTGATTTTTTTAAAACGTTTAAACATTTTAACATTGAAAATATAAACGCGAATGAATTAGAGGGTGTCCTAAAGAGAATTCAGTCTTTCCTATTTTTGAGACCAACATGCAGGTGATGGCCTCTATTCAAGCAGTGCATTATGTTGGATTACCTGAAAAATACTTGCAGGAGACAGAAACAGGGGTTAGTGATGACTGTTTCCCAGGGAACTGGCTGTGTTCTTCCGATAACTAATTGGAATTGTTTCTGGTTTATTCAAATACAGTCGAGACTTTTTAATCGCACGATATTGGTAGCCAGTTGACATCATAAAATTTCTTGAGTTATTTTGTTCTTGAAGACGCCGTAGTCTAGTAGGTACTATGTTGGCTCATTAGGTGCAAGCATTTCCTCTCAGCAGATTTCTGGCAAAAACTCTGAGAGTTTCTCAAAACAAATCTGTAGTTCGGAGTCGACTTTAAACGTCCCGTCATACACACACAACATAAGTGGGCTGAGAAGCTTGGTCATAATCCTGACTGAAGGGTCAATAATGGCCAATAATGTAAACAAATAAAATTATTTATTTTGTTCTTGAAATTCTTGCTACAATAATATAGTAGCAACGCTTACGGAGTGACTGGCGGTTTGTCTTACTTAACCCACAAGTCGATAACTCGGTTATTGCGTTTCTGTAACGAATACCGTTCACAGTCTCTGCAATATCGGCTTCATCCTCGAAAAAGTAAGTCGCAATCCCGTCATCTAATCAAAATTCCTATAAAAGAGTTGCTCGTTGTTGTAGACAATTTTCGCTTTATCGGAGACGATGAATTTTTACGAGAAATTGACATTGAAGTCACTTTTCACGTTTTCCAGTTGAACACTTTCCACTGTCTACAGGTTTGAGCCTCGCAGTGAGCTGAGTTTTGTGCATATGAAGGTGAAGGACTTTTATCAAATTCCCTCTGAAGTGCTTCACAAAATTGTAAGTTGTTGATAATGAATTCGTGGTTCTTCGGTGAGAATTTCGTTTATAGCAGCGAACTTTTTAAGAGATCGATTGGAATAACCGATCAAGTGTCTTTATGTTTTTTGATTGCTCTTCCAATGGATGAGATATTAAGTGCACTTACTCTACTGAAAATTCTTCAAAGCTGGCGAACAGGATTAGAATGTGGCACCGTCTTGTTAAACTACATGTGACCCAATTTGGTTTCTTCTATTTGGGGTAAGAAACATTCAGAAAAGTTTCCCAAGGTATGTTGCTGAATTGACTTTAAAGTTGCGATCTCTATCGATCTTTTAGAAATACGATCTTATTAAACCGCTCCAAAAGTGCACCTTTTAGGTTGCAATGGCAGCACTTTTCCTGAACTATCTCTGTTGTTTGACGTATCCATGAAATCACAATTGAGCTCCGTTGCTGAAGACAATTTGTCAATAGAAAGAAAATCCATCGATTTGCAAGCGTTATTCATTCATTAGTCTATTCGTGGTGCAATGCTTACACTTACTAAGCTTTTTTAATAGACACATGTATAGCCAGCCATAAAATCACCCTTTATTATTTTATTTTTTCTCTTATCAATTTAATCATACCTTAACCCCCCTATACTATTGACATTCAGCCCATTACTGAAACCACAAAAGTTAAAGTTCAAAAACTTTTCATATAAAAAAGAAATGAAGGCAACTGTAAAAAGTTTTTCTTTCTTTTTTTGTTGTTGTTGTGTTTGTAAATATTATAAATAATTTATGATTTCTTAAGAATGTATATGACAAAGGATTTGTTTAAATAAAAACTATAACAAATGCTCACATTGCACGTTTGACACTGACTGGACTAATGGAGAAAGCAAAAATTGAAAAGTTTTTGCTTGAAAGAACGAAAATTGAAAAATTCGCATTAGGCTTAAAGCACTCTTGTCTCTGGGAAGTGAGGGATGGGAAGGGAAGTTCTTATGCAGTGGACAACAAAAGTTTAGGTAGCTCAATATATATTTTAGCAATTTCATGAATTTTAAGCAATAATATGTACAAATAATTGATGTTTTTTTTGAATTTATTTTATTATGAAATAAAAATATTTGAAACACATACACACATAAAATCGTGAAACACATTCACGAAATAAAAAAAAAATTAAGTAAAGTTTCTGGTGGTGTAGGAATCCTTAAGAAGATCTCTGAGTAAATTTAAAATTCAAAGGCCCACTATATTAAAATGTTACAAGCAATATTTAGTAGGATATCCCTTAAGCGGAAGAACTTCATTGAATCTATGCGGAAGTGAATTTATCAGGTTTTTCTCATGTTTTCTGTTGATATTTGCCGCCATTTACTTAGGAACAAAAAAGGAAACGAAAAAAGATTATAAAACATAAGAATTTACTAAAATACGGATTAACAAAACTACATAAAAAGACCATGAAAGATAGAATAGAAAAAAAAATCCAATACAGTTCTAGAAGTTGCCAGAAGCAAAATGGAGAACCTATAAGTAGAGCGGAAGGTAATCTTGGCAACAGTAGTTCTAAAGTTGCCAGAAGCAAAATGGATGACGTATAAGTAGAGCGGAAGGTAATCTTGGCAGCCAGTAGTTGTATAATGGAAAGCGCGGGGTCAACAGTACAGTTCTAGAAGTTGCCAGAAGCAAAATTGAAAACTTATAAGTAGAGCGGAAGCTAATCTTGGCAGAATTGAAAATCGCGGTGTTATCAATTGCATTTTTTTATTAAATTTAATTGAATAAAGGATTGATTTAAATGAAAAAAGAACAACAAATAAATTTTTAAAAAACTTTTTAATGTGTAATAACATATATTGGTATTGGGCATTTTTTAGCTGCTTGAGAATTATCAAATTGTGTTAAAATTTCCGAGCAATATGAAAACGAATTTCTAATTAAATGACTGCGCCAATAAGCCAATATGCAATACGGCAACTTCTATTTATTAATGACAATAAAAATCTGAACCAATTATTTGACCAGATAGTTGAAGCTCTTAATCAATTCCTCTCTGAATTGCAATTAATATGACCAATGATATTACATTTCAGACTCAACTACCTGACTATTTGTTAGCGATCATTTTTATGACAATATTTAATTTTATTTAAATTATATACATATTATCGGACGTTATTAGTATTTATCTTTTAATTTTTATTTCAATTTTTATAAAAAAAAATTTCATTTGAATTTTATTTTTTTTGCCAACCAACGTATGAGTGATATTTTTTCATACATAATAATTAATTGTTGATTATACGTAAAGTAGGCCTAATTAAATAACGAGACGAGTGTTTTAATTAATTTTTTATTAACAAAACATTTAAAGAAATATGTTTTTATTGTTAATAAATTTTATTTAATTATTTATTAAATAATTTTGTTGAACATACTTTGGTTCTGCAGGCCGAAATACATTCCAAATGAGATTTTTACGAAAGTTTTTCATGGCAATTTTTTTTTACTCGCTGAGTTTTTGCCAGAAATCTTTGGAGATGTTGTTTGTTGGAGATGTCTGATCTGGAATTTGAATCGTGATCTCATATCTAAAATGCCAACACACTACCTACTTGACTACGGCGACTACAGTTCTCTTAATAATCGATTTATTGCAAAATAAAGTTGATGATAACTTACTTTCCAGAGATGGAAACATTTGCAAAGAATTGAATTCATGAAGTGAACCATGTAACTTGTTAGGACGATGGATATATGTCTGAAATTATGATTAAAAATTAATGCCAATTATAATAAAGAAAATCTTTCTTTTGTATAATTATTGGTGGGAAAACTTGCTGACTGGGGCCATTCTGAGTTGCCAGACAAAGTTTTTAAGCTCTTTTTTTAATTCTGACAACCATGATGTATAATTGTTTATTATGTTTGTAATTATGCGTTTTAACCACATCACAGTACATTCCATTTACTCTTTAGTTTAAATTTATTCCAACTTTTCTTGAACAACACTTGAATCTTTTATGCTGAATTAATTTAATTTAATGTAAAAAAGTTTTCTTCGTTCGCCATTTAAGCAAGAATTTGTAAAAGAAAAACTTATTTTGAGGTTTTCTGCCATTACCCCCCTTTTTGCATATTCATATGCACTTCCACTCTACTAGAATCTGGAATTATTTTTGTCGGCTTTCAACTATCCTTATAAAGGGCATACAAAATGTGTTAAATTGTGTAGAAAATTCTGTTGAACTGTTTGCTTTGCTGTTGTATTGTAAATCTTCTCTTCAACTACTCTTCTTCCTGGTTGAGTATCTAACTGTAAACAGCACTCCAGTTATAAATGCAGTTGCATTTCCATTTGGATTTCCATTTGCATCCGTATTTGATGGATCATCTTGGATAGCCAGTAGTTATTATCATGAAAGTATGTTGAAAAGTATGACTTTAGTTTTGGGATTCATAATTGTCTTTGTATTTGTAAGTGCAAATGTGGAAATTATTTATGCAGGAGTTCATATTACAATTACTTACTCTTACACACACACACACACATTTTTTAAATAAGTGGCCCCAACAAAGTTTCGGTAATACATTTATGTCGGTATGTATGCACGTAATTAAGACAAATTAATACACACACACAGTTGTCTACATTTAAAGTTTTGCTGTTATGCTAAAAGTATTGGAAAAGTTACCACTTC
Source organism: Sarcophaga carnaria (assembly GCA_958299815.1). Classification (NCBI taxonomy): domain Eukaryota; kingdom Metazoa; phylum Arthropoda; class Insecta; order Diptera; family Sarcophagidae; genus Sarcophaga; species Sarcophaga carnaria. The sequence goes on from OY283150.1 coordinate 47,427,492, forward strand.
AGCGTCATTCATTAAGTAAGTCAGTCTCTGACGTGTATTCATTTCTTTTGAAAGAATTTTTTTACTTGGCAATAAATGCTCGTACGTATTTTAACTTTATTAATTGCTTAAATAATCAAATGTTTGTATATGTATATATATTCCAAAATATGTATAAAATTATAGATTAACTTTCATGTTCATGATCATAATGGAGATGATGTTAATTGGCTATCGAGATTAAGCGATTTGATTCCCTTTTTCGGCGTTTTCTTAACCAGCCGCTGTATGTGAATAAGTTACAAGCCACAGTGGTCTTAAAAAGATAACATAACCGATATCAACAGTCAAATTCAATCTGATTTCCTTGACAGAGTTATGGAAACATGAAAATTACGTATGTGGATGATAAATTCCACACATAAAAGGCATAAATTGGCTTTCAAACGACCAAATATTTTAAAGATATTTCACGCACTTTATTTGAGTTAAATTTGATGAGAGGCAAAGCTTAAATAAAGACCCTATTGTAGTTCATATCGGTGTGTATCTTACGTAGCTTCACCTTTTTTCCCTCCCATTTTTTCCCATTACCCCTCTTGAGAATATATGGCTGGCTTCCACATGCACATGCTTCTGCCTTGTTTCTATTTCTTTAATCTATTTTTGTTGTTCCAGATAAGCAGGTGATTAGTCTGCTGTAGCACGTCGTAGGACAATGGGGCTGCGATCTATCGTTACTTAGAAATAATGCGTTCCGAGTATTTGGTGTAGTGGTAGTGATTCTACCTCTTTCCCCTCTAGGTGGCTGCACTGCCTGGCCTTCCTGTGATGTTAGAATTTTTTCTATTTTCAGCTGGTGAGGAGGCTTCTTAGGTGGATTGTATTGTATTCGAAAATTATGAAGAACGATTTTTTTGAAATCCATTGGGATTCGAACCTATCTGGACTTGTAGACATGCTGTTTTAAACATTACACCACGCCGCCACTGAAGATTTACTTTACTTCGAGAATTGTCAAACGTAAACCATATTTCATCGCCCATAATCTTCAGTTTAGAAACGTTTTGATTTCGTTTCGTTTTAATTCGATCTTATATTTTTTATACTTCAATAATTGCTATTTGTTTGATGGTAAATGTTTAGCTTCTTAACAACAGTTACGCTGCTTGTGTGCCGATCTTTTTTAGTGGATTTCATTATCACATTGAAAACGGGCAAACCATTTGCCTTAGCCTTTTCTAGTTACAGTATACATACGTACATTATTGGTCATTACAACCCTTCAGCCAGGGTTACGACCTATCTTCTTGCACCATTTATGTTGTTGGTGTTAATTTTTTACATGAGACATGTTTGTGAAAAACTTTTCATGGCAATTCTATTTGCTCTCAGTATTTTTGCCAGAAATCTGCTGAGAGGAAGTCGCCGAAGAAATTTTTTTCCATTTTTATTTTTCTGATCTGGGAGTTGATATATGGCCTTACGTCTAATACGCCAACACGCTACCTACTAGGCTACGGTTCAACAAAAATCATGTATTCTAAATTTTCATCTGTCTTGATTGTTGATTATCTCATCTCATCTTATCTTTGCGTCTTCTATGTTTTTGTCACCAGAAATAGTTATCTTCTTCAGATGCACCCTGCATTCTTAGACAATCTTCAATGTAGTTTATGAGACTATCTTAGATATAACTGATCTAAAAACATTTCAATTCTGCCCTTTTTGTACGATCTAGAATAAGTCATTGTTGTTTTTCGGGAAGGGAGCTGGGCTATTGTAATAATTAGATCTTTAAGGCATTTTACTTGAGGTCAATATGGAGATCCAAACAAGCACTACCTTAGGTTTCTGCTGTGCTTCCACGCTTTTGTTGCATTTTGCATACTATTTTGATCACAATTTCCAAAAAGAACGATACTATAACAATAAAAGTCGCCGTAGTCTCATAGGTAGTGTGTTGGTTTATTAGACGTAAAGCCCGGGTTCGTATCCCAAGTCAGGTATCAAAACGAAATATGAAAAAAAATATTTCTTCGGCGACTTCCTCTCAGCAGATTTCTGGCAAAAACTCTGAGAGTAAATAAACCTGCCATGAAAAAGTTTCTCAAAAACCTGTCGTTCGGAGTCAACGTTAAACTGCAGGCCCCGCCACTCCGTATAAAATTAACGCACACAACATGAGTAGTGTGAGAAACTAGGCCGTAATCCTGACTGAAGGGTTGTAATGGCCAATTATGTATGTATGTATGTATGTATGTATGTATGTATGTATGTATAACAATAAAATTGCATTTTATTAAAACCCAATTACTAGTTATAAATTTTACTTGATACAGGTGGTCAGTAATGTTATAAAAAGTTATTTAGATCCTCCTTAATATTTCATAACAAAAACTGCATTGATGTTGACATATCTTTTGTTTACTATTTCTATGATAACTAGAGTATGTTTTAAATACAATTTTCAAGAATAAGTCCACCTAACCAAAACAAAATTAATTTCGTTATTATTACACGTGCAAGTAATTTGACAGTTTGACAGATTATATTTATTTAATTAAACAATTACAAGCAAATTGTCTACATTTTAATGGAATTTCTACTCAGGGGAAATTACGACTGCAAACACATCACAAAACATTATTGTAAAACGTCTATTTGGGTAGGTAATAACGAATTTGTACGCGAAACCGCTTTTCTACCATTTGCCAAATACACAAATGTACTCCCAACTCTGTTGTTTGTTCTAATGAGGATATTAAGTACGAAGTGATATGCTCTCTGTGAAAAACATGAGAACTTTATTGAAATAATAAAACTGAAAGCACATTTAAATAAATAAAAAATTCAAAAGAGAACATTTGAAATTTTGAAGGTTATTGCTGATAATTGTAGGAAATAAGAGAAATAGAAGATTAGTGATGCTAATAAAATAGCTTCAGTACTAGCAAGGAATAAAAGGGTTCTTCACTTCTTTGACAGGTTTTTATTATAGGTTCTCACAATCAACACATAATTTCAAAATCAGTGTTGTATAACGACCACAAGACTTTGTCACCGAGAACGCTAGCAATAGCCAAAGTCTCCCTGCTATAAAATAATGAAAAGAAAAAACAAATTTCATGAACATTTTTCTTCATTCGTGGTATTGTAAAAAAATTCGGTTCTCATAAAAGCTCGGTTATAAATTGGCTTTAAAATATAATAGCTTCAGTGCTAATAATTTCGTTTATTAGCAGACATTATTAAAACCACATACAAGATAAGAATGCATTGCAGTCTGCCAAAGAAATTTGTGAGGTTTACGGAAGCCATAATGTACCTAGTTGCCGTAGTCTAGTTGGTGGTGTGTTGGCTTATTAAACGTGAGACCACGGTTCAAGTCCCAGTTTAGACATCTCCAATAAAAAGGAATATAAAAAAAGATTTCTTAGGCTACTTCCTCTCTGAGAGTAAATAAAATTGTTATGAAGATCTTCTCAAAAATCTGGTTTTCAAAAACGCTTCAGTCAGGATTATGACCTAGCTTCTCACACTACTTACGTTGTGCGTGTTAACTTTATCCATAAGTGGCGGGACCTCCAGTTTAAAGTCGATTTTGAACGACAGATTTTTGAGAAACTTTTCATGGCAATTTTATTTAATCTCGGAGTTTTTGCCAGAAATCTGCTGAGAGGAATTCGCTGAAGAAATATTTTTTCATATTTCGTTTAGCTGGAGATGTCTGACTTGGGGTTTGAACCTCGGCCTTACGTCTAATAAGTCAACACACTACCTACTAGACTACGGCGACTTTTCCATTTCCATGTACTTCCAGTTATTGCTCCCCCTTAACCCTAAAAAAGAAAAAGACTTATTGCCATTATTACAACTTGCCGTTAACTAAAGAGGGGATTTTAACGGGCAGATAAATTGTTCTTCATTTTTAGAAGTGGACAATAAGGTAAAAGTGAGCATTAAGCTAAAGGGAGGAACATCATACCGGTAACTTTTAAGGTTAAGTTTATGTTTGAAATTGCCATATTATACGAGTATATTATTTTCAATATGGCAACTTCAAATACAAGCAAAATGAGAATATACAACAAAAAAAACGAAGCACGTCGCTGCCACTGCGTTTAAAAAACTTGTTTAATTGAACAGTGTTGTCGGTATTGCTCCGGCACTGCCATCTTTTTGAAAAACTTAACTTTATTTTATCAATAGGTTGTGATAACGAAAATAAGTTAAAGGTGACTTTAAAGTTCACTTTAGCTAAAGTTACCTTTAACTAAACCCAACTTCAACTGGAAGTTGTAATAATGGCCCTGAAAGAGGTTGAAGTTATAGATAAGAATTCAGGAAAAGTGCTAAGTGATGCTAACATTTCATTTCATCAAAGGTTGAAGTTTGAACAATTATTGACGGTTGGTAAAACTTATTTTCGTTTTTAAAAATATAACACGTTTTTATTATTTCGCCATTTAAATTTTTAATTCCCACAAGAATTATAATTTTTTTATTAATTATTTATTATTATGCAGAGGAACTTAAATTAAAAGTTTCGGAAAAGATTAAAATTTTGGCCTATGCCTATAATATCCTTCACCACTGTATAACCGTACATATTTTTTGTAAAATTTTAAAGTCATATTGACAAATTAGAAAGCATACTAATGATGATTGAAGCAATTACTAAAGTTTAGAATATATTGACATGCCTTTGGGCTCCTATGGTTAAATGTCCATATATTTTTAAATATACATATAGTATATGTATGTGTGTGGGTATTTTAAATATTTTTATAATATTTTTATTTTCTTCAATATCTTACTATTGACCCTCAAAACAATAAGACTAAATTGAATATAAATTTATTTATTTTATAAACACAATCATACAAATTATTTTTCTTTTATTACGGACATGAATTTAATTTAAAAACAATTTCCGTATGGAATGCATACATACATATATGAAATAAAGTATACGCCAGAGGATAAAAACATACATGGTTAAAAGCAAAATAAAAATTGTTTTTAAATTTTTGTGAAACGAATTTTTGTTTTTATTTTATTGTGATTGTTTATTTCTGTTTGTTTTTTTAATGTTGAAATATTTGCTTATGTTAAAATGAATAATAAAATTAAAATTTTAGAATTATTCTCCTGTACATGAAATACTTTTAGTCTCCTTTATGGAAAATTGTTTATAAAGTACTTCAATTTATTTTAAATTGTTTAAATATTTATTTACGATAAAATTTTTTTTATATATTTAAATAACTTCTGAATATTTTAAAATTATTGAATATTCATGGATATAATAAAACATAGACTACTTCAGTAAATAAATATGTATACAAAAAAAAAAAAAAATAAATAATTAAGTCAATACAACAATGTAGCATACCATACCAAATCCTTTAAAAATTCAAAAATTTATTTTTGCCTACAATTTATATTGGTAGCATGCTGCATAATGTTGCATTTATAATTCCAAGGGTCATAAAAAGGTCATAAGGGGAGAAGAAACAGGGTGCCTACTGAGAATGTTCTCTGTCATTGCCTGGCGGTAAGCAAACTTAAAAGCAGTGGCGATTTTCATAAAAACAAAACATATTTTTATTTTTCAGGGTAGCTTAAAAGTTCCACTCAGGAATTATTACTATAACGAGACCCTGGATAGGACACAAGTGAGTTATGATTTAGTCTAGTAGGTAGTGTGTTGGCTTATTAGACGTAAAGCCAGGGTTCAAACCTCAGGTCAGACATCAAAACAAAATACAAAAAGTATTTCTTCGACGACTTCGTCTCAGCAGGTTTCTGGCTAAAACTCTGAGAGTAAATAAAATTGCCATGAAAAGTTTCTCAAAAATCTGTCGTTCGGAGTCGTCTTTAAACTGTAGGTCCCTCCACTCATGTATAAAATTAACACACATATGGTAAGTGGTGGGAGAAGCTAGGTCCTAATCCTGAATGAAGTGTTTTAATGACCAATTGTTCATGTAGGTATGTATTCTCTTTGGCCGCATATTTTCTTACACATGGCGTTGTCGGGATGAAGCCATTTGTCCTCGCCAGTAATGCAAAACTAAATTCCTCCTGAAGCAATTATCAATGTCACACGGCTTTAGTTCATGTGGCACAAAATTTCCTGACTTTTGTATGAATCCTTCTTCTTTTGAACGGTTTGAAAGGATTGTTTGAGTCACGCCTAATCATTGTACAAGCTCTTCTTGTGCCTGAGATACGCATCTTTGTCGTGTACCATTTCCAATTTATGGACTTCAATATTTTTTTGGCTTCGGACTCTTGATTTTTGTTGTTAAAATTATTATTTTTGAAACTTTCAAACCATGACTCGCATGTACAGTTTTCTTTATAAAAAACTGTTCTTAGTTTTAGTAGCTCATATTATATCATGACAGATTACTTAAAAACCAAAAAAAGCCAAAAAAAAATATGAATATAATTCATTTCATTTTTAAAAATCTCCATTTAAAGACCAACAACAAGAGAAAACAAAACTCAATAGGAATACAAAAAGAGAAAGTAATTAGAGAAACGTAATAAAAAGAAATAATTGTATGTGGCCTTAGCGAATAATAATTTAAAATTATAATAACAGCCATTGAGCGTGCTCGAAACGCATAAACGATGTTGAACCTTCTCAGTTGTTTGTTTAAATTCATTGGGAATGTTCGTTCTATCCATGCCAGTTGATAGTGGGTGTTACTAAAATTTTAATATTATTTTTAGTTATTCCTTGTAGTTAAAGGTTTTCACGTTTTAGCCTTTGTTTTTGTTTTTCTTTTTGGTCGCTTATAACGATGAAAAAATTTTTTTTTCAGAATATTTTTTTTGTTTTCTTCAAGAACAAAGCTAAACTTGTCATTGTCATTAAAACGAATATATCTGAAGAATTATATTCATAATGAAAGCTACATTAATTATTTATTATTACATTTCATTTTTTGTTTTTGTTTTCAAAAAATAAAGGCCATTTTATTAAAAAATGTCAATTAAATGGGATTATTTTGTGTATCTTTTTTGATATTTTAACCGCATAAACACATCTTAAGGCACGACATAAACCAATAATCCTTACCTTTAAGCCAAAGGATATTTTAATAGAGAACATTTCGAAGATTATGGGATTTCAAAAACTCTAAGGAATGTTAATTCATTTTGTAATATTTCTGTGAAGAAAACAAAGTAGTCTTTAAGCCATAAAGTCTTGAAAATTAAATTTTTAGTATAATTTTCTTTAAATATTTATGAAATATAAATTATTTATTATTATCTTTTGATCGTTTAATGTTTGTCAGCTGTAATAAGACATATCCTCCATGTTCCTATTCGATTGCTATCTATCATGAATCAAGTTATTTCAGGTGCCAATAATACTGAAATAATTTTACTTTTAAGCTTAGTTTTTAAAGACTTTTCATGAATCAAGTTATTTCAGGTGCCTAGTAACATTGAAATCATTTCACCATTAAGTTTAGTTTTTAAAAACTCTTCTAAGGACCTAATCCTACTTACACATACATACATAACATACATAATTGGTCATTACAACCCTTTAGTCGGGATTAATACCTAGTTTCTCACACAACTTATGTTATGTGCTTTAATTTTTATACATGAGAGAAGAGACCTACAGTTTAAAGTCGACTCCGAAGGACAGATTTTTGAGAAACTTTTCTTGGCAATGTTATTTACTCTCAGAGTTTTTGCCAGAAATCTGCTGAGAGGAAGTCGCCGAAGATATATTTTTTCATATTTCGTTCAGTTGGAGATGCCGGACCTGGGGTTTGAACCGTGGCCTCACGTCTAATAAGGCAACACACTACCTACTGAGAATATTTTGTTTTGTTGGAGAAGTTTGATGTGCGGTTTGAACCGTGGACTCACATCTAATAAGGAAACACACTGCATATTAGACAACGGTGACTACAAAACTATTTACTATTCCGGGAAAAAGTGTTTTCAACTTAAGGGAGAGTACACTGAGAAATAAAACCAAAAAAACATGTGATTTCTCTGTCGCTAGTCTCCGTAGTCTAATAAGTGTGTTGGCTTATTAGACGTGAGGCCACGGTTCAAAATACCACGGGTTAGAAATGTCCAATAAAACGAAATATGAAAAAATATTTCTTCGGCGACTTCCTCTCAGCAGATTTCTGGCATCAACTCTGAGATTAAATAAAATTCCCATGAACTGTTTCTCAAAAATCTGTCGTGCGGAGTTGAATTTAAACTGTAGGTCGTGGCACTTATGTAAAAAATTAAAACTCACAACATAAGTGGCTTAAAAATCTAGATCGTAATCCTGACTGAATGTTTGTAATGACCAATTATGTATGTATGTACTTAGAATCTTGAAAACTCAAAGCGGTGATACTGGTACGTTAGTAAAGAGTAAATAAAATTGCCATGAAAAGTTTGAAATGAACCTGTAAATGTAAGTTTTGTGAGAAGCCAGGTTGTAATCCTGACTAAAGAGATGTAATGATCAATTATGTATGTGTGTATGTAGTTATAAAAATGCGTTTTCTAGTTTTAATTGAATGTTGCTTCTGTAAACAGGATATCAAAAATATTTACTATCCCGGGAAACAGAGTTTTGAACTGAAAGAGAAATAAATTAAATTAATTAAATTAAAAACAAATTAGGATTTCTGTGTTTGATTTTGGAACTGCACTCGCATTAAATTAAAAGTGCTTACTTGTAGACTATCAATTAGAATTACTCTTAGAAATATTCATTAATAAAAATATAAAAAAAATTCCATGTATAGTGAATAGAATAATCACCTCAGGTATTATAAGCTTTTGTTGAATAACATTTCTTACTAATTTATACATACAATATCTACTGTAAATACTCTTCTTTATGCCTTAGGATTCCCTTGTTGGCTCATTATATTTCGCCTCAATACCATTGACACTATGAAATATTGTTACTTTAAGCACTTTGACTGTTAATTCACTTTTTTAGTTTCATTTTCATTTTTGTTTTTCCGTTTTCGTTTTCGTTTTCATTTTCGCTTGTTTTTAATTAAACCTTCAACTGTGATTATGTGGCAGCGGGTATCTCCCGACTGCTCTTTAATTATTATTCCTAACCGGTGCTCATTTTTATTCAACTTGTCTTTTATATTCGCTTTCTTTTCACTAATTGGGTTGGGTTTTGGATTTACGCTTGCATTAATTTTTATTTAATTAACGATATTAATTTAAATAAAAAAAATGAAAAATGAAAAAAATGAATGAAAATTTGAATTTATTAAAAAGGAAATGCTAAGGATATTAAAGGATTTACATATCGTATATATTTTTCACTGGAAAAATGTCTTCTTTAAATAGATAAAGGTTAAGAACAAAAAATAATACGGGCTTCCTTTTCTGAATTTCAATTCCAGTGTCTCTAAATCCATTTGTTTTGCCTGATATTTCTTAGTGGCATCACATCATCAATGACCCAAAAATTATACGAAAATCATATCTTTTTTTTCAACTCTTAATGTTTAATGGATTGTTTATGGTCTTGTCACAGTATATTTAACAAATTTGTTACGGACTTAAAATGGCGCATGATAATCACACAATAAGTAGAATCATAAGATACATCCACTACTATGTACTTTGCTGGTTACCAGGAAAAAGGATTTTATACGGATATCTCTTAAATAAAATCCATATAAATGTAACAATACATTAGATTTTCTTACAAATACAATGATAATAACATTTACAGTATTGCACAATAAAATAGCAGTGATAGGGATTCTCTAGTAAAACGGAATGAATTCGAATCAGTATTGGAGCGGCTAATAATGGGCGGTGAAAAAAGGATTCCTCACTTATTAAATTGGTTATTGCGACGCTTTAGTTAGGCTTACAAACTATCCTGTCACAACACCTATCTGGTATGTGTTAAATTTATGCATACAGTTTAAAATCGACTTCGAACGACGATTTCTTGGCATATTTTATTTTCTCCCATACTGCTGAGAGTAAATCGCCGAAAGAAATAATTTTTCATATTTCGTTAGCTTCGCGATATCTGATTCAACTCTCTCCTGCTTGGGTTAGTGATTATTGGACCAATTATATGTATATTGGATTACAATATACACACATCCCTATCTGCTATCACTGTGCCCACCATTGTTTCGACTTCCTTTTATTGCAATTTGCATTTTCTGTTCTAAATGTACACAAATATGTCAGGGTATTTGTACATACAATGTGTGTATGCCAGCATAAAATTTCTTTGTGCGTATCTTGCTGTGTAAGAACACGTAGTATTCATACGAAATAAATTACCTTTGGATTTGTGTGCGTCTGCTTCCATCTCTTTTGTATGCTTCTTGCAAATAAATGTACTCTGTAGAGTATGTATGCATGTATGTAAAACCACATCTGCTAGATGAACTCATAATAAAATGGAATATATTGTACCTAAAGGCGAAATAAATGTTGAAATAAGTATAAGAAAATGTAAGAGGAAGAGCGGCGAATGCATCCTTAGAGTATGTTTCAGCAGCAACAGGACGATTCTTTACACATTTTCTATGTTTCCGCTGTTGTCTCTGCCTGATGATTATTTGCATGTTCAGCAACAGTGGCTGCCGTTGTTTGTGAATTGGTTGAGGACGATTCTGATGTTGTGCTGGCTGTGGATGTTTTTCGTGATGAAGCGGCATGTGAGCGCACAGCTGGTGTTGGCTGTTGTACTTTTGACTGTGTTGTTATTGCTGATGATGATGAAGATGGTACTTGTGGTGCTAATGGTGCTGTTGTCGCTATCGGTGTTTGCGGTGGCAGAGGAGAGTCAACTGTACCACCGCTAGTACTGCCACCCGTACTGCCACTAGCATTTGCATTGCGAGTCAAAAACCAACATTCCATAGGTGTAGGTTTGCCTTTCATAACAACTGGCCCACGGCATTCGAGATGAAATGAGTCATCCTGGTTTATCTCCTGGCAAAGTAATCTGTAAATGCATTAAAACAAATGGAAAAATGATGTTAGAAAATACAGCTGCTTAGACGATAAGATGAGGATTTTATCTGACTGGCTAGGAACTTTATAACCGACAGTCAATTGGAAAGATATTAGAAATGCAGGCAGTCAGTCATTTGTTAACAAGATGCTGGTTTTATTGAATTGCTTATAAAATACGCTTCAATTTTATTGCATTTACAAACCATAGTGCAGATGTAAAGAAAATCCTTTGCATTTTTAGAAAAATTGAATTCATTTATTCTCCAGGTGAATGCATTTTTTCTACAAGAATTACTTACAATTTAAAATTCTTTCTTTGTTTTTTTTTTTCAGAAACCACAACTAAAAACCACAATCTTAAATTCACATTCACACTCACAGTTTCTACTGTAGATGGTAAATGCTTGAATAGGTTTTTGGGTAAATTATTTCGATACACATCGAAATAAATGTGCTGATGTGGCATAATTTTCTACTAAATTATCAGATAATGTGCCAAGTTTTATACGCTGTTTGTTATAAAATAAATCTTTCTGTTCAGAAACAGAGCAAAAGGACTGTAACATCATAAATATTCATGAAGCTTTTGTTATGCATTTGCACATATAATCTTCGACATGTTAATGTAAAGTTGCATTGTGTTGGTAGCAATAATTTGAAATGAAATTTTTAACATAAAAACTTGAATGCCTGAGTATAACAAATGTTTTTTAAAAGTGTAAGAATAGTGTGAGTAAGTGTCCCTTACGAACTGACTAACTGGCACGGAAGGGATCGGAGATGACTTAGGAGGAGACGATACAGGGGATATATGCACCTCTACAGGAAAGCTTTTCCAAATTGGAAAAGGCACCATGGAATTCAACAAACAGTGGTTAATCCTACATACCTAGCGGCCGTATTTTAAAATTGCTGTGTCCAATAGTGAAAAGCGGGAGAACCAGGGAACTACTTGAGTTTGATAAGAAAACGGTTGCATTCTAATACGAATTCCAACGGCACACTGTTAAACAATTTCGCTGACAAACTCGTTCTGCCCCACACGGACTACTGAAAAAGTTGCCATGATGTGGAGGAATCGGTGCAACACCTTTTATGTGAATGCCCTGCGCTTCAGGACAGATGCTATCAGTTTCAGATGATATGTGGACATGGTGGCAAACGTGCATCTAAGGGAACTGACCGGTTCATTCCTGAGCTCGGGGTGATTCAAATCCACCACCAACGGATCATGACAAGGAGGCGTACATTACCATATGGGCCACCGTGTGAATTTGCCTGTGTACGGCAAGCTACCCGCTAACCTAACTTAACGATTCCATTTTGTGCACAGACGATATCAGAAAGACGACTTTTTCCGAAATAAATAATTATTTCCAGGAAAGAAAATAAAGATGAAAGAATTTACAGAATTGGCCATAAGAAAATAGTTGTGTTCTATCATAATATTCTTTAACCCTTTCATGCCCGATGTTGCCTATAGGCAACATTGTACATTTATGTTCATAAATTCCGTAATTTTTAATTTTTTTAAAAGAATTTTTTTTGCAAACAAGCTTGGTTAAAAACGTGTAAAACCAGAATACGTAGGACTCTGAATTTAATATCACTTCATATTTAGGCCATGACTAACAAACACATGTCCTTAAAAAATTTTAGATCTGGCTCAAAAAATTCGGGCATGAAAGGGTTAAGCCCACCAGTTGGATGAGAGATTTAGTTGCCTACTTTGCTTGATTACATTTCTAGAAGTTGTGGTAAAGTATCCCCAGCCTCTGTGCGCATGTATTCAAGTCTTGTGTCTGATTATAGCTATTCCTACTAAAAATTCTGTTAAGGTATGTGGTTAAATCAAACAGATTTTCCATAAAGGAAAATTTCCCGAATAGTCTTCGATACTCACTAAACCGGCTTATCCAGGCTGTCAGCTGTTAAATATCTATTCATTGTTGTGTCATTTATTTAATGAAAAGTTTGCTATTTACGAACATGGGTCCTTCAACGACCAAAATACGCCTGAAAACAGTAAAAATTACTACAAAAATGGTGATTCAAACATTTACGAGTGTAATAATAGCCATTGCAGTCGACTTTCTGTTCGAGGAAAGATAATAAAGAAATTTGTAGAGACTGTGTCACATGTGACAGGAGTGTACATCATCGTAACGTATTACATTATGATCTAGCTTTTTACAGCACTTATGTTGTGTGTGTTAATTTTATACATGAGGGGTGGGACCTACAGCATAAAGTCGACTACGAACGACAGATTTTTGTAGCTCTATTCATGGCAATTTTATTCATTCTCATTTTAAAAAATGATCCTGAATGAACCACTATTCGGTAACCAACGTTTTTTTTTTTTTTTTTGGTTCCAACACGACTACTAGCCACACAACATGACCGATTTTGAATTTATTTCATGAGAAGTTTCTAGAAATAGTAATTTTATGCCACGCCCATTGGTTATCAAAGACCGATTTTATGCAGCAACATTCTAACATTGCAGCAATTTTTATAATAACATTTCAACATTGTGCCAATAAATGGTTGTAAACTACCAATATAGAGACCTCCAATAATAGCTGTGTGTGTGTTTTATTAATTACAATACAATTACAAATAATCCGTCATTATTACGAGCTGAGTAACGTAGACCTTATGCTATGTGTAGTATAACAGACCAGAATCCTAGGGAGAATCGAACCATCGATCCTCACGCTAATAGCTTAGCACACTACCCACTAGACTACCAGGGCAGTGTTTAATTTAACTTTTCTTTCTAACCGACCACCTATTTATTTATTTATGTCTATGGATAGTAGTTCCTTACACACTAAATTTAAATTTACAAACAATATATGTAATTAATATTTAATGATTTAAGTACAATAAAATTTTTCTCTTTAAAGAATAAATGTTTTCAGAAAGATCAATTAAATGATACAGATTATTAAACTTTAAACATATTTGACGAAAAGAGTCGTTGTTAGCGTAGACTGAGCGGTGAAATTGTAAATTTAATAAATTAAAATTACGAGAAGGTCTAATTGCAATATTAAAATTAATTTTACGTAACAAATAATCAGAATAGACATCTCCACGTATTAAACTCAGAAGAAAATAGACACAGCATTATTCTTCGACTTTTCAGTGTAGGTAGCTTTATAAGAGCGAGTCTACTTTTATACGAAGGAAGAACAAACGAGTTCCATCCAAGTCCTCTCAAGCAAAATAACAGAAAGCGCTTCTGTGCATATTCAATTAGTTTAATGTAAATGAGATAATTTGGATCCCATATAATAGATCCATACTCAAGAATAGGGTGCACCAAAGATAAAGGGATCAGTAAATTCCTTTGACCAGCGCTTTATAAATCCTAAAACACCATTTGCTTTGTTCACCATCATTGATATATGTTCAGAAAACGGAAGCTTATGATCTAACAAGATTCCAAGATCAGTTATATTTAAAACCTTATCCAAAATTTTGTCTTTAAAATGATAAGAGGTATCAAGTTTAAATGAACGATGAAATGACATATGTTTGCATTTATTAAAGTTTAACTCCAACAAGTTGACTTCACACCATTGACAAAAATAATCAATATCCTTTTGAAGAGTTGATTGACCAGATATGCTATCAAGCGAATTAAAAATTTTAAAATCATCAGCATACATGAGTATATTAGAATGAATAATAACAGATGGTAAATCGTTTATAAATAATGTGAATAGTACTGGACCAAGATGGCTTCCCTGAGGCACTCCGGAGGGAACATCGATGACTTTAGATAGAGCATTTTCAAATTTCACTTGCTGAGTTCTGCTAGAAAGATAAGATTTCAACCAACATACTGCATTGTTACTAAAACCCATGCAAGATAGTTTATAAAGCAAAAGATCATGGTTGACTCTATCAAATGCTTTACTGAAGTCTGTATATATAACATCAGTTTGTTGCCTGTTGATGAACCCTTCATTTATTTTAGTTGTTAATTCCAAAATATTAGTAGAAGTTGAACATAGTTTTCGAAAGCCATGTTGATATGAGGTTAAAATTGAAGATATTTGATGATATAAAGAGTCAGTCACAAAAAAGAGTTTTGGAATTGCATTCAATTTTGCTATACCTCTGTAGTTAGAAACTTTCAATTTATTGCCAGCTTTAAACAATGGAATTATGAATGATTTTTTCCAAGCAGTTGAAAAATAACACAGTTCAATAGATTTATTGAAAATTGCCGTTAGGGGACCAGAAGGGTTTTCAGAACAATGTCTAAGAATACAAGTAGGTATCCCATCTGGACCTGGGGTAGGTGAGCTTTGTATTGACAACAGATTTTTTCGAACAGTTTCAACAGCAAATATGAATACTTGATGATTGGGATATATCATAAGGATAGGAAGCTTGATTTTTGAATGATTTATAAGAATAAGTTGTTGCAAAAAAAATCAGCAAACAAATTACTTATGGACATTTCGTCGTAAGCACTACGAGAACCAAATTTTAAGTAGTTCGGGTATGTATTTGTACGACGTTTGGTGTTAATAAATTTGTAGAAAGACTTTGGCTTACTTTTTATTTTTGACTTCATTCGGTGTAAATAGTTGTTATATGCAAATTTATTAGCAGTGATGTAATTAGTTCTTGCTATTGAATAATGTATATAATCGAGAGAAGAACCAGATAACTTATACTTTTTATAAAGTTTATTCTTCCTGTTTTTGATATTATATAAGTAACAGCTACTCCATGGTGGACCCTTCTTATTACAGGCAAATTTTTTCGGAACTGATTCAGATATGCAGTGATGTAATACAGCATAGAAATTGGAGATAATATCATCAAGGTTATTTCCTGAAATTATTGAATCCCAATCAACGTTCAATAATAAATAATTGAAGTTATTGTAATCCATACGATGGAAGCAAAAGACTTTCTAACGATGTTTTTTGCGAACTTCAGCTAGCACATAGATGTTCAACTCAATCGTAGGATGAAAAGGATCTCCAGGAATGGAAATTGGATCACAACGTTTTATAAAGCAATCCTCCTTATCATTCACAAATATTAAATCGAGAATTTTAGAATAGTCATTAAGTATTCCATTAATTTGAAATAGCCTCGCATCGAATAAAATATTAAAAAAAATCATCGAATCTGTCATTATTCATTGATTGAACATAATATCCATCCTTCGTTTTGATGTCTGACTTGGGGTTTGAACCTGGCTTTTCATCTAATAAGCCGACACACTACCTACTAGACTACGGCGACATGAAACGTACATATATAAGCTTTCCTTTTGTACATACATACGTACTTAGCTACCTACTTGATTAAAATAATTTGCATTAAATTTCTAAGAAAAAGAAAAAGTGCCGTTACAAATATGCACATTAAGAACATTTGATTGACTGACACTTGAATACACGCGCTCTCACATTATGCCGACATATTTATGCACATACATAGATGGAAAAATTAAAGTTAATGTGTATTGTATGAATGTATATACGTGTATGTATGTTTAATGCTTTCTCGTATGCACATGAAGCTAATGCATCAAACACTGTGCTGACTGATGGCAGAGCGATTTGTTAAAGTCTTTCATTTTGCCGTTTTTTTATATTTTTTTTAAAGCTTTTCAATGATTTAACAATAGAAATAACAACAAAATACATTAGGACAGCAACAATGAAAAGCACACGCTAGAGAATACATATACATTTTAAAATTTCCATTTTATTGTAAAAATTCCTTAATGGCACAGTATGAACGAGCAACATTCTTTAATATGTGCACTCACATTCCAGTTTTTCTTTGCAGCTTTCTTAAATTGAAATGCAATATTTTTCACTTTCTTCTACATTATATCGAGAAAAATATCTAATGTTACTTGTAATTCAATTCTCTACATGAGTTTGCATGCATGCATTTGAAATATTTTGATTATTTGTATGTAAAATTCGTAGAGAAATTGAGCAAGTTTACTATGTGGCCAGATTTTATTATATTAAGCAGTGTGAGGTAAGTGCCCTTGCCATGATCCGTTAGTGGTGGGTTTGAACCATCCCCAGCTTCGGATGAAAACGACCAGCAAGTTCGAAGGAGGTCGATCCCCGTGCAGCTTGTACGAAAGCGAAAATCTGTCTTGTTTAAATTAGTTTATCGGAATATACCCCATATCCACTTCCGCATTTCATTTTTGAGCCATCGGTGAAGTCGTTATATTATTATATTATCCTCACAGATGTCAGCATCATCAACTCATTCTTCTTGTGTGCGTGTGAAGAGTTTTCTTTAAATTTAAACAAAAGAAAGCGTTTGTGAGATATCATTGAAATTTTATATACGTTTGAAATAGTTATTGATATTAGAGCTTCTATTGATGTAGTATATCCGAAGTGATCAATTTGGTATGGCGCAGAATTCAGTCTAATTTTTCTCGAATGTGTTAGTGATGTTGGTTTTCAGAATCGCATAAACCTTCGACTTAAGAAAATACCACAAGAAAAAGTTAGGTTAGGTTAGGTCGGAGTGGCAGCTCACAAAAGCTCACTTGAGCACGCATAGCGGCCCGTTGTGATGCCAAGAGCTGAACGCAGTCCCTGTACTGACCAAGTTCCACCAAAAGAAATCAGGGAAGAGGAAGAAGTTGTTCAGCGCAAGGGCTGCACATCAAAAGCACGACTACCCTACAATAGAAAACCATATTTTCCTCGTGTCTGCCCATAACACAATGACCTGTAAGCATGGCCACTGTGATTGAGATGATGCCACGACCAAGTCCAAGAAACTGGTTGGTACGCCTTCTATCCATCAGGGGCCAAGTGAGTCTAGCAGTGGAGCAGGACAAGGTAGGTAGGCGTCTAGAAAGAATTTCCGGGTAATTGCCAGCTTGACCGAGGCGAGTGGCATGCCCAAGTCTACTGAAGAGTATTCCGGAAGTAGTGCACCAGCTCTGGCGAGCTCATCGGCCCTGCAGTTCCCCGGAATGTCACTGTGCCCGGAGACCCAGATCAGGAAAGAAAAAGTCTAACGTAGGCAAATTCCGCGATCTCACCTCAACATGAGATGACCACGCTCTTAAATCATTCGAGCAAAATATCCATGTGACATAGGCTGTATTACATGTAGTTCCATGCTGTTAAAAACAACATCTTGTTGGCATTTAGATCTTCCAATTCAGGCCAAAAGAAAGTATTTATCATCGACATACAATGCTTGCCAGTGATGGCCTGGCTAACGTCGTTCTCAAAGAAATATGCATCGATGATGCAGCCAGCTCAAAATATATCTTAAAAACGAACCCTTTTTGGATGCTTTGGACGCTCTTGGATTTCATGTGGAATGTACATTCCGTGGACTTTTGGCTTACCGGGGCTTAACTTTCTTTTCAAATGCGACTCACTGAAAAGCGTTAAATTATTGGAAATTCAGAATTTTAATAATTTATTGTATCGGATTTAATTTTTTATTGTTATTATTGTGTTTTTTGTTATGATTATTCATAATACAAATTCTTTTAAATATGTAATCAACAAGTTTCCAATATGGAGACGATTACTACTAATTCCTTATACTCAGCACTATACGTTCAAAAGTCTTTAACAAAATTTTTTATCTCATACACATGTACTCTGACACATACAATATATGTATGACATTACAGTAAATTTATTTATCTCTGTAGTTCTCCGGTTGTATGGTGGTTGAGAATTATAGAGAGCAACAGCACCCTGAGAGTAAATGAATGAATGTGCCAATGTTTATGAAAGAGAACAACTGTCAACCCACAATTACTGTTAAGTTAGTATTACTTGAGTGAAATAAACAAACACAAGTGTGGTGTGTTGAAAATTTTTTTTACGAAAATAAAATAAATTCTTTACAAAAATTAAAAGATTATACGTTGTAATCATATTGAATAAAATAATTAAATCAACATTTTTTGTAATTTAATTAAGCAAGAATTACGTGAAAGTATATAATTTTGTTTAGCTTCACAGAATCAACAAAAAAAAAACGTTAAGAAGTTTTATTTTTCTTAATAAATTTAATTAATTTAGTCTGCTTCTACTTGCTGCCATGGGTGTTTATGTGCTTTTGTATTTATTGAGCCAAGACATGTGGTTTGTTTGAGTATAAGTATGTATGGGAAAGTATTTCATTCTATTTTAAATAATCCATTTAATGCTTGTGGTTTTTATATATTTTCTATTTGTTCTACAATAATAAGAATTTTAAATTTAATATTTTAAAGATAACAATCCTAAAAGATTACAATCTATTGATTAAAACTTTCATTTTGGTTTTGTTTACATTTTTACATACGCATATACCTACGTATATATACATATATATGTATATATGTTTGTACTTATGTATGCATATTGCTTAAAGAATTTCAAGAACAAAACAAAAATGAAAAATTATTTTTGTTTACCACCCTCTACACTAAACACGTCTGTTCATTCTACATTACACTCTCCCTCTAAATGAATGTCTGTATGAAAAATATTTGAGAGAGAAATTTTCAAATAAACAAAATGCCAAATGGTTAAAAGAGAATTTACAGGGTGTTACAGAAAATGTATAATTTGTTTAGTTCTCTTTTTAAGATAAAACGTAAACAATGGTACAATTTGTTTTGGTACAAATTTTCAATGAAATTGTACCTGATATTGCTTTAATAAGAATGAAAGTATTTCTATCACTTACAACAAACCATAGAATCTTCTAAAGTAGAGCAATCAGCTACTTAGTTCAACTAGCAGTCATTAGTAAGTATTTTCGTTCCTATACGTAGTCTAAAAAAGTCACAATAGCCATTAAAACAACGACTCATTCATGGGACTTGTCTGCCATTTTCATTAGGATATACATAGGTTATGTAGATACTGCAGAGATCAGATTATTAGTGGACGATGTACATACATTGAACTTATCGACACATCGACACATCGAAACAATTCGATGTTTTTTTATTGGCTAACGTCGATTAAACATCGATGTTTTTTATTCTGTCCATCGAAATTGAAAATTTAATATAATATTCCGTATGTAATGAACCCATAAATGTGGAGTTGTATGAGATACAAAGACGGGCTCTCGGTGTGTTCGGTACCAAAGTTACACCACGGAAAGATATGTTCAATTCAACTTGAACAACATGGAAGCGGGAACTCTTCCGAAGTTGAAAGGGTTTGATCGAGTAATTAACAGCTTCCTGAAGTTTGCCAGGGCAATAGGATTGTGGGAGACACTACAGGGATATATCGATTGCGGGCACTACTTTGAATCGCCTTGCCGCTGTACCCCAATACCTTTAAAAATCAATTCTGTAACGTTCTGTTTTCTTTTCTTTTATATTTTATACGAAAATCAATTGCTGTAAAAACTGCGATGTATTTTGAGATAAATCGATGTAAAATCAATGAATCTTTGTGATGTAATGTATCGAAAAAAAAAAAACGTCGATGTTCTATTTTAATGTGAAGTATTTCTTGCACAGTCTTAAGAAGTCAAAGTACTTAAATGCTTCTTTCTACTCTCATATAATACTTCCAGTGAATATGTTTTTATGAACTGAACATCTGGAGGTTCTAACTCCTCAATGTCTAAACTATTCTGCTGCTACAGGTGCCATATTAATGTCTCTCCTATAATAGTCACTTTTTTGCCATTTGGTTTCTTAATTATCAAGGTAATGATTCGTGGTATGTGGCAGTGTTAAAAATTCTCTATAAGGTTTATCATTTCTCTATAAATAGAGTAACAAGTGAATGACGCTTAAAAGTCATTACTTTTTATTTCGTGTCGAAAATGACGAAGAAGCTTGTTTTTGGCTCAATGAGTATATCAACAAATAGAAATGTTGAGTTTGGTGTATAAAGCAGCCAGTGACAGTTCAAGAGCTGCTGGAGCATTTTCAAGATCATGCGATTAAACCCTACTAACCTATTTTTTATGGAGAAATGTGAAATCTTTGGCGTATTAAGACAAGTCATTTTTAAAAACCCAAAACTTAAAAAATCATCCTTTAAGTCAATGAGCTAAAGTGAAACTTACGTGCGATTAAATCGATTTAGAAAATGTCTGCTGATCAAATACGGGCGTGTCTTTGACAGGGTTTGATTTGCGTTATAAAAAAACATGAGTAACGAGTATTATTGTCTGCAAAAGGTAAGGGGATAGCAATACGTTGGACGAGACAAGAGGAAATTTAAGGTAATAACAGTTCGGACGCAGTTTTAAAGGCTGGTATGACAGAAAATTTAATTGAATTGATATGTGAAATTGACATTCGCCCATCCATTTGCAAAAGAAAGATTGCATAATGAAGCCACTTGTAGAGCGACTAGGCAGATCTGATCTGATATGGATTTATTCAGAACAAAGTTTGATTTCATTACTAAACGCGAACTTTGAAGTCGCCATTGTCTGTTAGGTAGTGTATTGGCTTATTAGACATGAGGCAACAGTTCAAGTCCCAGGTCAGACATTTCCAATAAAACAAAATATGAAAAAAATATTTCTTTGGCGACTTTCTCTCAGCAGATTTCTGGCAACAACTCTGAGATTAAATAAATTTTATTTATTTATTTATTTATTTATTATTATAATGATTGTTTTTCTGATGCAACAAGATCAAATTATCTTATAAATTACAGCACCAGAATCAAATAAGTTACATAATACATTGAAATTATATTAATCAAAAAAATTATATTAATCAAAAAAATAAACAAAAGAATAAATAAGAGGTAATATAACAAAGTCAAATGAAAATTGAAACGATAAATTTATGAATTTTTGTAATAATTCCTTAACAAGCTTTTAAATCGCACTGCGTTGTTAGTAAATTGAATATTTGGGCGGAGATTGTTCCAGAGATAAATGGTATATATATAAAACTGGTAAAAAGAAGCACTCTTTCGGTATTTGAATGTTCGAATATTATTGTTCCTCGCAGACGAAGTGAATACCAATTTGTTTTAGAGTCAGGTTTTTTGTTGTTATAATTTTATGTAAAAAAATAAGATTTTTAAGCTTCATATAGTCATCGAGGTGCATTCCAAGGACATGTACTAAATACGGAGATATATGGTCAAATCTTTTCAAAGCAAAAATATATCGAACAATATTATTAAACGTTATGTTGAGCTTTCGTTTCAAAGTCATATTGAAATAAATTGGTAAAAGGTTTCTCACAAAAAATTTGTCGTTCAATGTCGACTTTAGACTGTAGGTCCCGCCACTCATTTATAAAATTAACAGACTCAACATAAGTGGTGTGAAAAGCTGGGTCGTAATCCTGGCTAAAGGGTTGTAATGACCTCTTATGTATGTATGTATTATGTAAACCTAACCAGAGTCCATCTTAGGTACCTTATAACAGTTATAATGAGTGTGGACGCCCAGAGATAGAGAATACCGTATAACGACTTTTACAGGAACTGTAACGATGAAGACATTTCCAACAAAACGAAGTACGAAGTTTCTTAAAATTCTGTCGTTTGAAGTCGACTTTAAACCAGTAGGTGCCGCCACTCATGTATATAATTAACACACATAACATAGGTGGTGTGAGAAATAAGGTCATAATTATTAAAACAAAAATGATTTTGAATTTCAAAATTATTAACAATTTTTAATACGAACCTCGTTTTAAACCAATATTTCTAAATGCAAAACTGTTACTCACATACTACCATTTATTTAAGAAAATAAATGTGAAATGAAATCATAAGAGAAACTAATTATTCTAATTTGTCCAGTGGAAACTATTCGAAAGACTGTTTAGTGTTGTTAGAATAGCAAAGCCGAAGAAGTTAAAATATTTTACACGGTAAATAGGAAAATAAAAACCAAGTCTTTCAAAGACTCGATTTTATATTTTACGGACATAAAAACAATTCAAATGAAATTATATTTTAAATATAAGAACGTAATTATTTTCTTTTATGGAAAATAATAGTGTTTATGAAATTTTATTAAAAATTAAATTTTAATAAAAATTTTCCTTTTTTAAGTTCAATAACATGTCGTTTTTGTAATACAAATTGTAGTAAAAGAAAATCGAAAAAATATTCATTGTGTGTTCCAAATGTAAAAATACAATTTTACATTCCACACTTTTATGGCTTCTTGGCCAATGGATGGCATGCAACATTGCCTACGACCATTACACATTCAACCGTGGTAGGTGAAGGCGTTAAATTCTAATTTTTCTAATATTTTCTACAGGTTTTCTCATTTGAATTCTACCTCATCATCATAGTTGTTAGACTATTGAAACTGCCACATCAATTTTTATGAGCAAATTTTATACACGAAAGCACTCTTAAGAGCCATGGAATTTATATTCGAATGTTTCTATGAGGACACACTGGATAAACTCTGTCGTAATGGTCTACAGGATCGTAGTTCCAGACGAGATGTTTTGGATCATTTAAATGCTATTATTGGTGGCTGTAGTGATGGTAAGTGTGTTTTGTTGTTGTCGTTTTCATTTTTGGCAATTTTTAAAATTTATTACAACATTTTCATTAATTATTGTTAATATTATGTTTCTATGCTGTACAAATTTTAGGACAAGATATGCATACGGAGGAGGTGGCACGTATTGCTGTCTTAGCAGCTGTGCGTTATCATCGAGAGAAGAAGGATAAAAATGGCGATGTGAGTTGTATTGTTATTTCATTTGTTATTAAAATTTAACTTTTATTTTTTTCAACTCGTGGCATGTAGAGTTTAAAATATCAAAAGGGACTTTGGTTTTGATTTGAGACCTACGGTGTTCAAGATAATTTTTCTGGTATATAACAAAAGGTTCGTGATAAATGCTTATTAAGGTGTGTCATTTCAGCATGAATAACTAGCAAACGAATTTACATCGTAATTCTTTGAAATTTATTATCAAAATTCATGCCGTATGTGAAATATATTTCTGCCGAAAACTTCTCTTCAGCGAAGAGCAGTCGGAGGTCCTTACAGCCTTTGAGTCAGAATTACGACCTAGCTTCTCACATCACTTATGTTATGTGTGTTAATTTTATACACGAGTGGCCAGACCTGAACTGTGAAGTCGATTGTGAACGGCAGATTTTTGAGAAACCTTTCATGGCAATTTTATTTACTCTCGGACTATTTGCCAGAAATCTGCTTTTTTTTCACATTTCGTTTTGATGTCTGACCTAGGGTTTGAACCGTGGCCTCACGTCTAATATGCCAATACATTACCTACTAGACTACGGCGACTTTTAATCCATGTTATGTGTGTTAATTTTATAAATGAGCGGTGGGATCAATAGTTTAAAGTCGATTCCGAACGACAGATTTTTAAGAAACTTTTCATACAATTTTATTTTTCTCTAAGAATTTTTGCTGGAAGACTGCTTAGAGGAAGTCGCTGAAGAAATATTGTTTTCATATGTCTGAGCCACGGCCTTACCTCTAATAAGCTAACACACTACCTACTAGACTGAGACTATTTTATTCATATATTGCGAGCAAATTTCAGAAAAATAATAATGTTAAGAATTTCAGATGCAAGTTCGCCTTGAATGTGATTGAGACTTGATAAAGTCTTGGAACTTAATATTCAAAGTGAAATTGCTGAGAGAGTTCATACATGAAAATTATAGGAAAGATTAGTTTTAGAGACAATGGGGAGTACCAGATATTTTTTAATATTCATATTATATGGAACGTCTATTTATAAACATGATAAACTGGTTTAGTTAGTAGAATTTGGAATGTTCATGGCTGCCTCATAAAAAACTTAATAAAGTTTTTATTTAATGTTTTAAAAAAACATTTAAATACTTTTTTATATATTTAAGTATACATGTATGTATATATATTTTTTTTAATATCTAAATCCTTCTTTATATATTTTTTAGGTCTGTTTAATGGGAAAATTCCATAATATTTTGTATATTGCCCTGAGGACATGTTGGGATTGGGGTGTTAGAGATTCCGCAGTGGTTGTGGTATTACTTGGTAAGTTTGAAATAAAAAACTAAGAAATAATGGATTACCATAATTGATAATAATTTTATAATACATTTGTATTATTTTTATCGTTCTTGTGAAAGATAATTGAGTTAAGCGTGAAAAAAAACTGAAGAGAATAATAAAATTGAAACAATTGCAGTGAATTATATTTGATTATGGAATTAAAAGAAAAAATATTGTTTCGAATATAAAATCAATCATCGATCAATTTATTTATTAAGATATGAATTCTTTCTTTCTTACGATTTAATGCTAAAAGAAAAGCAAAAAATAATTCAAAAAACAATAAATAAACAAATTTAAAAACAAGTAATTTCCCACAAGAGGAAGTTTAAAAAATGGAAATTTTAAAATCCATAATATGCTGCATTTTTTAAGTTGCTTACTCTGTAGCCGGTATTATTATTCTATAAAACAGTTTGTATACAACTGCATGCTATCTAAAATAAAACAA
Source organism: Sarcophaga carnaria (assembly GCA_958299815.1). Taxonomy (NCBI): domain Eukaryota; kingdom Metazoa; phylum Arthropoda; class Insecta; order Diptera; family Sarcophagidae; genus Sarcophaga; species Sarcophaga carnaria. Next base: position 47,452,957 of record OY283150.1, read on the forward strand.
TTTAGAAAAATATTTGCATCTCTCTATTCAACTATGCGAAGTCGTCGTAGTTTAGTGAGGACACGTTTAATAAGTGAAACAGAGATCAGCAATGAGTCGTTTTTTCGCTACTCATAAGTACTCATGAAATTTTGAGTATGAGTGAAACTTACAACATTCGAAATATGTTTGATTCATACGCCTACTCATTCAGATTCATAAATTTAGAAAAATACTTATAATACTCATAAATGATTCGAGTGATTCGAATCATTCATCAAAATTTACAGTCTTCGTTGTTGTTTCATTTACAAAAGAAGAAGAAAGAAAAAGACAAAGACAGCAAGCCAAACCACAACCTTCTTGTGGGTATGTAGTGTTCGTACGCCAATCATACTTATTATGTGATTCTTGTAAATGCTGAGTAAAGGAGAGTCGAAGTCAACAAGATCATGCGTATTGTAAAGTATGAGTACGATGAGTACTTAAAACTTTGAATATGAGCATTATGAGCAGTATTAAAATAAGTGTGAATGCGTATAAATATCAGGAATTATAAGTATGATTCGAATCTACTCATCTTTTTGAATACTCATTGCTGATCTCTGAAGTGAAACTAGTATTCTGCGCATAATTCTAACCCCAAAAAGCGTTACTGAATGCACGACTAAAGAGGGCCGATGTTAAGCAACATGCAGTTAAAAAAAAAAAAAAGCATGTGATCTGCAGAATACGACAGAAATTGTTGGATAACGTTGTTGAGTTGCTCACATAGTTAAGGCAAGGAAATGGTAAATTATTTGATTTTCTTCTACCCTGCATACAATCAGTAGGAGGTATCACATCCTAAAAGTGCTTGGATTAATTTGTTTCCATTTCCTTTGCTTATATACAGCTGTACCTTTAAAAATGTATCGTAAGAAAGAAATCAAGTTTTTTTCTTCCTGCCAACATGCCAGTGCCTTAATGTCGTTAGCTTGTCTGGCTTTGTTAAGTGTTAAATCTGTGAAGTCGCTCTAGTCTAGTTGGATGTGTGTTGACTTATTAGAGTGTGAGACAACAGTTCAAATCCTCAGATCTTATATCGTTGTATCTGTGAAAAACTCTAGGATTAAATGAAAGTCGCCGTAGTCTAGTAGATAGTATGTTGGCTTATTAGACGTGAGATCATGGTTCAAACCCCAGGTCCGATATCTCCAATAAAACGAAATATTTATTCGGATTTTTTCTCTGAGCAGATTCCTGGAAAAAAGTCTGAGATTAAATAAAAAATTGCCCTGGAAAATGTTTCTCAAAAATCTGTTTTTCAGAGTCGACTTTGAAACAATAGATGCAGCCCCTCATGTATAAAATTAATTCTCACTACAAAAGTATTCTGCGAAGCTAGGTCGTAATCTTAACTGAAGTGTTGTAATGTAACTACGTAGCCCCTCATTGACAGTCGTTTTAGAGACCATATTTTCCAATCAGTTAAAGAAAACATCAACAAGTTTAATTTTGTGGTTGTTGTTGTTGTGTTTCACCACAGTGTTTAAAACATTTTCCATGTTAATATCTCTTTTTATTACGTCCTTCTACATACATATGTATGTATGGATGAGTATGAATATGAAAATAAGCTCGATTATGATATTTTTCTTTTTTAATTTCACGTACATTTTGGCATTTGCCACTTGGCACTGAGAAACAAAATATTTTGTTTTTGCTTTTGTCTTCTACACTTTCATTTCTTTTTAACGAGACCATTATAGAAGAGATATGGCGTTAATGGGCGGTTTAATGAACAAAAACAAGACGCTTTGTTTGTTGGTGTTATTTAAAAAAAAACTTATGGTAGATGTTTTGAAATGCATGTTTATGAACTCACAGCTTGAATAACGAGAAAACTTTCGGAAAACTTATTAATTATACATCAGATGTGTTAATTACTCTTGAGTTTTAATTTAAATTTAAATTTACGCTGATGTTCGAAATTAACTTTTGACTACACATCTTAATAACATTTTCTTTTGGCTTAAATTTTAAACTATAATTAGAAATTAAACATTAAAAATAACTTTGCGTGCCATTGCTAAACAGTATCAGGAGGCTTTAGGCCAACAATATAGTAAAAAGGAAGGCGAATATCTCTACTAGGCTAGGTCTTCCATAGGATTTTGTGGCAGGAGAGCGATTGAGGATTTTGTGTAAAGAAACCCAAGTCCATCTTGGCGAAAAATGGGGACTCGCAACTTTCACTTGCTTCTATTCAATCAAAATTCAAAAACACACTAGAGTTGTAAGTAGAAAGCATAAGTACTTTAAGAAGAATCTTTTGAGGCTTCATGGTCTGTGATCATATGGTTTGCGATTGCATAACAACATTAATGGGTTTGGAGTACATGATTTCTTACAAAATTCCACCTTAATTTCAGTCCCAGCTCGTTACTGTTTGATTTAGTCAACGTATTTAGATCGTACCAATTTACGCTTAACGTTGTTAGTAAGTAAGTTACGTTTTTTCATCTGTAGTAACTCGATTCAGAAATTATTGAATCTTATTGTTCTGCCCATATTAAAATTCAATCTATTGAGGCTGACATTGCAGGCAATATTACGCGTACATATTTTTTTCATAATAAAAATAATATAAGAAGCTCATTCAGTTGTAATCTGTACTATAGGATTCTCAGGAGCAATTAATTAAGCTGTACGGCGTTGATAATTTCATCGAATTATTTTTCATCTAAATTTCTGCTCATCGTTCTCTATTAGTGGAAACTACTTGCCTACTTTTCCTTAATGAGGCAATATTTTGCAAGAGGTTACTTTCTGCTCTTTAAATTGATTTAAAAATTATTCTTTTATACTCTTACATAACATACATAATTGGTCATTACAACCCTTCAGTCAGGATTACGACCTAGCTTCTCACACCACTTACCATGTGTGTATTAATTTTTATACATAAGTGGCGGGACCTATAGTTTAAAGTCGATTCCGAAAGACAGATTTTTAAGAAACTTTTCAATTTTATTTACTCGCAGAGTTTTTGAAAGAAATCTGCTGAGAGGAAGTCGTCGAAGAAATATTTTTTGTATTTTCAATTTGATGTCTGACCTGGGGTTTGAACTCTGGACTTACGTCGAATAAGGCAACATACTACCTACTAGACTACGGCGGCAAGGCAAATGATAAACCAACAAAATACAGATTTGATTCAATTTGTTGAAGTAATAAACATCCCTAGGAAAACATCTGAAGTGGACAGTTCTTTATATTCATCCTTTAGTCTTACCATGCAATTCTAATATTGTGCAACCAATATGTGGAATCATCATATGAAACCATTACTTAGTGAGGAGAACAACCAAAGTGAATGGGTCACAAAGGAAAAAATACATCAGTATTCACTGTTTAGAGACTATATTTTCAATGACCATTGACCACTTAAATTACCCAACTCGTAATTAAAGCCGCGAGATAAATTGGGTATACCAGTAGCGCAGCATAATACGTCCAGACTACTACACTTTGAGAGAGAGAGAGGTTATTGTTAATAATCAAATAAAATTTTATTAAATATCTGACAAACAATTTACAATATTTGCTGAACAAAAAGAAGAATCTTTAACAACCACAGGTGTATGTTGAATATTTTGTAGAATAATTTAAATAACATTTTGCAGAATAAAAGAAAATTGAATTTTTAAATTTCTTGTGCATCCCATTTAATATTATCGGAATAATTCTGTGGATATCTTTTATGATTTTTTTATTTTAATTTAATACGTCTTATTTTCTCCTTCTCTTACTTTTGCTATGTTTTATTGAATTATAAAATACAGACACCTTTTATAGACTTCTAAACCGAAAGATTACTTGTTTGAAAATGATTTTTTTTCTTATTTTTATATTTTATTATCTACTATTCCAGAGGAAATTTACTCGTGCGAAAAAACATTTGAACGTATCTTTCTGGGGGCTTTGTTTGGGCCAAATGCACCACACTTTATTGCCGGCTGGCGTAGTGACTTTCGAGATCAGGTTAAGCACTTTTTATTTTACTTTTTTTGTTTTTGTTTGTAAAATTTTTAAATATTTGTTAAACAACAAATACAATGGAATAAATTACATTTTCTTTATGTTGTTACCTTTTTTTTTGGTTTTTCTTTTCATATTTTTTAATATCTTTTCAACGTACATAAATATATTTTTTGTTTTCTTCTTTTTTTTTAATATATTTTTCATTATAATTTTATTTTCTGCTTTGAATGTTACGAATTCTTTGCAACACTTGTGCCTGGCTGGGTCTTAAAAAAATGAAGGATGAAAATACACGGGCAATGGTTTATTTTCTACATCATGCAACAAGTCTGGATATGTCACTGCCAGTGTGGATAGCACGTTACGAACAGGAACGCATGATAAAGTAAGTACATCTCGTATAAGAATTAATTTTATTTTTTAAAATTTAAATTTTTATTTAAAGTCCTTACAATAAAGAAATTTAAAGATAAAGAAGGTTTACGTAACAGTTGTTATCATATTATGATTTAAAAATACAATGAAATGTGAAAATTTTGTTTAGTTTAGCTTTTGTTGCAGCGAGTTTTAGTGTCAAATTTAAGAAAGTTCAGGATTAATTTACTGCTAAGCTTCAAATCAAGTTAGATTGCAGCATTGCTTTATTACAATTGCAATAAGAAGTTGATAATTTCGCAACCGAAAATTATAATCCTTGCAATGTAATGAATTTCTCAAGTGCTTATGTTAACAAACACAATTTCTGTTTCTATCGGGTGGGCCATCTAGTGGTTTATATTTAAACCAACGGTTATTTCGAGTCTGGCAATACTTATGCCATTCTATTCTGTCACAAAATTTACTACATTATCTTCACTGAACGTAATGAATCGATTTACGTTTGAGCAACGTTGGCTTTTATTGGAAACTTATTTCCTAGACAAAGACAATTGATCGGGAATTGCACTAAAGTGTCATACGAAATTTGGTCGCAGAGAAGAAACAACAGTGCCCGGTATAGGCAAGTTTATTGCTAAAATTCGTTAAACTGGAAGTGAGCGTGCTGGTACAGTGCGTACACTCGAAAATATTAAAGCTGTGGTTGAGAGTATGAGTGAGAATCCATCAACTTCAGCTCTCATCGTTCTCAAGAATTGAATATTTCACGCATCAGTTTTCGTTGAATTTTACGGAGAGATCTCGAAAAGATCTCTTGCAAAGTTCAAATGGTTCAGGAGTTGATGCAGCATCGCTTTTGTTTTCGCTTCGCTAGATGGGCCAACGAGAAACTGCACGACGAAGACGATTTTGCAAAAAATCATCTTTTCGGATGAAGCTCATTTTCATCTTGGTGGTGGTACGTAAATACGCAAAATTGCATTTTTTGGGGCTCAGAATACACACACATGGTCTTACAGAATCCAATGCACCCATTAAGAGTGACTGTTTGGTGCAGCTTGTAGGGCGGAGGCCTATATTTGAAAATAAGGACAGTGCAACACAAAAACAAATTTCAAATCGTTTTCGTTTCAATGCAATTTTAAATTTAAACTTTTAAATGGTCCACAGTTTATTGCATAGAAATACAAAGTAAAGCGTAACTACTTTAACCGTCATTAGACTATATATATATATATCACTGGTGGCTATAAAATGTGCAATTTTGCTACAACTTTAAGACGCTGAAAATGTTGTCAAATATGACGCATATAATGACGAACATTTGTCTGACAAATAAAATTTCATTCATAAGAAACTATAAGCGAGGAGTTGTATTATCGTGATTGCAAACACAAAAACTTCAGAGGCAAATTAAGCATTTACCAAACAAAGGAAAACAAGTCTTGATTGTTAATTGGATTTGATGTGTTGGTGGTATCTTTTATGGCCTTTTTATTGAGTATTAAACAACCCTTTAGTCAGGTTTACGACCTAGATTCTCACATCACTTATGGTGTGTGTATTAATTTTATACATGAGTGGCGGGCCCTGCAGTTTAAAGTCTACCCCGAACGACAGATTTTTTAGAAACATTTTCATGGCAATGTCATTGAGAACCGACTTTAAACTGTAGCTCCTACTACTCTTGTATAAAATTAACACACACAACATAAGTGGTGTGAGAACCGTGGTTATAACCCTGATTGAAGGCTTTTAATGGCCAATTATGCTTGTATAGAAAAATAATTTGTTTTTGATACAAAGCTACCGAAGTTTTGAGTACATTCATGGCAGTTAATTAAAAAAGTTCGATTTACTTTTGTATTCAGAAAGTGTATTTTAACGTATATTTTTAAACAATTGTTTTGTATATATATACGTTATGTTGAGTGGCTTTACACTTTAAATTGTTCTAAAACAAAGGAATGTGCTCGGATGTGTGTCTGACATATTTTATTGTATTTTACAGTCTTTTATGTATGTGTGCTGTACATATATATACAGTGGACAGCAAAAGTCTTAGTATGGCAATATATTTTGACAAAAAAGGCCGTACAGGCTTAATACTCTTGCACAAAGTCCCGATATGACTTCCAGAGAGTATTTAGGAGATCATTTGAAAGAACGGTTACGTAATCGCTAAACCTCAAACAAAAGTCAACCGAAAAACTTGCTCATGGCGCCACCAGAAAACATTAAACAAAACTTGTATATTCAATTTTAAACGGGATAAATGGAGTGCTTGACCTTAAGGGATATTCTACTAAATACAAGGGATAACATTTTCATATGTATTAGGCCTTGAATTTTATATTTACTTAGGGTTCTCCTTGGGGTACCTATGGAGACATCTGAAACTTTTCCTTATTTTTCTCCTGTTTTATGAAAAACTTAAAAAATTTTTTTGTTTTATAATAAAACAAAAATAAATTAATAAAATAAATATAAAAACATTAAATTTTTATACAAACTGTTGGTTAAAACTCATGAAGTTGCTGAAATATATTGCCGTACTAATACTTTTGCTGTCCACTGTATACAACAATAAATTGTTTAAACCAGAAATTTCACAACTTATATTATTTAACCGTTATTTCACATACACACATACACACATACATACATACATAGGAGAGTACATATTAAAATTCAAAAATACTCCTTGAATTCATATATAAACGTAGTGCGATAAGCAATAATAAAATTCTTATGTACATATACATGTACATATGTATGTGCGTATGTATGCTAAGGTAAATGTGAATCTGTAAAATGAAAACCATGAATGAAGAAATGTTTTCCTCGATATGCGTGTTCATTTGAAAAAGGGTTGTAAAATTCCAATGAAAAATACGATTTCTTTTTACACCTTTTTGGTTTATGCTCGTGCCTTGTTGTTTTTATTTTCTTCTGCCGTGCCTATCATTTGGTAGAAAAAGAAAAAAGAAACACGGGTTGTCAAAGTTAAAATCTTGAAACCTTAAGGATATAACACCAGAAGGTATATTTGTTGATTGAAAACTACAGCGCGTAACAAAAGTAGGTAAACGTAGATTGTTTATTCAAAGCTTTGGATAGGATTTCTGCAAAAAACTAGAACCCTTCAGAGGTTAACTGTTGTAAACATAGATTCGTGATCCGTTCTTTTTTTTAATGAAAATATAATTTAAATATGTACACTTATCTACTAATGGTTCACACTGTAGCAATACGGAAGGAAGGAAGAATTTGTGAAAGTATGTTTCTAAATTACTTGTCTTCGTCACAGTTATTAAATTATGTTTTTGTGTCAGTATGTCAGTATGAAAGTACTGATTTAATAATATTCCATACGAATATGACAGGCATTGTATTTTATTTTTCGTTCAATTAATGGTGTTACATTTTGATTTGATGAAACCTATAAATTTATTGTAATATTAAGGAAATGTAGCCTTAAATATTACAAAATTTAACATTTTAAATAATGCAACAACAGAATTTTGTCGTTTGAGTTGTTAAAATTAAAAGGTAGAAATATACACAGCAAAAGCGAAAGACAAACTGAATTGACGCAATTAAAGTGAACGCATGCCATTTCCTATTCAAAGATCATGCAACTGCATCGCAGGTGGCCCTTCCTTTGACACACTGTAGTGGCAATGTTGCTTTCAAGTGAATTGTGGTTGGCTGACAACTGCACGAGAGAGGCATACGCATATTGAAGTTATTTATAAAGAACAGAAGTGGACAAAGGATGTAATTCAAACCGAGTAAAACAAGGTATTAGATGAAGCTTCAACTAACTCCTCGAGACACTTAAAGAGCTTTTTATCAGCATAATCACTGACATAGGTTTTGTAAATTTAAATTACTACCAGCCGAGGCTTTAACAGGTAGTCTAAGTGATATTTTAAAACACTTTGAGTAATGTCAAATTTAAAATAATGGGTGATGAACTATGCTAGCCGAAATATTTCGCCTTACTAGACACAACCTCAAGAATTCAAACCTTTGCTTCAACTCTTTATAAAGAGAAATGTTATAGGAAGAAATATTTCCTTCGAAGACTACTTTTTCAATAGTTTACTGGTAAAATTTGTAACAGTAATTAATTGCAATGAAAAAGCTTCTCTAATTTGTCGTTCGTAGACCACGTTAGACTTTAGTTTTCAGTGAATACAATTAACAGGCACTATGTGTGGGGTGTGAAAAACTATTGTGCTGTAATGTATCTATACATATGTTTACGTGGCAAGTTTGGTGGTATTCTAACGCCTAATGTAGTATACTCATGCAGTCCAATTTCAATGGTAAACCAGTATATTAGTATCCTACTCTTTAGTTTTCTGTACGGCTTCAAGCCTTGGAATGTAATTTCTCCTGACATAACTGTCATCTATGTATACATTATCTGCTGCTGAAGAAGAGTTTTTCGACATATTTTGAGCTTCAGAAGTTGGCTTATTAGACGTGAGGCCACGCCTCAAACCCTAGATGAGACATCTCCACAAATATTTCTTCGGCGACGTCCTCATGGCAGTCTTTTAAGAAATTGAGATGAAAAAGTTTAGCAAAAATCTGTCAGACATCTCCACTAAACGAAAATATTTGTTCGGCGACGTCCCCTCGGCAGTCTGAGAAGTTGTCATAAAATCTGTCGTTCGTGGTCGTCTTTAAACTGTAGCTTCCACCTCAAAGAATCCCTGAGAAAAATTGATCGAGCTGAAGGGAGATTATGTAAAACATTTCTCCAAATTTTGTTTAGTCTTCTTTAGTAGGTTGGCTAGTATTAGTATTCCAGTTTTAAAACTGTTTAAGTTTGGCACAAAAATGTCTTGAATTTTGAATTTTTTTTAAAAATTTTTCCAATATTTTTGTTACTATCTATCCGGTGGACCATCTATCGGTTAGAACCATCGGTTATTTCAAATCTGGCAATACCTATGTCATTCTATTCTGTCACAAAATTCAGTATATTATCTCCACTGGACATAATTTACGGATTTACGCTTGAGCAATGTTGGGATTTGTTGGGCTAACGAGAAATGCACGACGATGTCGATTTTGCAAAAAAAAAAAAAAAAAAAAAATATTTTCGTTAAGTAAAATTGCTGTATTTTGAGCTCAGAAAACCCACACGTGGTCTTTCAGAAGCCAACGCACCCATTACGAGTGACTGTTTGAAAATGAGAACGGCGCAACCATTAAGTTCCACGGAGATACTTATCGCACCATGATAACCGATTTCTTTGTACCCGCTCCTCATCGTATTAATGTGGACGATGTTTGATTTCACCAGGATTGTGCAACTTGCCTCACATCTCATGTCACAACCGATTTATTGCGACAAATGACCGTTTAATTAGCCGAAACGGTGATATCAATTGGACTTCAAAATGCTGCAAATTGACACCGTTGGACTATTTTCTATGGGGAGCCATTAAAGAAAAGTGTTCTGCTGACAAACCAGAGTTTAAACGCCAACATTTCTGATGCCATTGCCAAAATACGACCCCATACACTCCAAAAATTGGAAGAAAAATAGTCCGATGGAATGAGGTACTGTGAAGCCAGCCACGGCAGCCATATGAATGAAATAATATTCCATTTCTAACCGGAACAATTGGTACTACACAACAAAAATTTGAATTTGGGAAAATTTCCATGCTGTTTTATTTTATTGCATTTTTAAATTTAAACTTTTAAATGGCCCGCCCGATTATGAGAGAGAATCATTTTTGATACTTCAATACATTTATAATGACAATTTTTTTTACATATGGTGCGTATGATTAATACGTCAAAACAGTATTTAATCATCATACGATATGGTGGGTGTTCGTTGTTAGAGAATAAACTTAAAAACTATTGCATACCCTCTGGAGTTATTAAGAGGCATTCAGTACGATTGTAGTTCATTAAAAAAAAATTGGGAAAAATTTTAAATTACTTTTTTAAATTTTTATTGCATTTTTAAATTTTAAAGTTTTAATAGCGCACACATTTTGAAAAATTAAATTAAAAAAGCTCTTTTTCAAGAACATTCTGAAACTCTTAGAAAACATTTTTATGGAAAGGAAAATTTTTATTTTAAAAAATATATGCTTTTTATTGCAAAATTGGTAAGCGCTAGTGAAACATTCCTTTTCATCTTTAAGTAGAATATGATTTTGAATGCCTTGGCACAAGAAGAGCATTGCTTAGGTTCATAAAATTCTATAGAGATGTTAAATAAATTGCAAAAAAGCAAAAAAAGAAGCGAAAAATGTACTAATAATTCTTATGTTGTGCTGTGTAAACATTCAGGAGTTCATTTTTGTTTTTCTTTGTTTTCCTCGTGGAAAAAGTACAGCTAAAAACAACAATAAATTCTATTGAAATTTATACATTTTTTTAAATACACAAACACACTCACATACTAAACAATCGTAATTTATATGTGATACGTGACACTGAGCGTAATCAAAAATAATTTTTGCAAGTATCAACGAAACAAACAACAACACAAAATAGAACGTATTTTTGCACGAGTCAAGCTATTTAAAGACTTATCAAGTCTTAAAGACCACTTATAATACAATCGTATTAAGATTTGTTGCGTACTACTGCAGGAAATGAAAGGAAAGGAATGGCAGGGAAAACAAGCAACAGCGTAAGCATACGGTATTAAGCCCAGAAAAGGAGTGTGTTTGTTGCTGCAAGTAAAAAAGGGAAAAGAAAACGTAATAAATAGATACCAATTTAAGTAACGTACTTGCGAAGGGTTTAAAACTGTCTCATATTTTGTATGCCACAGCTAGCAAACAGCAAAAATCTTTGAACAACACAGTAAATACTTTTTCTTCGTATTTAATGTCGCATAATAAAATTCTAAAAATTTTTCCCTTACATACGTACAGGAATCTGAGTACATTTATTTCTACAGACATAATACTGTATGAGGGGGAGAGTGAGTACAGGAAAAATATTATAAAGTGAGTCAAACAAAATCGTTAACTTGTGAGAGTATAAATATGTATGTATACCGTACACATAAATTTACGTGTTTAAGAAACAATTGTTTGGTATAGGGTTTCTAAAATATTTTTTTTGCTGTTTGCCCGAATATTTCAATTTTCCCTGTTTTGGCGCTCGAAATAAAGATTTTATAATCAGCCGTGGTGTAGTAGGTGTTGGTTCAAATCCCAGGTCAGGCATCTCCAACTAAACAAAATATTTCTTTGGCGACTTCCTCTCAGTAAATTTCTGGTAAAAACTCTGAGAGTAAATAAAATTGCCATGAAAAGTTTCTCAAAAATCTGTCGTTCGGAGTCGACTTTAAACTGTAGGTCCCGCCACTCATGTATAAAAAAACAACATAAGTGGTGTGAGAAACTAGGTCGTAATCCTGACTATAATCAGCAAACCGCTTCAGCTTAACACTTTTCAGGATTCGTGGTAAGCAACTCCTTTCTGGACTTTAAGTGTTTTACAAATTTTGTTTGCTTAATCTGACTGCATTAGCAGACCCTAAAGAATAACAGATACGACGTTGTAACAGGCCTGGCATTTATAATAGAATGAAAAGTGTCGTCAATGCATTTCAAGCAACTGTCGAAACGTATTGCATCAGATATCTCACGAATCCTTCAAAGAATGGGTCTGTAAAAGCTTAGATATTTTCAGCCAAAGTGCCGCAAATTACACGAACATAGTAACATAGTAACAACATCAATGGCATAGTTGATGCTATAGTTGTGTGTAGAATACATTCCAAATATCAACATACCAATGGATAGTGCCGATCTTGTAGAAATTATAGGGTTACTAAGACATTTGAAGGTGAATAAATAGTGGGGCAAAACCAGTTCATATATGTATATCCTTTCATAATGTCATTCTGGGAAAATGAAAACATACGTGTGGAGCCCAAAGTCGTTTAATTTGAAGGACTGGAGGCGTATAAACTAACTAAACACGGTGAAAAAAAGAATCGTTCAAACTACAGCTTATCCATCTGAATAATATTATAAACAAAAATCGGTGAATTTGCTATCACCACTATGTTTACGGACTATGAAACTGCGTTGATGTCTTTTAACAGTCAGCGATATGGATTACTTAAATGTTATGGAAGCTAATGATGTTGAAATAACAAAGCGCAGTGTGTGCTTAACTAAGGAGAGCAGAAAATGCTTTCGCCGGAAAGTTATTCAATGGAATCCAGAGGAAAACCTGTGCATAATTGTTACCCCAACTAGTAAAAGCGCTGCTGACTGCACGGCTGAATTGGACCCGATGTTTTAAGCAATCTGCAGAGTACGACAGCAATTGCTGCGTTTAACATTGTTGAGTTTTACTTTGCTAAGACAAGAAAATACTATCTTAAGCATTTTAATGGCAGATTTGTTGATTTATTTCTACACTGCATACAATGCTTACGAGTTACCGCATCCTTAACAGGTAATCAAATTTCTATAATTTCATTTACATACATACACATAATTGGTAATTACAACCAACTTTAGTCAGTTCCGAACAACAGATTTTTTTTAAGAAACTTTTCATGACAGTTTTTTTTTGTTCTGCTAAGAGGAAGTCGCTGGAGAAATATATTTTTAATACTTCCTGGGGTTTGAACCCAGGCCTCACGGCTAATAAGCAACACACTACCACCTAGACTACGACGACTTCGGTGTATCTTAATCATCTTAAAAGTCAGAATTTCCATTATAATCTACGTTCCAAACATTTCCTCTTTTTTCCTGTAAATGTTAGCTGTGAAGAAATAAGGGTGTTACCTTATGAATTTTGTTATTCAAACTTTTGTATTAAAAGATTTGATTGATAATTTAGTTTCTTGGCTTGATCGATACAGCTTTGATGTGAGAAAAATTCTACCTGTTCTCTGTTATAAAACCTAAACGACACAGATCCTTAACGTCCAGTGGAATTTCAATCCAATGAAAAGTATTAAAAAGGACTAATTTTGTTAAAAACAACAAACATCCGCTATATTTTAAAAATTTTAAGCGAACGTCTACACATAGGTATCAGTGGAAAAAGTTACTAAAATTTCAATAAATACTACATTTAATTTCCATTCTTTCCCCTTTGCAACTAAACTGTTTCCCCTGTGATTTAAAAGTATTTTTCATTGTTTGTTTTTCCCTTCATAAGTGTACGAGTATAAGCATAAGTATCCAAATAAATGGTTGATACTGCTTTAAACTTGTAACTAAGAAAAAAAGATATCCACATAGGTAATGCTATATGTATTGTTGCAAATATTTGTTAAAGCTGAAAAACACATAAAAATTGTTCAAAAATCCTTAAATTTCTCTTAGCCTTTAACTTGTATTGGATTTTTGGTTTATTTTTGTTTGTTTGTATGTTTGAGTGCAAATGGAACTCCTTTTTGGCTGTTATTTAGTGCAACTCAGACTCAAACGTATAACAATAAAAACGTGTTATTGTGTCAGGGCGTTACGACTGGCAATATGGCTTGTATTTTTGTGTGTTGATTTTATTTGTATTTGTTTGTCTTAGAAATGTTTTTGCATTTGTATGTTACGGTGTATTTGTTTTCATGTTTGAAGAGTTGGTTACATATACACACATGTGTATATGTAGTATACATGAACTTTGTTGGCCAAACAAACGGTTTATATATTGCAAAGCATTGTTTTCCTACTTCGCTTGAAAATAACCGTGTCAAAAATGAAATGTGTAGGCGTTAAATTTTTTTTAGCGTTGGTGAAAGGATTTTGAAGCAGAACAATAAAATTCTTGATAACTCTACTTTCACGCCCTAGAGTTGTGGTGTGGTAGAATTTACTTTCAAAGGTAATTTTAATATTTTGTTTCATATTGAAATTGCCATAAGCCATCTAATATCGAACTCTCTTAAAGAAATCATATTTTTTCATTTCAAAATGAAATACGATAATGAGATTAAGGGGGATCTCAAATGAATCTGCTAATTACATAAAACAGTGGTATGGGTTTTAATTTCAGTTTATTGATTTTCTTTTGTAAGCCATTATAAATTAAATTAAAAAAGGAAAACTTAAGTACGGGAGGTAGAATTTTATCAGTGAAATATTAAAGCACAAGAGAAAATATATGTAAGTACAGCAGATACCACTCCATTATAATTTATGCAATGCATTTAATATTTTTCAATATGTAATGAAGACAATAATAAAATTAAATAATAAAATTAATTAAATGTCGAAAAAGATTTCTTCGGCGACTTCCTCTTAACAAAAGCTCCGAGAGTAAATAAAATTACCATGAAAAGTTTATCAAAATTCTGTCGTTCGGAATTGACTTTAAACTGTAGGTCCCGCCACTCATGTAGAAAATTAACACACACAACATAAGTGCTGTGAGAAACTATGTCGTAATCCTAACTGAAGGGCTATAATGAACAGTTTCACCGAACATTTTCTTACAAAAAAACCTTGTATTTTAAATTATAATCTGTATAGAAATGTATACTAAATTTGGAAGTGATACAATATTTTTCACAAAGATTGAGTATAAGTCGACAAAGAAATTTGTTTGCTACGTCTAAGTTCTTCTAGAGCAACTGCAAACGTTAATTCACTAAGTTGTAATAGAAAATCGTCTTCTGGAAGTTTTCGAACAAAAATAGAAGAATTTGTTTCCAACACTGATTCATTTTCATTAGAACAGCATCACTCCAAAGCAATTTTAAATTATCAACTGATAACCTAGTATGTAGTGTGCTAGACTATTAAAGTAAGAGTTGGGGGTTTGATTTTCACGAAGAGACTCTGGCAAAATATACACTAAAGGGCCGTGTAAAAACGTTTAAATAAAAAAGGGTGGAGTAATCATTAATGAGTTGTCCTTAAAAAAATTGGGTGCCTCAGGTACATGGTTAGAGAGGCGTTTTCACATTTATCACTATTTTTGCTAGCCTTGAGACATCCATATAACATCGAAAACTCTATTTCTTAAATGCTAGAGACGATTAATATGTGTTATGCGAATGAAGAAACCAATCGCGTAAATACCATGGACCCTTTAGTCCCACACAGTGAAGTCAGAAGAAAAATAACGTAAGTTTGAAACAGTTTTTGCAATCTCTTTCATCCCAGTAACGTACATGAGTGTAACCATTGAAAATATTACTATCACCTCCAGAGCCACGCGGCATTCTCTCTAGCTTCTATGTAATTTATACTGTCTTGCTTGGATCATAGTATAGGCCGCTTTTGGTAGTCACCGTAGTCTAGTTGGTAGTGTATTAGCTTATTCGACGTGTGACTACGGTTCAAACCCTAGGTCAGCTATCTCGTACAAATACGAAATATGAAAAAATATTTTTCCGGTGACTTCCTCTCAGCAGATTGGGAGCAAAAATTCTGTGAGTAAAAAAATTACCTCAGAAATCTATTGTTCGAAATCACTTTACACCCACGGCTTATGCTGAAGTTTTTTTTATTGAGAGAATTCCAAGACCATTGGCATGAATTCCAATAGTATGACAATCGCAATTTTTCAAAGGATGGCCACTCTATTTACGGACAGATTACAGACATTTTTTTTCTATCAGGTGGGCCATCAATTAGCTTAAATTTTAACCATTGGTTCTTTTGAATCTGGCAATACCTTTGTCATTCTATTCTGTTACAAAATTCAGTATATTATCTCCACTGAACGTAATAAATCGACTTATGCTTGAGCAACGTAGGATTTATTGGAAATTTATTTTCAAACCAAACACAATTTGTCTGAAATTGCACGAACATGTCGTACAAAATTTTGTAGAAGGTATACTCAAGTTTATTGCTAAAGTTCGTGAAACTGGCTTCATTGTTGATGCGCCAAGACGCGAGCTTGCACGTACTGTGCGAACATCTGAAAATATCGAAGCTGTAGCTGAGAGTGTGCCTAAGAATCTATCAACATCAATTCATCATCGTTCTAAAGAATTGAACATTTCACGTACCAGTTTACGTCGGATTATGCGAAAAGATCTCGGTATGACGCATTACAAAGTTAAATTGGTTCAAAAGCAAATTCTTGTTGCACGTTCCTTCCAGCTATCTGTGTGAAATAACCATCGACAGCTTAGGTAATGGGGACACTTACGTCCTGTAACATGTCAGATATTGTGAGCACCCTGCCGGTTTTGCTTATTTCAATAATTTAATAAGCAATACAAAATTAGGTTCAGGATCCTTAAATCCTTTTTACAATCAAAATTTGATTTAAAATTAGAAACAAAACACATCTAAAATAAATATTTACTTGAAAGATCAAATTATTTGCTTGATTTAAAATCTTTGCGTCTTATTTCCTTATACTTATACCCTATACAGGTATGTACATTTATTTATGTACATTTGGATGTGAGTATTTACAATTTATTTTGTTTTTTTTTACATTTTTCATAGAATTTGTATTTATGATTAACGAAATATCATCATTATTACAGTAGAAGACTACTTTACGTTTACTAAGCCAATTATTATAGAAATTACCCCCTCCACTCAAATTAAATTCTAATGAATTTCTTGTTCTGACAAGTTAATCGATATTTTGTAAATTCTCATGATATACACAACACAACATAACGCATATTATGCTAACCATGCTGCAAGTACGATACGATTTATTTCAATTAATATTTAATTATCTACACAATATTATTTCCCATTACGTTACACTTTGTTTACATTGTTTAGATTGGGGTTTACGTTCTGATTCGGCTGTAGCTGATACTCTGTTTATGTTATTATGTGGTATGTGGTGTGTGTGTGTGTGCGGTAAGTTGGGGATTTTTGAGTCCATGTTTACTGGTAATTCCGTTTAAATGATGAGTCTAATTAAACATAAATAATATTTACACATCCCAGTTTTCACTTTCACTTAATTTTAAACAATTATTTATGTGTGTGTATACTTGCAGATTCATTGATATTCCCATTGAGTCCTGCGGTCGTTCATCACCGCTACGTGTAGCTTTACAGGCGAGTGCACCTGATTTACTATTGATTTTGCTGAGGTAAGTGGAAATTAACCACAATTTAATTGTTAAATAATTTCTAATAAATTATTTCGCAATTATTTGTGAAATTATACGATGATATCAGAAACTAAAGAAATTATATTAAATATCGTATAAAAATATATCACGAATCTCTCTCTCTCTCTCTCTCTCTGTCTTTGTTATATAATTAAAAATCATGTCAAACCGTAACATCCAACACTGACGACGTACAGACATTATTTATTGTTCAGTCAATCAAATTGACGCGTGTTCTCATCTTTTTGTTATGTTCTTAAAATACAAGCCAAAAGTTCATTATTATGGTTATTGTCTTAGCCTTTATTGCTATAAGTTCAGAGTAAAAGTAAAACAGAAAATAAATTATAAATACCTGTATGGATATCGTATATATTCCAGATATTAAAATTGCCATCAGGTGGCTTACCACTTGACTAAAATCAGAAATATTAGAAAAACTTATTCCCATACGTAGCCGACTTAATAAAGAAAACATATAAGAAAACTTTTCATTATTCCTCAAAATAATCTCCTTTTAGCTTAGTACACTTTTTTTTATTACATAGTTTTGGTGGATACCCTATAATTTCTTAAAGTTGCCATCAATCTCAGGGTCCGACTCTTCGACTCTACTTCTATAGGCAAATATTTTGCAGCCGAGCAACTCTTAAGGGTTTGAAATAGAAAATTATTAGTGAATTCTAAATCTGGTTTATAAGGAAGGCTATCTATCGGTTTAAATTTGTAATTTTCGAATCTAGCAATACTTATGTCATTCTATTCTGTCAGTATATTATCGCCACTGAACGTAATGGATCGGTTTACTCTTGAGCAACGTTGGGATTTATTACGCCAACGAAAAACTGCACGATGATGTCGATCTTTTCGGATAAAGCTAAGTTTCATCTTGGCGGGTACGTTCATAAGCAAAATTGCAGTACCTGAGGCTTAGAAATCTCACACGTGGTCTTACAGAAGCCAATGCATTACGTGTGACTGTTTGGTGCGGGTTGTGGTGTGAAGACATCATTGGACCATATTTCTTTGTGAATGAATTACATAACTGTTAATGGAGACCCCTATCGCACCATGATAACAGATTTTTTTGTACCCGCTTTACATGGTTTTGATGTGAACGATGTTTGGTTTCAACAGGATGGTGTCACTTGCCGCACATTTAATGCCACAATCGATTTATTGCGTCAAACGTTTGATGGCCGTTTAATTAGCCGAAATGGTGACGGCAAATGGCCGCCAAGAAGCTGCGAATTGACACCGTTGGACTAATTTCGATGGGACGCCATTAAAGAAACGTGTTATGACAACAAACCAGAGACAATTGCGCATTTGAAGGCCAACATTCGTGATGGTATTGCCGAAATACAATCCCATACACTTGAAAAAATGTTCGAAGATTATTCCGATCAAATGACGTACTGTGAGGCTGCCAGGCGGCAGCCATATGAATGAAATAATATTCCATTTTCAATGGGAACAATTTTACCTTACAACAACGAAATGAATTTTGCAAAATTTTAAACCGTTTTTGTTTTATTGCATTTTTAAATTTAAACTTTTAGATGGCCCACCCTTTATATGCCACAGAATTAATATCTGACAAAAGTGAAATTCCATCATGCCTACAATATTTTCAACATTTGTTTTTAATTTTTTCATTTAATTCTTTTTTTTTTGATAATAAATTTGTACCCCTACCTAATAGAAGAGTTCATAAATAAAATAAAATTTAATGGAACAAACATTTTCATTTCTTGAGTTTTTTAAAAGTCTCCAAATTGTCTCATGGTTCAGATAGATTTCTTTAATAAACTTTATTGTGCAAGAACCTTTGCTGTTTTTGTATCGAAGATTGAGTTTGTTTGAAGAGGAGAAGTATGATAGTGTGAATATGTATATATTTGGGTCAGGTTTTGTGTGTAAAAGAGAATGTATATGCATACATGTATGTATGTATAAGGTGCTGTAAAATGTGTTCCATTGTTTTGATGAATAGTTTCCATTTTATATCGCATGGCTTACATGATATAAGTGCAATTGGCTTTCATTTGTAGTTGCTTGGCTCAGAACTGTTCAAGCTCACTTTAAATGTCTACAAAGCAGTAAGAAAATATATTTGACTTGATTAATTCCGTTCCACTGCCAATAGTGCACTAGGCTCTAGAAGATCAATTGTCACTAATGTCGAAAAAATAAGAAGAAACATGTCGAACTGCAGAACTTGCTTATGATTTCATTGTTAATGTTACCCATTTCGGGAGGTTAGAAGTTAAGGGTCAGGAGGTTTCGATGTTAAATTCTTTGGAGTGAATTTAAATATTCATTAGGAGTCACCATAGTTTTGTAGATAGTCTGTTGGCTAATTAGACGTAAGACTCCATACCCCAGGTCAGACATCTCCAACAAAACGAAATATGAAAAAATAGTTCTTCGGCTATTTCCTCTGAGCAGATTTCTGGCAAAAACTCTGAGAGAAAATAAAAATTTCTGTGAAAAGTTTCTCAAGAAATCTGTCGTTCGGAGTCAACTTTGAAACAGTAGGTCCCGCCAATCATGTATAAAACTACCACACACAAATTAAGTGGTGCGAGAAGCTGGACAGTAATCCTGACTGAAGGACTGTAATGTATGTATGTATGTATGTATGTATGAATGCTAAATATTCGAAAATGTTGTACCTTCCTCTATGTAAATAAATACCTTCAGAAATGAATATTGCTTAGGAGCTTCACATTGCCCAAATCGAAGTGTTGATTAATAAATCCCAAGCAAGTTTTTTTTTTTTTTTTTTTTTTTTTCTTTTCGAACGTCCCCGGCCTCACACTAACCCACCCTCACCCGACCGCGGAGGGCTCGTCCCCATTACGTAGGGACACGTACACACTACAGTCCGGACTATAGCGGGTAAGGGGAAAGTATGGCAACGAGAACATAAAACAGCTACAGAAATTAATCACAAGCTGAAATAAAGTTACAATAAACATGAACTACGTATAACAAATATAAGTTAGCGCTATACAACCTTATAAAACAAATTCAGCGAATAAAATTAGAATGACATTCGAAACTATGATCGATAACTTACAGGAACTATAAGTGAACAATGCAGAGCGGTTCAGAAGTGGTCACAAGGTTTTATTGGCTCTTTAGTGGATTCTACTGATCTGTTAGATAAAGTCAAACTTGTAACTTGAATGAATATTGTTAATAACTGTACCGTCTTGAAAGGGGTCGCAAGGGGCTAGCATTTGATTAGATTAATTTGGATGCCACGATGGCCTAGTTGGTTTTATTGCGTCTTTAGTGGGTTCTACTGATCTGTTAGTTAAAAGTCAACCCCCCAACTGGGATCGATAGGGTTAATAACTGCACCGTCTGGAAAGAGCAATGGGTAGTCAGAGGCTAGCAATTATCAATAGAAAATAGATTAATTTGGAAGCACCGATAGCCTAGTTGGTAGTGTGCTAAACTTCAAGTACCGAGACATGGTAATTGCCAGAAACTCTAGGGGTTAGTGATCGTTTGATTGTTTGTCTGACATTGTATGTGATAACTTGCAATAGAAAAAAGCAAATGAGAATTATTACAAAAAAGTAATTTCCGAAAAAAAGTAGCGAAGTTATGTGTCATTTAAAAGAAACTTGTTGCACCTTATCTTTCCTACATTCCAACACAATGCTTTGCATGAATACGGGTGTTGGAAGAAAGAAAACTGGAATGGAAGGATAGAAAAAGCGTAAAATTTTTTTATTCCTCCAGTTTCTGTTACCAGCATTTGTAGTATTTCGATCATCACTAGTGAGTTCTCTGTTGTATTTCATTCAAACAAGCTCATGTTGCCAGAAACTTCAGGAATTTGCAAATATGACTCCAAGTGTTTACCAACGTTGTCTGCCAAAGATGAAAAATATTCTATGAAATCTTGTATAAATGATTTAATCCAGGTTTTTGCCCCTAAGGACCTTGCCTTCTATGGTTTCTATCAACAAATCCTCAACTTAAACTCTTCATACTTGTCCTGATTCATTATCAAAATGTTAAACACATTCTAAGATTTTTTGCAAAGTTTACAAATTTCATTTTTACTACGCCTTATATATGGTATGTTGTGTAGAAGCAACATTATTTATCATTTCCTAGTACAAACAAATGTGTACAGTACAAAAAATGTTATTCTTGGTAAAAGTTGTTCTTCGTGTTATTATTTAATATTTAAGAACAGCAATACAAGACAGTATAAGCAGTACAGTGTACATGTCCTTGTACATTGAGTTGTATTTGAAAATGTAAATATTTTAACAACCACCAATACAAAAAAAAAGAAAAAAAAACTACCAAATTACAAAAAGAAGTACGAGAACAGAACATCATCTGATAAAGATGCACTAATAGAAACATTTCCAAACAGGAGGTAGAAAATTTGCATATTTGTTGCACCAATTGTGTTGTCCTGCTTACTGTTGCTGTTATCTTTTTTTGAACGTCGTTGCAAGAGTTTATTTATTTTTGTTTTGGAAAGTATTTTAAAGTGCACTACGCTTGTTGTTTATGAATGAAACAAATTTAGAGGCAGGAAAAGAGTGAATTTTTATTTTTATTTATAAAGCAAACAAGTAAATTGAAAAGTTTTCTGTTGGACTCATTTCGATTGACCGAAAGACTTTTTGAATTTCTTTAAGATCTCCATGGTTCAGAAGAAATTAAGTTCAGTACACAACACTAAAAGATTCTTGACTAAGAACTCTTAGAAAAAGTTTAGAATTTTTCTATTCCTGCAGTTTCTTTAACCAGCATGGGTAGTATTTCCATCATCTCCAGAAGATTTTTTTATTATTTTCTTATTTAAGTACCTATTCTGAATCAAAGTTTGCCCTCTGAGTTGATAATTGTTCGACTATAGCAGCTCTCAGGATGTTGAATTAACATCTGTCATTGCTTAGAAGCAACACTCTTTGCCAAATTAAAATGGATGAGAATTTTGCTCATTGTCTTCTACACTTCTTCAAGCGGTGGCTCCGCCTGACCTGCCTATGTCGTATGTTGTTGATGTTGTTCTCTTTGAGGACTCATTCCGCTTCTGAATGAATTATTTCGATGCGTAATGAAACCTTTTAAATCACAATGAAAATCTTTTTTATTTTCTGCTGTATTGGTTGGAGTGGTAGCTTTGATTGCTAAAGCTCACTTGAGCACGCGTAGCGATCCGTTGTTCATTTCTTCTGTATACAAAACTGAGAAAGTATGGTTTGAAGTCAAGTATTGTTACCAATACCCCCCTTTATCACTTAAAATCAAATGAACTTACAGGCATCAATAACGTCTGATTAAAAAAATACATGTCTTTTACGAGAAAATCCGATAATCGGGGATCCAAACTAAAAATTATTGATCAACGAATATAAAAAAGGTGACAAATTTGTGTACCTCTTTTTTTGTCGTCAAATAAATAGGACACGTATTTTGCTAAAATATTAAAAATTGTCTCAAGGACTATATTGCTACCATTGAAATTAGGAAATATATACTTTCGTATCATATCTATCGCAATGGCTAGTAGACAGACGATGCAAGTTTCTTGATATTGTGTAGTTAGGTGGCGAACGTCCTCAAAGGAAGAGGTCTCATATAGGCAAGAATTTAAGCCCATTGTGATACCACAATTAATTCCCTAGATGTCAATGATGTCTGAAAATTCAAGGCCAGAAACCAAAGCAGGGCAGTGACACATGAGATAGCTGCATTAAAACTACCCAGCCAAGGGCAGTGAATTTTTGTCAGGTTATCGAATATACATATACACACAGTTACTAAAGTATACATACGGTTAACAAATTTCAGAAAGTTTTTAACCAATCCGTTTCCGTTGAAAATCTTTATAGTTTCCTCGATTTTAAGACGGTCTTTTGCATTGGTTAAAAAATTTCTGTGGACCTGCACAGGCCCACAAAAGTACACATCCGATTAACAAATTTCATAAATTTCTGAACCAATGCAAGAGACCGTCTTAAAATCGAAGAAAGTTGTCAGACAATTATAAAGATTTTCAACGAAAACGGATTAGTTAAACAATTTCTGAAATTTGTTAACCGTATGTATACTTTTG
The DNA here is from genome assembly GCA_958299815.1 of Sarcophaga carnaria. Taxonomy (NCBI): domain Eukaryota; kingdom Metazoa; phylum Arthropoda; class Insecta; order Diptera; family Sarcophagidae; genus Sarcophaga; species Sarcophaga carnaria. Next base: position 47,476,509 of record OY283150.1, read on the forward strand.
TGGCTGAGTGTATGTGGTCTGGCATATTCCCGTGATAGAACACAACACCTTTTCTGTTGCTGAATTCTAGTATTTTTTATGAAAGCTTCGTTCAAGCGCTACAGATCAGAGATATTGTTTCGTCAGGTTATAACAGCGTATGCTAGCGTTCATTCATTCAAAACAATCTTTTCTGCCATCAAATTTGGCCTTGTGGCTGTTTATGGAGAGCTATTGATCATTTTTTATTTTCACTTAATATTCTTGTGTTTAACTCATCGTTCAAGCGGTAGAGACCAAAATTACTAATTTGTCAGGTTACACCATCGTATAACAAGAAAACATTCAACACAATCTTATTTGTGGTCAAATCAGACTTAGATGCTGTTTATGAAATATTATCGGCTGTTGGTCATGGTTTATTTTCACTTTCACACGTAGTGATATACTACAAAAGTGTGTAAATCGCTTTTCAGTAGCATTTCATAACATACATATATATATACATAACTTGTCAGCCAGGATTACAACCTAGCTTCTAACACCACTTATGCTGTGTGTGTTAATTTGATATATGATTGGCGGGAACTACAGTCTAAAATTGATTCAGAACGATAGATTTTTGAGAAACTTTTCATGGGTATTTTATTAACTCTCTGAGTTTTTGCCAGAAATCTGCTGAGAGGAAGTCGCCGAAGAAATACTTTTTGTATTCTGTCTTGATGTCTGGCCTGGGGCTCGAACTCTGGCTTTACATCTAATAAGCCAACACACTACCTACTAGACTACGGCGTCTTCACAACTCTCAAAGTTTTTACCAGAAATCTGCTGAGAAGTAGCCCCTAGAGAAATGTTTTCTCATATTTTTGTTTTGTTCGGAGTGTTTGACCTGGTGGTTTGAACCGTGGCCTAACGTCCCGATTTTTCACTACTAGTTACTCAGTTTTAAATATTTTTACGGTAACTGCCAGTACCGTAAGCATAATTGAAAATATTCACTAAGAATGTAAAGCGTTCGTTCACTCACAGTTCTAGCCTACTACGCTTCATAAATTTTTGTATTAAAAAGTGAATATCTTCAGATACTTGGTTTGTTTCCAAAATTTTATAACTTTTTATTTGAATGAGTGTTGTCCAATAATGAGGCAACAACTTATTTCTATCTTTACAATATGTCTTTTCTAAAAATCGAATCCATTTCTATACCATTATTAAACATTCTGATTTAAGATTTACTATGGCGCTATAATTGTGTGTTTTTAAAACGAAATGCAGATCAGCTGATCTAAAGTAATTTTGAAAAAGATTTCTAATACTTCCAATAAAGTTTAGTTTGGCTCTCAGCGAAAGTGGTTTTTTATTGTAAATATTTTTATTTTATTTTCTATTCGATTTTTATTTTATAAACTTTTATTTTCTACCAGTGCATTGCAGTGTATAAACAATTTCAATTTTCTTCATTCAAAAAATGTAAAATATGCAGCTGCTCTATTATTGCATTTGTTTCTTGCTTCTTGGCCTTAAATCTGATTTATTTCAATAGAAGGAGATGAATTGTTTTACGAATCAATTGATTTATCAACAGCAGCAATTGTATTGCCAGTAAAGGAGGAGTAAAGAAAATATCGAATAACAACGATAAGTTTGTGCTTGACTGCAGCTGAAAACTGTAAAATAAAGTGCCATCCATACGTACATATATGCTCGTACATATATTCTTAAAAGAGAAATTCAAATGGAATATCATTTTTGCAAATTCATGTGTAAAATAAGATTTCAAAATCAACGCAATAAATAAACATTTTCTGCTAGTGTCTTAGCTTTATGGCATGAAGTTTTATAAGAATTTTAAACAATTTTTTTTACATTTTTCATTGGAATATTTAAAAAACTGGTTGTCTTTTTACAAATAAGTTTTGAAAGTTTTGCCTACATTTTTAAAATTTATGAAAATTAAATCACAAAAGTTTTTTTCCATAATTTATTTTAAATAATCTTCCATATTTATCAATTCAGCTAATACCTTAATGTTCTTTTTTTTAATTCTTGGCATCAAGTTTTTTTTTATTAAACCCGAAAACAAACTGACTGCAAATGGCAAAAACAATCTGCTTTAAAAACTTAGAAGTCAAATAAGTCAAACCACATGTTTGTTCGAACTAAAAAAGAAAAAAAATTTTTCCAAATGATGGAAAACTGGTACCCTCATATATAATATCCGACATTCGCTATTTGCAAACCAAAATTGTAGAGAAAAAAAACCAACAAAGAAAGTTTTTTCTTTTTGCCAATTTTCTGTTTAAATTTTTCATCACCACACCTCATTGATTGTGTGCATATGTAAGCATGTAGAGTATGTAAATTTACATACCAAGTAAAGTATACATGTGTGTTCGTATGTACGTTAATACTGTCAGTCGTTTGAATAAAAATAAAAAAGTGTTCTCGAATAATGAAAAGAATTTGAAAACCAAAAATTATGAGAATTTTTCAAACTAAATTGAAAAATAAAAAAAAAAATACTAGGTCTAGTCAATAAACCATGACATTCTGAGTTACCTTAACTGAAAAGATACCACAGGTTCTGTCAACGAGCATACATCAACTGACTAGTGTCAAAAATTGAACAAATTGTGTCATTTATTTTGTGTTTGACAGTCATTGATAGAACTCTACCATGTGAATTTATGCATGCTTGAAAAATGCAATGGAAACGATTTCAATGGAAAAAAAAGTTGTTTACAGGACATCGTTGGGACCGTATAAGCATGGAAACTGGCGAATTTTTTCCATGCATAGTGCAGGTATCGCCAATTCACAACAAGGTGTTCGCCGTTTGCAGATTGAGTGTTAAAGATTAGGAAAATTACATGCATCTCTTATGATCGAAGAAAATGAGCAATATTTTCCCAAGACAAATGCAGCGTTGGCTTATAATCAAGGGCAGCGTAGCTCAATTACCATGGGAATGTATTGTTAAGTTTCGTAACGGAAGATGGTATGTCGGCAAAGCAAACAGCAGGCAAAGCAATGTGCTAGTCGAGGTGATACAGCACCAAAGAACATGTAGGAGAGTTTTTCCGTCAATTAAGATCGGGCTACCGTTCTTTGAAATCCCCATACCCTTAAGGGATAACATTATTTTCTGAACCTTATAATATCATATTCAATACGAGAATATGAAGCCAGATTTTGTGGCAAATAAGTTTGTATTGAATGTTTGTTAGGATTCGAAGGGTATTTTTTGTTAGATGCTGGTATAACCTGACAAAATTAGTAATTCTGACCACTAACGCTTGAACAAGATAATCAGAATTTATCAAGAAAAAAGGTGTTGTGTTCAATCACGGCAATATGTCAAACCACATACATACATCTTCAATAATCAGGCAAATATTCATTGCACTTGAATGGGAATGCTGCTACCGCATAGCAAGGAGAGACTCTCTTGATTGTAAACATTTATAGACTTTACTACGGAAGAAGTAGTTGTAGGCAAATTGCACTAGAATAGGAATTATATTGTTTTCAATTATTATGATGAATCAATTAATACACGGCAACTTGTTAGAGAAGTTTCTTGGTGACTAGTATTTGCTGCATTATGATTTTATGATTAAAAGTGTGTTGTAGTCACCTCTCAGCTATTCCATTCACCCTCGTTCTTAACATTCTTTTAGGAATGGTATACAAACTGAAGTTGCTGTAGTCTAGTAGGTAGTATGTTCGCTTATTAGACGTAAATCCAGGGTTCGAGCCCCAGGCCAGATATCAAAACAAAATACAAAAAGTATTTTCTTCGGCGACTTCCTCTCAGCAGATTTCTGGCAAAAACTCTGAGAGTAAATAAAATTGCCATGAAAAGTTTCTCAAAAATCTGTCGTTCGGAGTCGACTTTAAACTGTAGGTCCCACCACTCACGTATAAAATTAACACACACAACATAAGTGGTGTGAGAAACTAGGTCTTAATCCTGACTGAAGGGTTGTAATGAGCAATTATGTATACAAGCTGCAATTACGTTGTGTATTCTAAATGGTGTTATAGAATATTTACCCGTGTCACTATTTCTTCAAATAGTTTCTGTTTATTGTCTAAAATACTTTTTGTCTTTTGGATTTCTGTGTAAAGCATTTATTCTTATATTCTCAAGCTTAGTGAACATAAGACAAGTTCAGATAATTTAGCTTGATTCTCCTCAACAGTTAGGATTCCTTCAGTTAGGATTACGACCTAGTTTCCCACACCACTTATGTAGTGTGTGTTAAGTTCATACATGAGTGGCGGGACCTACAGTTTTTTGAGCAACTTTTCATGGCAATTTTATTTACTCTCAGAGTTTTTGCCAGAAATCTGCCGAAAGGAAGTCGCCGAAGAAATATTTTTGTTCGTTTTGTTCGAGATATCTGACCTGAATCGTGGCCTGATATCTAATAAGCCGATACTAGACTACGGCGACTATAATAGTATAACGTAGGCTTTTGAGCAAAACTAGAATGCTGAGAACTTTTCCTGACTTCATGATCTTTGTATCTTAGATTGAGTTGTCCAGAAACATCTCTCTCATCTTATTTACTATTTCCTGATTCATTTCAGTATCATTTATTCAGTTTTTCCAGATATGGGTCTATTACAGCAGGTTCTAAGTTACTGGTTGCAAGGTTGCCATTTCTCGTTGTCTAGTAAGTGTGTCTACACTGAAAATGTACTGTGCTATCGCATTGTGCATGGTCGTGAGCAATTTCACTTATAAAGTTATAAACTTTCCTCCAGAGATGGCACTTTCTATGATGTTTTTGTCTATGAAAATTAGGGGTTATTAGGTTTTCTAAAAAGATTATTTGAAGGGAGATTAAATCTGAAAATTATAATGAAAATCGTTAAGCTTTCAATCCGATTGGAAATTGAAGGTTTTGGATTTTTTTTAAGTACTTTAACCATTATAATATGCTACCTAGGAGATGGAAAGATATTTTACGTTTACATAAGCATTATAGGTTGTCTGTTTTGTGCATGGAATGCATGGTTGGAGTGACATTTTCTATGATTAGAACGTACTATGATAGAGCAAGATAGATAAGGTTAGAATAGATTTTTCAAATTTCCTTCAAAATAGCATTAGTTTGATAAAAGCCAACACACTATCTACTAGACTACGGCGACTTCCAGTAGATTAGTTACATGGTTTTATTATTTTCTCTAAAATGGTTTGGGTGCGATTGCCTGCTTATGTTTAGGTCGATATGGCTTTCATCCTTTCTATTGAAAATTTTGAAGAGATTTAGCGATCAAACATAAACCATGTTTGTGTTGAGTTAAAGCATACTTTCAATAAGTGCAAGCCTGTTTGGTGAAGCAATTTAGGTAGACATTCATGGATAAAGAGAGGGTCTTTAATGACGTTACCGTGTCTATGATAAAGGTCTGATGGATATGAATGTGTATTTACTTCGTCCAGTTATATGTTGTAAAATGGAAATAAATGTAGAAGTGTTTAAAGTAAAGCTCTAATGGAATTCATAATTCAATTACTTCTATTAAAAATATACAAAAAATTTCCCTCCTGTATTGATTCTGAGTGTATGTTATTTTACCGAAAAATAGAAACCAAAAAAAACGAGCACAAATCCTGGTATTTGTCTTTTGCCAACTATTGTGCTCTGAATGCGGTTACAATTTGTTGATAACAACTTATGTACACACACAATTTTTTTTCTATGTATTACAAATCCTTACACACAATGTATACATATGTGTGTGTATATAATCTAGTTGCTAGTGTAAGTAATTTGAATTTTGTTTCCCTTTGAAGTAAGACAAGAGCACACAACACACAGTATCTGTATCTGTATGCATTAATGGTGTTTCTCTTGTATTTGCTTAAATACGTTGTTTAAATATATTTTTAATGTATCTATACATATATTCGTATGTACATATGTGAATGTTCCTTGCAATAATACAGTATGTATATACAATATTTAGTATATAAAAAGTCTATTTTGTTTTATTTGTACTCATTTGTGTAAGATTCTTTCTTTTTGTTTGTCTTGTATGCCTGTGTTCTTTTGGTAATTTGCCAAACATAATTTCAAATTAAATATTGACATTATTTGCATATTTAGCAAAAACAACAACAAAGAAAAAAAGAAAGATGAAAAATCAAAATGAATTCAATTTTTTTTATTTGACTCAATTGCATTTGTTAGATAAGAAGAAAAAAAGATTTTCGCATAAAAGCCTCAGTTTGAAAAGGTTTATATGGGGATTTAGAATCATTCAAAATTGGCTCAAAAAAATCTTTTTTTATTTGTGTTGTTCTTAAACCAAAGAGGCATTATAAGATATTTTTTTTTGCCTTCAAAACATTTGAATAATGAAATTTTTTTATTATTTTAAATGCAATTTAAACGACGATTAATTGTTGGAATTTTTGGCAATTAACTTATAATGGATTGATTGAGCTGAACTTCAATTCAGAGAATGTAATGTTTATTAAACTTTTATTTTTTTTATTTCACGTGAAAGGTTGCAAATTAAAATAAACATCTTTAAGACTTTATAAGAAATCTTTAAAATCTGAAAGTATTAAAAAAAAAATAAAATATAAATAATCGGAATTATGGCAGCTCGGTTCAACGTTAAAAAATGCAATAAAATAAAAACGCTTGGAATATTGGCTAAATTTATGTTTTTGTAGTAAAGTACAATTGTTCCGGTTACTGGCCTCACAGTACCGCATTCGATCGGTCCAATTATCGAGCACTTTTTTCGAGTGTATGGGGTCGTATGTCGGCAATGGCGCCCCACAGAAAATAGTTCAACGGTGTCAAATCGCAGCCTCTTGGTGTCGAATTCATATCACCCTTTCGGCTAATTAAATGAACAACAAACGTTTGACGGAATAAATCGATTGTTGTGTGGCAAGTTGCACCATCCTGTTGAAACCAAACATTTTTCACCTCAATACCATGGAGAGCGGATGCAAACAAATCGGGTATCATGATGCGATAGGTTTCTCCATTGACCGTAATGGTTGCGCCGTCTGAATTTTCAAAATAATATGCCCCGATGTTGTCACCGCTCCACAAGCCGCATCAAACCGTGACTCGTAATGGTTCCATCGTTAAGACCACTTGTAGGTTATCTGAGCCACAAATACGGCAATTTTACTCACCTTGGCGCGTCAACAATGAAACCAGTTTCTCGAATTTTAGCAATAAACTTGCGTATACCGGACGCTGTTGGTCCTTCTTTCCGATCAAATTTTGTATGACATTTTCGTGCAATTTTCGACCAATTGTCTTTGTTCTAGAAATAAATTTGTAATGAATACGTTCAGTGAAGGCAATGTATTAAATTCGAAATATCCGATGGTTTAAATTTAAGTGAATTAAAATTAATATTGTGTTGAAGTTGCCGTAGTCTAGTAGGTAGTGTGTTGGCTACTTACACAACAGTGTGTGGTTCAATCCTGAGCCAGGTATCAGGGATCTCGATCAAAACAGAATATGAAGAAATATTTCCTCGGCGACTTCCTCTTAGCAGTCTTTTGGCAGAAACTCACAAATTTCAAAAATCATTCGCTCGGAAACCATTTTAAACTGCTGGTCGTGCCAGTCGTGTATAAAATTAACGCTCACAACTTAAGTGGAGTGAGAAGCTACGTCATAATCCTGACTGAAATGCTATAATGATCAATTAGATATGGATGTATGTATGCTTTCTTAGCCCTTCAGTACATAATATTTATATTCTCTGGAAGTTACAATATCCTCTTAAAATTCAAAAAAGAAAAACCAATCTATATGGTACCCTTCAACATGATGGATAAATATTTTCAAAACTTAAGAACATTGGATCCATGCATGCAGCCAGAATATTCAAAGAAACAATCAATAGTTATGCGTATAATTTTTTTGAAACATTTCTTTATAGAATGTCTTCATTATTTAAAACACTTGCTACTACTCTCCAATATTTCGTTTTTTTTTGGTGACTTCATTTCACTTTGGCTTTAACATCAAATGCTGCGTTTGTTCTTTTTGTGTTGAATGGAAAACGAATTGCCAATTTTTATTTATTTGGTTTTCTGTAGAAGCAATAAACATTCCCAGTTGGTTAAAAGAAAACAAATAAATTCTGATGAAAGAGATGAATTATTTTTTGGCTTCGTATCTTTATCATGATTCGAACAATAAAGTTAGCTTTGAATGAATATTTCTGTGCTAATTTGGCACACACATGTCAATGCAATAAATATTTGGCGCCAGTAAAATAAAAACTAAATTATGAGTTTTTTATGGAAATTTGAATTCGCTGTGAATATTGATAATTGAACAACACAATCCTGTGCAAATATCGTACTTTGGTGTGATAGTAACAAAATTTTTTCAATATTTTTTTCTCTCTGTCTTACGGCTTTTTAGTTTCAAAGGAAAAAAGAAGAAAAGGAAAATGAACTGAATTCGTTTACAAAATTTGTTTACCTCCACAATTTATATGTTTTCACTTAAAGGCAGTTTTATTAATTTTTTAACTTAATTAAATTGATATTTACATTCATTTTGTTCACTTCTTTCTTTTACGCGTAATGAAAACAAATTTAGATATGGCGCCGCACCAAATCCCCCGGATGGTGGCAGTTCCGTTGTTTTGGCTTTGCTTGATAAATTGATTGAAAATGGCCGTAATTATACGTTTCAAAATGTCTCCTGTTTACAGATTCTGTTACGTAATATACCGCTTATCGAAATGCCATTTAAGGTACGTATCTACATTAACAAGCATTAGCATACATACTCATATTTACACAACAGTAAGTATGTACCATATTTTAGTATGTATGTTTATCCGTTTAACTTGTTTAAATTTAATTTTTAATATTTTAAGAGTTTATCTTCTGTATTACGATTTAAATAAATGAGCACGTGTGCAAATGATTTTTAGTCTTTCAATATGTGTATGTATGTATGTATTTATGCAAATATGTATACATATTATACTTCCCAGTATATTAAAATATTTTTTTTTTTATCATTTTGTGTCCTTTTTTTGGCAAACAATTTAAACCAAAAAAAATTTTCTAACATGACACATCAAACATATTTTCGTTTATGTTTTGAAATTTCCTAAAGTTGTTACAAGGAATGTGTGTTAGAATTTGCTGTCGTAAATGTTTAACTGACAGTCTATACATCGCTATAGTTTTTTGAGAAACAATTCTCTTAAAAAAGAACACAAACCGTTTGATGTCAAATAGTTATACACTTGACAAGAAGATTGGCTAAGACTATCACAGAAAAAACATTTTGAATGTTATACAAACAGAAAGGTACAGTTAACTTAAATATCAATGAAGGACGATAATTCATTTAAGAATTTGTAGGCTTTTAGAGCCATAAATCGTATCACCAACATATAATAGCAACCCTGCATGTATACTCATGCATGTCGGACAGAATCAAAATACAAAATACGAATGGCTCTGTATATGAATTTAAATGTAAGCCCTCAGGAATTCAAGATCAAAAGCTATCTTGAACAGTAAAAACTCAATTTAGCATTCTAAGTTATCCATGAAGAAGTCATTGTAGTCAAGTCGGTAGTGTGAGGCCTCGGTTCAAACCCCAGGTCAGGCAAACATCTCCAACAAAACGAATCTCAGCGGATTTCTGGCAAAAACTCTGAAAGTAAAAAAATGGCCATCAAAAAGATTCTGAAAAATCCGTTGTTCGGAGTCAACTTTAAACTGTAGGTCCCGCCACTCATGTATAAAATTAACACACACAACATAAGTGATTTGAGAAGCTAGGTTATGATACCAACTGAATGTATGTATGTATGTAACTCTTTTACTTTTTAATGTTTACAATACCGCTTTACGCACCATCGTAATAAAAGCCTTTTTAAAGTGATAAATATGAAGCATAACTACCTTATAATTCAACTTAAGCTGCTGTTGAGGTCAATACAATTGCCAAAGGAGGTCTTATTTTTTTATCCCATGCCTATAACTCTGCTGAATACATACATATGCGTGAGGCAATGTAGTAACTCCATGTTTTGTTTCTACTGCGAGCAAAACCTTCACCAATGTTACTCTCAGCTTTCCCATCTTCAAAGTTTCAGTCAATTTTCAAAGTCTAGCAGTTTTCTAAATTCTGAGTATTTCAGTTTGTTTTGGACTTTCTTAAATATTTTTGTGTGTCGGCACCAGAAGTGGGCGGTTTAGAATTTATTAAGGAAATAATGAATAAGAGAGAATATTTAAAAATTTTAAAGAACTAATTCACCAAAAGTTCGGAAGAATTACGAATTCGTAGAGATTTTGACATCCAATGAATCAATGAACCCAATCATGCTGCTGGCAATTTGAAGATGTGATTTGCCTGCATACATACATTGAGAGTATTCGAGAGAAAAGTCCTACGTAAGATCTTTGGTCCGGTGCTAGTTGGCGATGATTACCGCATCCGATCCAACAGTGAGCTGTCTGAGCTCCTCGACGACATAGAAGTTAACATCCAGGGGGTGCGCTGGCTCGGCCATGTCGTTCGAATGGAGGAGGATGCTCGGCGAGACAGGTATTTGATGCGGGGATCTGCGGAAGTTGGCGAAGAGGACGACCTTGTATCTGTTGGAAGGACAATATCGGGGAAGCCCTGTCATCGATTGGTGTGACCAATTGGCGTAGGCGCGCAAGAAGCAGAGGCGCCTGGAAGGATGTGTTGCGGCAGACCGCAATCCGTTAATCGGGTTGTTAATGGCCAATTAAGTAAGTAAGTAAGTATGTCCCCACAGGCTTAATACTCTTGCACCAGCTCTCGATATATCCCCAAGAGATTATTTAGTAGATGTTTTGGAAGAACGCTTGCGTAGTCCTCAAACAAAAGTCAACTGAAAAACTTGCTCAAGACGAATATCAACAGAAAACCCTAAACAAAACTGGTTCATTTAAAGCCAAACGGTTGACCTTAAGGGATATCCTACTAAACACTGGGTTTAATATTTTAATATATTGAACCATTTTATTAAATTTACTTTGAGTTCTTCTTGGGAATACCTACAATTTTGCGGTACAAAAATATGGAGTCACCAGAAAACCAAAAAACATAAACTTTGCAGCCTTTTACCTCTTTTTTTATTATTATTTAACCACAAAAAAATATCAAAAAATATTAAGCAATTTGAATATATTAAAACCATATGACTGTCAAAAATGTCATTTCCTGTTACCCGTATGAAATTTATGCTGACATAAAAGAAATAAAACCTATTTTGGGGTATGCATTTCATAAATTTCACATTCGGTTTTATTAACAATAAATAATAAATAAAGAAATAAATAAAATCCTTTAGTCGGAAAAAATTTATTTTACGAAGGCATAGTAAAATAAACTATTTTTATGGCCAATAGATTATTAGCAGGCCATGTGTGGCATCATCTAGATAAATTACTCTAATACAAGTACGAATTCATTCTAAAGCGTTAGATCAATAACTTTATGACCAATATGTGAAGAAAGGAGGGGGCAGACAAGTAAATCGCATAACTTTACAGTGGTAGTTGAAAAGTTGCAGTGGAGAAGGAAAATTCCAAAGCAGGAACATCTTAATAAAGAGTTTGAGGGCAAATGATATTAAATAAAAAGATTTAAAAAAGAAATCATTTGGGTCTAGTTAACAGCCACTAAACGTGGCGTATCAACTGGCAAGGTAATTCAAATCATTTTGTTATATTCGCCACAATAATTTAAACAAATAATTGGGGTTTTCTAGAACATTCAATTGTTCCATAAACCCTGTTGAACTGATCGAACAGACAATTTTTTTGAGATTTATATCCACACAACCTTGCTGCAAGATTTAACATTCACATATCCATACATTACTTTTGTAAATCGTATCTTTCGCTGTTCTTGATATGAAATTCGTCAAATCTGCACACTTTATTCGGTTTTAAGGCTATTCATGGTGGTATTGAGCATCGTAATACGGTGTTCAGATATGCACCTTTAGTGCGTAAATCACAGTAAACGCCATTATTGGGCTAAATATTTCATATAAAGTTTTAATTAATAATTGCGAAATAAATACGCAAATTGTTATAATATTGAGTAAAACTTAAAATGCATCACTGTCATAAGTATGTTCACTGCGCATATTACAATTATCCGAACACTTTCTGTTGATATTTGACAGCTCAAATGTCCACAACGACAAAAAAACAACAAAACAAAATAAAAATACAACAAAACCAAATAAAAACAATGTTGTTGAAAGACCAGCTGTTTTGTTTACCAGCTGTCAAATGAATATTGAATAAGCACCTGGGCTGCGTATGTTATTATGCCTGAACACTTAAAACATTGTACTCAATAAACCGAATATTGACTCAATAAAAGAGCATATCTGAACATAGTATAACATGCTAGTGAAACATGTTACATGTTCCACTAAAATCAACCTTTTCTAACTGCTTTATGTATCGTCGCCGTAGTCTAGTAGGTAGTGTGTTGGCTTATTAGACGTAAAGCCAGGGTTCGAGCCCCAGGCCAGACATCAAAACAAAATACAAAAAATATTTCTTCGGCGACTTCCTCTCAGCAGATTTCTTGCAAAAACTCTGAGAGTAAATAAAATTGCCATGAAAAGTTTCTCAAAAATCTGCCGTTCGGAGTGGACTTTAAACTGTAGGTCCCACCACTCATGTATAAAATTAACACACACAACATAAGTGGTATGAGAAACGAGGTCGTAATCCTGACTGAAGGGTTGTAATCACCAATTATGTATGTATGTATATGTTATGTATGACGTTATTAATTTGCCGTCTTAACAGTTTAATTGTCAAATCGATATATCGCTGTAGTTTTCTGAGAAGCAATTCTATTAAAAAGAAAGAGAATTCAATTGGTGGCTTGATGTCGATTATTTATAAACCTGATAAGGCTATGGGCTAAGGTTACCACAGTAAAGACTTTAGAGGTTATATAAATTGAAGTGCATTGTTCATATAGACGTCATAATTCGAATCATCACACAGATCATAAATTTTAATTTTCTTCTGGAAGAGAGATTGAAATGAAGAAAATTTATTGATGTTCTCTGTAGATAAAGGACGTATATATACGTATATACATACATACATACATACATACATTATTGGCTATTACAATCCTTCATTCAGGATTACGACCTCGTTTCTCACACCATTTATGTTGTGTGATTTAATTTTATACATGAGTGGCCGGATCTACAGCTTAAAATCGACTCCAAATGACAGATTTTTGAGAATTTTATTCACTCTCAGAGCTTTTGCCAGAAATCTGTTGATAAGCAGTCATCGAGAACATTTTTCTTTTCATATTTTTGTTTTAATGTCTGAACTCGCATTTGAACCGTGGCCTCATGTCTGATAAGCCACCACACTGCCAACGGCGACTTCTTGCTTGATGACATAGAATCGTAAATTGAGTTTTTACAGTCCTGGAAAGCTCGCGATTTTGTATACCTGGGTGCTTACATTTAAATCAAGGTACAGAACCATGCGTGTATCAACAAATTCTCACGGGCATTTGTGTCAGGCTTCCGTTTGACCAAGAAACTCTACCTGATGTCAAAATAATGCAATTAGTCGTGATCCTGTCGAATAACCTGCAAGAGTATAGGTTAGGTTAGGTTGTATGTTGGTGATACGCCTTGCAACGAATTAAGAGACGGGTAAAACTGCTGAAAAGTCCACAATACAGCTCAAAAAGTAAGTCTCAAATTCAAAGTTAATTCCACAGTAGCAAGCATATATTGTATCAACGAAATATGCGAAAATAGTAAAAAAAACTGTGGACATGGAGTAAACTTGTGTGGGAGCATATTCCAGACGGGACTAATCAACAGTCTGTAGATTAAAGATCAAGACGTTACTCTGTTACCATTTATTGCCATCATTGTGTACGTTTACATTTCGCGGCGGATTTGTGCTGGGTGCAGCGAATTTTAATGGTAGCATGTACAGTGAAGAGCTAAAAGTGTTTCTTTATTTGTTATAATGATTTTAAGACATTCTTGTTGTTTGCTTTGATTGAGTTAAGGTTAGTTTGTATTAGACTGTCTCCATTTCAACGAATTCCACTTTACATGATTGGTGTATAGTAAATTTAAAATATATTCCATTCATTTAGTGGATTTATGTCAATTTGAAATTATTTTGCAATTTAAAATTTGTTCTATTGAACATTTAATTTAAATTGCAATTCATTTACGGCTTCATTTTCAACAAATTAATTTTAAGAAATCCTTTCAAAATGCTTCAAACTATCATTGCCATTTAAGAATTCTCTGGAATAATTCAACTAAACTGATTCTTTTCTTTGACAGCCCATTGTTGTATACGATACGAGACGTGAAATGTTTGTGGCACGTTACGGAAATTTACTACGCGATAATATATTTCGTTTTGAGCAAGTCTTTGGTGTTATGTCGCTAAGACATCTGTGTCGGTAAGTAGAATAATTTTCAACATTGAAAATCATTTCAAATTAAATTAATTCAACTAAACTGAACGCAATGGCACGATGAATGAATGATTTTATGAAAATGTTTGCTTGAGTGAAATCAATTATAATCATTAAAATTATAATTGATTTGTCTTAAAACGTGAGTTTGGCATGAGTTTGTTGTGTGGTAATTTACAAAGATCATTTACAATGGAGTTTATAATTAAGAAGATTAATTCTTTAATTTTAATTATAATTTTTGGTTGTCATTTGAATGATTCAATTAGTTATGGTTTGAGTCATTTCTTGATTGATGAAGGAAGATAAGAGGAACATTTAGTTAGTTATGATGACACGAAGAAAAGGAACATGTAGTTCGCTAAGCTGTGTAATACAGTTGAGTTCAAGTTCATGTTATGTTTTTCTAAATGGAAACTGTACTCATAAATTGTAACTCTATTGAAGCTGAACCGTTTGACCACACCTTCTGTTATAAATCAAATTTTTTTTATTTATTGTGCAGCCAACATTCGGGGAATGGCCCCTAATTATGCAGGGCATTGTGTTGGATTTGGAAAATAGAAATTGGAGGAAAAAATCCGAAGCTTTTATATACATTTGATTTGAATTTGTTTATTTGTAAGTAACAGAAAAGATTTCTGCAGGAGTCCAGTAGGTGTGTTGGCTTATTACACGTGAGGCGTCGGTTCAAGCCCCATGTCAGATATTTCCAACGCAACGAAATATGAAAAAATATTTCTTCGGCGACTTCCTCTCAGCAGATTTCTGGCAAAAACTCTGAGAGTAAATAAAATTGCCATGAAAAGTTTATAAAAAAATTTGTCGTTCGAATCCGACTTTAAACTGTAGATCTCGCCACTCATGTATAAAAAATTAACACACACAACATAAGTGTTGTGAGAAGCTAGATTGTAATCCTGAGTAATAACCGGTTATGTATGTATGCATGTCCTCATATGGTGTACACAGTTTAGGCGTCACAAATTTATAATTTATCTTAACTTTCTGATGCTTCTTGGAGTTAGTCAATCGGAGTTATACGATGCGAAAAACTGTATTTCTTTTACCATTACTTCATAAGCTTGCATTAGCTTTTGGATTCTTTATCCAAATCTAAAAATCAAAATTATATGGTGATAGGTTATGCTAACCAATGACATTGTTTGGCCAGTCATGTGTCACTTTTCCTTATCATGAAAATTAAATTCCCTTAAATACTTTTTAGCTGGGCATTCATTTATTCAAAATTGCTTAAAAATTGTATAACAAAGTGTAAATTGTTTTTTGTTTTTTTTTTGTTTGTTTTGGTCTCCCGCTTAAAAGAAAAGAAACTTAAATAGCAAAACTTTTTTATGAAATGAAAAATTTCTAAAGAACTCGTAATGTTTTCGACATTCTTTCACATTCAAATGGATAAACAAATAGACCGGAATTAAAACTGATAAATGGATTCTTCAAAATTGACAACACAATGTGATAACGCTATTGAAGCTGAAGCTGAAGCTGATGTTGATGCTGATGCTGATGATAGCGATGATGTTGACATTAATGAGAACAAAAACAAAAAATAACGCTTTAGAATAATGAGTTTTACAACATAGAAAAGCAAAAAAAAAAAAAAGTTTGGTCCACTTATTGTTTTATGGTAAAGAAAAATACGACAATAAAAAAGTTTATAAAATTTTCTAAAATAACTTATATTTTCAAAATAAATAAAGAAAAGTAAACTTTTGCAAATGATAGCTTTGAAGCATGAGTTCAGTTGAAATTATGTTGGAAAAATTCTCAAGGCGTTCTACTTTTTATTGCTGTTTTATGCTGTTGTCATATACAGCCAATGCTGTTGTTTTCTGTTTTTCTACTTTAATTCTTTTATTTTCTCCATTTTTTTTATTGCTTTTCGTTTTTACGCAATTTTAATAGTATTTTGTCGAAATGATACTTACTTCCGCACGCACACGCTCGTTTTCGCTTTATTATAGAAATTTATTGTTTGATATTTCAGGTAAGGTTTTTAAGATGACACATCTTCTATACGTCTTCCGTTACATTTGTGGCAATACAAATTTATTTCCAAATTGTATATTGTGTGTTGTATTGTATCGGCTTGCCAAGCATGACAATAAAAGTTTTATGATGAGAATATTTTCTTTGCAAAGATTTCAATACTGATGTCGACAGAGGAAAATTATATAAACTCATCCCCTAGTAGCAAAATATTAGGGGTACATGCGTTAATGGAAGAGAAATTGCATTTTTATACTGTTTTACGATTTGTTTATAAATCGACATTTTTTAAAATTAAGACAAAGCTTTTCTAAAACTTTAAACCTTTTCTTCATAATCTGTCAACGCTAAGTACTGAAAATACTTTAATCAACGACCAGCCGCGAGTTATAAATAAATGACGGCATAGGTACTAGCGGTATTACAACGGTACCATCAATGCTATTAAAAGTTTAGTACGTACCTTTCTTTTTTCAGATAATTCTGTGGAAAAAGATTTGCGAAACAATGAAGAGATAGAGACAGCAATTGATGGCTATTTTGATGCTAATTTAATTCGCTGTAAAAAGGTGTACGGAGATCAGTAAAATTGACTTGAAACCGATGTTTGTTGTATTTTCGTATAAGGAGCGGCAACGTAAACTAAGATTCCAAATAATGCACTAAAAGTTAGGTTATGTTAGTGGATAGTTTGCCGTTTACAGACATGTTTACTCGGTGGCCTATATGGCCCATTGTGTTAACCAGTGTGAGGTAAGCCCCATTGTCATGATCCGCTTGTGGTGGGTTTGAACCACCCTGAGCTCCGGATTAAACCAGCCAGTTTCCGTAGTGGCATGTTATATCACTCAAAAACCGTTGTAGTCTGTTCTGAACTTGCACTAGCATAAAAGATGCTGTGTCGGTTCCGTTTCCTTCACATTATGGCAACTACTGCAGAAATCCTAGTGGAGCAGACCGAGCCTGTCAGCGAAACTGCCAAAATAGCATTATAGATCGATGACTACCAACTTCTTTTGCTCTGAATTGGTTGATTTGGTCATCAACGACTTGATAGCACACAGTCCCTTTAGCATGCGAATCGTGCATTTGTCGAACTCATGTAATTTTTTGGTTCTTTCGCTGTCCACTGCTGAACATTGCAGTTTTGAAATTCGGCAACTAGGTATGTTAGACCACCCACGGCTTGTTGAATTCCATGGTGTTTTTTCCAATTTGGAAAAGTATTTTTGTAGGGTCGCATATACAGCCCTCAGACATCTCCGATGTGTTCCGTGCCAGTTCGTTTGACTTTTCGTTTGACATCTTTATTTGCTGCACTTCATAATTCCGCGACTTAACGCCTGGAATTGAATCTGTCGGACCGGGTGCGAAATAATTAGACATTTCTTGAATTTGATTATAAAATTGATTCGCATTATTTTTGTTTTGCGTGGAATATAGACCAGCTTTCTATGCATCTGTATATACAGAAACCAGCATTCTCTTCATGCTTGCGTGTAAGAAGATAGATATCGAAGGAATTTTTTACTTTTTATGGCCCCCTGTTGAGTCCATAGGTGTCGTGTGTAAAGTGCAATGTAGCACACATTCAAGGACTAGGTTAAAACGAAATGTGGAGGCAATGCATCTTTCTCGGACACCGGCTTTAGGGGAATGGCCGATTCAACTTGTGTTCATAGACCTCAACTTGCAAGCCCATGAAATCCCTATAGCCGGGAATACCAAAGGTTTTCAAGAAATCTACGAAGGTATAGAGAGACAAGCCGCAGAATAATAATATGGTAATAATTTGAAGGCTGTTTGTGTGTATTTTAAGAGAGCGATTCAGCTCAAATGAAACATTCATTTTTCTACAATAACATCTTTAATATCCACAAAATATCAAGAAAAAATATATGAATTCAGAAATAATTTTTAAAAACTTTTGCCCCAGTATTGTTAACTAAAACAGAAAGAAAAATTCAAACTAAAATCCACTCAAAAAACAAAAAAAAAAAAACAAAAAACACTCACAAACAAAAGTCATCACACAAAAAGATAAATAGAATAGAAATGTTTATTCTTTTTGTATCAGTCTTGTGTAAACGAAAAATTAAAAGAAAACCGAAATTCTCATAAACAATGAGTAGTATGTTTATGGCGTTTCTCGACCACTAACTCCATACAAATTTTGGAGCATGCATATCTGTAAAAGAGTAAGAACATTGTAGAATTGTGAAAATGTATATACGTATGTACGAATGTTTGGACGGACAGAATGAGTGTGTGCGTAACATGTAATGTGTATGATCGTTTTTTTTAATAGTAAATTCTTGGCACGTATTGCTCATGATCACAGGTAGAAGAAATAGAAATATAAACTATTAAGAAAGGGTAGGTTGGTTGTGCGGTTGTTTTTAATTTGATGAGAAAGAAATGTATAGTTGTGCCTGTGGGTTTTTTTTCACGCATAAGTATAAGTAATATCTGTTTTCACATAATTGAATTTACTGATTGATCTACAACACCCCAGAGTATAAATAGACTTGCTTTTAAGGATTTAGAATTTTTTAGTTTTACTGTTTTAAATAAATGAAATTATAGAATAAAGGGATTAATTAAAACAAATTAGTTTTTTATTTTTTGAAAATTTTATTACATATTTCTTTTTTTCTGATTTTTACAGATTCGAATTTAAAAATACGTTTATACAGATTAAATAACTTAAGTGTTAACAAATATTGTGTATAGAATGTTTGACATCGACAAATGTTGAAAGATTGTGAATAAGTATTTTCACAATAATACAAACGTATGACATATTAATACATAAAAATGGATTACTTATTTTACTAATGTTACATATTCTTAGTTCATTTATAAGTTTCATAAATAAATCTATATGTCTTATTAATAGTTCTTCCAATTCAGCTGATGTTACCATTTTTGTTCCCCTTCTTTAAAAATTTAATAGTAGGTTGTGTTAGTGCGGGACGATGTACTCTGAATTATTTCATTTTAATTTATATTTATTGAATAAAAATTTTAAACACAAGTGCCCACAATTAAATGTATTAAATTTTTGGTTTCGTTCATAATTATATTCAATAGGAAATTTTAAGTAGTTGACAATCTCAAGTGGTGGTTGTAAGTTTCCAAAGCTATCAAAGTATTCCTTATAGTTGTGGTTTTTATAATATGCTACCCAATGTGTTCCCATACCATTTGAATCATCTAAATTAACAATGCCGCATTCTTGTTTGAATGGTTTTTCAGGTAAAGAATCACGCATGAAAACACCCCTAAAATGTTTGAGATGTCTTCCATATTTATTCAAATCCAAATCTGTTAATGGGCGATTGGGAAGGTTATCTAATAGTTTTTTTTGGAGCTGGACTATAGTAGAGACCATATCCAGTTTTATATGGTTTGAGGTACAACCCTTTACCCATTGCAATTGATTCCATATATCTATTATGACGGTTAGCTTCAGCCAATTGTTCTTTTCCATTTTTGATAGCATTTACTGCTTTGACAATAGCGGATCCTCCACTTGCCAAACCACCAAGCGCTGACAATGCTGTTAGTACGGGAATAAGTGGAAGAAATCCTCCAATTTTCGGTACAGGTATAACTCTCGGTATTATAATGTCTGCTCGCTTTT
This sequence comes from Sarcophaga carnaria, assembly GCA_958299815.1. Classification (NCBI taxonomy): domain Eukaryota; kingdom Metazoa; phylum Arthropoda; class Insecta; order Diptera; family Sarcophagidae; genus Sarcophaga; species Sarcophaga carnaria. The sequence goes on from OY283150.1 coordinate 47,496,660, forward strand.
TCCCTTTAAAATTTGAATGAATAGCCTTTTGAGCTATTTTAACAGCATCATTTATATCAAGGGGTTTCTGTTCTTTCAATTGTTTTAAAGTTTTTCTCACAGTAGCTGTGAATAATTTCTTATTACACTTATTCATTTTTCCTTTTCTTTTCTTATGTCTCTGCTCCTTCAAACCTAATCCAAATTTCACTTTAGCTTTCATAGCGTTTGTCACAAACCACGCGTTAGCACGTTCTTTAATATCACTATCTTTAGATTTAACTCGTTGCCAGGCTTTTTCAGCTAATATTTGATCTGCTTGATGTCTTGTGTCTATATCTTTTGATTGTGAATATGCAATATCGTGCTCTCTACAAGCTGCGTCTAATAAATTTATACCCTTATCTCCTCTTGCTAAACGTTTTTCAAGTTTTGTACCAGGTCCACAAAACTGATAACCAGGTAGATGTAATTCAACAGGTACTTTATTTATTAAGTTGTTTACAAATCCTCTTCTCATCTTACACTGGCTGAGGTTTTGTTTTGACTGTAGATTATAACAAATTTTTTTTCGTTACTTTTATACCTCTTCGCAAAAATAACTGAAATCAAGACGATCTCCTATATATACAGCAATTTATATGATTTCAGTATGTTAATTTTTTGATATTGATTTTGATCTGCTTTGTATCTGATCACGATCTACTTTACATCTGATCACGATCTGCTTTGTATCTGCTCACGATCTACTTTATATCTGATAACGATCTACTTTTTTGGTTTTGTCTATTTTATTTTAATTTTTTTTATTTTTTTTTTTTTTTTGACATTACCATGTTTTAGGTATACATGTTCTACCTCAATGTTTAAATTGTTTATTTGATCAGCTAGATCATCATGGATTTGTGTTATATGTTTTTCGATTACGATATTTTTGTTTTTATGGTTATATTTATTAAAACCTTCTCCAAATTTATTAATATAAAACATTTCTTTCACTCTTCTAATAAATTATGTTAGCTTCTTTAAGTTCTTCGATAATAGAGATTATTTCGTTTTGATTATTGTTGTGACCAGAACCTTCCGATGAAAGAAGTAAACGTAGTCTGTCAACTAGTTCATTAGGATCATCCCAATGTATGTAATTTGATCTCAGATTATTTTGTAATTTTAGCATTAAACCACTGCCTTTTGTTAAAATGTTTGTTGTTGTTTCGAATAAACGTTTAATTATTCGTATATATTTGAAGGCTCGTGTTCCTTTCACTTGTTCATTAGGTTCATAGCGACGTTTATGTGCATTGGTATTAATTAAAATCTCTTTATATTTTTTCAAATCATTTTTAGAATAATGGAGAGGTTTTTTATGAAATACTAGTTCAAATAATCCAGGCGTCATTTTCAATTTCATATTCCCTATCTGCATAGTATTATCTCTATTAAATATTAATTTTTCCTTGCCATATCTCCAACTACCGTCTACATCTTGATTAAAACCATAAATTTTATCCAATTGCTTATTATTAATAAGTGTTTGTATATTTTCAAATAATGGAGAGCTTTTCGTCAGCTTTAAACATTGTTTTCTTTCCAAGTTCTTGATACATGTACTTGATACAGGTCTATTATGGTCATAGTTTTTTTCACCATCATTATCATCAGTTGAAATATTTTCATACTGAAAATCGTTATTATCACCGTTTACATCATCATAATCATCGTCATCATCAATAGTGTTGTCTATATCTTTATGCTTATCTTCAAGTTTTCCGATGATTTCATTATCACCATTTACGTCATAATAATCATCATCATCATCAATAGTGTTGTCTGTATCCGTATGCTTATCTTCGAGTTTTCCAATGATTTCATTATCACCATTTACGTCATAATAATCTTCGTCATCATCTATAGTGTTGTCTACATCCTTATGCTTATATTCAAGTTTTGGGATGTTTTCATTATCATCATTTACATCATCATGATCATCGTCATCATTAATAGTGTTGTCTATATCCTTATATTTATCTTTAAGTTTTCCAATGATTTTTTTAAGTGGTTTTGTTATTGGTTGAAAGGTATCTTCTAATAAATTAACTCTATCTATTTGATTCAGTTTAATATTTTTTAACTTTTCCTTTAGAACAGCTCTTGTCTTTACAAGATCTTCTAACATTTTATTATGATCATTTTTAGACATTATAATAATTTTTTTTTTTATTGAATTTGATCTGGTTATGATCTGCTCGCTATCTGATTATGATCTGCTTTGTATCTGATTACGATCTGCTTTATATCTGATCACGAACTGCTTGCTATCTGGTCACGATCTGATTTATACCTGATCACGATCTGCTTGATGGCTTGTGTCTATATCCATTGATTTTGAGTACACTATATCGTGCTTTCTACAATCTACATCCAATAAATGATTCCTTTATTTCCTTTATTCTTGCTATTCGTTTTGAAGTTTTGTATCAGGTCCACAAAACTGATAAACAGGTGGATGTAATTCAACATATAATTTGTTTATTAAGTTGTCTACAAATCTTCTTCCAATCTTACACTGATTAGGTGTTTTTCTTTTGACTGTAGTTTATAACCATTTTTTTCATTACTTTCATACCTCTTCGCATGAAACACTACACCAGCTATACCTGCTATACCAGCTATACCAGCTATATCAGCTATACCAGCTATACTAGCAAGCTGTACAATCTATACTAGCTATACTAGCAAGCTGTACAATCTGTACTAGCTATACTAGCAAGCTGTACTAGCTATACTAGCAAGCTGTACTAGCTATACTAGCAAGCTGTACTAGCTATACTAGCAAGCTATACCAGTTATACCTGCTATACCAGCTATACCAGCTGTACCTGCTATACCAGCTATACCAGCTATACCTGCTATACCTGCTATACCAGCTATACTAGCAAGCTATACCAGCTATATCAGCTATACCAGCTATACCTGCTATGATATAGCTGGAATACCTGCAGGTATAGCTGATATAGCTGGAATAGCTGATATAGCTGGTATAGCTGGTACAGCTGATATAGCTGGTATAGCTGGTATAGCTGGTATAGCAGGTATAGCTGGTATAGCTGATATAGCTGGTATAGCAGGTATAGCTGGTATAGCTGATATAGCTGGTATAGCTTGCTAGTATAGCTGGTATAGCAGGTATAGCTGGTATAGCTGGTATAGCAGGTATAACTGGTATAGCTGGTATAGCAGGTATAACTGGTATAGCTTGCTAGTATAGCTAGTACAGCTTGCTAGTATAGCTAGTACAGCTTGCTAGTATAGCTAGTACAGCTTGCTAGTATAGCTAGTACAGCTTGCTAGTATAGCTAGTA